>JAQFVV010006215.1:621850-1821850 GCA_028023455.1 Epiperipatus broadwayi
AGGCATGAAAGAGAAAAAAAAAAATTTACATTACATAATTGAAAGACGAAAAGAAAAAAATTATTATTGTTTTTACAGATATTGAAATAGAGAAAGCAGAGATTACATGAAGTAACGAACAATTTATATACCCGGATCTAGAATTTAAACTTTAACTTTAAAATGACCTAATTTGGCCGTGTCTGGTTAGCAATCATTATAATACGATTAGTTAAACTGATTATAGATATAAAAAAAATTCTTAGACTAATATTAATTAACATAATATATATATAAAAAAATTTTAAGAATAATAATAATTAAATATACATAACAAAATTTCTATATAAAGCCCAATATAATTTCCATTCCATTAATATTTATTAAGTTCGTTTTACTAAATTTTATACACGGAATGGCCGTCCGAAATGCTCCAATATTGTTATAACCCTGGGTCAGGTGGATAATATATATCTCTTGTCATTGACGACTGCGGCCTTGGGTTCTCTAATTTTTGTCTTCTATCCGGTGGTTCTTTGGCCCAATGGCTAAAATCTAATGTAGTGAGAAATTCACTCATTTCTTCTATGTCCTTTATACGACTGCCACCATCAACTGTTGGATGGCCAGCGGCATGCCACGCTGGATGGTCCCTATGACATGAGAATCCGAAAAGGCGAACGTTGTAAGGGATTTAAACCGATTCGCTTGGCGGAGGAAAAACTGTGTGTGTGTCTCTTGGGGTATCGTTCCATATTTTTCCTGGCAGAGCGTATTATAGATACTGCTTTGATGCTCGTTGCTCCAGTACCACTTCATTAACACATCTTTGTAATTTCCGTTTGTTTTCGGCTTCCATCTCACCATATTCCACCAGTCCTTGGCAGATCCCTGTAGATGGTAGCTAGCTATCGCTATCTGCTCGTCTGGCCCTGTTTTATAAAATTGGAAAAACTTTTGCAAGCTCTCTAAGTGGGCTTGCAGGCTTTCTCCGATCTCCCCTCTAAAGATCTTGATGTGGATCATCTTGGCTAAATAGCTTTGGTGTCCAACGTCCATCTTCGCCTCTTCTTTAATGTTGACTTCCTTTTCTGGTTCTTGTGGGTCTTCATCGGTTGGAATGAGGTCTCTCTGCTCATCATATTTTTTTACCTCCATGACACTACCTGTTTGCTCTTCTATCATAGGTTCATCAGATCTCTCTTCCTTCATTTCACTCTGCCTGTCTTTAACCTCTTCTACCTTTTTATTAACTTTAGATATTCCCAACTGTTCCCTTATTACTTCTAACTCTCTCACTATAGTGTCTTTAAATTCTTGACATTCCCTGACTCTTCTTTTTTCTTCTTCCTGTCTCCTTTTTGATTCTTCCTCGCTTCTTTTTTTTTATCTCCTCCTCATACATTTCCTTCATTGCTTGCATACTCTGTCTGAGCATCTCCTTCCTGAACTTGAAATTATAGTCCATTGATGCTCTGCATTGTTGCGGAGCTTCCCTTCGCTCGGGTGTCGACTCCAAAGCCTCAGATAAATCTAGCTGCTCTGTCTCAGTATTTTCTGTTTCCATTTTCTTATTATTTATTTATTTCATTTACACTAGTAGCATTTAACTATCCCCCACCGGTATCTTGGCCCTATAATACTCTTTCCTTGCCCTATCTCTATTCTACATTGCTGCCCTTAATATACTTAACATATATATTATAACTATCTATTAGTAACGCGTATAAGCCACTGCTGTCTATGACATATATATTTTTACTTTACTAAATTTTATTGTTAAAAACATAATAAACATAATAAGCTTGTGCTGTCTCATTTAGCTACTGATTATTATTATATGTATAAAAAGATATTTCATTAGATCCGAGTATTTCGTTCCTTCTTACATTACACACACATCCCTGCTTTCCTTAAATTTGTTATTACGCCTGCTGTCCTTTCATTCACTCGACCCACATTATTTCGCTCGATTTACTTTTTTTTTTCATTATTTTTATCAAAACAAAATCGTATATATATAGAATAATTAGCCAACCCGGCAACGAACGCTAAAGAAATTTATCTGCGTTATTTTTGCTCAGGGTATCTATGGGTTTTATGCTCGAAGCCTCACGTTGGAAAGCGCCAAATGCTAAAAAAAAATCTAACTATGTAACAGTCAAAACACGTGTATCTCGTTAACATATTGCAGAATTCGACCACCACACAGAACAGCAGCACCATCGAGTAGCGAAGCCACCGGTAATACTGAGTTCAAACATAGTTTATCGGTTCCACAATACCATCTATGGAATAACGCCTCTGATGCGACATAAGTAAACACTTCTTTAGGCACGGGGGTCAGGGAGATGCACGAGATTCATGGGTTTTGTTTCCGAGTTGGCCAACAATCAAACGAATATTAATTAATATATATAATCGAGGAAATGTCTATAATGGGCATCGAATAAATGAAAACTTAACTACAGATGTATATTTAGAATTATTTATTTACGTATTTAATAAAAGAAAACATTATTAATGTGATTAATCATATTTTAAATTCAAAGTCTCAACAGCTAATTGATAATATTATATATATAAAAATACATTTATTTATATGGAGCATTTATTTATATGAAGGCGTAATCTAGCTACCTAGGGTTCTCGAGTGAGTATTTCTAATGCGTGCTGTAAGGAATTTATACTTTGCACTGCAAGAGTCATCAGTAACGGCGGACATACATTTATTTAATAAAATATTTATTTTACGACAAAGGGCAAACATTTATTTGAGAGTATATGACGAAGATAATGCCGAGGCGGAGTGATAGAGAGAATAATAAACTAAATAAAAGAACACGTGGTACGCTTTAGAAGGCGATGTAAAATGGCAGCGCTGAAACTGCAATGCCGTGAATAAGTTATAAGGGTTTTGGGTTGGTCTCTGCCGCGATCCGAAGAGGTAAGGTGTCACATGAGCATAACCAGGGACAAGCGGTCCGTGTCGCAATTTGCCAGCTGGCTGCGTGACGGTCATCAAGCCCTACGGGAACATTATCATGTCCGCTTGTGTAGGACGACTGGGGTTAATTCAACCCTAGAGAATCCGGAGTATTCACGGCGTGGAATGAGCCATCGGGGCTTCAAAATGTAACACATGTATAATATCTAAAAGATTGTGGTAATATTTAACTAGATTTCAAACTCGGCCCAACATTATCACCGTTGACTGAAAGAAAATTGGTGACTCTCAAAGAAATGAAATTTACATAATTATTCATTAACATTTAATAATAAAAATATCTAAAAAGGGAATTATTACAGCGAGTATGCCAGCTATTATGGAGGAGTAGACCCTGCATTACAATAACTGATTCTTTTAATGCGTGTCGATTTATATGAAATTTAAGTTATTTATAAAAGCAAATATTAATGATAATTCGACACGCATTCACTGTTCAAGCGATTATGGATTTAGCTTTAAAACTAAGATAATTATGAGAAGGTAATATTTCAATGATAATTATAAATGAAATGTAGATTTAAGAAATACACACCTAAGAAGTGATAGAGGGAGGGTAAGCTAGATTATGCGAGAAATTTACAGATTACATGAATTCTCAAATTTTAGTTTCTCAAAATTACAATTTTAACATTTAGAAGTTATACAAATAATAGGAGATGAGCTATAGCTTATTATTACTAGAGTACTCTATAATTTGGAATACACACACAGGTACCTGTTTTATAAGATGTTTTCGTCCATTGGTTTAATAGCAGATTGTTCGTAATTAGAAGTTTTCTTTCTTGTCCTGGGCATGTTGTTTTATTGATTTTTAACAGCAGCGGCTTTCTTGTTTATTTCAGGCAGCAGATCATTTTGGTGTTTTTACGATGGGCAAGGTGAAGCTCGGCATATAGTGGGCCATCTCCCGGTGGAGAATAATTTCGGTGCTTACTCGGTCATACCTTGCAGTATTAATTTATTTAAGATATTTTAGACGCTCCACTCAAGAGCAAAGCTAAAATTCAAGTGAAAGTCTCCAGCAAGTCTAAGATGGCCTCCTTTTTCTTATCTTGATCTTTTAAATTTTCTGTTGAGATATTTTTAGGTTTTATTTATCTTGCCCTCAGGATAATCAATGCTCTGCTGGTTTTAATTAGAAAGAAATTTGCTGTGCTATTGTTTGTTTTTCTTTACATTCGTTAATTACATTCTTTTGGAATTTTGCTATAATTAATTTATTATCTATCACTGACCGATGCTTTTAAATTTTCAAAGACAAAGGGGAATAAAATTATTTTAACTTTAATTAATTAATACATCAGATTTTGTTAGAATTATTATTTAACGAAATTTAAATTAGCAATAAATATGAACTTTATAAAATTCAAAATAACTGATTAATATTACACAAAATTTATTTAACTACAAGAAATCTAAATTATATTATTTTATCCATATTTATTGCCTTTAATTTGAGATTGAAATGTGTGCGTGTTTATGTTGAATTCTGCATATATTTATACATTTTTAATATTGTTACACACACAATTCGATACCAAAAAGTTTAAATTTGGGTGGGATAGACTGGTCAGTGAGAGACGACAGAAAAAAGGTGAAACTTGAGATTCGAATACGAATCTCACTGTTTCAATATATACATTCCCCTTTGTGCTAATCCACCTATAAAATAATTACCTAGAAAACAAAAAACAAGCAAATCCTTAGAAAACTAGGTAATTCAAGGATGTGATAGTACCTATATTTATGTTCATACTATGAGGATATAACGTCTTAAATTTAAAAATAAAAAAAACTCTCCTTCTGTTTTCTTTCTTTCATGGAAGAAAAATTATCTTCCAATATAACCACTCTTAAATCATCACTTGAGTGATCAGGTTAATTGAAATGTTTAGAAACTGGTCCATCTTCATTTTTATGTAAAACATCAAACCTATGATTGGTCATTCTAATATGTAGACTGTTTTCTGACTCACCTATGTAATGACTCAAGCATATATTACATTCTATTAAATATACCAAGTTCATACTTTTACAATTAACATAGATAGTTGGGGATATACCATTTAAAACCATGAATGGTATCTCCCTGAACCATCTTTATAACAATAATATGTTTGCATGTAAGACATCTCTTATCCTCACATGAAAAACATCCCTTTCCTGACACAAAATTAGTGCCAAAAACGGTTCTTACAAGTCTATCCCTAAGTATTCCATGTCTACAATATATAACTTTAGGTGGATAGAGAAAAACAGATCTCAGATAATCTGTGGAATTAATATATTAAAATGTTTCTATAATATTTGGTTAATATTAGGTAAATCATCATTGAAGGTAAGAATCAGTAGTATATTTATCAACTGACTCCTTCTTTACTTAAATAGAAGAATTTCCTTCCTGTCAACTCATGAAGATTTTACCCCTGCCCTATCTAACAATCCTTTAGGATATTTCATATTGATAAATTTATTATACAAAATCTTGTTATTTTGCTGAAGAAATCCTTCATCACTGCAAATTGTTTTAATTTTTAAAAATTGAATGTAAGGGATATTAGTCTTTAAGTGCTTAGGCTGATTACTATAAAAATGTAAGTAACAATGACTATCAGTTGGCTTTCTATATATATTAGTATTAAGAATATAATCATTATAAGCAATCTTGACATCAAAAAAATGAGCCACTGTTTTAGAAAAATTCATTGAAAATTGTGTATTTTTATTAAAATTATTTAGATAATCAATATATATTATGTTTTGTATGGAAAATCAATACTAGCATTCTGAATATCTGTAAGTTGTATATCATCATATATATAATAAATAATCATACCTTTTAAAATAACTAAGTGTGAGGCAGTTACTTCAACTATTCAATTATATATATATTATTATTATTATTAGAAGGGATTTGAGTTCAGACTTTCAAGCTCAGTACAGCTATCCACTCAATCTTATACACATGACTACATACATGTGAAAAAGATAAATGATCTCTAATATACATATTTTGTGCTAAACCCATAGCATTTTCTATCTTATATATATATATTGGAGATGATGATCTGGTCCAATGGATAAGTGCTGGTTCATCACAAAATATGTATATTGGAAATCATTTATCTTTTTCACATGTATGTGGTCATGTGTATCAGCTGTATAAGATGGAGTGAGTAGGTGTAGAGAGCTTGAAAGTCTGAATTCAAATTTTCTAATTACATTATGTTTAGTATAGACAATATTCTTGTATTTAAATATTATATATATGGGTGTGTGTAAACACAAGTAAATATAATTGGTGCTTTTTAAAAATCTCATAAATTATCAATCAGTATAAAGGTATATAATATTGGTGCAACATTTTTTACATAGTGTAACTAACTATAATACTAAATAATTATTAATTATGGATATTTCAATTAATATCTTGATAGAATGTTAATTTTCAAATATGTCATTAGTTTGTTAAAATAATAAATAATTAATATGGTTCTAAAACCTAAGTGGAAAGTTCTGCACAACAATTTTATTCTGTTAACAAAAGAAGAGTTTTTTTTTTTTTATCTAATCAGCTGAGAATCAATCCAGGAATCTGCTTTTGAGCTTGTTTATTTACAATTACTACAAACAAGTAACATATTCTCAAAATAATATATGTTTATATATTAAATGCTTTTACTGACTGTCAACTAAAAAGATATAAAATAATCATTTCTTCAACCACAATTGGAGTGTTTACATTTAATTGGAATAAAAGCATTGGGGTGAGGTATCCAGAAATTAATTAAGTCAATCCTTTGTTGTAAAAAATAGAAATGGACTTTTAATTTCTGGACCCCCCCCCCCGATACTTTTATTTCAAGTTAAATCTAAAAATTCCAAACATAGTAGAAGAAATAATTATTTCATTTCTTTTTAGTGCACAGTCAATAAAACCATTTAATATAATTTTTATATTTTTATTATATATATATCACTAGATATTTCTACTATAAGTAAAAATGTATATCCCTTATGTATATATCATATTTAGTATGTGCATATAATACATGTGTATATATTGTAAAAAAACATCATTTAATACATATAATTTTATTTGAAATCATTGTCACTCATATAGTATATATACATCATCTGAAGTAAGTTAATATATATACTCATAATGTATATATAGTATAGTTAGTATGTATACATAATTATATATGTATAATAAACCCATAACTACATTTTCTATTTAAAGTGTTTGAAAGTTTGTTTTAATTTTAAAATGAGTGTTTAAAAATGCTAAAGAATTATTATTTTAAATAATTAGCATGAGTTTTATTTTATAACTTTTCAGGGTTGTTTTAAATAATGAGAGTTTATAAGTATTGTTTTAAAATAAAAATAAAAACTAGCAAACAATTTTAAATAGTAAACTTAGTTATTGATTTGTGATGTGTTTGGTGGTTTTATACATATATAAGTATGTACACATATTAAATATAACATCATTAAAAAACAGTCAACACTTAGACAATCCCAATATCAATAACAAAATATAATATATATATTAAGAGTTTAAAATGGTTAAAAATGTTATTAAATTGAAAAAAAATATTTATACTGCCTTCTTGCAATTATTATTTAAAACAAATCTAAGTTCTAGGAATAACTGTTAACTGTGGTACATGAAGTTATTGAATATTTTTAATATTTTCCCATTCTCTGTTCCATATATATTAAACTAGTTTACATACTGAAAAGATGTTTCAAATGGATTATGCTAGTATAACTTATATTTAAATATATTAAACCTTGATTTTAAAATTTTATTCTCATTTGAAAAAGATCAAAATTTAATAAACCAATTTTCCAATTTTAATAAAAACATTTAAAAAAATCAGAAATTTATTTAAATCATCATCAAATTCCTTTTTGCATATTGATGCATTTAAATGATGATGTAATTGTTTTTATTAGAAGGGTCCAGAATTTCAAGAAAAATAGAGAATTAAAACATGATTAGAAAAAACTCTAAACTAATATTCAATAGTTTTTCACAAAATAATAAATAAATATCAATAATAATGATTTAAAAATAGTGAATAATTATAAAAAATTATTAGTCAGAAACAAAATGGATGAAAGGCTATTGACAAATTTAAACTTGGATAGTTTGTTTTTGATAGCAATATTTTAAGATTAAAATAAAACATGCTAAATGGACATTTAGGTTAAAGATAAGACGGCTGCTCTTATCTTTATAAAAGTACTATCTTGTGTCATGGTTTGGAAGATCCCTCTTGCGGCAAAATATCATTGATTATTGTGAATTTTAAAGTGCATTGAATACAAGTTAATGTCTGTTCAGACTATTTACATAAGCTCTTTGTGCACTCTATAAATTAATTACTACTTTTCAATAGTTTATAGAATTTCCAACATTAAAATCGTACTATTAACTTGCTGTAAATCGCAAGATTTCACATAAGATAATTTGTAAAGAAAATAGTGGATTTAAACAGTGTAGAAAACAACTACTTCATGCCTCCAAATTGAGATGTTTCAGATTCACCTATATAAATGGACATTTAGGTTAAAGATAAGATGGTTGCTCTTATCTTTATAAAAGTCGCTATCTTGTATCATGGTTTGGAAGATCTTTCTATCGGCAAAATATGCTAGATTATTGCAAATTTTAAAGCACGTTGAATACAGGTTAGTGCCTATTCAGACTATTTAAATAAATATGTTTTTAATTGATTGCATACGAATCTGAATGTTGGATAATTAACAAAGTTTGACTGATTGTTATATGTTGGAATTAAGAAGAAAAAATTAAATGTAAAATACATGGATAAAAGAACAAAGAGACTTAATGAAGTTGAGTTGAACACTTCAATAGAAGCCAATAGATAGATATACAATCGAAATTTTACAATATCATAAAATATTGTGAAAAGTCTTAAGGAGAACCACGTGAGAGATGGGGGAAAGAGATAAGTATTTGTGAAATGTTATGGAAAAGACAAGTATAGACTGAAAAAACAGAAAATTCAAAAATGATCTTTATTCTGCAGTGTATTGATACAGATTGAAAATGATGATGATCATGAGTTAACATTATCGAACTAATTACTAAAAGATAAACTAATTTATAGAAGAATGAAGTTTTTTGTATTATTAAAGCTATATTGTTTGAAATGTACCTATTATTAAATTTTATTACAGTACTAATAACATTCTTTAACAATTAATTTAAATATTAACTTTCTACTTTTTATATTTGTTTAAATATCAACTGGAGGTTTTGTTTTTAACAAAACTCCTGTTAGATATGTAATCATTTTACTTGAAAAAATAAGTCAAGTTCAATTTTTGTACATTTGACATTTTCTTTTTAAACTCAGTAATATTTAATCAGCTGTTAAAAAAGAAAGAAAGAAAGAAAATGACGCAATCCAAATTTTAACAAACCTTTGTTAAATAAAATATTGAAAAATGGTAAAATAGATTACGACTTTATATTGCGATCTAATAGCCTTTATTAGTAATAGTATTTTTTGAGAGAAAGAAGAAAAATAGAGATAATTTAAATGTCAAAAGTCTTTATACATTATTTGACATATTTTCAATCTTTTTTGGAGTTGAAATTAAAATCTGCCTTTTAGATAGACTTGATTGGCTTATTACAATTAAGTGAAGAAAAAAACCGATAATTATTATTATTTTTTTTAATATGCAAACTGACACTTTATTTCAATAACGACTGCTTCAACATATATCAAGTGTTGTACTTTGCATTTATGAAATCGTAAAATATTCCGAGTCAAGTTGAATTTAATAAAAACAGCAATCGATAATTTGTTACATCAAATTACAATATTACTTTTTTCTATTAGAAATTTATGATAAAATAAATCGAAATAGTTACAATATTACTTTTTCTATTAGAAATTTATGATAAAATAAATTGAAATAGTTTATAAAGAAAGTATAACTGACTAAAAGGCTGTCATATTTTATTGCAATAAACAATATTCAAATCAAATAATAGATATGACATTTATAAAATATAATAATGTAAATCAGTTTAGGGTATGTGTGTGTGTGATAAATCAATTACTTTATTATATCTTTTGATACATTTAAAATTACCTTTAAAAATGAAATAGAAATGAAACTTAAAATATGAAAACTGACCAACTAATAACCTGATTAAAATGAGAATTAGATACCTAATAGTAAACTAGTAACAAATATTTGTGGATTGAAACTAACATATGACTTGATTAAAAGAATATAGATCACATTTTGATATTATAATCAATTCTAAGAGTTTATGAATAAAGTTAGAGATGGAATATTTTGTTAAAAGTTAAGACAGTTTTTTTTTTTTTTTGCTTCTAAAATTTAGCTTTTAAAGATTTACACCTATACCAAATGATAATAATTTACAATGGTCCAGAATCTAGAATAATGTATTAAATATAAAAATAATACATATAATTTTAAATAAATAAACTTTAAATAAATTTTATGTAAAATAAATAGATAAGTAAATATAAAACATTCTCCATTTCTTTCATGAATTATTCACACACACGTTTAGTTATCATTACAATTAAAATGATTATCGATAGCCATTCAACCATAATTTAGTCATCTCTTTATTTTTATATTATATTGCATTCATAATACAAATGAAAACAAAACATCAACTTTAAACCAATAAAGATAATAGCGAAAATTAAAACATTTTATTTAAAAAAATATAAATTGAAGCATATATATATATTCCATTAGAAACCAGTCAACATTTAGACAATTCCAATATAGATAATAATCAGCAATCTCAAACTGTTGTCAAGACAACCTCCTTTTAACAATCAGAGATATACAAAGGAAGTTATAAAACATTTACTTTAAAATTCAAGTAACTAATAAATTTTTCTCCAGTTTTCTTACCTCCCCTCTCTTTTTTTAAAAGGATTTATCTTAAGTATTTGACTAGCTAATTCTTATAAAATAGAATAGTATGGAAAAACAGTAGATCATTATGAAAATGAATATGTAATATAAAAAATAATAATCAGAATGATAGGGCAGGGTTGGTGTATAAAATTATTTGTGAATTTTGTAGCATGATATATATTGGTCAGACAGAGAAGACTGCATAAGAAAGAGGTAAAGAACATGATGGGGCAATTAGGAGGAAGGATATGAGATCAGGGATTTATGTACATTTTTTGAATACTGGGCATAGAATGAGTTGTGAAAAAAACATTCAGGTGGTAAAGTATGTAAAGAAGTGTAATGAGAGGGTATGTTATGAAACTTTGTATATACAGGAGAATTTTGAAAAATGTATGAATATGGTTAAAGATCCTGTAAAGTTGGCTCAAAAATGGGTGTTGTTAGATAGCTGGAAGATTTAATTTAAGTTTGGTATAATTATAAGTAAATTATGTGTATATATTTATTTGGATGATTATCATTCTAATTATGTTGGGTTTAAAATATTAAGTATGGTTATATAGGTATGTAAGGAAAGAAAGATTGGAAAATTTATGAATGATATTAAGGTATAAGTGTATGATTGTATGATGTAAATATATGATTAGGATTTAGATAAATATTATGTATAAATATTATGTGTAAATATTATGTATAACTGTTTATGTATGTGATGAATAGGAAATAAAAGATTTGTTTTATCTTTGATATTGTAATGTAAAATGAAGTCTGTAGGTGGAGTTGCTGTAGAAAAGAAAGAATTATAATGTAACTAAGTGTATTTACATCTTGATAAGACTCCAGTATAGGGGCGAAATCCGGGTTGGTGAAATTAAATATATTATTATAAAAGTTGTCTGATAAAATAATTTTTATTGAATTATTATTTTTAATATATATATATTATTCTACATGTTAAAAAAGCTTTTGTTTGAACACAGACTTTCACATGACCCTCAACTATTCACTCTATCTCATACTGCTGACACACTTAATCGCAGACATGTTGAAAAGATAAACAATCACTAATATAAGTACTTCATGCTAAATCAGCACTCATCAGTTGGTCCAGATTATCATCTCCACACACATATACAATCAATGCTCAGCTTATATTAAGATAGCCAATCTTCATACTTTAATGGACAGGTTTCAATACACTCCATCCCACAACTCTTCAGCTGTCCATTTTATTGAAAATCTAATGATGGAACAACAAAGCCCTCATTGATGCCAACATTTTAATTCTACCCATGTTGACCACAAGTCACTTTGATCCCTCATGTACAGGACATAATCCATTTAAATACATATACAAAGATGGGCAGACCTTATAGCACTATATTTTTAATATATAATTTTTTCTACAATACAAGTTTTTTTCATATCTGCCCTCCAATATGTAATACATAGGAAGTTTAAACTCAGACTTTTCTATGACCCTCAACTATCCACACTATCTCATACTGCTGACACACTTGATCATGCATATCTTGAAAAGATAATCATCAATATACATATCTATGTATTAAAAATATAGTGCTGTAAGGTCTGCCCATCCTTTGTATAGGTATGTAAATGGATTATGTTCTGTGCATGATAGGTCAGAGTGACCTATGGTCAACATGGGTAGGATGTGAAGGTTGGCACCAATGTGGGTTTTGAGCATTTCATCATCAGATTTTCAATGAAATGGACAGCTGATGAGTTGTGGGATGGAGTGGATTGAAGCTTGTCCATTAAAGTATGAAGATTGGCTATCTTAATAGAAGCTGAGCATTGATTGTATATATGTGTGAAGATGATAATCTGGACCAACTGACAAGGGCTGGTTTAGCACAAAATATGTATGTTGGTGATTGTTTATTTTTACAACATTTGTGTGATCAAGTGTGTCAGCAAAATGAGATAGCCTGGATAGTTGAGGGTCATGTGAAAGTCTGAGTTCAAACCCCAATATATTACATATTGGAGTGCAGGTATGAAAAAAGCCTGTACTGTAGAAAAGTTTATATAATAAAAAGCTTTTGTATAAATTATTGACGTTGGCTTTTTTTATTAACCTTTCAATATGTGATTTTGAACAGCCTTGTGTGATTAATTTGGTAATCATTTTTATGCTTTTCATTTTTAATCTTTATTCTTTATTAATTATTAAAATTTTTAATAATATTCACTAAAATTATTTTAAAAATTGAAAATAATATTAAAAATTATGTATCAACTTTGTAAATAAACTAAAAGAATAATAAACTGAAATAAATAATCAGAAAAAAGGTTTTATTTTAGCAAGCTAAAAAATATATTTTTTATAAATAAATATAATCAAACAATTTTGTATTAGTAAGGTATACTTCAATGCAAATACATTCAGGTAAGGATAATAATCTTTGAAAATTAAAAATTTAACTTATAGTTACAAAAAGTAGTACACATTGATATATTGTGTATGTATTCCTTGCTTGTTACTGTATATTTCCTTATTCACATTAGAATATTTCACTTGATCTAGCTCTACTAAAAAAATATGTTCAAATAAAACCTGAACATAAATGACATGTACTTAATAAGAAACAATTATTTAGTTTAATTTTACAAAGGTAAGAATAAGTAAACAAACTATATGTAAAATTATGATTTTCAATTTCAAAATATAAATTAAAAAAACTGAAGCCATGCAAGCACAATAAATACTTTCAAATACAACAACCCCAATAATTTTCTTTCATTAAATAAAACTGGCATTAACCAACTTTACTTACAATTATGATCAATTATTAAACATTTCAGTACAAGTTTATGATGTTAAATGAACACTGAAATTGAATGCAATTGAGCCACTCTAAGCCTGATTCTAATCTTAAATAATTTCTTGAAAGATTAAACTAATTTTTTATGGTTCAAAAATCTGAACTCAGTTATAAGCAGATGAAAGTAAATTATATGAATTTAGAGAGTGGGAGAGAATATTATAAATTTTATTTACTGTCAATAAAACTGGAAAAAATTAAACAATATTTTAAAAAATGACTGGCAAAAGAAGTACAGAAAGTGTAAATATCTTAGTAAAATAATATAGGTGCTATTGCACCTGACTGCAAAGCTATTTTTTACTTAAGAACAAAATAAAATTATTATTCTGCAAGCACTTTCAAGAGATGTGCTTTCATCTTCATAGCTCTGAGTGAAGTAATTATATGCAAATTATGCAAAGTTCAAAGGTTAATTATTCTATTTCTTTGAGATCGCAAAGCATGTGTCTTTGCCATTGATGGCATTGCAATCCATCGCAATGAAGCAGGCCTCTTTAACTTTTGTTTTTACATCATGCCTTTCTCTGCAGACCAGGTTGACATCTTGTGGTTTACACCAGTGTCCTGTTAGTGTCTCAGCATATTTAAAAATTATGAAACAAAAGATTCTATTTGCAAAAATTATAGTAACAAAATAGAAGATAGTAATAAAACAATATGAATAAAAGTGTTGAAAAATTGAATGAAAACAGTGAGAAATTTTTTTTATAAGTAAATCTCTTTAAATAAAATAACATGTCATAGGATAAAATAAAGAGACTATCAAGTTACAATATTTATAACATCTATGAAACAAATACATTTAGCATGAATAGTTAAGTTATGATATAATTATTGAGCTCTAAATAAAATTCTGTGACAGTTCAAAGGTTGTCACTCCAGATGATTTGCTATGCATCACAACAACACCCCTTCCCTTAAATAATATGGTCACAGATAATAAATCTAGAAATCAAATCAAAATTGAAGACACCATAATTTAAAAATATTGCAAAAAAAATAAAAAAAATTTATTCAATGCAACTAAAAATAAAACATCAATATCACTGAAACAACATGGCCACTGTGATAGGTCCTGATTAAAATATATGTAAATGACGATAAAAAGATGCTTTAAGAAAACTCAGTTACCTCCAAATAACAGAATATAAATTATAAACTTTTAATAATTTAAGTCAAATCAAGTTCATATTAAAAAATAAGGGAGAAAATAAAAAGAATTCAAATTTGAATGTAAATTAAAAAATGTTATACAGTATTCAATGGTTTTAAGTTGGAGATTTATTGACAAATTGATTTTCCAATACATTTTGTTTTATTTGCTTGTATTTTTTAAAATAAATTTATTAAAGAGAAACAATACTCATAAAATAATATGAACCGATATTTTCAGCTATAATCAAAAATGATAACATTTTTTTTAACTGAAACTTTCACAATCAATTTCAACACAGATAAAATTTCTAAAAAGTTGCTGCTCATATACCCTATATATTACATATATTGATACAGGTATATAATAAGCTTGTATTTCAGTTATTATATTACTATAGTACATTGTACAGGCTTAAACCTGCATTTATATATGTAATATAGGCGGGATTCGAACTCAGACTTTCACATGACCCACTACTCTCAGTGCCATCTCATATTGCTGACCTACCTGATCACACACATGTAGAAAAGATAAATAATCACCAATATTCATATTTCATGCTAAATCAGCAATCATCAGTTGGTCCAGATTACTATCTCCATATATATATACAATCAGTGCTCAGCTTTATATTAAGATAGCCAATCTTCATACTTTAATGGACAGGCTTCAAACTATTCCAACTCACAACTCTTCAGCCCTCCATTTCATTGAAAATCTGATGATTGAACATTCAAAACCCTTGTTAGTGCCAAGGTTGTCATGCTACCCATGTTGACTATAGAAAAATTATTTTCATTTTGGCCTGTGGGTGATTTATTAGATTCATAACTTTTTCAGAGATGAAAGAGAGTCAATTTACTAGTGAAAAGTAGTGATCCCAGCCTCAAACATATTTTTGTCAAGCGTTGTTAGCCGAGAGGTCATCACAGCCACCTTGCAAGCAAGTAGTTGGTTGCAGACAGTTGTGGGTTCATGTCCCAGCTGCTGCTATGACATATAAAAAAAACATATGCATATTAGTAATGCCTTTGTGATAATCAGGATACCATTTAAATATAGAAGTATAAAGACTTTTTTACACTTAACTGTAGAAAGGTATGTGGAAGGAAAGTAAGTAACTCTTCTAAAAAATAATGGCTAGATCAAGCAAGAGATAAAGTTTTGTTATAATGTAATGAAACTTTTAGTAATTAGTACTAATGTTACAACTTGTAATGTTTTTAAAAAAAGCACATGCAAGCAAATATATATCAGGAAGTTTGGTATGCCAGTATTTATATGGAACAATGGTGGAAGGCAATGTAAGTTTACTGCTACTATTAAATAAAGTCACTTTTTACAAATGAAATTAACCCTTTGAATATTATTTCAAGGGACTATATAGGGAATAATATGTGGTGAGAATCAAGAAAAATATCATTAAGAAAATTTCTTTAAATTTTTTAAAATAAGTAATGCCACCCATTGCAAGCCATAATAGCAATGTATGATAAAAGATTTGTGCATCAAACTCCCTATTTAGTGCCTATTCATCCAATATCTTCAGACTAGTTTCTATTATGTGATGTTTTAGTTTAGAAGTTTTAAAATATTGATTTTTTGAGAAAAAACTCATTTTTTACTAGAAAGTGGATTACTGATGCCTGAAGTAGAACAGTTGTACAACTTTTACGAAGTACAGTATTAGCTGGCATTGGTGGTTTTATATTTGAACAATTTATATGCTTCTACTATATGACAGAGTTATGATCTAATTAGTGTTAACATGTGTGATTTTCCTTTTAAAAAAACTTTTATAAAAATTCAGCAATCCTAGCTTCAACATTTTCTGGGTTAGAATATTTTCCGTGTTGAGTTATAATGTGACCCAGAAACTTGGTTTCTGAAGTATCCCATACACACTTTGCAGTATTTAATTTAGCACCAACTTTGTCTAATCTTGATCAAACTTCCATAATATGTATTTCCAGTTCATGTGCAATCTGGGCAGTAATATGTATGTCATCCAGATATGGGATAACTTTTTCCAAGCCTTAAAACAAAACATTCATTTTAACTTAGAAGATGTTTGAGCAGCTGTTATCCCATATGGTAGCATATTATATAAAAAGCCTTATGTGGGTGCTAATGATTATTAATTTGTCTGTTCCCTCAATGACAATAAATTAATATTTGGAAAAAAGATGCTTTCTGTAGCAATGCTAGAACAACTTCATGCACACATGGCATAAATTATGCTCCTTTATTAATATATTTATTAAATGTGGCACAATGAATCTCTGCAAAGATGAATATTTCCAGAAGGTTTTATAATCACAACCACAGAGTAGCCAATACATTTTCTATTGATGACAACATGCTTTTTGAGTCCATATCTACAACCATCTCCTGAACTTTTGATTTCCGTATATATGAAATCGTATGTAGTTTAAATATAGTAGGATGAGCATCTTTCAATAACTCTTTCTCCACTGATCATGTCTTCAATTCAGTTAATCCTGATTTCATTTGCTGGGGAAATTTATTTCTAACTTCAGCTTCCAGTTACACTTTCTTGATTAATTTTAAACATATTTCTAATGATTGAAACTAGTTTCTGCTTAATAAATGGCCTATGTTCCTCTTCATTATATATAAATGTAGCACTTTAAGTCCAGTATTGCATTTTATTGGAACCAATGCTTTATCACATATGTCTATTTTATTTCCTTTTTATATCTGTGACTAGTATATCTGTATTTTTTCACTTACATTTATTTTTATTTTATCACTAATTATATTTCACTATTTTAGTGATAATATACATAATCCTATGCTACTGACAACTTCCATATTTATTTTTTCTAGCATAATGTAGCCATTATCTGTATCCTTTATGTGTCTGAATCTTCTGTTCACCTTGCACCACCTCCTGATTTACAGTCTGGAAGTGATTAAGCTTTTAAACTATTGCTTTTTTGATAGCAGACCCAAGCCAAATGGTCTTTAAAATTTCATGTATAACATTTTTCTGTTTTAAATCTGAAAATTTTTTTGATATGACTTTTTGCACCACAACAACAATAAATCAGGTTATTCTTTACAGTTTTTTCAGATGCAGTAACAGTTTTCAGGTGTGCTAATAGTTTGGGCTTTATTCACATGAGTCGAGTTATTCTGCTCACTCCTTAAAGCTTGAAATTTTGACACATTGTTTAATAGTCTTTTGTGCATTACACAGTGCAATTGCTATTTTATACATCAGGTCCGGTTCACTTAGTATATTTTTTCTGAGGTTATAGTTCTACATTCCATATAACAATTGGTTCAACAATATGTCTTCTAGCTCAGCAGCAAATTTATATTGTTTATTCAATATTCACAGTGCCAATTATAATTGTGATACCACTCATGAGGTACCCATTTCTTTATTCTAAAATGTAAGCAATTAGCCAATTTAAACCCTACTGGTTGAAAATACACATTTAGAATTTCAATTAAATCTTTATATGAAATACCCTCAGGACTCTTAGGATTACATAGTTCTTTAACTATCTATAGAATGTCCATGTCAACAAAAAAGAAAAGAGGAGACACTTGGACTTTGTTACCTCAACTTTATTTATGAACATAAAATTCTTGATGGGCTTAACATATGTACGCCACATTATTTATGTTGAGTTTATGAACCTTGTGACTCAGCAATGCCATCGTTAATATCTATTGCTTGACTTGGTTAACACACATGTTAAACATTAATTATCGACTTACATCATTCTGCTGACACATGTAACATTCTGCTGTCATTATCTCTGCAAATATTTCCACTGTTGACTGCATTATTCTGTTATGTACTCAAAAGTATTTTTGATAATACCAGCCAAGTAAGCATCAATTTTTAATAAATAATAACTAAGAAAAACTTTAAAACTCAGCAGTTTATTTATGTGTGCTGCCAAATGAAAATAATAATAATATTCATCATCATCATCAACCATTATCAATCCACTGCAAGATGCAGGTATCTCCAAGTTCAATCCATCTTTTCCTATCTTTAGCTTCTCTTCTCCACATTACACCTGCACACTTTCTTATTTCATCCACCCATCTTACATGTGGTCTCTTTTTGGGTCTTTTGCAATCTCTTGGAATCCAATTTAAAATTCAAATTGTCCATCTGTTATCATCTCTTCTAACAATATGTCCAGCCCAACTCCACTTCAGTTTTTTAATTTTTTTCAATGAGGTCAGTAACACCTGTTTGCTCTCTTACCCATACATTGCGTTTTCGATCCCTTCTTATTATTCCCAACATGCATTTCTCCATACTTCTTTGAGTGGTCTGAAGTCTCTGTATAATGGAATTAAATTCACTTTATTTTTGAAAAGTGGTTAATAACAATTTGACAGTTGTGATAAAATTATTCTCATACCTTATAAATATATTATATAGACCATTTAACTTGAGGGTCTTTTAAATTATATTTTAATTATGCAATAAGATAGATTACCAGCTGATGTCTTAACATCAATTTGAATTAGTTTTTTACTTAGGCTGAACAATTTCCTTCTTCTGTATATTTTAAATCTTTACATGTGGCTATAACTTAGCTCGTGCTTTTTTTCTCTCTTTTTTTGAGAAACTTCATTATTTCTCAACTTGCAGTCCTTACAACTGTTACCAAACTACTTTTTCATTGATACACTCGTTATCATATGTTAGTCTCATTTATTAATGTATTGTATGCTATTTTTTACAGTGTACATTTTAGTTGAGATAATAATAATAACAATAAAATAAAAATTCATATAACATTACAATACTAGTGAAAACAATAAAGGTTTACTAAAATTCTTACACAACCATGGTTTTGTCTATTAACAAATAGATCTTTTCATATGAAATTCATTTAAACATTCACTTCAACAAACAACTTTCTTTCACATCAATGGATGTTTTCATGTGAAAGGAAGTTGTTTGCTGAAGTGAATGTTGGGAAGACTATTTTGTTTTGTATATGTATGTGTTGCATGTTTAGTTGAATTTCACTTGAGAAGGTCTATTTGTTAATAGATTAAACCGTAGTTGTGGAAGAATTTTAGCAAAATTTTATTGTTTTGGCTAATGTTGTAGTGTTATATGAATTTCTATTTTATTTTTTAATTTCTAGTATAGTGTTAGACAGTACTTAATTTTTAATAATAACAATGTACTGTCTGCACATAATTACACATTTTTAAAAAACTTTATTTACAATAACATATATATATGCTTAGACTATCCACTTACATAAAAGAAATGCTTATAACATAGCTATAGCAATAAATATAAAAAGAGAAAGTTTAAAAGATGTAAGAAAATAAACACATGGAAATCATTCACTTTTCAAGCTTAATACCTGCACTAATAAAAAGTTCAAATATGATTGACAATCCTTCAACTGAAAATAACTGTGATTTATAGATTTTTTTTTGTTTTGGTGTAAATTAGACTTCCAACTTGAAAGACGAATAAACATCAAAATAAACTTGATAGACTATTGAAACAGTCTAATAATATATAATATTAATATCATTTATGTTCTTTATTACTTTTATAATGTTTTTTACAACCACTATTGATGGTTTTGATTGCACCAGCAACCTTCTTCAGAACTATAACAAACACAATACAAATACACTATTGTATATTTGTATTCATGTATTTGTATTGTGCTTGTTATAGTTCTGAAAAAGATTGCAGAGACAATCAAAACCATCAATAGGGGGTTGTAAAAATCATTGTAAAATTAATAAAGAACACAAATGAGATTAATATCATATGGATTTGGCAATGAAATAAGACAAAAAAATTTTATGTGTGATTTTGGTTGTTATATGTAACTGGGAGAAAAGAGACTAGCAATCAGAGAAAATGGATTGAACTTGGATAAATCTTCATCATGCAATGGATTGATTATGGTTGAAAATGATAATGCTCCATACAATAGTGTCATTCAGTGCAATACAGAGTAGTCAATAGATACAGGAAGGCTTGTGCATAAATATACAGAAGCCTTCCTGCATCTATTGATTTCTCTAGCTTGCATTGACTGACACTACTATATGGAGAGTTTTGCCACTGTGTAAGCAGCTTGTATAAACATAAAGAATGGTGATCATGTGATGTTTAGTTATAATGTACTTATATGATATAAATAAAACAACATCAGAATATATATAAGCAGAAAATAATTTTCTATACAATAAAAATAAACAAACAGTAAAGTCAAATGGTCAAGCTTTTTGGAAATTTTCCTAGACCTAAAATCAACCTAAGAATCTCCTTTTAAAAAACCCAAATGTTATGCTTCCTATGAAGCCATCTTATAAATTAGCACACTTCTCATTATATAAATTTTCATTTTAGTTCTTTGGTAAATTTCTTCACACTTTTTTATAAAAACATTTTGCATTCACTATTAACTGAACAGAAAATATTTATGATATAATTATTAATTTAAAAAATGAAGAGCGATAATTTTTATTTGACTTAGTAATTATTGAGAAAATGCTTAATTTTCTGTTTTGTTGATAATTGAATAAGCAATTTAATACACAATGATTAATAAAAACTAAGTATTTAATTATTTATTTTTTATTAACAATAAAAAAGATTATAAAAAGTCAATATATGTCAAAAATAATGTTAAAAGTAAATAAAAAAGAAAATACTAAAAATCAGCTTATATCTGAGAAATTTAATAATATATAAATAAGAAAAACATTTTTAATAGAGTTTTCTTAACAAAGTAAAAACGAAACATATAAAGTGTATAATAAATAGTATAAAAGTGGTAAACACAAGTAATTCAAGTAATACATTTATTTTTAGAAGTAGTCATGACTAGCTTAGAAAAATGACCATGATGATATCTGTGAAAAAATGAAGATTAGCAGCAGAATAATAAAACAAAAAATAGAAAAAAATATTGAATATTGATTAGACTAATTTGAATATTCCAAATAATAAATAATTGCCTTTATTTTAATCAAGTTAACAATAATAAATAACTTTAAGAAGTTTATTAATAATTTTTATTAGTTCTTCATTATCCACTCTCACACAAGATAGAGACTGGTTTCTATCCACTTTAAACATTTTGTGTTGGGGTGTAATCATAAACATATGACAAAAAACATGTGAAATAGAAGTATGATCACCATTCCCTGCTGAACCAGTACTCATCAGTTGGCGCAGATTGCATTTTTTTACACATATCTTTATCATTGTTTAGTATATATACATAGAGAATTACTACAGTTTAATCGATAAGTGTCAAACTTTCTTCCCTCACAACTTTCACATGAGCCACTTAATGAAAGAATATTAATAATTTTTATTAGTCATTTATTAGACTAGAGATTATTCATTAATGATTAATATTGCTGTAGTGTAATTTTCACTACACCACTCTCATGTAAAGTAAGGATTGGTTTATATTCACTTATAATACCTTGTGGAGGTGTGTAATTACAAATATATGTCCAGAGACACATGAAGAAGATGAATAATCTCAAAATATTTGTCACATATCTTTGGTCACATGTTTATGATTACATCCTTCCTCAAGGTGTTAAAAGCAGTTAGAAACCAGTCCCTACTTTGCATGAGAATGGTGTAGTGAAAATTACACTACAGAAATATTAAACTTAAGAAATTGATTCCAATGCTTCTTTATACATCTGCGTAAAATATTTATGTAACATTAAAGTCAACTGAAGATTTTTAAATATTTACAATGAATTCCATTTAATGTTTGGCAACTTAAAAAAAATCGAGGTTTTCTGGAAGTATTTCACCTACTGACTTGAAGTCCAAGTCATGGCAGGTTACCACTCTAATTTTATCTTATGAAACCTCCCAATGTTTATTTATTATATTATAATGGTAAATATTTGACTGCTCTAAATAAAATTGAACCTTAAGGGTGTAAAAATATATATGTTATGGTTAATATACATTTGAATAAAAATGGTTAAATTCAAATATATACAATTATGTTAACCAAATAACCATGATGATGATGATGATGAGGGTGACTTATAACCTAAGACTGAACACTAAACTCAAAATAATTACTTCCAAAGATATTTTTTCTCATTTCCCTAAAAAAATTGAACTTTAAAGTGCCAAACCTTCTAAGTAGAAAGATTACTTCTGTAAAACTTATTAGCAATCATCATCATTTATAAATTATTACCATTATCCCTACTTATTCTCCAGTGGATTAAAGGATTTCTCACAGTTGTTTATATTAATAGCATAATGGATGTTGATGGCACAATGTTTGGAGAGAGTTCCATAAGTAAACATAAACTAAATTGATTAATAATAAAAATAAGCTAATTTATTAACAATAGATATATAAACTTGTTGCTTATGTATTTACAACTATTACTAAGTATAATAAATGTAATACATAACAATAAAGATATTAAAAATAATTTAAACTTTGGTCTTATAATAACTATATTGATAAAATCTTACCAAGTGTAGAATTTAAAAGTTCTAAACCATGGTTTTCTGCAGATATCATTCTTTTACTATATTTCTGAATAAGTTTTAGTTAGTTTATCTGGAATGGCAATTGTCCTTCTTGGAAATTCAGCAGGTTATGATAGGTCTTACGGCACAATCCATTTCTCTCCTTATGGCATGATTAAAGCAGATGATAATTGGTTTTACCAGCTTCAACATTAGTCTTTGGTATGGTGATTGGTTTTCTAGACATACATATTAGATAATTTTCCACTGGCTAATGTTATATTTGCTGTGGTGGATCTTAATATTGAAAAATACATTTAACATCAGTAAGGTTTTAGTGGCTTCTCTTCTCTTCATGGGATTACTGCAAAATTGCTTTTTGAGTTAAGGCATGGAATAGACTAGAGCACTGTTGTTCATTTCTAACCTATTTATATCCTGCTTGTTATCATTTTTCACATCTACTAGTGTTGAATGATAATATTTTCCAAACAATAGCTTTATCAAAATCTAATTAAAAGATTTGCATCTGTTTATCTATAACAACATGTTTATTGATAAACATTTTCCGAATTCCTTAAATTATGATATAATAAAAACTATATATATATATATTTCATTTTTCCTTATATATTTATAATTGTTATAGGAAGAAAAATCATTATCAACTTTTAAAATTGAAGGATAACTTTCTTAATTTTAATAACTCATAATTTTCAATAGCATATTTAGATTTGCTATTCAATTTATTATAAGAATGGGAAAATTATTTATTTAAAAGCTCATTCAGAAGGCAAATTATAAAGGGTCACAAAATACTTTATATTTTTATAAACTATGCAAATATAAATTCTTGCATGTATCAATACTATTTTTCTTTCTTCCTTTATATAGTATGAGCTATAATCATATTGTTTTTAATTTTATATAGTACATCTTTTTATAAAATATTTAATAACATTATATCAAAAAAATCTATAAACCATTTTGTTAATTGCCTAAACAAGTGTACCTAAGTGATATGTATATTATATCTAATATGAGTACACTCAATCATGGCAATTTTTCCTTTGTTTTGAATATGCAGCTTTGTAATGTAATCAATTCAAGCTGATATCAGATTGGTTTCAGTTACAATATCTTGACTTTTATTAAATAGAACAATTATAATAAACAATAATTGAAAACCTTCAATATAATAATAGTTTTATAACTTTCAATTGTTAGGCTAAATTAAAAAAATCATTTCAGTTTCATTTTCTAATAAACATTATATCTGATCTCAAACTAAAACATCTTATAAGATATTGATTTTCTATTTATTAATAATGAAATTCAGTTTGTTCTTACATAATTATAATGAATTCATTTCTATTTATTTTTCCAATTATCTTACTTTGAAATAAATATTTATTAAGATAAAAAATACTTTATAAGAAGTAGCCATTCATAAATGAAGATGGCCATTGTAAATACAAAAAATAATATAAAAAAACATAAAGCATATAAAACTTTAGAAATAAAAGAAAAAAAGCAAGAAATTTGGAGATAGAATTGTTGCGCATAATTTTAAAGAATGGATATTGTAATATAAAGAAATGGCCAGTGACATAAAAGGTTTATAGTGATTGACTTCTGTACAATTGAATTGGCTACAACATTACGGTAAAAAGAAAGAGGACAAAAAATTTTTTAAAAAAAATGTATGATATATCCAAATCAAATGCTTTTGACTATATTTAATAATATTATTTTCTTTACGTTATAATTGGTGTTATAATTTTTTTTAAAAATAATTTTAAAAAAATTGCAAAAAAAAATATAATAAACAGTTGAAGAAATTAATTGTAATTAATTTTTAATATTATTAGGATTGTCGACTTAATACTAATTCCTGATGATCATACAAATAGTATTTTGCCTATTTAAAAAACTTTCAGCAAGATATATAGCTTATAATTGCTGTTTGTTTTTTTTGAAGTTTGAAATGGCCAGAAGTCATTACAATGTCTTACATCAATGCTGACTATTAAAGATATTAGTAAAAAGATAAATAAGTATAAAAAGTCAGTGCAAAATAGAAAAAATACAATCAGATGCAGATCTTATATATATATTAATTCTAATATTTTCATGGATAAAAGATGTCATATTATTATTACTATTTGCGGGATATTCCGTGTAGTGAAAAAGCTAAATGCTGACGTTTCAGTACAATATCAAGTACCTTCCTCAGAGCATCCTCTTTCTCAAATCATAAGAATGCATGTGAGATTTAAAATCGTTTTTATCGTTTTCTTTCTCCTCATATTTAAATTCTATTGGTATTTCCTGTAAAGATTAATAATGTTAATTCTAATATTTTCATGGATAAAAGATGTCATATTATTATTAGAATTTAAATATGAGAAAGAAAATGATAAAAAGGATTTTAAATCTCACATGCATTCTTATGATTTGAGAAAGAGGACGCTCTGAGGAAGATACTTGATATTGTACTGAAACGTCAGCATTTAGCTTTTTTACTACATAGAATATCTTGCAAATAGTAATAATAATATGACACACACACATATATATATATATAAGAGACTTGAAATAAAACTTTCAAACTCCCCATAACTATTCAACCCATCTCATACAATCAATAAACATGATCACATACATGTGAAAAAGATAAATGATCTCCAATATACATATTTCATGCTGAATCAGCACTCATCAGTTGGTCCAGATTACCATCTCCCACATGTACATACAATCACTGCTCAGTTTATATTAAGATAGCAAATCTTCAAAATTTAATGGACAAGCTTCAATATTCTCCACTCTCCAACCCTTCAGCCATCCATATTATTGAAAATCTAAGAATAAAATGCTCAAAGCTCTTGTTGATGCCAATATTATTGTCATACCCATACTTAAATTAATCTGACCCTCATACAAAGGAACTTAATATGTCCATTCAATTATACAGAAAAGGAATGGTCATATAGATCATATACATGTATTTAAATATTACATATTCAGTCTGTATTATGCCAATCCTTTTGTATAATTAAATGGACCAATTAAGGTCCTATGTGTATGGGTCAGATTGAACTAAGATCAACATGGGTTTGACAATAATGTTGGCATCAACAGGGGCTTTGAGGATTTCACCTTTGGATTTTCAATGATATTGTATGGCTGAAGAGTTGGAAAGTAAAAAAATATTGAAGTCTGTTCATTAAAGTTTGAAAATTTGCTATCTTAATATAAACTGAGCAGAGATTGTATATATATGTGGAAGATGGTGATCTGGACCAACTGATGAGTGCTGGTTCAGCATGAAATATGTATATTGGAGATCATTTATCTTTTTCATATGCATGTGCATTGGTTGTATGAAATGGATTAGATGACTGTGAGGAGTTTGAAAGTCTTAGTTCAAGTCCCTTATAATTACATTAAGTTTAGTATAGATAATATACATGTATTTAAATATTATATATATGTTTACATTCTAATGACAAAATATTAGCCTGAACTTATGGTAAAAACTTAAAATAATAAATAATTAGGATTATATAATTTTAGTGTTGAATATGAATGGATCAAATATTTAGAGAGTTAAATATGAATAGATGAAAGTATCTGGAAATGTGATATGTTTGAAAAATGAGATTCAACTTTTAATACATTGTGTAGTTTGCAGTACTTTTATAAAATATAGACATGAAGAAAAGATGATGACTTGAAAATTATTGATGGCTAAATAATTAATTTTTCTGTTTTGTAATGTAAAACTGTTCTGCAATTATTACAAAGTAATTTAAATAAAATTTGATAAATTAATCTCATGACCATCACAAGTATAGTATAAATCTAAACATATCTGTAACTAAAAGAAACAGTTGTTTTAGTCCATACTAACTGGGAATATAATTATAAAAAGTTATAAACTGTTATATATCACTAATTTGCATATATATATATAGGTGAAAATATTGAGACTGAAAAGGGTTATATCTCCTAATAAAATTATGGTATCTATAGAAAAATTCATTTTCATTTATGAGGGAAGGATATTAAAAAAAGTTTTCCATGGCATCAAAATAAAATATGGTATAAAGATTGAATCTTATATCTGGGAGTCTAGATAATAGTGTTCTCATGAAAAACTACAGTTAACCATTGAATTGTATATTAGTTGATTGTTACCATGTAATCAACATGATATATCAAATAACCCACTCTATATATTATAATAGATAATATTTAGCTGACCAAATTTTGTTGACAATGAGATAAATATAATGTATAATGAAAGCTAAGAGAATTGTCATTTTTAAAGAAGTCTTTCTAAAACCCTTATTCTAAATTAGCATTGCTAAATAATTAAAAGAATGATGATGAAATAAGTAGTTATAAGAGAATAGAGTTAAAAGATATTACTGACATTAAATTCCAAGAAAAAAGTTTTAAAAGTTTTAATATTAAAAACAATGTTAAAATTTTGATTTCTAGCCTAATGTTTGTTTTAGTTCAATTTTGAATTAAAAATAATATTCATTCTATTCATTTGTTATATATACCGACATAATTAGAAGCCATTTGTAAACAAATATGATCAGTCTAATTTTAAAAAAATAATAAAAGATAATGGTTCGTGTTGCATTTTGCTTGTAGTTATACAAAAACAAAATAGGAAGAAATAGGAACAAGGATCAAGTGATTGGAGTCATAATTGGTTAAAACATAAATATAGTACAAAACAGTGCCAGTATCATATTTAGTACATGGTGGTATCATGAAAGATTCATACTAACAGGAACTAATCTAAATAGCTAAATATATTAAGGTAAAAGAAAATAGAAAGGAAGGAGAAAAAATAACGATTGTTACTAACATTTATAAATATAAATTAATATTAATTGTTAGTAAAGTATGTATTTATATGAAATAGAATGGCTTCGTGAGATAGTGTTAACACATCTGCTTAATGTGCCTGTGACTCATTTCAATTGTGGTCAGGTATTTGGCTAATTACCAATCTAGGTAACATTTCAACATAATCAGTAAATGGGGATCCAATCATTCGTGATTAGAATCTAAAGCAACAGTGGAAATTATATTTAACCTTCAGTACTTTTCAATTGTCAAACCTAATCAGTATTGCCTTCTTCACAGTCCCTCCATAGAAAGAGATGCTAAAAAAGACCTTTGCCCTATGAGGACTATTTAAATAAAAGGCTGCTTAAATTTTTTATCTGTAAAATAGAAGAAAACTGGAATTATGGGTAAAAATTTATTATATTACTAAAAAAATACATATGGCTTTATTTCTCGAGAGTTTATAAGAAGTTCAAGCACCAGAACCAATCATGGAAACACCCAATCCCAAGTCAGACACTTTACCAATTATGCCAACCATGCAGGGTATTAACTTAATAATAATTATATAAACAAACATTCAGCTGTAGTCAATTCATGCATTTCACCATTCCAACATACCATAAATATATATATAATTTCAATCTCTGTAGTCAAGTTGCAATCTTTAGTGTCTTTATAAATATATGAGACCATTCATGGAGGTGGAATTCGACCTCTATTGCTAAAAGGAGGTTGCCTTGACAACAGTTTAAAATTGTTGATTGTTATCTATATTTGGATTGTCTAAGTGTTGACTGGTTTCTAATGGCTACTTATAAACCCATTTAGCTTTAAGCATTATTACACTTATTATTTAAATAATACTTTGAGTGCAATTTGAATGATTAAATAAATATAATACGAAAATTATAATGGCAATTTGTAATGTTATAATTGCCTATTTATTAGTCTGCATTTAAAACAGGTTATATTTATCTGTTTAAGGAGGTTTACTTAAACTTCTTCCAATCAGTAATTTCAATTTCTGTAGTCAAATTGCAATCTTTAGTGTCTCTATAAATATATGAGATCATTAATGGAGGTGGGATTCCACCTCTATTGCTTAAAGGAGATTGCATTGACAATAATTTGAAATTCTTGATTGTTATCTATAGTGGGATTGTCCAAGTGTTGACTGTTTATATATATGTTGAAATGAAGATTTTCATGGGTTGCATATATAAAAGACATTTTTCAGGTTCATCTGTGTTAAAAAAATTTTAAATATTGATATTCCGACATTTCAACTTGGTCACACAAGTCATCCACTTAATAAAAGGTAGAAAGACAGTTGTAGAGGTGCTACAATCACTGATTTGAATAAATGTCAAAGTTCCACCAATAGCAAAAATGTTAAATTTAAGAATGTTTTTTAGAAAAATCTTTTCAAATAGGAGGAAGTTTGCATGTATCATCTCACTTATTGATACAATCTGGTCTTTTAAGTATCTCAATGGCTTCTCTAATTTTGCACTGGTAGAGATTATCACATCTGGATATGATCCTGGTACTAGAAAAATCAATTTTATGACCTGAATCTATAGTATGGAGTGAGAGTGCTGCTGCTGATGAGTGATGTTTAACTGCATTAGCATGCTCATCTCTCCTAACACTGATGCGACGATTACTCATATCTATGTAAGAAGCTTTACAATTTTTACATGCAATTTGATAAACACTATAAGATTCAAGAAAGATTGAATTCTTAGGCTTGGTTATTATATTGCTGATATTTTGATGAGTAGAAAATGCTGTATCTATATTATAGCATTTTAATATACATCCAATACAGTCTGTAATTCCTTTTACGTATAGAACACAAATCCTAATAGCTGATTTATCATCTTTTTGTTTCCTATTTTGTCCATTTTGGGCTTGAATTAAGGCTTTTTTTTTATAAATTTATAATTATAACTATTTGCTAATAAAACACTATTAATATGATTTATTTCTTCTTTCAGATGTGAATTATCTGAAAGGTTAATTGCTCTATTTAAAAGAGTTTTAGCTACAGAAACTATCTGAGTTGGGTGATGATGAGAATGTAAATGTAAATATCTGTCCGTGTGTGTATTTTTTTTTATAAATCGAAAAAGATAAACTATTTGGTGTTCTGGTGACTAGAGCACCAAGAAAAGGGAGTTTTCCATCAGACTCTGTCTCCATTGTAAATTTAATATGAGGATGCATATTGTTTAAATGTAAGAAAAAAATCATCTAATTTATTTTTTCCATGTTGCCATATGACAAAAGTGTCATCTATGTATCTGAGCCAAATGAAACGTCGTCGGAATATCAATATTTAAAATTTTTTAACATGGATGAAGAGTTGGAGTGTGGAGTAGATTGAAGCCTGTCCATTAAAGCATGAAGTTTGGCTATCTTAATATATATCTGAGCGCTTATAGCATATATGTGTAGAGATGGTAATCTGGACCTACTGATGATTGCTGGTTTAGCATGAAATACATATATGTGTTCAAGTGTATCAGGGTTATGAAATAGTGTGGAGAGTGGTGGGTAGTGTGAAAGTCTGTGCTCATATACCCTATATATTACATTTATAGACACAGGTATATAATAAACCTGTGTTTCAGTTATTACATATATATATAACTTTATAATGTATTGTAGTGTTGACATAATAAATTTTATAAGGACAACTCTAATTTTATTTTATTACAAATAATATTTTAAAATGTTTCATCTTTTACACTTCAGCAATTGAATTTAAGCTTTGACCTATGCAATAAATCATTTATAAACTGATTATTGGATTGATAACAAGGATTATATTTTGATGGTGAACAGGTTTTGACTGATTACTAAACTACTGTAAATTGCATATTGATTTTGTCAGCCATTGATGCAGTTTATTTGCTAGAAATTGTAGCTTAGATGTAATTCGTGCTTTTCAATCATTTCAGGATAATCTATATTATACCATTCTTTAAAAAATGTTTAAAGCGACTAACCACATGGTAGATTTAATGTAACAAGTTAGAGCTTTTTATTATTATTGTTGTATAAAATTTTAAATACATAAAAAAAATGTTTTAGTTTTTATTTAAACTTTAAAATTTTGTTCAATATATTACCAATCACCAAAACAAAAACAGTTTAGTATAAAAATGTAAATAAATAAATATAAACTGGTTTAATTATACACACAGATACATACAAGCATATGTGTAAGTGTGTTGTCTGTATATATATAGCTTAAATGAAAGAATAAAGATACATAAAAGTAGAATTAGAAATAAATATTTTAGTTCTGCTTTATATATCCATGAAAAAGATACAGGTCACACGCATAATTTTGATGAAGCTAAGGTCTTCTTTGAGAGAAATGAAATAAAAAGAATTAAAGAATCATTATTATTAAAAATTTGTGATTCTGAAGCAATTAACTTATTTAGAAGTTTTTTTAATATTATGGGAATATGGGTAATGTGGAATTGTGGGTAATGTTTAGTTTAATTATGTTACTATTTTGTAGTTCTTTACACTGGAAAAGTCTGCTTGTAGCAGTGAAAACATTGGTAATGTTTTAAGGTTTATTTTTTTGGCTAGTTTGGTTGAGTTGTGAATTTGGGATAATTTTGATTATATATAGTCTTGAATATTTTTTAAATTAGATGAGAAAATAATACCATTTTCATCTCTATATATCCTACTCGTATTGTCTTATCTATTTATAGGGATTTTTGTTTCCAATATAAAAATTTATGACTAGCTTACAGTTATTGATTCATTTTAAGATATTTATTTCCCAGTTAGAGAGAGAGTTGTACTTCTACATATTCAATGATCATCTGATTGGTTTTATTCCAGATATCTGAAAAAGTGTTGAAATTACTTAGGAATTTTTTTCTGACATTTTCTAATATTTACTCCAGCCGAACCTTAAGACATAATGTCATACCTTTTTTATTAGATACCCTAGGGCATTTTCTGAGCCAACAAATCACTGCTGACACAACTAAACAATAAACAATCATAGATGATCCATCAAAAGTACCAACAAACTGTTTTTATCCAGGTCATATAAAAAATTTCAAAGTTCATAGAAAGTTTAAAAAAACAAAAATATGATTACAATTCACAAATATTAAAAATAATTTTAAATATTTTTTTGAAAATATCTATAAACTGTTATGGATGTTTTGTTAAATGTTTTTTTTTTTTTTTTTTGCATATGTCATGGCATCAGCCAGGATGCGAACCCACACCCATCTGCCACCAACTACTTGCTTGCAAGGCAGGTGCGATGACCTCTTGGCTAACAACACTTGACACGATGTTTATTTTATGTTCATTTTTCAATAATATTACCAGAAATTAGCAAATATTCAAAGCAAAGCATTACAGATATCTCTAAATCCCTACTTTGTCTGTTGTCTGAATCAATGCTTATCTGCAACACTGATTAATTTGTTTACTTTATTGTAATTAGTTGCTTTAACAAATGATAAAAGGAAGTAATTTTGCCATTAATAAAAAATGCTTGGGAAAAAAATCAATAACTACAGTACAGAACTAAATAGGTATAGTATTTAAATCATCACAAAAATGTGATTATAGTACCCAAAATCATGTTTGAAATGTAATATTTAGTGAGGAAAAAAGTAGATGCTTAGTACCATATTTATATTTAGTTTTGGTTAGTGTGAAGTTGTACAGTTTGATATTGCATAGTTTACACTACTCCATCAATAATAGTTGTCTCGTCTCACTGTCAAATTTACATATCAAATATAACACCGATATTTATAAAATTTAATGTTAGTTTAGAGGTTTAATTTGATTATAGGCATTTTACTCAAAACAAGTATAACAGCCTTTTAGGCTGCCTAGATTTAGATTAATTTACATTAAATCCTTAATAGTGATATTAGTGATTAAGCCAATGCACATTTACTTTAAAGATAAATTATAAATGAATACTCTTACTTTTTCCAGACACAAGATATAGTCTTTTTGAAAAGATGAAATGAATCCACCCATCCTTTCAACCCAAACATTTAAGTATGGGCACATCTTAAGCATGTGGAAATGAGAGCATGAAGATGTTAAGCAATCACTTTAAATTACATTTATTATGTTTGAATGAATGACGCTTGCAAAATCTTTACAATTTATGATATGTCATTTTTTAGTTGAAATTAAACATATATAATAAGATATTATTTTATATAGTGCTATGTTTTTATACTGTAATAGTGATATTAGTGATTAAGCCAATGCACATGTGCTTTAAAGGTAAATTATAAATGAATACTCTCACTTTTTTCAGACACAAGATATAGTATTTTAGAAAGAATGGAATGAATCCACCCATTCTTTTGACCCAAACATTTATGTATAGGAAAATCTTAAGCGTATGGAAATGAGAGTGTGAAGATGTTAAGCAATCACTTTTAATTACATTTATTATGTTTGAATGAATGACGCTTGTGAAATCTTCATTTCCATATGCTTAAGATTTACCCATACATAAATGTTTGGGTCTCGAAAGGATGGGTGGATTCATCTATCTTTTCAAAAAGACTGTATCTTATATTTGGCAAAAGTGAGAGTATTCATTTATAATTTATCTTTAAAGTGCATGTGCATTGGCTTAATCGCTAATATCACTATTTCAGTATAAAACATAGCATTATATAAAATAATATCTGATTAAATCCTTAAAAAAAAGTTTATTAAAGCAACCAATTAAAAAAAAGATGACCTTTATTCTCACATTTATTTATATAATATTAAAATCTTTTGTTTAATTTACATTAAATCTTAAATTTGTTAAAGCAACCAATTAAAAAAAAGATGGCCCTTTACATAGGCCAAGTACATATTGTTTGTTTGTAGATATCAAAAAATAAATAAATTAATATTTGCATGAGTTTTGACAAACTAAGAAAATGTCAGAATACGTAGAGAAAAAAAAACATTTAAAGTTTAGTAAATATGAAAATTAATTTTAAAATCACAAGATGATTAAAAAATTAAAACAAATAAAACATTCAATATATGACTAAACTAATGTAAGAATAAATAAAAAACATTGTTCATTTTTAAACAGTAATAATATAATACTACCTGTAATTAACAAATAATGTAAAATTAAGACCCTAAATACACAACTAAACTAATGTGAGAATAAATAAAGAACATATGCTTAAATGAAAATTTCATCAATACTTAAAAAAAAATTATGTGACAAATATTTATTTTGTTATTCATTTTTGAAGAGTAAATACATATATTAACTATAAGTTCCAATAAAGTGTTACAGATTTTAAATTTCAAAAGAAACTTTTGGAAAAAAAACTATGGCAGCCATCTGTAATTAACAAATAACCAAAGAATAAAACATTAAATACATGACTAAATTAACATTAGGAATATTTATTTTATGTTTATATTTATTTTACATTGTCCATTTTTGAATAAAAACTAGGCCGCATCAGGCTTATCATCATGATGTGTGATTCAACTGATTGACAAGTAGATGTGAAACCGGAAAAATAAAATAAAAAATAGTCAAACTTGATCTTTTTATTTTAAAGCAATAAAAAAAAAAAACAATTAAACCACGATTTGTTGCACAATCAATAGTTTAATTCACTAATAGATTTATTTAAGTATGTCTGTTTTCATCTATTCACTCATCTATCTATTTATCTGCTTGTCTTTTTATCTATCTATGTAACTAAATGTTTGGCTTTCTGTGTATTTATGTATCTATCCATTTATATCTATTCATCAATAAATTTATCTGTCTATCTACCAATCTATATATTTATTTCTATATATATATACACCCATCTACTCATTCATCTATTTACCCATTCTTTATCTATCTATCTATCTATCTATCTATCTATCTATCTATCTATCTATCTATCTATCTATCTATCTATCTATCCATCCATCCATCCATCCATCCATCCATCTATCTATCTATCTATCTATCTATCTATCTATCTATCTATCTATCTATCTATCTATCTATCTATCTATCTATCTATCTATCTATCTATCTATCTATCTATCTATTGATATATCCAATCATTCATTTTTATGTATCTATTCACCCATCCATCTATGCTATCTCTATATATCTTTCTATCTATATACAATATATATTCATAAATTCATTCATCCATCTATCTACTTACATATCTGTCCACTTTATTTATTTATATATCCATCTATCTACCTATTTAGCAATCTATATATCTATTTCTTTCTATCTGTGTATTCATCCATCCATTCATTCATCTATCTATTGATTTATCCATCTATTCTATCTACATATCAGTTTATCTGCTTACCACCTTAACATTATATCTAACTATCTATCCTTTATTTTCTATTCTATCCACTCATTCATTTATTTATTCAACTATCCATCATTCATCCATCAAATTATCCATTTATCTAGATAGATGTATAGATATGGAGGTAAGATAATGTATAGGAAAATAGATAAGATGTATGGATGGATACATAAATAGATGAATGAATGAATGGATATATACATATAAAGCAATATATAAAGAAATAAATCGCTTGATAACTGGATAGATAGATAGGTTACTAGATATATACATTGATGGATGAATCAGGCAGATAAATGGGCATATAGATAGATAGATAGATAGATAGATAGATAGATAGATAGATAGATAGGTAAGTAGGTAGGTAGGTGGGTGGGTGGATGGATGAATGGGGTAGGTAGATAAGTGGGTGGGTAGATGGAAGGATGGATGGATAGATATATAGATAGATAGACAGATATACAGACAGACAAACAGACAAGCAAACAGATAGATATATAGAACAGATGCATGCATTGAGCAATAGATACTGATGGATGAATAGATAAATATTTAGAAAGACGAGCAGATCGTTGCATAAATAGATAGACAGATGTATAAGAAAATCAAACTTTTATTGTTTGACAAAATATGCTTTAATCATTTTTGATACTATTTGTTTTTTCCACTATTTTTGTTGTTGTTGTTGTTTTTTTTAGTCACTTTAATCTCATAAGATCAAGTTTTAGCTAAAACTTTTTGTTTTTCACTTCACATCTAGATGTCAATCACTTCTACATCATGAGGACAAACCTGTCACAGCTTTTCTATTTCCCCCTAGTAATATTATATCTATTTGCTATTAAAAAATAAAAAAATATAAATATAAACAAAAAATATTTCTCATGTTAGTTTAATCATGTACTTAATGTTCTATTCGTTTTAATTTTGTAATTATAATATGTAAAATTAATTTTGCTTAGCTCTAAATGGTTTTTTTTAACGTATTATGCAGCCACAGTTTAAAAATCATTCTTTACATTAGTTTAGGCATGTATTCTGCTGTCATATTTGAATATTTTTTTTGTCAATAATCATGCAAACATCTTTGAAATATTTTTCTTACTAATTAAAACAAATATCTATAATGAATAATATTTATGTAATATAATTTTCACTTTACCACTTTTACACCAGGTGTTGACTGGTCATTTATTTGCTTTTAACATCTTGTGAAGGGGTGCAATCATAAACATATACAAAGATATGTGAAAAAGAACTATGATCCCAAGGTCCACATTTCATGCTGAATCAAAATCCATCAGTTGGCCAAGGTCACATTTTTTACACATATTAACATTGTTCAGTATATATAGGTAGCAACTTATAGTTTAATTGATGTATCAAGCTTACTACACTCACAGCTTTTGCACAAAACACTTGATGGAAGTATATTAATAATTTTTATTAGTCATTCATTAGATTAGAGATTGTCTACTTAATTAATAAGTTCTAAAGTATAAATTTTCACTACACCACTCTCAAAGCAAGGTAAGAATTGGTTTCTATTCTCTTTTAATACCTTGTGGAAAGGTGTGTGAAAAAGATATATGGTCCTCCAAGATGAATATTTTGTCTTAAACCAGTTCTCATCAGTTGATTCATATCATAATCTTTTGCACATATCTTTATCAATTAAACTGTCGTAATTTGCTATCTATATACACTAAACAATGATAAAGATATGTGTAAAATTTGTGATCTGGGCCAACTGATGAATACTTGTTCAGTATGAAATGTGCATCTTGGAGATCATAGATCTTTTTTCATATCTTAAAGCAGATAGAAACTAGCCTCTACCTTGTGTGAGAGTGATGTGGTGAAAATTATACTACAGAAATATTATTTATTAAGTGGGAAATCTATAATCTAATGAAAGATTAATAAAATTCATTAAATTTTTGTAATGTTTTAGAGCCATATTTTTTTTTTTTTAAGCTTTCTATGAAATCTGAAATTTTTGATTTGTCTTGAGAAAAATAGATAAGATTGTTTGTTGCTTGGTAATATCTGCAGTGTTCTGTGACTCTCCCTTATGTCAAAAATATTCTAGAACATCTATTTAAATATTTCCAATAATGTTATGCATGTATATGTATAAATAGGAAAACATAAATATAGTACTAACACAATTAGTGTTATCATGGGATAAGATCATATTGCAATTTTACTTTTGATATTGTGCTCAATGTATTGATACTTAACAGTCCTCTAGCAGAGAATAATGAGCTTTTCATTATTGATCACTATTAGATGGTTGTCTGAGTGAATTATAGTCTGGTTTCCTAAAAATTTTAAGCTTGTTGTAGTAAAAAATTGTAAGATTCACCTCATTTAAGCTGAAGCTTATTTGCATATCAAGCAAGTGCATTAATTATTACATTATAAAGTTCTTTAAAAATATTATGTATTGAAATGACAAGTCATGTGATTATATTCATTAATCATTTCATAAGATTAAGAAAATGTGATGGTTCAATACAGCACAGGATATTCATTCTCCAAAAACAAACTAAGAAAAGCAAAGGGAGATTAAGGCTCTTTAAGTAAAATGAGAAAACATACATTTAAGAAACAAATAATTTGTAACCTTAATAAATAGATATGTTACGTCATATATATATATATTGAAGCCGTGCATATATATACAATTATATATAGCTGGCTTCACCATTCATTGTGGACTAGCTAAGAACCTAAACCACAATGAATGGACTAATATTTGGTATGGCTGAAGATCTATCAGCCCCATATAGCTATTTGAGTTGGATAGCTGAGTTTGAAGACATGTAGATGTCCAATTTTCAGATTTTCCACTCAATAGATAACTTTTAGATAAGTGCTTGTTTTTGGGTTGGTGTTTTTAGATCTAGTGTCTGAACCTACCCTGACATCTCTCTGAGGAGTGCCAAAGCACAAAACTATGGTCAGGGGTTTGGGGAGGGGTTTCTGACAGAGATATTTTAAGTGCTGGCTCTGCCTAAGCATTTATCATAAAGCTTATAGAGGAATTGGCAATCCTCATTGTTTATAACAATGACTCTTATTGTTTATATATGACTCTTGTTTTGACTATTTACAATGAATGTATGTTTCTTTTTTTAAAATAAATTATCATCTGCACAAATAGTTACATAAGTTAAAGAGGGAGATTGTTTAAAGTAAAAAAGATCAATCAAATAAAATATACGAAATTTAAAATTTTTATTTGTAACTATTTTTAAAATATGGCAGAAATAGGTAAGAAATTATCTTATTAAACAGAATCCATTAGGAGGGAATTTAATTAGATAAAATAATCGATAACAGGGTAAAATTTAAACAATGGGCATTATTCACTACTAATGAGTAGACTAAAATAGAATTGAAAAGGGTATAAATAAAAAACTTGTCTTTTGTTCTCGATCTTATGCTTGCTGCTGCTGAAGAAAATTTTCTTTTTTTCAGACTTTTTTGGAAAGACGTTTACTGACAAATTTACAAGAGAATTTAAGGGGAAAGTTGTGCTGTACTTTCTTCAAGCAATAGTCTTTTTTCAAGCAATAATCTTTTTTCTGTTCAGCATATATATCTACAAATTATGAAATATACTATTCTGCAAAAATGCGAGAATAATCTTCTTTGCATTTGCTCTCCTGACTGTTCCTGAGACCAGAGTCATAGCCATGTGAGCCAGACAGAGAACTAAAGTGCCTGCCCTACCATTCATGACCGATGCCTACCCTATTAAATAAAATTCTTTCAATGTAAAATGTAAAATAAACATCAAGACTCAAAAAGGACTGCCATGCAACATCTATGGTTTCCATTTTAACAACAACTTTCTAGTTACCGGTAACTATTATCCATGATTCAAAATATGTTTTTGTCTTTCATCAATGTAAATTTAAATGTCTGCTTTGTTATGCTATCTATCTATCTATCTATCTATCTATCTATCTATCTATCTATCTATCTATCTATCTATCTATCTATCTATCTATCTATCTATCTATCTATCTATCTATCTATCTATCTATCTATCTATCTTATCTATCTATCTATCTTATCTATCTATCTATCTATCTATCTATCTATCTATCTATCTATCTATCTATCTATCTATCTATCTATCTTATTTATCTATCTTATCTATCTATCATATCTATCTATCCTATCTATCTATCCTATCTATCCTATCTATCTATCCTATCTATCTATCCTATCTATCTATCCTATCTATCTATCCTATCTATCTATCCTATCTATCTATCCTATCTATCTATCCTATCTACCTATCCTATCTATTCTATCCTATCTATTCTATCCTATCTATTCTATCCTATCTATTCTATCCTATCTATTCTATCCTATCTTATCTATCCTATCATATCTATCCTATCTTATCTATCTATCTATCTTGAAATCTACACGTTTGCATATTGTAAAATTATATTTAATCAATTGCTTCTTTTTCTCTTTTTCAAAATATTGTAATGGGTGGTGGTTTATTACTTATAATGGTGACGATAATTCTTATTTATTTTAATTGAAAATGTGTCATTAAATTTTCGCCATTATGCATCTGTAATTAAGGATTTATTTTTTTGTATGTATTTTATTTTAGAAAGAGAGAAAGGAAATTGCAGAAAGTGCAAATCCCATTCTTAGAATTAATATTTAATTACTAAAGGAGTCTATCACCGATATCTTTATTTTTTTATCAATGAGGAGTTATGAATGTACAATCCCATTTTAAAAAGTGTAAAATTAAAATAAATGTTCACCTTTATTCTTTAGCAATACCTATTTGGTTCTGTGGGTTGATAGGTTAAACTTTAACTAAATTAGTAAAATATCTACCGATTTGTGTTAGTGATCAAATTTTTATAAAAGGGACAGTCAATATTATTTCTCTCACGATTTTTCAGTGGTGGTTGAGATTTCACGACATTTTATATATATATTAAAATGGAGTTTCTGTTTTTAAATTTAAAGGTTGTTTGACCGTATTTATATGATATCATGCACTGGGTGATCTGTGGGTGTCTCAACATGTATTCAGTGTTTCTCTTTTATCAAATCTGCTTAGGCTAATATACCTGCATAGAGAACTCCATGAAAATAAAAATGAAAAATTCTGGATCTCATATCTATCTCATATATTTCAATGTATGTAACTGGACATTAGCAATAAAACTTTGTACCTGAATCTGGTTCATGATGTTAGCGAACAGTCTTGTATTAGCATCTTGGACACTTCTGTGTTTTGAGACTCTCAGCCTACATTCTACTATCACCTTAGAACACCATATTGAACACTTATATTTATTTGAAATCTTCTCAAAATGTTATTGGAATGTTTCAATTATAGCTGGAAATTTCTGTTGGGGTTACTATTAATTCTTCATTAGTCATTAGTAGAGGACTGTAATTTAAACATGTTCAAAAATGCATTAGTGGAGTTTAACCATGTATTTATTATCATGTAACTTCTCTATAGGGTTAATAAATGATGTCTCTCTCTCTCAAAGTTATGTAACTCGCCCATTGATTAGGAATTTTTTTTTTAAACAAAATTTGTAATATAAACGTTGTCTCTCATTATTATTACACAAAAGATACTTCCATCTGTATATGGTTGCAGGGAAATAGCCTGTAGCTGAATCAGTAAAACTTTGTAGATTACTGCTAGCATAATTGATAAAGGTTTTTTTGTCTGTCATTCACTATAATTAAACTCTTAAGTATTATTTTTCGTGTGTGACACACACACACATATATATATATATATATGAACATGGTCATTATCTACATATACTTGTTAAAATCCATTTGTGTTTCATATCTCTCTGACCATTGGACATACGTTAAGAATAAATTCTAGCATGATCTGGGAAGTAAGCCACTTAGTACAATCTGGTGGAGTAGGTGAAGTTCGAACCCCCTCTACCTACATCTATAGTTTAGTTTAAATCAGCTCTATTTTTCATACTGTTACAATATATGTGTAAACATATTATATCCACCAACTACTCATACATATAATTAAAACAATATATAAAGAGTCGTATAAAATTTTAGGTAAGATAATTTTAAATTTAATTAATTTTTTAAAAAGTTATGCACAGTTAAAGTTGTGTTTAGAAGAAAATGTAAAACTTATAACAAAAGATTGATTAATTCCTCAAACTAAGTGGCTGATATATATTTTTGTTATAATTAACAGTTTTTTTTAAAAAAAAGAACAAAACTAATCTAAATATAAAGTAACTAAAAAGATAGATTTTTGCATTCTATAAAAATTACAGTAGCCAGAAGTCTACTTATTAGATATGCAATAAATGAAGATTTTTCTGAGCTACAGATTTAAATAAAATATTATCCAGGTATAACCTTGTATAATTTATTTAAAATACATATATAAATCAATGTTTTGACCAGGTCACACTGGTCATCAACTGGGTAACAAATATTATAAACTAATTGTAGAGGCGTTGTAAACACTGATGTATAGCATTAATGACCATTCTATTAATAGAAATAATAATTATGAGAAATTATTTAGATTAATGATATTTTAAAAAAAAGATCCAACTAGAAGGTAATTTGCATGTATCATTAAGTTTGTTGATAAATTCTGGCCTTTTAAACATCTCAATGACTTCTTTGATCTAACATTGTTGGAGAGTGTAACATCTGGATAGTATTCTCGTATTAAAAAAATCATCAGTGTTTACTGTGCCTCTACAATTATTTTATAATATTTGCTACCCAGTTGATGACAGTGTGACATCGAAGTATTGATTTACATATATATTTTAAATAAATTATATACGGATATATCCAGATAATATTTTATTTTTATATATTGTACTGAGTCAATATCTGTTTGCATAAATCCCGAATAAGGAAGCTATTGTATCTGGTCACTTTGTTTTTACATATATTCTCACAATATATATTGTAATGGTATGAAAAGTCGAGCTGCTTTAATCTAACCTAGAGATGCAGGTAAAGGGGGTTCAAACCTCACCTACTCCTCCAGATTGTTACTAAGTGACTTGCTCCCCAAATCTCACTAGAATATATTCTTAATGTATGCCCTGTGGAAGACCACAAAATGAATTTTAACAAGTAGATATATATAATGACCAGATTTATATATGTGTGTCACACAAAGAAAAACAAACAATACTACAGAGTTTTAATGATAGTGAATGACAGACAAAAAAAACTTTTATTAGTCATGCTAACAAGACTCTACAAAATTTCACTGATTGAGCTGCAGGCTATTACCCTACAACCATATACAGATATATATGAAAAATCCCTTCTTTTGTAATAATAATAGACAAAAATTTATATTATAAATTTAAAAAAAAATATTTCCAGCAAATGGATGGGTTACATAAAATTCAAAAGAGATACATAATTCATTAACTCTATGGATAGAGCATGTGGTAATAAATAAATGGTTAAACCCAACTAAAAACTTTTTGGGCATATTTAAATCACAGCCCCCTAATAATAACTAAAGAAAATGAAATTGTGAACCCAGAGGAAATTTCCAGCTATGATTGAAATATTTTGAGAAAGATTTTAAAATAAATATAAATATACAATATTGTGTCCAAAGGTGATAGCATATTGTGGAATGGGAGTCTCAAGACATAGCAGCAACCAAGAGGCTAATACAAGACCGGATAGCACTCCTTCTCTAAGCTGGGTTAGAGAAAAATGGAATCTGTTCACTGACTGCATGAACTGGATTCATATATATGGAGTTTTATTGCTTATGTCCAGTTACATACATTGAAATATCTGAGATAGATATGAGATCCAGAATTTTCATTTATTTCATGGAGATCTATATGCACGTATATTTTAACCTATGCAGACTTGGTAAAAGAAGAACACTCAATATATGCTAAGATGCCCACAGATCACCCAGTGCATGATATCATATAAATACGGTCAAACAATCTTTAATTTTTTTTAAAAAAGAAACCCCTCTGCAAAAATACATATATATATATAAATGTTACAAAAGCTCAACCACTACTGAAAATCCCCTGAAAAGTAATAGGGAATTTCCCTTTTGTAAAATTTAGATCACTAACACAAATGGGCAGATGTTTTACTGATTTAGTTGAAGTTTAACCCATCTATCCACAGAGCCAAACAGTATTTATAAAACTTTAATATATACATATTATAAAATGTGCAATCTCTTATTACAAAAGAATAAAGTGAACATTTATTTTATTTCACGCTCTTTAAAATAGAATTTTAAATTTGTAACCCTTCATTAACTAAAAAAAGACATAGATTGGGATCTTCCTTTTATACATATATATATAAAAAAGGGGCTAAATTAAATATCTTGGAAATGTTATAATAGAATCTTTTATAGTTTATAAGAAAGAATCTTTAGCAATTAAACATTAATTCTAAGAATGGGATTTGCACTTTCTGTGATTTTTTTTTCTCTCATTCTAAAATAAAATATATACATCAAATAAATCCTTAATTACAAGTGCATAATGGCGGAAAGTTAAGTGATCCATTTCCAATTAAATTAATAAGAATTATCGCTGCCATTATACATAATAAACCACCACCCATTATGCCATCTTAAAAAGAGAGAAAAAGAAAGAATTGATGAAACATAATTTTACAAGATGCCAACATATATATATATATAGATAGATAGATAGATAGATAGATAGATAGATAGATAGATAGATAGATAGATAGATAGATAGATAGATAGATAGATAGATAGATAGATAGATAGATAGGTAGTAGGTAGATAGATAGATAGATAGATAGATAGATAGATAGATAGATAGATAGATAGATAGATAGATAGATAGATAGATAGATAGATAGATAGATAGATAGATAGATAGATAGATAGATAGATAGATAGATAGATAGATAGATAGAATACACAGAGCAAAGATTTAAATTTACATTGAGAAAAGACAAAACATTTTAAATCATGGAATTGTTACCGATAACTAGAAGGCTGATGTAAAAATGGAAACCGTTAATGTTGCATTGCAGTCCCTTTTGAGTCTTGATGTCTATTTCACACTTTCTATTGAAAGAATTAATTAAAACAGGTAGGCATTTATCCTGAATGTAGGGCAGGCACTTTAGTTTTCAGGCTGGCTCACATGTCTATGACTCCAATCTCAGGAACATGTGGGAGAGTGAAAGCAAACATTACTCACTCATTTTTGCAGAGTAGCTCATTTTGTTATTTATGGATATATATGATGAACAGATAGAAAAAAAAGACTATGGCTTGAAGACAGTACAGCAAGCTTTCCCAGCAAATAATCTTGTAAATTTGCAGCAAACTTCTTTCCGAAAATTCTGAATAAAAGCTAATTCTTCAGCAAGACTACAGCAAAGAAACATGCAGCAAGTTTATCTGGATTATACATAAATTCTACTAATTGGTAATATGCATATACTTTAAATTAATATAAAAATTCTTGAGATAAAAGTTCTTATCTGATTTGAAATATTAAATAATGAATTTCTAATAATTGATTAATAATTAAAGTAAATAATAGTTCACTTTTTTTTTTTTTACCATGACTGTTCTTTTCTTCCTTGAATTAAAATATGATCGAGACATTTACCATGGCTGTGGATTTGCACATTTCAATATCTGTTCCATGTGATCTATGGTTTTCCCTTAAGGCAAGTATGTAGATTTGCAGTGGGGTTATAGGCATGATAATGAACATCAAGGCAACATTTTGAAGCAGGATCAGAAGGTGACACCTGTGAATGCATCGGGAATCTAGCCACACATTTGACCATTTGCTATAGTAAACATGAAAATTTCCACTTGGTTGCACATCCAATCAAATTGTGCCACTATTTATCACTCTATTGCATTTCTTACAATTCATTACAACTCACAGCAACAATAAAAAAAAACTCCTCTAAAGTTCTCATGGTCACTTTTTCTTTCCCCCTCCTATCTCCCATGTAGGTCCCATCTCATTATTTTTTTCCAGGATTTTACTTCTCACACCTAGTTATTTTCAATTAGTCCTTACAATTTTTAACAAAGTTTATCTATTAATTTTCCATTCTAAATTTGGTACACATTTCCAGCTAGATATGACGGTTCTTTATAACAGCAAATTTTACAAGAAGAATACAAATTTTAGGTTTTTAAAATAATTTATACTATTTTCTTATATATATATTTTTCTTAATAGTGTTACATTCCTAAGAAATATTTGTATTGTGTATAGACAATCAAGCACCATCTTTAATTAGATCGAATCTTTTTTTCTTCAAAGATATAAATATTTACTTCTTTCTAAAATTAAAAATAATTAGATGGAATAAATAATATTTGTCTAAATCGCATGTTGTTAAATTGGAAATAATAATTGAAAGTTTGCTAATCTTTCACATGCACTAAGACAGCCAATCAGATTTTAAACAGCTGTCTTAAGAATGATCAGGCCTTGACACACGACAGAGATTTTGACAAGAAAAGGATGATACCAACCTTTTCGCAACTTACCTTTTTAAATATATATAAGACAGTCTTAAGCATCTTGTCCTGAAAGCTTGAATATATAAACATATACACTTATTATTCATTGTGTTATTAATTTAAGATATTACGGATCGAAATCTTAGATTTACTAAATCGCAATTTTCTATATGTTAATAATATACTGAAACATCTAATTAACATAAATTTGAATACTCCCCCTCATCACTATCAACCGTTTTATTTTTATTTTGCACAGCTATGATTATGAAGCCATAGAGCTTTGAAAATGCTAAGCTTTAAATAAATTTAATAACATATAACTTCTTTAACGAGCATTATAAGTGCATAAGTATTGATACTAGATGTTAATATAATTTATCGGCAACATATGTAAATAATATTTGTCTAAATCGCATGTTGTTAAATTGGAAATAATAATTGAAAGTTTTCTAATCTTTCACATGTGCTAAGACAGCCAATCAGATTTTAAACAGCTGTCTTAAAAATGATCAGGCTTCAACACATGACAGAGATGTTGGCTTTCAGGCCAAGATGCTTAAGACTGGCTTATATACTTAAAAAGTTAAGTTGAGAAAAGGTTGGTATCATCCTTTTCTTGTCAAAATCTCTGTTGTATGTCAAAGCCTGATCATTCTTAAGACAGCTGTTTAAAATCTGATTGGCTGTCTTAGTGCATGTGAAAGATTAGCAAACTTTCAATTATTATTTCCAATTTAACAACATGCGATTTAGACAAATATTATTTACATACATTGCTGATAAATTATATTAACATCTAGAAAATTGCAGTTTAGTAAATCTAAGATTTTGCTCCGTAATATCTTAAATTAATAACACAATGAATGATAAGTGTATATGTTTATATATTCAAGCTTTCAGGCCAAGATGCTCAAGACTGGCTTATATATTTAAAAAGTTAAGTTGAGAAAAGGTTGGTATCATCCTTTTCTTGTCAAAATTTCTGTTGTATGTCAAAGCCTGATCATTCTTAAGACAGCTGTTTAAAATCTGATTGGTTGTCTTAGTGCATGTGAAAGATTAGCAAACTTTCAATTATTATTAGATGGAATAAGTTTATTTTCTTATCGTGTTTTCTGTGTGGTCTCATATATTTATTACTTGCTAAAATACAACTATTATAAAATTATTCTTTATTTAAACAATCTCCCCATTTTTCTCATTGAACTTTAATACATGTACCATAAATGGTACAATTATGTATGTGTGTGTATATATATAACATCCATTGAGATTAAAAATATAATGGAGGTTAGTTAACACATGAGATTTTTTTTGGACAGAAAACCAATTTTCTGTACAATATCTCTAAAATGCTTTAGTATAATAATTTGATCATGGCATGCCTAAATTTCGAAATTTAAATTTAATATTAAAAAAATTAAATTTTAAAAATATTGCTATCATCAAAATTTCTTATATGAAACTTTGAAAGGAAAAAATAGAAGATCCACCATCAAACAACCTGTGAAATGTTTATCAAGTTCTGAAAAGGAAATAAGAAAGAACTAAAAGAAGTTTTATGCCTTCAACTATAAACATGTTTCAAATTCAATCTGTGCTTTAATGCTATATCACAATCCTCATTCATACATAAATTACTCAGGTATTTTAAATTAACATTGATGGAAATCATTTTAAAATTAAAGATGAACTTTAGTTTATAAATCTATTCAAATTTGCAAATGTTTGTCTGTGTGATGAAATGGTTTTGTTCTTCTTTATAACCTAAAGAAGTGTACTTTCAATGAAGCCCACCATAGTCATAGCTCTCTTTAATTATTGTCGTTACTTTATTTATATTGTAATTATCAGGGCTTTTTTATTTAAATTAGTACATTTAAATAAGTCAATCTACAATCATGACAAAATTATGACGAAACTTACATTTCTTCTTAAAAACTTCTTTAAAGGCCATAAGAAGTCCTTGACTTTAGTGTATCCAAGTTGCCATCTTGAATTTTAAAAAAATTATAACAAATATAATTTATAATATTTCTTCTGTTTGAATGCAATAAATATAAAAATATGTATATTGTTAGAAAGAGCAAATATGAAAGAATGTAATAAAACTGATAAAATAGTCATTACTTAAATTAAGAAAAAAAAGATTTTTAATACTTTTTAAAATATTTATTTTTACATTGGTTCATAAATTTTAAATTTTGAAAGTTAAATGTTAAATGATATTTTCATGAACAGCTTTATCACATTTGTCATAAAATGCTGAAAAAAAGATATATAACATCACTTACCTGAGATAATTTTTTATTGAAAAAATTATAATAACAATGTAATTAGTGACTTTTATCTTTACTAGCAGACTCAGATCTTGTCCTCCCATGCAAGGTATCTGCTAATCCTTTAATGCAGGGTATCTGTTAGAAATACATTTGGCTAAACCACTAAACATCACATGATCACTATCTCATACTAGCACATAATTGTTATTAAACAATTCAAAACAAAGCAAAACTCTCCATATAGTAGTGCCATTTTGTGCTAACAAGAGCAATTAATGAATTCCAGAAGGTTTATGCATAAAATCTCTATCTAGTGCCTACTCATCCAATATTCCCAGACTAGTTTCTGGCTTGTGGCCTTCATCAGTGAGGAGCCTTGGATCTGAGAGCACTGCACCTAGATCTTAGGATCTCTATGCAGTGCTTTCAGATCCAAGGCTCCTCATTGATGAAGGCCACAAGCCAGAAACTAGTCTGGGGATATTGGATGAGTAGGCACTAGATAGGGATTTTATGCATAAGAATTCTGGCATCCATTGATTGCTCTTGTTAGCACAAGATGGCACTACTATATGGAGAGTTTTGTTTTGTTTTGAATTGTTTAAATACATTTGGCTTTAGTGGGGCAAAAAACTAACAGTAAGAAAAGTAATGAGATATTATGTAAAGAGAATTTTAATAAATTATAATATATGAAAAAATATATTATTATATTATTGAATAATGGGGGGGAGGCAACCTAATATATCTATTCTTTTCAAGTAAAAAGTGTATTCAAAAAAATAAATATCAAACAAATAAAAATTTATGTAAAATAAAATAAATAAAAACAAAGCAAATCAATAAATATCAAAATAAACAAATTTATTATGAGCACTGAATATACATGTGTAGGAGATGATGATCTCACAAAATGATGAGTGCTGGTTCAGCATGAAATATGTATATTGGGGATCATTTATCCATTTCACATGTATGTGTGGTCATGTGTATCAGTTGTATGAGATAGAGTGGATGGATTGGAGGAGCTTGAAAGTCCACATTAAAATACTCTATATTACAGTGATCTATAATTAACCTGATTTTATAAATTCTATCAGTGCCTAAAAATGTATTTTATTTTTGACACATAATTTTTTATCAAAAAAAGAGGCAACTCACGGTTAATAAGAAATTATAGGCCTTATGTTACAATGAAAGTCCTGGACTGTAATAAGTGGTGAGTGAATTCATTTCCGCGGAAGAATTTTTTTTTTCAGGGACTAAATCTAAAAAAATGAGAAAAATAAATAAATTAAAAATTGCATTTTTTTTTTTAAAAAAATCATAAAAAATTGAAATTTTATCATAGAAAAAAAATACATAACCTTTTTCAAGGCAAAAAAATAGTGAAACAGACAGAAGTATTACTCCTGAGTGTGAGATTAACTGATACTGCACAAACTCAGTAGTTACAGTAAACTTATGCTGAGTGATTCAAGGCTATCTCAGAATTGAAGGAGTAAAGCAATGAGCACCAATTTCATAAGTTCCAAGGTATATTTGACATTCTTCTGAAATGGTAGAAAATGTAGCCTCCTTGCATTATGACTATAAGCAAAACATGAGAAGAAAATCAACTCACTGATAAACAAGGAGTAACATTGATGCCAGTGGTCAATCACAATTTTGTCAACTTAACAATCCTTACCCCTTCTGATAATATTGCTAACAACTTTAATCTTGGCCCTGGATTCATTGGAGGCATCTGGCAGTTCTCAGTCAGAGAGTTGGCTACAGAAATCAAAACAACTTTCAATAACCAACGAGGGGGAAAGATACCATTATTGGAGAAACTGCACAAATTACTGCTTCCAAATGTTCCACATTTAAAAATAGGAAGTTGTCTACAAGAACTGTTGCCACCAAGCAATATTTTCTTGGCAACAATATCACATGCATCTAAAAATATAAAGGCCATTGTTTTGTGTTACTTCCCAAACAATCATTTTGTATCTAAAATAGACAATCAGATTCATAATGTCAAATTTAAATGAATGATGTCTTACATCAAAAGACCAAAAAAAAAAAAACAAATTTATCTCCACTGTCCTCAGTAAATTCTCCAATGGGAATATTACAGCATTTATGTTTCAGTTGTCACTTCTCCCAGGCTATTTGCTACCATCAAGCTGCACAAAGATGGCCACCCATTTTGGCTAATGATCAATTTTGGTGGCATGTATTATTATAAAGCTGACAAGATGATCAACCAATAGCTTTTCAATCTATTCAGCTTTGGGAAATATACTGTCATTTGATTGTGTTGATTTAATCAAAAACCCTAGTTTAAATCAACATGACCACTTTGCATCACTTAAAATTACTGAATTCTATGGCTCATTTACCTGTTCAGCAAAGTAATTAAACATGTATTAGAGCATGTAGAATATAATACCCGCAAAACAGACTTTATTATTAAATTTCTAACTTGGATTCACATCTTTTGATATGGTTTACAATAAAATGGAAGACAGCTTGCTCATGAGGTCCCCCATAAGTGATATTATCTTGAGTATCATCTTCAATCCTTTCAAAGAAGGATCCTACCTGCATATAAGCCTTACACCTATTATATGTACAGAACAGTATCAAGTTTCCCAATCTCTACATACAGTGTGACAACCTTTATCTCGATTGCAGAATGCTCATAAATCTATACATATATTTAGCTTCAACCACTCAAAATGTTCACATCAAGTGCTCATAAACTAGTTGGACTCAAAGCCTTCCCACAGTGTAACTGCCACATTTGCAAATTTGAATCGACAAAAAAGGACTACATCAGCCTATAAGTTTCTAAACTATGCAATGTTCATTACAAAGAACATCAAATGATTAAAAATTTCTACAATAGAAAGCAACACCTCCCCCCTCACAAACAAAAAGCCTTGGATTTCCCTTCCATACATATTCAGAATTAATCACTTCATCATCAAGACCATCACAACCATATCAAGTTGCATTTTGCACATCATCTCCCTTGTATCATCTACTTGACAACTTGAAAGACAGTCTGCCAGCTGAGGGCCACTCTCAAGTAGCTATAAAATTAAATGCAAAGATCCAGCCTGCTCCTCTGTCTACAATCTCTGGCAAACTTATCAATCCATATTGCTTAGCATTTATATCTTTATAATAAAGCCAAAACACTTGCTGACAATTTTCTTAGACCACTTCTCCTCAGCCAGCCATGTTGTTGAGCCCACTCATTTCAATGTCATATGCACAGAGCACAATGATGGAAAACGCAAAATCAAAAAAAACATGGCACATTTCAAAGGACAAACACACCAGTAACAAAAGGGAGTCCTGAATTCTTCTTTCCAAAAAGTGGTCTATCTAATCTATGTAATGCGAAGTGCAAATATGTAAATTTGCCTACACACAATATATATGTATAGTAAAAAACCAGTCACATGACCTATATAGCTTGCATTACCAATATGTAATATATAAAGAGCCTGATAATGGCTCTAAATAAGCTTATTTATTTTATTTTTTATGATAAATGCTACTAGAGAAAATACCTGAAGCCTTTATCTATGATGGTCCCCAACCCCAGACCCATTTCAAGTTCAAAACCAGTCTGGGGATGGGGACCATCATAGGTAAAGGCTTCAGGTATTTTCTCTTGTATCATTTATCACTCCCATCACAAATGATGCTACATTTATAACTTTTCTAAGTTGAAATTATGCTAAGCACATCATGTTTAATTAACATTATTAAAGCTTTGCCATATATATACTACATCTTGGTTTATTACATTAGATACCTTTAATTACAGAAATATAGGATTAAATTAATAAATCAATAGAAAATAAATGTAATGTACTATGACTTATCTAATAATTATTATTAATTAACAAATATTGCAACCGGTTTTTATAGTACACAGAATCAATAATATACACTTATATTAAATTGTAATCATATATTTAATATACTACATGTATGTTCGTTTATTATATATTGCTTCTTGTGAGAACTTTCACTAACTCTAGATATTAAAACAATTAAACAGATATGAGAAAATAATATATCCTTATAATTTAAAATTAATTCAAAGTCTTTTAAAAAGTTCAAAATATTTATTTTTGCACAAGTTTTTCAAAATATTTGAAAGACTTAAATCTTTCAGCATCTTGAGTTTTAAAACTTTTATGGATGGGTGAAGCAAATCTTAATCCTTGCAATAGACTTTTAAAATGCAATATAATAATAGTGAGGTTAAAATATTAAACCACTAAACATCACATGATCACCATATCATGCTAGCACATAACTGTTAGTAAACAGGCAAAAATTCTCCATATAGTAGTGCCACTTTGTGCTAACCAGAGTAATCAATGGATGCCAGAAGGCTTGTGCATAAAATCCCTATCTATGAAGGCCACAAGCCAGAAACTATTCTGGGGATATTGGATGAGTAGGGACTAGATAGGGATTTTATGCACAAGCCTTCTGGCATCCATTGATTACTCTGGTTAGCACAAGGTGGCACTACTACATGGAGAGTTTTTGCCTGTTTAGGTTAAAATATTCCCAAAATTACACCAGATTTTATTTCCAAGGTATGGAATAAAATAAATAATTTTTTGAATCTGCTAATAATTCAAAATTATTCCAAAGAAACACAATACATTGATGTCCTAGGTATGGAATATAGTAATTAATTTCTTAAAGGATGGCATTCATAAATTATAACTTTTCTCTAAATATTTATGAAGATAAATCCATTAGTTAAACATTCATTTTAACAATAATTTCCAATATAAATGTCTTATTCCAGATGAAGATAAAATTCATTAGTTAAAAATTATTTTTTATCATAACTGTTCAATACATGGGTGTCTATATGAAAATTTCTAGACTGCTGTAGTGATTATAACAACAAGCCAATATATGGAGAATAGATATGTGAGTTACATAGTTTAAACAAAAGTAGCATTTCCAAAGTAGTTTCAAATTTTATATGTAAATCCATGTTTTAAAATTTCATTCCATTTAAAGTAGTTTACAGGATGATGAACATGGAAAGATATTTAGTTCTCCATTAAGGATAGCTTTGAAATATGTTTGCCATTAAGGCAAATGTTTATCTGGTTCCCTACTTCATTATCATTATATTGAAAGATATCAATATGCCTAACTTAAAATTTAATTCCAATACAGTTCACTTGCAATCAATTAATAAAGAAGTCTATATAATTCTGAACACATAGGTGTATTTATAGGATTGCATCACATGATTAATGAGGTCATCCTTTTTTTAAAAAAATTCCTCTCTTTTGGCCTTTTACTGGAAACGTTTATCATTGTTGCCCAGATATGATAAGAAGCAGGCAATATTTGAAGGTTTTAAGATTTGTAGTGCCAAACTTGCTATGAAATTATTTTAAAAATGACAAAATATTTTAAAATATTTTATTTTACCACACGCATATTCTTGAGGTTACAGCCTTAGTAAATATTACTTACATAATCAATATGCGTTTAAATAACATTTATAATTACAATATTTATATTATAAATTTTTTAAAATAAATGTTTTTATATTATTTATTTTTATGCTCTTATATAACTTTATCTCTAAGTATTTTGTGATTGTTTTCATTTAAAATATATTCAAGAATTACAAACATTTGTACATGTACTCACTCTACTATTATTATTTTTAAATAATTTATTTTTATTATTGTTAGTATTATATCTATTATTTTATGTATTATTTTTTTAAAATTAATTTTATGTATATGAGCATTTTTATAATTAAATATAACTCATAATAAAAAATATTTGATACACATATTCAAAAATGGTATACTTATAAAATATATATGAGAAGACATCTTAGATTAGTGTAATAATTCATTTTATAAGGTAATATTATCTATAATATTAATATAATTTTAATATGGTTATTTGCAACAATGATGATAATGATATTAATAATATATAATAGTTGCAATATTGATAAGCCAATAACTTTTTTTAGAATTATGATTATTTTTGCCAGTTAATTTTATAATAGGTATTATAAAATTAACTGGCAAAAATAATCATAATTCCAGTTTATGTGTTAAATTTCATTACAATATATATATAATTAGATTCCAACCAGTAACCACCTAAACATTCACAGTAAAATATAGTAATCAATATTTCTCACTGTTGTCAAGGCAACCTTCACACCTTACTAATATATATATATATATATATATAAACATGTTTGTCAATTTATATATCAATTTTGATTAAATATGTATTTGCTGTTGGTTTCCACTTAATATTATTGAAATCATAACTATTAATAAATGGGTGAAGATTATTTTCTGTAAAGATCTTGCCCATAAAGAATATATATACTGCATTAAAAATTAGTTGATGAAGATTTTAGATTGTAATGATTTGTGCATTATGTATTTGAAAAGAATTTTAAGAGCATATAAATAATTATTAAAATATTTCTTGCTTTTTTTTTAAGTACTATGCACTTTTTATTATCAAACATGCAAGTCACATGATTAAAGACTATGAATAATTAGTGTTGCATTGAAAGTTGGAATTGCTTAATATACTTCATTAATAATCACTTTTAGAATGATTGACCATAATATAAAAAAGTGTTAAAGTGTCGTGATTGAAATATGTTGTAACATGTTATCTGGGCATTTAATTAAGTTTAAATTGGATAATAAGGTATTCCTTGATTGGCACTATTTTTTTTGGGACAAAGAAAATAAATTTTAACCATGATTGAGTCATATAGATTCTAAAATTTAACTAAAGTCCCTTTCAATGGACAAGTGTATCTATAATGGACTTTATGATTTTTTTTTATCAAGTTCTTGTAGAAGAATTTAAACCAACTTTTAATGTTATATATCTAAAAGATTGACATGCTTTAAGAAATAATCTGCAAAAAAGAATTTTTTTTCATATGTCATAGCATCGACCGGGAGGTGAACCCACAACCATCTGCAACCAACTACTTGCTTGTAGTATGGCATTAAAAAATAGATTAGTTAAAATTTGGATGACAAATAAATATTTGAGATATATCAAGTTCAGGTCTTTTCAGAAAATGTGATATTAAATGACTAAAAAATAAAACCCAGACATGCTGGGGGTGGCTAACAAGTGTAATATTAACTATGTAAACTGAGATAAAATAAAGCAATATGATAAAGAATACTTTATATTTTACTTTAAAGATATCAATGGTTAATTGTTTCAAATGATGATATAACTTAGCTTTGGGTAAGTTAATGAGAGTACTTGATGTCTTATAAATAGTGAGAATAGCCTGAAACCTGTGGATAATTGCCACATGGATGATTTGTATAGCTTAATTGTAGATTCAATTAATTCTTGAAATTTATTAAGGATGCACACCATGAAAAAATATTCATGGATAATGTTATCAGCAAAAGAAGTAACATGAAGAGATACCAAGATGAGGTTAAGAAAATACTTTCTATATTTAGTTTTCATTGTATTATAAGTGTAAAAAGACAATAAGTGAAGATTTCTGAGGGTTGTTTTACCTTGATCTGAATGATGAGGAAATACATATGTGTTTTATTACTTTTATTGTCTTATAATTGATGCAATTATAAGATCAATTTTTTTGTAGAAGTAGAGGCCAATATTTTAAACAAAAATTACTAGTTCACCAGATTCAATGCAGTTTTAAAATCTATTTGACCTGATACATATGTATTCATTAAAGATTGCAGGAAGAATTGATTCCTGCACTAAAAAAAGTAACCCAAAATGCACAGTACCTCTTCCTATGAATAATAGTTTAACAATAAAAAATACCTTCATGATGTAGGGATTATTAAGATTTATGATGTAACTCAAAATTTAAAATGTTATGATAAATTACACTATAAAAGTTACAAGCAATAGTAAACTATCACAAAGAATAAATAAATGTTATTGCTTAATCATATTAATTTGTTGCCTAGTAACAGTCTGCCTCTATTTAGGGAATTTAACATATATGTAGTGAAAAATCAATATACAAATTTGTTGATTATTATTATTTATATTTGCACAAAAGATAAAAATTTTATATTAACAATTAATATGTATAAAACTAGTTTATATACAATAAAAAAATTAGATAACATATATATAAATTAAAGAATACATAACATGATAGAATGTAAGCAATTGTTACATTTCAACTGTGCTATCTGTATTTAAAAATCCAAGTCTAATTGCACACTTTAAATAAAAGGAAATCTAAGATGATAATTCAGACTTGGATTTTTAGAGATAAGTAGCATAGTTGAAATGATATATATGGTTATATTCTATTAAAATATGTATGTGCGTATATATAAAGAATTAGCCCATTTAATCTGTATATTACTCATTTTATAAATACATAATTGTGCAGACCTGAGTTGTTTTAATATTTAATCTGTCTACTTTAGCATATTTAAAACAAGAATGGAAAAACCATCATGGTCTAGAATTTAATAAATCTGATAATATTCTCATTATTTCTGATAGAAAAGTGTTTATCCAATATAAATACTTTAATAAAAACTGTTTTACCCTTATTTAAGAAGGCTATTAAAAATCGAAGATATCTAAGAAACAAAAACAAAGGTAACTACGATCAAACAATGAACTTTGGATTATCAATCATATTTTTTTTGTTATTCTAAAGCACTCACTGATTTAGTGGTCTGATAAAAAGGTATAATAAACATAAATGCATTGAGATAGCTTTCAGCAATATACTGCCAGAATCATAGTGTCATAAAGTATGTGTGCTTATATAACTGATGTGATGTAATATGTAAATGAGACACAATATGGAAATAAGGCAATTGGATATTCCATTTTTCGGACAATGGAATACATGAATCCCTTTTGTTGATGGAATGTGGATATTTTGCTATTATTCAAACCTCTTTATATATTTTTTCATATCATCCCTTTAAAAGCAAATTGTTCTAACATTGTGTGGAAAAAATGTGTGACCCATGGCACATTTAGGGTCAAGAAAGATTGATCTGCATCCAGTCCTTTATTTGTTCTGTTGTACATATATGTAAGTTGGGCAATTTTCATAAATCTATTTGCATGAGATTCCATATTATAAATAGATCTGTAGAAAGGGTTATTATGTGCAATTTTATAGACTACCCGAGGAGCATGCTTTACTGGTATCTTGTTTTTAGTATTGTTCAACAAATTATTAAGAGAAGGTGACCATCTAAAACTTACCCTGTATGTATTAGTGCAAATGTTTTTAAAGTTATTTTCAATATGAGAAATGTAAGAAGGGCTTATCCACACTTTTGGATGTTTTTTCTTCATTTACATTGGTGTAAAATTTCCTGTTTTAATAAACATGTTATTATTATAATCCAACTCTATTAGATTGATAATCTATGTATTGATGTTGTTCTTTTTATATGCCTTATACTTGCGTAAATTTTTGTTTGTATGTAAGAAACATTTGGAGCTAACCAGTTTGTGTTCTATTGGGACTTTTGACATAGGATGAATGGCATCCCTTATGTGAATTGGCTTTAACTCCATTTAGTCAAGCTTATTTTTATTTTTCTGGATATACATGCCCAGAAAATCAATTCCATGAATGTTGCACATGTATATCCTTAGGGTATTTAATGTTCAAAATATCTTATAAATCTATAATCTCATTATTATATAAAAATAATGGAAGGCAAAATAAAAATGAGGGATAGATTTTTAAAAAAGTATATATAAAAATTTAAATGAAATCTAAATTAACAGGATAAAAATTCAAATAAATCAATTGCCATATTAATGATGTAAGGAGGTTATTCATTTTATAATGACTTTCATAACACTAAGAGTGACATTCTTTGTGCAAAAGCAAATTGAGATTACTAAGCATTAATAATTATTGAATGGTTTATTGCTTTGGATTTCATAAAAAGTTCAAACAATAAAGCATCATGGAATTTATGCTCTAGAGTCTTTCATTGCATTGGACATGCAAGAAAACAATAACCAAATAGCTCAAAGATTCAAAAGGTGTTTGGGCCCTGTAAATGTATGATCTACACTATGATCTTTGAGTTCCAGAGTCTAGCATTGAACCAGTGCACTAAAATATACAGGGCAGAATAATCAAATGGCTTTTTAGTTGGAAGTTCATAAGAAGTTTAAGACTGAGATGTTCATCACAATCCATGGATTTTGATCTCCACAAATTTCACTAATCACTCAAGGCAATATGTATTAAAATACTGTGCCAAAGAGGAAATGCTTGACCATTCTTAATGTTAGTTTTGAATTTGCCTAATGTCTTTTTAAATAATTAATTCTACAATCTATGATAAACTAGATAACAATTAGTGATCTGGGTTTATTGCTAGTTTAAGATAATCGCTGCATGTGTCTTGAATAAGAAACTGCATAGAATTTCGGCCTCAGGGTGGCCTTCAAGCATTCCATCAGATTTTCAATTGGATGGACGGTTGAAGAGTTGGAGTGTGGAGAAGATTGAAACCTGTCCATTAAAGTATGAGGTTTGGCTATCTTAATATATATCTGAGCACTTATATGTAGAGATGGTAATCTGGACCAACTGATGATTGCTGGTTTAACATAAAATACGTATATTGGTGATTATTTATCTTTTCAACATATATGTGTTCAAGTGTATCTAGTGTTATGAGATAGTGTGGAGAATGGTGGGTCATGTGAAAGTCTGTACTCATATACCTTATATATTACAAATAAAGTATCATCTACTAAACAAATAAAATAAAAAACTTATACAATAATTATTCGACAAAAAAATTTAAACTCATAAGTTAATTAATATATAAATAAAAAAGTTGTTGCTGATAAAAAAATTATATAAAAAAAAAGTAGATAGAATTTCGGGTTTTTTTTTTTGTAACCTGATCCAGTTGATTAAAAAAAGATTAATAGCATAAAAAGTGAATAAAAAGACGTAGAAAGTTGTCAGTTATAATCTGATTAAGATTTTGAATGAAATATTATTCACTTTAAAATGTTATTCGCACATTTTTATAAAATGCAGAAAAATTATGTAGAATAAGTTCACGTACAAAAAAATGTACGATTGCAAATAATTAGCAATTGAATGACAGTAAAAGAAAAAGAAATAGCTTAAATTTAGAAAACAAATGAAAAAAATGAATGGGGATTCATTTTATATATATATATATGAAATGGACGGCTGAAATGTTGTGGGGTGGAATGGTTTGAAGCCTGTCCATTAAAGTATGAAGATTAGTTATCTTAAAATAAGCTGAGCTTTGATTGTATATATGTGTGGAGATGATAATCTGGACCAACTGACGAGTGCTGGTTTAGCACGAAATACGTATATTGGTGATTATTTATCTTTTCGACATGTGTGTGATCAAGTGTATCAGCGGTATGAGATAGCATGGATGGTTGAGGGTAGAGTGAAAGTCTGAGTTCAAACCCCTATATATTATATTTGAAAGTAATAAAATTTTATAATATAATAGAGTCGATAGCTGAAGAGTGTTTGAAAGTCTGTGTTCAAATCTCCTATAATTACATTTAAACTCCAGATGTATGAATTATGCTTGTATTTCAAATATTAATTATTCAAAAAATTTAAATGTATGTTTAAGAAGTTAATATTTAAAAAACGGTCTCCTTGTAACATGATATTTAATATTATCATGACGCTGATTATAATAATGCAGTAATGAATTAAAACTAAATGCCTTAAATCTGAAGAATATAAAATGATGAAGATAGGGGGGGGGGGATGAAATAAATATAAAAAAAATGAGTTAAATATTACATTCAGTGAATGAAAAACTATAAAAATAATATCATTAAATGTTTTAATTTTATTATGAAAAAAGTATGCTTATATTTATTTATCTTTGTGTGTGTGTGTGTATTTTGTTAGTATAAGCATTTCTCAAATAATATAATTCAATATATAAGGGATTCTAACTCAGGCTTTCATACGATCCTCAACTCTCCATGCCATCTCATATTGCTGATGATTGCTGGTTTAGTATAAAATACGATATTGGTGATTATTTATTTTTTCAACATGTGTGTGATCAGGTGGATCAGCAATATGAGATGACATGGGGAGTTGAGAGTCGCGTGAAAATCTGAGTTAGAATCCCTTATATATTACATTATATATGTGCAGGTGTGTGTAAGTCTGTACAGTGTATTAAATTAAAGAATATAATTGAAAATCATTGTCATTTTGTCTTCTTCATGTCCAGCAATCATTATATATATATATATGTCAAAGCGTTGACCGGGAAGAGAACCCGGGCCAGCTGCTTGGGAGGCAGCTATGCTAACCGTTAGGCCACCAACGCTTGTTTTAGCATGCTATTTTATTTAATTTGGCATATTTTATTTCTTTTTATGGAAGTATAATTATTACACTTTTATGTCCTCCATAGTTTGGTGCACTAATGTAATGGCAAACTCTAGATCTCAAAATCCATGGGTCATAACACAGATTTTTTTACTTCTCGAGCTCAAACTTTTTATGAACTCCTAATTTACCAGACTTTCCTATTATTATTTTATATATATAAGATAGTCCATTAATTTTGTTATCTCTGCTCCCATTTCTTCTAAACATCACATGAACACTATTTCTTATGCTTACACAAGCTGCTAAAACAGAGGCAAAACTCTCCATACAGTAAAGCCACCTAGTGCAAGCCAGAGTAATCAATGGATGTAAGAAGATTTTCACATAACATCTCTATGTAGTGCCTATTTATACAATATCCCCAGATCAGTTTCTAGCTTGTGACTTGGATCTGAGAGCATTGCCAGTTTCTAGATACTATATGAGATGCCTCTGTTTGTTGTCTCTCTTTTTTAAGTATCCCATACATGTTCAATAAAAGTTTTCTGTTTGTTTTTTTTATTTTCCAATAACCAATCTTAATATTTGCAGTTATATTTTTTCATTTTTTAAAATTATTATTACTCGCTGCATACACATATAAGTCACACTACTTTTATTGTTTTTTTTAAAATCTAAGTTTACAATTCATTAAGTGCTATCCTATGACATAAATACTTATACATTGGATTATTATATTTGCATCATCTCGTTGAAAATATATTAGAAAATTATAAATAAAACTTGAATTAAAAAAATATATATTTAACAATTCAACGAGACGAATATAATCCGTGGCTAATAATTGTAATTAAGTACTCTTTTTTTCGATTGTAATCTTTTGTTTTATCCTTTTATTGAAAACATCGTTAAAAATATAAACGTGTAACTAATATATTAATAAAAAATATTGGTTAATGTTTCTTTTGAAAAGAAAAAATGTTATACATAAACAAAAAATATTATGAAAAAAATCTAACATTGAATGGAATAAAAAATCAAATTAATTTGATCAATAAAAGTTTAAAAGTGCTTAGGGGCGTAATATATCTCTAGAAAATGCAATATTTGGCAATGGAATTAAAGACTATAACAGGATATCGCATAAAAAGCTTTTTATAATAGAAACTTTTATTTCTTCAAAAATTATTTTTTTAAAAAAAGAAATATAATCAATTAAAATAAAAATATTATATTGTTATAATTTATAAATATAAATATAGGGTATTTGAACAGAGACTTTCAGATACATTTCAACTATCCACACTATCTCGTACCACTGATACACATGACTATATGCATGTAGAAAAAATAAATAATCACCAATAACAGTATTTCGTGCTAAACCAGCACTCATCAGTTGGTCCAAATCATCATCTCACACACATAGGTAATCAGTGCTCAGTTTATATTAAGATAGCAAATTTTCATATTCTAATGGACAGGCTTCAATCTACTCCAACCTCCAACTCTTCAGCTATCCATAGCATTGAAAATCTGATAATAATATTGACATCCACATGGGGTTTGGGCATTTCATCATCATATTTTCAATGGTGTGGATGGAGTTGGAGGTTGTAGTAGATTGAAGCCCTATCCATTAAAGTATGAAGATTTGCTATCCTAATATAAACTGAGCACTGATTATATATGTGTGTGTGAAATGATCCGGACCAACTGATGAGGGCTGGTTCAGCATGAAATACATATATTGATGATTATTTATCTTTTCTACATGTGTGTGATCATGTGTATCAGTAGAATGAGATAGTGTAGATAGTTGAAGAGTGCTTGAAAGTCTGTGTTCAATTCTCCTATGTTTATAATTAAGCTCCAGGTATACGAAGAATGCCTGTATTTCAAATTTATAAATATATATTTTTATTTTTTCATTTTCTTTTTGCTTTATTCCTTTCTATTTGTCTTTTAAATGTTAAAAGTGACCTGTTCCAAATTTAAATTAAAAAAGAAAATTTTGAAATAAGTCAATATGTGGAATTAAATTTTAATTTATATTTTTTTTTCAATATTAATTGATGATGTATACATATTTAATTGGAGTTAATATATGTTATTTTAATATTAGCACAAATTTAGCACATTTATATTTATTTTAAAATGTAAACTTTTTTTTATCTTATTGAATTTAATTAGAGAAGATTTGAACCCAGACTTTCAAGATCCTTTCTATCATCCTATTATCTCTTATATAACTGATACATATGACCACATACATCCAATTTACATATTTTATGTTGAAGTATCACTCATCTGTTGATCTGAATTAAGTAAAATTTATAAAAATATAGAATTTTTTTTTACAGTAACACACACACACATATATTATTAAATAGTATCAAAACTACATTGACACCTGGTTAATCATATAAATGGTATATCTTTAAAAAGACTTACCATCTTTTTAGATTTTCAGAATCTCTAATAAAATATTCATTACTACAGTGATTAAAGTAGTGCTTTTCATTATTGGTTATCTTTATTAACTTTTATGAACATGGGACTTTTGAAATGAATTTCATCATCATTTAATATGACCAAAACAAGGCAATTGCTTTGGGGATATTTTAATATCTTCAAGCGATATATTATACAAGAGTAATAAATTAATTAAAACCAATATCTTAAACATGCGAAATATTTAATGGTGCAAGTGAACAAATAAGCAATAATAATGATTTAACCCTTCACGCATGAAAAAAAAATTCAAGTCTAATCTCATCACATATCCATTTGTTTTCTTTTTTTGCCATTCATGGTTTTTCTCAAATATCTTTCCAACATGTGTCCGAGAAGCATCACTCTTTTTGATCTTTTGCTTGTTAGATTTTCACATTTATAAAATCACAGAAAATTTTATACTGTGAACAATTGTGATCATTATAAAAATATCTCTAAATATAAAGAGCTTTTTAGACATTTATAGAAATTCTGCTCAGTATCGTACTGGTCGGTTCACATGATCACCCAACTCGATCTACAATCTGAGCACAAGGACCTCAAGTCCAATCATGCACGAGATACACATGTCAGAACACTCATGAACTCTGCCCTGTAGGTCCATCTTTCAGTTTCAATTACTTATGAGCGGTGACTCCAATGATACTAGATTATTTAATTTATTTCCTGCTGACATCGCACAGTGGAGAAACAAAGAGACTCAGGGGAAATCATGGCAAGTGCATGCATACATGTGTGACAGACAAACATATTTTGACATTAGTGGGATCTTTTAACTTTCCAAATTATGACATCAATAATTTAATAACTATATTTTTAAGATTAACTAAATCAATGAAATAAAGAACTTACAATGATCAGAGATGTTTGTTTTAATATTATATTTAATAATAAAGATAAATAGGAAATCAGAGATTTGTATGTTGAGTTATATTAGATAATTAGCCTCATATTACAAATAAATTGTGTTGTGCTTATTCACACTTTAACATGGGTATTTACACATAAGTTTATATATTATTACTTTTGATGTGGCATTATGACATGTTAATAAAATAATCTAGCACAATTAGATAGTGTATACTTATAACAATTTGCCCAAATTACAAGAGAAAGACACAACTTTGACTGATTTGGGAAGATTTACATAATTTTCAGTTAACTAACTGACCAGATTATCATAAGTTGATTGTATATGGAAATATATGCAATAAAGACTTATTTGCTTTATTTGGATGATTAACATACATGGGAATATTTTTATAAATAAATATACATAGAGTTGTTAAGTGACACATCAATAGAAAATTAAGAAATTCACAAACTATGTTTAATTAGACCATAACATCACATATATAATTTATAGGCTTAAGCTTTTAAAGGAGGACTATAATATGATTAAGTATAGCAGTTTTAACATAACAGCCAAATAATATTTGTGGGTTCGTTTCTTGGAAGTAAAATGCTTTATCATTTTGAAATACATATCCATGCTGACTTGCCACACCCACATTTCGTGGAATCAGTTTTAGGAGTTGAGGGTCTCTGACAGAGTTGTTATGGGCCAAACATTGCCAGAATTATTCCATGCATTGCTCTCATTGCATGAGAAGATGGTCCAGGGTCATTCATTGCCCTGATTATGACCTAAATGAAGATATGGAACAGGAATTCTGATGCACCTCTCTAGATAAAGCTTGATTATAAAGAATAATAGCCTAGTCAAGATATATGTAACTAAGCTTAATACCTATAGCAATAAAATCAACTATGATAATATGATTAAATTTATTAAACATAACTTAACACTTAGGGTGTACAAATTTTGTTTGGCCAAGTGAGTTAAAGCTCTAAACTTTTGATTGGTCAATTACAGAATCAGCAGTAAAATATATTCATCTTTTAATATTATATTCATTTTAGTTTGGTTTGTAAAAAGCAAATTAATAATTTGTCAGAATATGAAAGTGAACGAAAGTTTTTTCAAAAATAAATTTGTTTATAATTATAAAAATATTTTATAGTGGAGAACTTAAAAAGAACATTTGTAACCTATTAGAAAATGCTGTGTACATTGTTGATTTCTTTCTCAATTTATGTTCGTGTAAAAGTAAATAATTTTTTACTAAAATCTTAACTATTTTTTTAAAATAATTTCATTTTCAGCATAATTTGTCAAAATAATTTATAATATGTAAAAAATGATTAAAAATGCTCTAAAACATTTATTTAACATTTTCAAAATCAAAACAAAAAAGTTGGAGTGATGAAAATTATTGACAGGTGCTCTTCTTTTGTTTGTGATGAGAACCAACCAATCAGCATCTAGGAAAGCCTGCCTTCTCCTCTAGTTGTAACTTTGAATGAAAATATCATTGATTTTTTTACTTGTAAAATAATTCAAGAGAGGGTAGCATCTTACAGTGCTTTTTAAGCTTTAAAATGAGCCTAAATTCACTATGATAACAAAATCTTGTGGTTTTAGAGAAAGTTAAAGCTGTGTATGAGTTTCCTTGAAACAATATGGAAATGGGTTAAAAGGCATTATGATAAAACTAATTCCAGTTTAACATACTAACATTTATTTCCCTCTTCCTTTATTACATTCTTCAATAAAACTATCTATACATTTAATATAATATAAAATTAAGTCTAAGGTGTGTTTTAATAATCATATACATATATATATATTTAACTGGGCAAGGATAAAAAAAACTAAAGGAATATATAATTAATATATTTGTTTTGAAATAATATTGCACTAGTAAATAGATTAACATTGCACAACTCATAAACTAATTAAAGGTGGAACTTTATTCTCCCCTCTGTTGTTTACACAAAAGTATAGTGAATAAAAGAACATTTAAAATCTCCCAACACTATTTATTTACAAAGGTATATTGTTATACTGTAAGATGAATAAGTAGATGTATGTTTCTATTATGTATTTTATGCTTATTTATTGCCTAAAGTTAATGGAGCCATATTTGTCATTAACTATTATTTATCATCATTCACATATGTTAGTTATAGTATTTTTATTAGAGATAGTAAATTTAATCACTTTCTATTTAGGGATGCTTATTTATGCCAGTATATTTAGAAATGGTAATGTTAGTCACTCCCATTATATTGCTAGATTTTTTTAAAAAATTGGTAGCATTGTTTCTTATTATTTATTATCTTACTAGCATACATAGGCTCTTATGCTTATATGTTGGAGATAGTAGCTTAGTCTCTCTTATTTGTGACAATCCTATTTAATATTTTTGTCCTTAATGTTCACACTCATTATATTTCTTGACTAGTGACAAAGTCCTAGATCTTCATTAGCCCTCAAAAGTAGGTGTTTTTTGTGGTATGCCATCATATTTTTCACTTTGTTTTACTTAATTATTTGAAAATGGATTTTGTTTGTAGTTTATAGTATGTTTAGTAAAGTGTGTGTAAATTTTTACCATGACTCTACCTGACATTTTGATTGTTTTATCAAGATATTGAGGAATTTGGCCCTTACCTCTATAACCTTATTGGTTGGTTTAGATATGAATAATTTATTGTAGATATGTAAGTCCTATATTTGAGCTTTGCTATTAATGAGGACAAAATATGATAAATAATTAATTTTAAAATTTGAAAGTTTACTTAGGCATCAATAAATAATATATATCTGTCTTATCATTGATTCATCACTGGATTGGTAAGCTGTTATTATTGAATGTATTAAATATTTATAAAAAAGCACACTACTTATATAAAGGTTATTGTATAAATGCATTGGGAAGTGAGAAATTTTTCATAATTAAACAACAGAAAGTTTATTTTAATCTGCTGGATTATTTTAGCTTAATCCAATTGAATTTATTATTATTATTATTTTATAAAACATGATATAAAATTTTTAATCTGTCTGTCATAAATTTTGAGGAGATAACATTGTGAAAATCTTTGCCTATGTGGACTCAGAATATATATATATATAGTATTTGTAATTTTGTATTTGTTTTTCTGTAGCATAAATATTTGTTTTGTTATTTAAAAAATTTCTCATAGTTTGTTTGTTCACACCATTCCCCTTATCAACCAGAAATAATTTCACCTATGAATCAAAATTTAAGTACTTATAAAGTATTATAAATTATTTTATGTATATTTGCTAAAAGAGTACATGAACATCAAAGCTAATAAAAATTGCTTTATTGACTAATTTAAATATTAAAATTACATCTAAGAAAGAAGTATTTTGCTTAGTAAAAGAATTATAATTTGATTTATCACTTTATATCACTTTAACTAATTTCATTTTCTTATTCCAAATCACTATGCATGTTTATTTAAAATCATTTTCATATTTGAAGATTATATTTATTATTCTATGATAGAATTTAGTTTTACAAAAACCCACTTCATATTTAGAAGATGTTTAAGTAGATTTATTCTAGAGTATTTAGAATGACTATAAAATCCAGTACTCATTCTTAATATCTGAGTGTAATTTTAGATTATTCATTGTCTTATTCTAAAATTAAGAGATCATGTTTTGTTTTATTTAAGTTAGCAGTAGTATTGTTATTAGCATAATTATGATAAGACAGTAACTTAGGGGAAGTGGATGTCTTATTTATTTTATTAATTAGGATTTCATTCACTATTGAGTAGATCTAAAGAGTTAAAAGAATTTATTTTATAATTAAAATGAATCATCTTGCCCTGAGATATTCTTAAATTTTATCTTTGTGGATTATATTATTTAAATTTATTTTCATAATGAAGAAATTACATTCAAAAGATGGATCTTATGCCATGATTTTAAAGAATATCTCTAAATTTTATAAGAATTAAATATATTTTTTCATCTGATCAGGGCAAAGAGATATTGAAGAGATGCATTAATTGAAAATGTAGTAGATATTGATAGAAGAAAGAAATTTTGATGTAGCCTTAATAGCATATAGTCACAATATTAAGAGTCTTTTATTTTTTCCATATGTCATAGCATCAGCTGGGAAGCGAACCCGCAGTTGTCTGCTTGCAAGCCCGCAACAACTGTCTGCTGCACTGACCTCTTGGCTAACAATGCTTGAATCTTTTAATTGTGTTAGAACGAGTTGAAATTTCTCATCCTCTTAATATTAATATGTTGCTCGTATTTTTATGATACTTTATTATAAATACTTACCCCTACACATCTTTTTATTGTAGCATATGCCATTTATTTTATAAACTATCAAGCTTAGCTATTACATGACATTTTAGCTTATGCATTATGTGGTATTGTTGTTTAACTGTGGTTGTATTTTATATGCACCATTAGTTAGCTTGGTTATGCCTCGGATCTCCGTTCGTTTGCTTTTCAGGTTGCAATATATAGTTGTTTTTAAAATAATTCTGCTTTACTATATGTATATATATATTGTATATATGTATATATGTATTGTTTTGAATAATTATGTATATACATGTATATGTGTAAACAGAAAAGTGTAAATAACATTTAATGTTTTGATTTAAAAATATATAGTACTTTTGCTGAAGAAATATAAAACTAAAATAATTTGAAAATTATATGCTCTGTGAAGCATTTTATTAGTTATTATTAAAAGTGATACATCTTTTTGCATAAATAGTAAAAGCATATCTATTCTCCTTTTATATTTAAAATAATTATTATAAAGCATATTCTTCTTCTTTATTAAAATGAGCAAAAAAACTTGTGATTCAACAAAATAAATATGAAATCAAAAATAATACCGTTGAGAGAAAATACCCCCTAGCCCTGAAAGAATTTCATTTTTCAGTAAAATTTGTTTAAAATTTTTATAAAACAGAAATATGCATTTCAATTCTATTATTAAGCTTTAAATATAATAATAATGTTTATAAAAATAGTTGAAATCCAGAAAATAAATTTAAAAATGTGATTCCATATAAAAAGTTCTCTAATAATGAAACATTTTGTTTAAAATATTTTGAAATTACATATATAGATTTATACACCGGAAACTCCAAGATTTATGACTAATGTATCCTGTCAAAACACTATTTTAATTATAAAACTACATTATTAAAATATTACTTTTAAAATGATTATTTGTGCTGTCAGTACGATTCTAAAGCTGAATAAAAATGTTCAAAACAGTTATTTTATTCGCAATTCATAAACATACATATTATAATTAAAAAAAAAGAAAAATTATTTTAAAGGTGGTGGGTTAGCAATATGGCATGGCATGGAGAATTGAGGGTTGTGTGAAAGTCTGGGTTCGAAACCCTTATATTATATTTAAAGATCTTGGTAATTAAATTGTAAAATTTATAAACCATGCTAAATAGAAAAATACATATTTAAGTTGTTAACATTAAAGTTTTTTCCCAAAATAATTTATAAAATTATTAGTTTGCACCGGTCTGTTTTGCTGTTAACTACTATTTGTGTTCAATCCTTTATCACTTAAAAATGTTTCTTAGTGCAATATGTATAAACAGCTTTGATTCCAGTAGTGTGTATATAAATATCATTATGCTCCATTCACTATAATAAAAATATCTCTCGAAGTTTAACCAGTTTCTTTGATATATAGCTTCTAATTTCCACATCATTAAATTTCTATGTTTATACATCTACATCCTGTGTGATCATTTTATTTTTTTTAAATAATATTTTTGGGAACCAATTTAAAATTTCAGTTTTCCACATATTATAATCTCTCCTAGCAACATATCCACCCGAACTCCATTTTAATTCTTCATTCTTTTAATGGTGCCAATAATAATTATTTGTTCTCTTAATTATGCATTTCACATTTGATCACTTTTCATAACTTCCGTCATACACTTTTCCATATTCCACTGGTTGATCTGAAATATCAGAATAAAAAATGTTTGAATACTACAGATTTTGAGTCTTTCATGTAGTTAATTTCTAGTCAAGCATTGGTGGCCAAGGGTTAGCACAGCTACCTTACAAGCAGTGGTCCCAGGGTTTGCTTCCCCTCATGTAATATATAAGTATTGAATGTCTTTAGAAAAATTTAATTTTATTTAAATATTTCAAATACATTCAACTGTTAGTAACACACTATCTTTTGAAAGATATTATTATTCCCTCTTCTTCAGATGTTGATGGCCTGCCAAGTGACAATTCTAGCATGGAAATTAAACCTGGACTCTTAGATTCTTGAATATGGTATTACTATTCCATCTTCTTCAGTTATTTCTGGCCTGACCAGTGACAATGTTAGCATGGAAATTGAACCTGGACCCTTATATTCTTGAATATTGAATTTTAAGGTAACACTCTAACCAATTGGCCATCCTGCTAAAGGCAATAGTCAGTAGAAATTTCATATACTTATCTATGAGGTTCTTCACGATTTCTCCACTTTTTCCTAAGAGCAAAGTTGATTATTGTTTTCCCTACATTTTGCATAGTCACACTAGGTTGACTTATGGAATTGTTTATGATGAAATGCAAATAAGATGATAATTCCATTCCTCCATGACTTGTCTTGCAACTAATTAAAGAGCATTCTATCCAAATTAAAATTTGTAATTGATTACATTATCGTGTACATTAATATATTGATCAAAATATTGGTAGTTATTGATTTCTCTTAATTATCAATTTTTATTTTCTTTCTTTTTTAAAAATAAAAACATTGGACTTTGCTTCACTCTTTTTAATATGTATTATCATTTTTGCTTTCATTTGTTAACTCCTGTATCATATAACATGATTTAAAAACAGCTACATCATCAATCACATTTGGACAATCTCTATTTATTTTTATTTACTTAACTTATTATTTTAATTAATAAAATACTTCCCATAAAATTACTGTAAAAAGTGTTGAAGATATAGATATCACCCTATCAAATACTTCTGCAGTATTAATTTTCCTAGTGTTACCATGTGATGTAATCATTGCTGTTGTATTTTGATAAATATACTGTTTAAATTTGTTAATATTCTGGATTTATATCATAGTGTTTCAAAGTTTTAGTCACTTCAAAAATTCTTATAGAGTCAAATATCTTTTATAATCTATACATTTTTACTGCTTAGTAAAGATATTATATAGAACTGACAAAAAATTTAAAGGACTGTGATTTCATGATCAAATTCATATTAATATTATTCCAATTCTAACTTTTAAGTTGTAGTGATCAATATATTGAGGCTATATAGTAATATTTATTAAGTTCCTATCCAATCTTCTTCCATTTATTTCCCCAACATGCTAAAAGCCTAGACAAAATATGGATAGGCTAGCATTAATTATGCATTTATTAAACAATACAATATAACATCAGTTGGTTACCAAAGCTTAAAGGAATAATATAAATATGAGTTTAAGCATGGTGTAAGTTGAGATCTTATAAAATTATTTAAGTGTGTAATTTCTAACAACAGTTTGTGTTTCCCCCCACTTTTTTAATATATCAATAACAACAACGTATTCTTCCTATTAGCAGTGATTACTCTACTAAATGCATTTAAAGAAGTTGAAAAATCATTTTCTTTGTCTGTTTGCATACTTGTTAATTCATTAGAGATTCATACAATATAATTTTGATAAACATTTTAAATATAAAAAAAATTCTATTCAAAGTAAAAATTTAAATACTTTTCATGTAAAAGAATATTTCATATTTTTAATCACTCATATATTCTGTACACATACTAAATATGATATATATATATAAGGGTTATACATTTTAATTTATAGCAGAAATATGTAGTGATATATATATATATCAATTGCACATGTCCAATCAATTTAAAGTAAGATATAGTTTTACATTTTGATTTATAGTGCCAATACAAAAACTTAAAATAATAGAGCTAATTTTTTTTATATTAAATGTTTTTGTTGACTGTGCACTAAAAAGAAATAAAATAATTGTTTGTTTAACCACAATTTGATTTTTTAGATTTAACTTGAAATAAAAGTGTAGAGCTACAGAAATTAATTAAGTCAATCCCTAATTTTTATCACAAGGGGTTGACTTGATTAATTTCTATACATTCTCTTCATAGTTTTATTTCAAATTAAATCTAAAAACCCCAATTGTGGTTGATCTAACAATTATTTATTTTCTTTTTAGTGCATTGTCCATAAAAGTGTTTAATATAAATTTTTTTATCTCTATTAAATCACTTGCTTCTGTTAAGAAATCAATAATTATTCCATTATTTTTGGGAGCATTTCAATTTTTCATAGATTTAATTTTTTATCTCACAACTTCATTTAAAATACTTATCATTTTAAAAAATATTTGTACTTATATTGCCTACTTTGTTTCATTATTTATTACTATACAATATTTTATGAAATTTTCGATACAGTTCATAATATTGTTCTCTTTTCAATAGTAGTAATATGTTTTTCTCTTTATAGCAAAACAGCCTTCCTTCAAATATTAAGATATGTTGTGCATTTGTTCTATACAATTCAGTTATATTTCCTTATGTCACCATTCTCTCTTTTTTGGATTATTTTACAAAAATACTGGATTCAATTATTGTAAATAAATAATTTTAATTATTTTTACTACAAAATCTTGATTCAGTTAAGAATTTACTGATGAAGTGTTGCTTTTTGTTTTGCCTATTTATGCAGCTGACTTTAGTAAAATATTATAAGTGTGAATCATTATTGAGGTTAGTTAATATTTTAAAGTATAGGGGATTTGAACTCAGATTTTCAAGCACCCTTCAACTATCTACACTATCTCATATAATTGATACACATGACCACATACATGTAGAAAATATAAATAATTACCAATATATGTATTTTATGCTAAACCAGCACTCATCAGTTGGTCCAGATTATCATCTCCCACACATATATATAATCAGTGCTCAGTTTATATTAAGATAGCAAATCTTCATATTTTAATGGACAGGCTTCAATCCACTCCAACTTCCAACTTTTCAGCCATCCACATTACTGAAAATCCGATGATGAAAACTCAAATCCCATGCTGATACTAATATTATACTTACAATTAAGCTCCCAGGTTTGTGAAGAGTGCCTGGTTTTCAAATATTTAATATTTTAAAACAATTTACCTGTTCTAACTTAAATGAATTATGATACTTCTGATAGTGAGACATATCAACTATTAATATTTATTTCAAATTATAATCCAATGCTGCTTTATTTTTATTATTTCTAAAAAAACATTCTTAATATACTTTTTACCACAAATTCCACATGTATACATCATTTTTAATTTTTGTATGTTCAAATTAACTATAGCATTATGGTCTTTCAATTGTTTTTCATTTCTAGCATTAAAATTTTCCATAGCAATTTTAAAATATTAATTGGTCAGATCAAAAGTTTTTTATACACATATAAAAAATTTTCTATTTTTTACTAGTGTAAAAGCTGAATTATTTGTGTTTGATATCTTTCTTAAAGTTGAATAACGAATATTTCCCATTTATCTGATATACTATTTTTAAATGATGAGATCACAATATTGTGTCTTTATAATAAAGTACATATATGTTTTTCAAATCAATTCTAATTTCCAAAAATGCTACAATATTCCATGATATTAAACAATTCTTTCAATTTATGTATCTTTCTTCTTTTGAAAGAGAAATGACAGCTTAAATCCATAATCTGAAAATTCTTAGCATTTCTAACTCCATTTATCAATTGATACCCTAACTGATAAAGATATAGCTTCAGAATATGAAGCATATTTATAATATAAAAAAGAATGTGCTTTTGCATGCATACATTAAGCTTGTCTTCAAGAAATGGCACATAATCTTACAACTAAAAACTATTAGCACTTGAGATGTTTCGGTTTTGAACTCAAAACTAAAAATCAATAACCTCACTATTTTAGCTAATTCATGTTGATGAGTCACTTTTTCATATTTGCTTGTCTTTTGAATAAATAATTATATATCTGGAGTGGACAAAGGATACATTTCATTTACTATCAAACTTCTTTTATATATATATATAAAATAATATTTTTGGGTACGAATCATGTATTATTTTGCATTATAATCCGATATTTCAATGGACTAGCAACCACCATTATCAAGGTTAACTTTTGAAAGAACAATCATTAGATCTCAAACAATAACATGACTCAGTATGAGATGAGAAGTGAGATTCAACTTGAAGTAGTTCAGCATTCACAATATGAGGCTTATTAAAATGTTTATTTCCCTCAGTTTTTTCACCAATTAATTTCAAGTTAATATTAGATAAAATGAGAGGTTTCCACATACCTGGAATACATTGTGCTTCATCAGCCCTATTTAAACCAGTAGGTCTCTTTAATATTTCAATTGACTCTCTCATGGTTCTTAAATCATATCTTTCCAAATTAGCAAGTATTTTTGTATTGTCAAAATCAGGTTTGTGACCAATTTCTAAAAAATGGGAAGTAAAAACTGATGTGCTAATTTTTTGATTAAAAGCATTTCTATGTTCTTTAATTCTGACATTTATTCGTCTATTAGAATGACCCACATAGCTTCTTGAGCACTGTAAACATGGAATTACATAAACTCCTTGGTATAATAATATTCTGTCTTTAGGTTTATATAAAAAATCACCAATTTTTTTACTAGTAGAAAAAGTAGTCTTTATATTAAAACAAGATAGTCTTCTACTGATTTTATCAGTAACCCCTTTAATGTAAGGTAAAATTACTCTATTAAAAGAGGAATTGTCAAGTCTATCCTCTTTTTTCTTTTTAGCATGAATGTTATGTAAAGCCTTATATATGATGTTTTTATTATAATTATTAGAAAGTAGAATATTTTTTGTATGTTCTATTTCTTGAGTAAGATATTCTTTATCTGGAACATCTTACTCAAGAAATAGAACTTACAAAATTTTTTCTACTCTCTAATAATTATAATAAAAACATCATATATAAGGCTTTACATAATATTCATACTAAAAAGAAAAAAGAGGATAGAATTGACAATTCCTCTTTTAATAGAGTAATTTTACCTTACATTAAAGGGGTTACTGATAAAATCAGTAGAAGACTATCTTGTTTAAATATAAAGACTACTTTTTCTACTGGCAAAAAAATTAGTGAGTTTTCATATCAACCTAAAGACAGAATATTTTTGGAACACCAAGGAGTTTATGAAATCCATGTTTGGAGTGCTCAAGAAGCTATGTGGATCATTCTAATAGATAAATAAATGTCAGAATTAAAGAACATAGAAGAAATGCTTTTAATCAAAAAATTAGCACATCAGTTTTTACTTCCCATTTTTTAGAAATTGGTCACAAACCTGATTTTGACAATACAAAAATACTTGCTAATTTGGAAAGATATGATTTAAGAACCATGAGAGAGTCAATTGAAATATTAAAGAGACCTACTGGTTTAAATAGGGCTGATGAAGCACAATGTATTCCAAGTATGTGGAAACCTCTCATTTTATTTAATATTAACTTGAAATTAATAGGTGAAAAAACTGAGGGAAATAAACATTTTGATAAGCCTCATATTGTGAATGCTGAACTACTTCAAGTTGAATCTCACTTCTCATCTCATACTGAGTCATGTTATTGTTTGAGATCTAATGATTGTTCTTTCAAAAGTTAACCTTGATAATGGCGGTTGCTAGTCCATCGAAATATCAGATTGTAATGAAAAATAGAACATGGTTTGTACCCAAAAATATTGTATATATATATATTGCTCTCCCCCAAACACCAATCCTACATCTCCTATAAATAAATACCTGGGGCACCAATTCTATTGATAATAGAATAAATTACTAACTTGACTCTACTTTGAATTACTACTGAGTCTCTTAGAATACTGTCCAACTATAGCTTAGCTCAGTGGGGGCTACAGAGTTCCATAGTATGTAAAATACAAATAAAATACAGGAGGAAATATTATAAATCAATAAAAGTAAAATATCTACTTGGTTTTGCAATCATTAAGTAGATGAAATTGATAAAGTTCCATCCATTCAAATTAACAAGTTACAGTTCAAGTTTAGCTCCTACCATTATCTAAATGCATTAAACAACTTTTACTATATGATAAGTTTAAATTAAATAAAACAAAGATATAACACCAATTAAATTTTACTGTATAATGAGTTTAAATTAAATGAAACAAAGATATAGCACTAATTAACTTTACTATATAGTAAGTTTAAATTAAATAAAACAAAGCTATAGTACTAATTAACTTTCACTGTATAATGAGTTTAAATTAAGTGTCTAAATTAATATCTACTTGGAAACAATAGGGGAATATCTCAGGGATTTTATCATACAACTCATTTAAAAATTCATACTCTATAATAGCTATCAATTACCATCATAAAAGATAATGACATAAATTTGAGCATTGTTCTAATGAAATAGTAGTTAGACAATGAAAGAAATAGGGTACCTTTTTATTTCAAGTCATTATCTAAATAATAACTAAGTACATAAACTTTCCCAGGGGTTCATAAATTAATTAGGCATTTCATATAATGTTTGGATCGAGAAAATAATATCGGATTTGAACATGTTCATTATCAAGTTCATGAAATAGTGCAATTATATCATATTGGATATGTAGGTGTGTGTAGAAACTAGAAATATGAATGCATGTACAAGAACAACCTTCAACAAAGTTTTTAATAAATAAAACATTTATTATATTGAGTAGTCAAAATAAACAATTTATACTTCTATTTCACACAGTGGAGTAATTAAACATTAAAATAAACTTCTTTGTACTCTTACTTCAAACATATACATGTTAGCAGCCACTTCCAGTATTCATTACTGAACAGACTAACATTGGAGTAATTAGACACTAAATTAAACTTTTTTGTACTTTTACATCAAACATATAAATGTTACTCGCTAATTCTAATATGCTCTGTCAACAAGCCAACACTGGGGAAATTGATTTAAATATATGAGATAGAGATGTCACACTATCCTTTATAAATCAATTGAACAATTTTATTTACTAGCTACTTTCTTTTCCTCTCTGTCCATTCATTCAAGATGAGGATGAATCATTCTAAGGATTTGATGATTTAAAATTTAAAATAAATTAGTATGATATGATTTGAAATATTTACCCAAGACTTACAAATCCAGAGATAAATTTCTTCCATACCTTCAGGATCAATAGTATTTGGTGCATGCTTCTATATTATGCCACTTGTTATAATATAATGAACACAGCTATATACCATAAGTTTTCTTATGAAATTAAGAGTAAAAATAACAATATGGATGATGCCATAGACCAACCAATGACTTTAGCATTACTTCTACCTTAGATGTTCCATAAAAGAAATTAATCCTACTTTTTAATTTTATTAGCAAACTATATTGCACATAGCTATAAATATACAATGGGTAAACATTCCAAATGGATATGAGGGACAAAGGGGACCTTTTTAATTCTAATAATCTAAACAACAAATATAGTGACTCCCTAACTTTACTCAGAGGTTCAATATTGGTGTGGACTCAGTCTCATCATGAGAAACAAGGGAAATACACTGCTTCACTTCATATAACAATCACCATAATGCACAAATGCTTAATCTAGGAAAAATAATCCACTCATGATAAGTACTTAAATAAACTAAGAAAAAGTTCTCTCAATCCCTGACAATATATATTCTAAAGGATTTCTTTCCTCATAGCTACTTAACACATTTCATTCCAAACATTAGATAAATTTCTAATTCTTTCATTTCTTTTGGCATACTACATCATCCAAAATAGATTGAAGAAATACAAGTCAAGAGACTATAAATTTAACAATTATATAAATGAATCTCACAGCAGGCATACACATGCATAATAGCACACAAAATAATTTCAAATCATATTCAATATGTAGATATTATACCAACATTAACTAATAAATTAAAAATAAATCTCTAATTCATGATGAATTATAAATGCTTCAAATTTTGAGGAATAATAATCATAATTAAACAGACTCCATTGTCTCCAACAATGCAAAGATAAAACATTTTGTGTATTTAATATTAATTAATAAACTGAAATAAAATTTTAGTTATGGTGAGCTATAAATGTTTCAAATTTTGAAATATAATAATTACTATTAAATAGACCTTGTCCTCTGACAATGCAAAGATAAAATAATATTTTTTATGCATCTACCCCTCTTTTAAATTATCTACTGGCTTCATGATAGCAAATAAATATTTCTATCACTAACATAAGTGTATAGAATACATGTACATAAAAAAAAATTGCATTTAAATGATAAGCAATTACCCAATATAATATTTTTCATATTATACATATCCGAGACGATCTTGGAGCAAAAGAAAAAAAAATAAAATAAAGATAAATAAGTTGATCTACCCATCTACCATACTAACAACAAAAGAAATGATTAAATCTTCTTTAGCTGAAAATAAAAGTTCATTTGCACAGTCTGTAAATAACACCTCTTAGACAGGTACAAAATAATGATAATAATTGTAAAATGAATAGGTGTTAGTAGATATATAGATGATTTCCTGCAGGACAAACAATATGCATTTGGATCCAATTAAAGAGCAATTTCCAAAGTTCTTAGCAGATAGCTACTAGAATTGCAGACAATAACACATGTGAAGTATTCAATATATTTTCTTTAGATAATGACAAATTAACATTTACTGCTGCAGACTTTAGTAATACTTTACTGTTTAATTAATTGGCGGTTTTACAGTTTTATAACTCAGCACTCAATCTTGCAAATTTAAAAGGAACAATAGTTTTCCACCAACATTGGCTATAATTACATTTATCAAGGAACTTGTAATAAATTATCAAAGGTCATCCATTAGGTAAATAGTTAATTACTTTATGGCATTCACTTAATTCTACATAGTTCTTTAAATGTCAATATATCTTAGTGGTAGATTAAGTGTAAATAAGGATAACAATGAGAAAATGTACATATTTAATATTCATGCTCTTCTACTCATGTTTATTAAATGCCCATTAAATCACTAGCCTTTGTTTATGCCCATTAAATATAAGTTAGTTATCCATTAGTTATATAAGCCATGCATTCAGTTCCTTAATCCTATAAGAAATGAATGGTTTGGTATATTTCTTGTTCAATAATAATAATAAGGCATGTTATACTGAGTTAGATACATACATCCTTCCATTTGAATTTTACTTTCCTATAGCCAGAAAAAATTTTTAGTCTAGAGTTTATAAAATGTTTTGTTAAAAAGTTCAGCATAATTTTCCCCATAAAATAGCAAAATTCACACAATTCAATTTTTTTCTTTAATATTAGAGATTAAGATTAAATCATTTGAACTGGAGTTATAGACACATATATGCATTTTAAATGATGATATTAAATCTAAAGTTAGTTAATTGAAAACATAGGGTGATATACCTTGTTTGAAGTTGTTTCTGTTTTCATCCTTTTTTTTATGTTCCAAAGAAAAAATTTTAAACTAGTTTCATATAAGTAAAATAATACTTAAAAAAATTGTACTTTTAATTTAAGTTAAATATTAACCGCTTGATTTTAGAAGAACCACTTTGTAGAGAGAGAGAAGGGACTGTAATAAAGCAGACTACTTTCTTATATGTTATCCCCCTTTTATTACTGATTATTGCTTAGATATCCATTTTTTCCACCAATCAAAGGTTACTCCACCCAAAGGTCAACTTCAAGAAATGTCAATCCCACCCTTTGCACTGAGATAATTAGCTGAAAATATTCAATAACTTTTTTTTTCTTGAAAAAGAAAAAAAATCAATCTGTCTTCTAAATAATATTAATTAATTAAAACAAGCAAAACTCTTCATACAGTAGTGCCATTCAGTGCCAACCAGAGTAATCAATGGATACCAGAATGCTTGGGCATAAAATCTCTATCTAGTGCCTACTCATCCAATATCTCCAGACTAGTTTCTGGCTTGGCCTTTGTCAGAGAGGAGATTTGGATCTGAGAGCATTGGACCTAGATCTTAGGATCTAATGCAACCATTCAGCAGCCATATTTTATCTGTACTTAACTACAAAACTATGAGGATAAAATTGAAAACGCAATATTTTCAATCTAAGCTCAATAGCTTATATAGTCATATGGGTCTGAACTCAGTTCTGCACCCATACATTTTGGTGTCTTTGGCTCTTTAACAACTATAGGCACCACTATCCTATTAGGCAGGATTGGTGTTAAACCACTAAACATCACATGATCACCACCTCTTATACTAGTACATAATTGTTACTAAAGAAGGCATAACAATTATGTGCTAGTATAAGAGATGGTTATTATGTGATGTTTAGTTTATAAATAATAAAGCTTTTAATTTCATTAAAAATAAAACTTTATGAAAATATACTTAAGCTTATTTAAATTTGCATAATATGATATATGTGACATTACTTTGTAAATATTAAAGAAGGAAGATCTAAAATAATTTTTAAGCTCATACTTAATCAATGTTAAAAAGTTTCCATCTTACAATTGACTGATTTTTAATACCTTGTTTATTTATTTTATTCTTTAAAAAACAATTCTATTTATGTGATTTTGCTATAGGTGTTATATTTATTTATAAATGTAATTAAAATTTACAGCCAACAAATATTATATATAAATGTAATGATTATTAGTTGACATAAAACCATAACAAGTTAATTCTAAATTGAATTATTAATTTAGTATATATTTGGTATTTATTTTGTTCTCAAATTGCAAGCAAAATACCAGCAGTAGACAATCAAATTAAGACATAGAAATTATCAATGAAGATAAGATTCAACTATTTGTTTAAATTGATATTTGTTTTATTTTCTCATGTAAACTTGATCTACACTACTGATCAATAAAAAACTAATCAAATAGTTTAGTGTGCAAAAGTTATAAAAAGTTAAATTTATGAAAGGGACACAGAAGCATATTACACTTTGATTTTGAGCTCCAGAGTTGGTTAATTTACCACTAGAATTTAACCATGCAGAAAATAGTCCACTGAAGTTTAAGTCTATAGGTAAAGTATTCATAATAATATTGTTGTAACTACTTAAAATGTCTTACTGTTGTGTCAGTAGTAACAGTCATTGGCAAGTTTGAACTTAATAGTATTTATTTGTTAAAACAAATTTGTTCTGTTAATTAACAGTCTTTAGTACATTATAGTATTAACAAAGAAGCTATTTTTAAAAGTTTATCTTGCAAATAACATATTTCTAAGCAGCACTGATGAATAAATTTAATAATTTCAAAGTTATCTGCATCCTGAATAGGGCTTTGAAATACGGGTTTACTTTCTAATGTCATCATCAGTATTTTTAGTTTATTTTTTGCTCTATATTTAGAGAAATCTTTATTTTCAATTTTTAATATTCATACTTTTTAATAAATATAATTAACTAAATATATACTTGGTTTTGACCCTGCTGGATTTTTACAAGGATAGAATGAGATGTTCTGCAGCTGAAGGTACATGAATTGTGGCCCAGATTTGTCACATTTGTTTTTTGAACTCTTTATGAATTCTCAAACAATAAACCATTTGATTATTATTATTACACAGAAGTCAAATACAACTCGAAAACTTTGAAAATAGTTTCCAGTATTTTAGGAATTATCTGGAAGAAGTCAGGAATATTGATTGATTAACAATGCATTATGTACACTATACATATACTTATATAATTAAATAACATAACATTATTACATGTATAGTGTGGTTATTAAGAATAGCAAACTCTCTATACAGAAGTGCCACCAATTGCAAGTCTTAATAATCAATGGATGCAGAAAGGTTTATGCATAAAATCCTTATCCAGTGCCTACTCATCCAATATTCCCAGGTTAGTTTCTACCTTGTGGCCTTCATCAGTGAGAAGCTTTGGAACTGAGAGCACTGCATCTAGATCTAAGGATCTAATGCAGCCCTCCAGCTGCCACTGCATTGGATCCTTAGATCTAAATACAGTGCTCTCAGAACCAAAGTTTGTCACTGATGAAAGTAAAAGGCTAGAAACTAGTCTGTGGATATTGGATGACTAGGCACTAGATGAGGATTTTATGCACAAACTTTTCTGCACCCATTGATTATTAAGGCTTGCACTGGGTGGCACTATTGGATGGAGAGTTTGCTACTTTTAATAACAGCTTGTGTAAGCATAGGAAATGGCGATCATGTGATGCAATAGTGTTGTTAGATGAAAAGCTGGCCATTCTAATGCCTTCTATACATATATATTTTAAGCATATTGTTAAAATAGATAAATACATTTATTCAATATATTACATTCTTCAAGAAATAAAACTTGGAATTATTTTGACATGTTAAAATCATATAAGCAGTTTTGTTTCGCTTTAAAATTCCAGTCATCTCAGTATTCTTGAAACTAACTCTTTTTCTTGCAATTTGACATTTCATTTAGGATAGAAAAACTCTAGTTTTAACTCCCGAGACTTTCAAACAGCTTCAAACTAACCTTCTTGTCAAGATTAACTACCCACAGTTCATTGCTCAATTAAATCTTTAATCTTGTTTTACTCCAATTGAGAATTTAAAACTATGAAAAGAGTCAAGTTCACTATTTAATTCATTATTAAATAGTAAGAAGAAATTGGTGTTAATTTGAAACAAAATAATCAATTGTTAATGTTTTTTAAACAGACATTTTTAAAATGTTAAAGATCAGAATAAAAAAAATTGTTTACAAATAAGAAATCTTATTACAAAAAGAGTTTTATGAATTTTGAATTTGAAAAAGAAATCTATATATTTTATTCATAAAATATGTTTAAAACAATCAATATTTTATTTCTACAGATTTTTTAAAAAATTAATTTTTAAAATATGATCAATATTAATGCATTAAGCAAAAATATGCTGTTAAATGAGGTTGTCAGAAGAATGAGTATTTAAAAGAAACTGCGAATTGATTTAAAATATAGCAATATCATTTTGTTTAAAAAAAAAACAAATCGTAATTTATTTATTTTTAAATATTTATTTTATGAATGTTACCTACATTATACATATATGCAATTTCCTTTTACAAAAACAATTTTAAATAATGAACAATTTAAATATAATATTAATATCATTTACGTTCTTTATTACTTTTACTACGCTTTTTGCAACCCACCATTGACGGTTTCGATTACCCCAGCAATCTTCTTTAGAACTATAACGAACACAATAAACATACATGAATACAAATATACATGAACATATAATATTACATTATATATATATTCTATCTTATAATCATTATTTATATACCCACATATATCATTATATACTTCTCTATATAATTATTACCTTTTTATATATATTAACTTTTTTTATATTCATATTTATCAATCAATACTTCCTATATATATAATCAAAATTACCCCAAATCCCAAATGACAAAATGTCTTCCTTATCTACTCTCATTGACAATATACTGTGTGGATCCATCCCAGAAATAAGTTCATCAACATTCTTATTATTTTCACTATGGTACACCCATTGCTGGCTCACCTTTAATCATGTTCTGGAGTGTTCCCTTGATTTATATATTGACAAAATGAAAAAAATTCAGAAGAGGGACCAGAATTTGGCTCCCTCCTACATCTATGATGCCACATGGAAGTTAATTGTTTTGCCTTCCTAAGGCTGATCCCTTTCATACCTAAATAGAAATCACTTATCCTGGAAATGTTTAGGGGCTGATTTACATGCATTCCTTTGGGATTGATTATGATTTGCCTTCCTCCTCAAGACTATTGCCCAGACCCTGAGTACTATGACATTGACTTCCATTCTGAAGGATTCGTTTATTTATACAAAGCTGTGGTTTTGCATGGACAAAAGTTTAGAACTATCTTTGTACATTTTGAGACATGCAAACTTTGTCACCTGCCACCAAGTCACCAAAATTCCAGGCTTCTTCCTTTGCCTATATGCATCATATTAGTCCTTTCTAGGTTGTGCCATACAAGATGTGTCAGTATTGAACTTCTACCTCTCTGAACACCATTTAATGTATCCTATTTCTAATTTTATCATATGAGCTGTAACCAAATTTCAGAATAAAATATTCTATATTTTTATAAAAAATATAAAAAAAATTCAAAACTCAAACAGACTAAATAAGAAAGTAAAATTTAAAACACAAGCAATGGTTTCACTGCTACAAGCAGACTTCTCAAGTGTAAAGAACTACAAAACAACAGCATATTTAATTTTGATTATTTATTGACTAGTTTAACTTTATGCTTTTAATGTTTATATCATACATATATTATTTTAATTTCATTTATTATTTATTATTTTATTCTTATTAATTTTTTAAATATTTAACTTTAACATTATATATTCATGTTTTTATATTTTACATTATTATTCATTATGTATTAATTGATAAATATAGAATATAAAAAAGGTTAAAATGTATAATATATATAAAAAGATAATAATTATATAGAGAAGTATAAAAAGATGTATGTGGGTTTATAAGTAATGATTATTAGATAAATATATTAAAACAGGCAAAACTCTCCATACAGTATTGCCATTCAGAGCAAACCAGAGTAATCAATGGATGCCAGAAGATAATACTGTATGGAGAGTTTTGCCTGTTTTAATAACAGTTATAAGCAAGCATAAGTAATGGTGATCATGTGATATTTATTGTCTTAAGATAAATATATATATAATGTAAAATAATATGTTAATGTATGTTTGTATTCGTGTATTTGTATTGTGTTTGTTATAGTTCTGAAGAAGATTGCTGGGGCAATCGAAACCATCAATAGTGGGTTGTAAAAAGCATTGAAAAAGTAATAAAGAATGTGAATGATATTAATATTATATGTATTTGGCAATGCAATGGGAAATATAAAGTTAACAATTTAAATATGAGACTCAACCCAAGCAATATTATTAATCATCATTGGCATTTTATTGTTTCAAATTATATTTAATTTATTGCTACATTGTAGATGTATATTATAAATAAAAGATTGTGAAAGTGTTTCATCATATATTAGTATAGTGATATAATAGTAGTAATCTAATGGTTTATTACTTGGAAATTCGTAAAAAGCTTAAACAATACAAGTGTCAAAGCTGGGTGGAATCTATGGATCTTGAAGTACAGAGTCAGCCAATCTATTTCTGTTTCAAACCAGGGCATATTCAAATATCAATTAAATAATGCTATGATTATACGCCAATGAAATCTCATATCTTTGGAATATAATTCATAATCCATTCTGTTAATATAATGCAGACCAATTTTCAATGGAAATTTAAATTTGGGTTAAAAATAATATAGTTACATCTAAAACAATGTTTTGGAAAGGAGAAAACCTTCAAATCATTAATGATAATAAAGAGGATTGCCATTCATCAACAAGCTTTATGATAAATGCTTGGCTAGAGAAAGCATTTAAAATATCTCTGTCAGGATCCCCCCCCCCCAACCTCTGACCATCATTTTGTGCTTTGGCACTCCTCAGAGAGGTGCTAGGTAGGTTCAGACACTAGATCTATCCTAGCACCTCTCTGAGGAGTGCCAAAACACGAAACCATGGTCAGAGGTTTGGGGGTCCTGACAGAGATATTTTAAATGCTTTCTCTAGCTAAGCATTTATCATAAAGCTTGTTGAAGAATTGGCAATCCTCATTGTTAATAACTTACAACCTTAAGAGAATGGGGTCATGTGATAGATGACTATTATTTTGACCATTAATGATAATCTTTTAAATTTTAGAACAAGTCCAATTTCTCTGTTATTTTAAAAATATTTATTGCAAGGTAATTCCTCCACATTCTGCTTTCTTTTACAATGCTCATTATGAATTGTCTCTTAATTGGATGGTTTTAAGTACTTAATTTTAAATGGTTATTTAATATTAAACAGAAATAAACATGACTGGTGAGAATATAAAATAATAATAGAGTCATTTAGATATTAAAGAACTAAATATTTGTTTATAAAGTAAAAAATAAACACTATAGTAGAATATTAAATATTTAAGGCATTTTTCTGTCATTTTTATATATCATGATTTTTACTATTACTTTACTCAAAAAAAGAATATTACTTATTTATTTAATTTTGAAAAACTAATTACTTTATTTACATATATATATATGAAAGAAAGTTACTGATAACACTAACTGAAATTATTATACAAATATGTAAACCATTATATGTGATGTATTTTGGCTTCTCCTTAAACGAAGTCAAGAATATCTCAGCAATTATGCCCAGATAAACCTGTTAGCCATTTTATTTTCCATTCCCCACTCTAAGTCTTCCCATAATATGCCCCATCCCATTTCCACAACATAATCTTTATCAACTCTATGGCCTTTATATCTAAATCCCCCTTATCTTTTCACAAACCCAGCATAAAAACCAATAACTCACTTTCTGTATAATCACTTTGTTAATATCTATTCTCCCATAACTTCATCATCTGTACCCTTTCTGCTTTCAAGCATTTACATTCAATCAACAGATGCCTAATATTTTCTATACCTTCCTTACACAATTTGCACACTAAATCACCCATAGTTTTCCATTTACATGTATATTCTCTTGTTGCTAAAGATCCCATTCAAGCTTTAAACAATAAACTACTTTCCTTACTATTATCATAAATTAACTCGCATCCAATGTTTTGTTTACTTCTATATATATTTAAACTTTCTTACCCTCCATACTAGTTCTCCATCTCTCCAACTCCCTATTTTTTATTAATGCTTCTATTCTTTTATCCCATTCCTTACCACTATAACACTCAACAATCCTCCTAACACAATCATCCCACCTTTTATACAAGTATACTGATATAAATTCTTTATCCAAATCTTTTGCATACCGCATTACCTTTCTCACCCATCTTGTTACCTGCCCTTTACTCGTAATCCAATTAAATACTATTTTGGCTATTCTTTTACTATCCATAAACTGCAACCTACCAAACATTTTCATTTTACTTTTTGTATCTCTCATATAAAAACTTGACCATCCCATTTCTTCTTGAATTGCCTCCTTTGCTGTCCACATCTCTGCATCTAATGCATGTCTTCCTACTTCCCTTTGTACTTTCTCTAAATAATCTAAAACCCTTTTACTAACACATAATGCATCATTATCATATGTTAACCTTGCTACTGCAACTCCCTTCCATACAATTCTAGCTACATCACATTTATTATATGAAAATACTGTTAGTTTCTTTACCAAACCCTTTCTTTTCTTTGCTTCATTTACCAATTTTTTCTCCCATTCATCCAAGCAATTTTCCTGATTACATAAGATGATTCCCAAATAGCTATATCTATCTACCACACTTAAATTTATGTCCCCCAATAAGAATTCTACATCTTCTATTTCCACAGTATTAACCATCATTATATTTAATTTTTCTTCACTAAATTTAATCCCCATCTTTTTACCCACCCTTGCACATGTCCTCAACATAATTTCCATATCTTCTCTTCTTTCTGCACACAAAAAGATACCATCTGCAAAAAAAGACCCAACAAAGTATATACTCCCTTGCCACCTATTAACGGTATCTCTATCCCTCTTCCTAGTCTTTCTATTGCTTTCTCCATTTCACTCAAATACAACAAAAATAAAATAGGTGACATAGGGCATCCTTGCCTTAATCCCACCCCACTTTTAACTTTAACTGATTCTATATCCCCTAATTGATAAGTATAATAATTATTTTCATATAATTTCTTAATAATATTTATACAATTACAAATATCCAGTAACACCCTCTGTTTAAAAGTCTATATCTCAATAATAGCCAACTTCAAACAGAGGGTGTTACTGGATATTTGTAATTATATAATGGTTTATATAAATATATATATATTGCACATTAGAATTACACTAAAATATTTTTACAGCAGAGACATGTTAATTATCAACTTGAATTATTTTAATAATCTAAAAATTAATACTATATTACTTCAAATTTAAGCTGCATTTTTAATTCAAATTTTGAAGACATAAAATTAGATGTGGCTTAGATTTGAAGTGAACATCTTATTTCTGCTGATCTCACATTCCCTAATGATTGTGTCTTTGCTTTATGCTTTATGCATGTACATAGTATTACAATAATTGATATTAGTTTATTCATGATTCCCAAATGCACTTTTCTGAATTAATCCAGTTACTGTTTGATAGCAGCTGTTTAGAATCACATTGTGCCTGATTGCATTTTAATTTTAAGATTTGTTGTTATCCATACTAATTTGAAGAGATCATTTTTAACATCTTATTACTGCCAGTCTTGCACTCCTTACTTTATGCTCTATACATGCATGCACACAATATTATGATTGTTAATAGAAGTTGTATAGCATCTCATAGTATTTGAACATCTTTTAATTTTGAATTTTTTTATTACCCATAATCACTAATGATGACAAAAAGGTATATATATATATGGTGCTGAATTCTAAAGAAAAATTATATTAATTTCTATTTAAGTAAATAAAAATGTTCCTTATTTTTCAATACCAGATCTATTATAAAATCATTTTAGATGTTTTTTTCAATTTTCTAACCTTAAAATCCTATTGCAGCTTTAATTCGAGAGTGGCTAGTATTCAAAGTAATATGATATTAAAAATCACTAATTTAGTAATTGATTTTATTTAATCCAAATTCCAAAACATAAGCCAACTCATTGATTTTTTTTCATATTAAAATAAATATTTATTTATTCATTTATAAATATTATTTATTCATTTACAAATAAAAAAGTCACAATATAAATAAAGTGAAGCATATTTTTGGATGATCAATATATTGGAGAAATATTAATAGCTTGCTTCATGTTGGTCTCTATGTATTTTTTTTACTAAGTACAAATATTGGTGACTAAAATATTAAGATAAAGTAAATTCTTATCTTACAATTACTTGTTTCATTATACACATATTTTTTCAAGGCTTTACATCATTTGAAAAAACTTTGTTTTCATAATTACAACAAAATGAATCATTTTTATATTCTTAACACAAATGTTTACCATTCCCATATCCATGATTCAAGATTGGGTTAAGTGAATGCTGATATTTTTTTCACAAACAAAGTTATTTCAGTAACAAATTAATCACTGTCCAGTAGATAAGCATCTAGCTATTATTAGGTATAGGATAAACTGGATTGTTACATTAATATATTACTTTGTGGATTTTAACTATAAATGAACACTCTCACTTTCCAAACACAAGATAAAGTCTTTGTGAAAAGATAGAATGAATCCATCTATCTATTTATGGACAAATCTTAAGCGTTTGGAAATGAAAGTGTGAAGATGTTAAATGATCACTTTAAATTTCTTTTACTATGCCTGAGTGAATGACACTTAGTAAAAGTAATTTAAAGTGATCATTTAACATCTTCATGCTCTCATTTCCAAATGCTTAAGATTTGCCCATACATAAACATTTGGGTCAAAAAGATAGATGGATTCATTCTATCTTTTCACAGACTTTATTTTGTGTTTGGAAAGTGAGAGTATTCATTTATAGTTAAAATCCACAAAGCACATGTGCATTAGCTTAATGGATAATTATTAATATTACAGTTTATATAACATAGCACTATATAAAATAAATATCTTATTAATATATTACTATAAAACAAACAAAAAGTGTGATTATAATTTACTATAATTCTTACTAGAATAGGAGATAATCAACTCCAGATCTTCTGAGTCTGCAGCTTATCTTTTATCCATAAAAAGAGATTCATTTTTTAAAATATGCATATTTATTTAAAATATAGGGGATTTTCACTCAGACTTTCAAGCACCAACCAACTATTCACATACACATGACCACACACAGCACCCACCTTCACACTATCTCATACAACTGCTACACATGACCAAACACAACTGTCTCATACAACTGATACACATGACCACACACAGCACCCACCAACTTTTCACATACACATGACCACACACAGCACCCACCAACTCTTCACACTATCTCATACAACTGATACACATGACCACACACAACTATCTCATACAACTGATACACATTACAACACACAGCACCCACCAATTATTCACATACACATGACTACACACAGCACCTACAACTATTCACACTATCTCACACAACTGATACACATGACCACACACAACTATCTCATACAACTGATACACATGACCATACACAGCACCCACCAACTATTCACATACACATGACCACACACAGCACCCACCAACTATTCACACTATCTCATACAACTGATACACATGACTACACACAACTATCTCATACAACTGTATCAGTTGTATGAGATAGTGTGAATAAGTTGGTGGGTGTTTGAAAGTCTGAGTTCAAATTCCCTATACAATTAAAGCTCCAGATTTGTGAAGAGCACCTGGTTTTCAAATATTTATATTTATTTAAATTAAATGTGCTCACATATATAGCTTACATGTTTCAAGTAAAACAATAAGCATAAAAAATAATTGTGAAGATAGTTAAATGTGAATAACTTTTCTTTAATTACTTGCAACCAGTGTAATTGGCAATTTAATAACACTTTAAATGATCCATTGATTTACAAAAAAAGTGATTTATTAAAGATTTTTTTTAAAACAAAAATTAGATTTTTTTTCTTTTCTTCTTCTTTTTTTAATATTGTGTAATTCATAGTTTAATGGAATTTAAAACAATTAATTCAACTAAATAATACAGAACCAATTTAGAAAAAATTGCATAACTACCAACTTAATATCATTTAAGATAATAAATTTAAAATAACACAGACACTTTATTTCTTATTAGCTATTTGCCAAGAGGCAAGTTCCATATATCTTTCTAGATCAATTTCTTCAAATAGTGCTTGTTCTTAAAATCTCATAGCTACATCCCTTTTTATATTTACTTTTGTACTTAATTTTTTTTATTCTCTCTCAGTAGTTTTTTCTAAAATATCTTTCATAATTTCTTTATCTATCAATATATGCCCACTTTTTCTGGTTTTATATTGTAAGTAAAATTAAGAACTCAGAAGCTAAAATTCCTGTCTTTTCTAATGCTTGAAATGTCATATAATTTCTTTAGTGACTAACCTTTCAATCATTTTTAGTATTGCACAAATTTTTGGCACAAGAATCAAAAAATAGTCCCAAGGGCTAAAAGCTCTAGGGTTAAAGGTCAACCTGTTTTGTTGCCTGAACATCACTTAACCTCAAAAACAATTTATTCTTCAAATATTTTTTTCACTTTTAACAATTCTATGTTTCTTTGGACATCTCCATGTTTTTAATTGCATTCATCCAAGTTATCTTTACTATTCCCTTCAGCATTTGCATCTTTAGAGTCTCCAAGCTTTTCTCTTTTTTTTCTAATTGAGAATTGATTGCTGATTATTATTAAGTACAAAAAACAACAATTTTAATACAAAGCACAGACAGAGTTAAAAGGGATATTTACTAGGTAAATTAATTAATAAATATTTATAAACCGTACAACATAATATAAAATAAAATATCATTATACAACAGTAATAATTGTGCATATATTATAAAAATAATACAAAAAGCTTTATGCAGTAAATATTGTTTTCCCTTTATCAATATGATAAAAACTATTTTAAAGCTTTAATTTAAAGGGCAAAAAAATATTTGCTGAAAAAGCATTTTTTGCATTATTTAAATATATGAAAAAATAGTATAATGGATTAAATTTTTATTTTTTGATCTTTAATAAATATATAAAATAATGTTTTGTATATAAATGGATGAAATATTAAAATACATTGTTAAAATATTGAAACTGCTCCATCAGAAAAAAGCAGCATTATGGCATAATAACCTATCAGATAATAACATATAAGCTAATATATAATACCCACATTCCACTCTTTTGACACTTTGAAGCAAAATATATTTATTAATATTACAGTTTTGACTGTTCCTAGCAGTCTTCATCAGATCTTATTATCTTATTATGGGATAGAAAATGGTAGAGAAAAGACAGTTTAGTAGATAATAAGATCTGATGAAGACTGCTAGGAACAGTCGAAACTGTAATATTAATAAATATATTTTGCTTCAAATTGTCAAAAGAGTGAAATGTGGTTATTATATGTTATATATTAGAAAAGCAAAAATAAAGAAGGAAAGAGAAAGAAAAGTTATTGAAGATTATATTATAACATATAAGCTACAAAAAAGTATAAAAATAGATAAGTTTTGAAAATTGAATTAGGATATATTTTATAATAAATAAAAAATGCAGTAGAGTTTGAGAAACACAATTAGGAACAATTGATACCTTAGATATACCATTACCAACTTTAACAGTGATTTAAAAAGCATAATATAACTCATTATAAAGCATACAAATCAAATCCAATGTAGTTAATAAAAAAAAATCCAATTTTTCCTGATTTTGTGGTTGCAGAAATACAGTAGTTTAAAATAAACTATCATTAAAAAAATTGTTTTTTTTAGCAGCAGAAAATAAAAAACCTATAAGATAAAGAGCTTGTTGGAGGGGAAAAAATAATAACAATGGGAAATCAGATTAAAGATTTGCAAATATAGGTCTGGTTTACTGAAAGTCTTTGCATTGATTTAAATTGGTCAATGACAGTAATGAGCTCATTATAAGATCTGCACAGGAATAATAATGTATCATAGGGTTGGAAATAAACTACAAACACCAAAAGTTATTAAAACTAATTCTAAGATTACTATTTGATTATTATTTATAAATGTCTCTAAGATTTTCTACCAAGTATTTTTATATAAGTCAGTTAATTAGTTTTAATAAAGCTATTGACATATTGCTAATTTGGTGTTACATGAATAAAATAAAACTGTGTGAGTTTCTTACCTCTATAGCAATAATAAATAGCTATTCATAAAAAAATATGGTCATTCCAACATAAAAAAAAAACAAAAAAAAACAAGAAAGGCAAAGAAGAAAACTATTCTATATTGTATCTGAAAAAATTGTGCTACCCACAGAAAAATCACATGAGGGCAATACACATGTGCATTTCACATTCTGATGTCACAGACTGATAATTTTTTCTATTACATCCTGCTAAGGTCAGTGAGAACTGTGAAACTCTTAATTATTTTATTTAAGTTATTGACTACAAATAATGATGACAAATTGCTAAAAATAAAAAGACCAGCACAATTTATATATGTATATACAAAAAAAAACACACATCGGTGGCACTTTACTTAATTGCTTTATAAATTAATTAAAGGTAACTCAACCTTTCTAAATCTTATTATTATTTTAATTTATGCACAGATATAATATACGGTAGTTTAAATGACTTTACACAATTGAGATTTAATAATTTTTATTTTAAAATATTATCATTAAATGTCTTTGAATGGATTCTAATCTGCTTAAGCAACTAACTGCTTGCACCTCTCATTATTGCTGTTCTAAGATTAAATGATCCTGCCAAATGAGAATAATAGAATATTATCAATGAAAAACAATTTAACTAATGGATTATGTGCTCAATTTCAAATTATGACATTAGCAAGCAATTAAAATAATCAAAAATTGTATAATACAGGAAATAATGTCTGTATGACAATGATTGATACATAAGAGTAAATATATGTAAAAATTATATCCATATGGTAGAAACTAAACTTCTACCACATTCTACTTCTTAAGTTTTTGGTTTCACAAATGAGTGACTGGCTGTCACAAACACATCACTACATGACATATATAAAAATAAAATAGATAATATATGATAGGAATGGTTTGTCTACCACACATCATTGTTTAAACCAATAATGAAAGTAAGTGACCAGCAGTCACAAATGGTTTTACAATCATTTCACTATTTAATTATATAAGAATGAGTTCCAGATATAACTAGAATAACCTGAATTGATGGATTGCTAACCATCCATTTTTATAACTAATATTACCTCAAAAACAAAAGTGCAGTTTGCTCAGTCTATCTTGTCTATGCATCATGATTGAACTCCATTCATATCTTATAAATTTACCACTTTAACATATTATTTATACTTTAAATAAAGTGGAATAACTGTTTTAATTAACATACCATTTTAATAGCATGATCAGAGATTATGAAAATAGGCTTTAACTGAGTATTCTAAGACTATTACGTTACAATTATCACTGATTAAATTAAGGTTTTCTATAGAAAACAACACATTAATCTCTTGCTATACATGCTCATAAACAGATTTAGACTAATAGTTATTTATTAATATATTTTTATTAGAGCAAAGATAAATAATGATTAACAAGAAAAGTTCATACCTCTTATTAGTGTAAAACTTCATATTTGTTCCTTAAGATATTAAATTATTTTTGTAGCATTTTTAAATTAAACAATAGCTATGATGATGGCAAGCTTAAGTCACAATTTCAAATGCTCTTAAGATGCTTAAGTCTCAGTTTATAGCTTTGGTTTGGTGACTGGTTCCTCCTTTAGCACTGGACATCAGATTCATTCACATAGGTTAAAGCATAGTGGACACATGTTCAGTTGGCTTCTTCACATATAGACAGTTTCTTTTCTGGGATCCAGTGATGAGTTTTTCAGCTTTCCCTCTGCCAGATTGACAGAATGAAGCAGACAATGGCTTCTCTACTCTTGCATTTTAGATCTGACAAAACAGAAAAATAATGGCAATTTTTGTAGTAACAGCAAATGAAGAATAATTAAAGCAAAATAGAAAAAATTCCTCTGAATAAATTGTAAGCACTATTTATATTCACTAGAATTAGTTTATTAGTAAAATTCAAATCCATCATTCGTCTTTTGGATCCTTTGATCTATTGACTATAGATAATTCCTGAAAATCCTCTGTGGTCCATTGCTTATTTGCCCAACACCATATTTGCAAGCTCTTATCTTTGAGTGGGAATAACAACCCTTTTAATTAAAGTGTGTCAATTATTTATCCTCTTATTTTAATCTATCAATCTGTATACAAGCATTTTGATTACTTTTTTCTAGAATGTCATTTCTACTTTTAATTATTGTTAAAAGAAAACATCTTTTGTTTTTAACCTATTTTTGAATTAAATTTAGAATTAATTAGCCTTTTACAACTTTTTAAACAATATTTTATTTTATTTGATTTAACAAAATAACTTTATACTGTATACATCTGTGCATATAAAAATGTAAATAATCTTTATTTATTGAAATTATTTTAAAAACTTTTAAATTTAAAAACTTCTTCATGATTTTTAATTTACAGACATAAAGTACAGCTTCATAATCTTCCAAAAAACAAACAATTAAAAATAATTTTACTTGGTTAGTAAAGTATTTACATACATTTAAAAATTAATATACAAAAATACCTTATATATTCAAATTTATGTTTAATTTAGCTTTGACATTTCCAGCTGAGTACCATTTGAAACAAAGTTATTAATATTTCCACAACTGATATTATCTAGTGGTTCTTTTATTAATTTTGCCACTCTCACTTGATGGCATCCCATCAATATATCCAGAACCATATCCACTTTGATTATATATCTTTCTATATGTGCCTTAACCTTTGGATTGATTCTCGTGAATTATTTGATTTTTGACCAATTCACCTGCTGGTGAATTTTTTCACAAGTATTATATGTTAAAATGCGTGTAAAATGGTATATTTTATTATATATAATTTTCACTGAAAAATTTGCACTAGGTGGGAAATTCAAACTTCCTGCTCTTACAATAGACATAAATCCCACCCCGATATATTCAGCCATTGTCTGTTGCCAAGGCTGTAAAATGTTCAGTGTTTTTTAACATTGTTTAAAGCAAATAGTTCCAATGACCAAAAATGTGTTTATTCATGAATTTATTACTGTTTTAGATATTTTTACAATAATTTACACTATATTTATTAGATATCAAGAAATATAAATTATTAATAACTTATTTTGACTTGAAATACTTTATTTTAAAAAATATAATGTTATATTAGCAGTGAATATAAATATGGCCTGAAGCTATTTACAAGCTTAGCTTCTACATAATTAATCTACTTATACTAAAGAGTATGAAAATATTGCAGTTTTGCAATAAATATTCAAATATGTTAAACTTTTAAAGCATAATTCATTAGATATAAAAGAAATAAATAAATGTTCATTTCAATTTTTAAAAATAATAAGAATTAAGAAATATTTCGTTGATTTTATAAACTGAAAATAATTTTTCTAAAAATGATGACATGTAAAATTTTTGTTTCTATTACAATCTCATTTTTTAAATATTTACAAAAACAAAATGTGAACATTTAAAATTTATTTCAGTAGTAAACAAAAATATTTATCAAATGAAATCAAATTTATTATTTTTAGATAAGTAATAATCATTTAATCATATATTCTACCTTTATTTGAGAGACAAAGAAAAACTCAGAAAATGCTAAAAGGGGTAGTCTTAGGCTGCATAGTGAAAGGGTTAATAATCTCATGACAAGTTATGTTATTATCTGTATTATCCACATTAGTGGATTATGAGATAGCTGTTCCCCAGTTTTATATATTTTATCACTAGCACAGGCAATACTGTAAGAACATATTAGTAAAATTTTCTAATTTGGCTATTCCACAGTCTGCAATTGTTATTTATCACACTGTTCAGAATTTTACTAAATAATTTTATACCCTGCTTTTCATTTATTCCATAGAGATCAGTACTACAATACAAGCAATTGTGAAAATATCCAACAAAATTTGAGTCTTACCATTTTTTGTGTTATAAACTTTCTTTTTATAAACCAGAGTTCACTATTCATTTTGAAGTTGGCTTGATACTCCCTTTTATAGACTTTTTTATTATTTCTTTATTGTGTTTATGTAATTCTTTTTTCTTGATATCTATAATTTATACTTTGTTTTTATCTCTTCTCTCATATCACTTATACCCATGTCACTTTTTGTGACTTCTATCTTATGACTCTTATAATCATCTTTAATCTCACTAACAATTTCTTTCTCTTCTTTTACCTCTTGCTGTACTATTCTTATGTCATTTCTCATTTCACCAACCTTTTCTTTAATCAGCCTAATCTCCTGATTTACTTCATCTATACTCTTACTTAGCTTTACTTCACTGCTTCTAATGCATTTTGTATATGATCAGCCATATCCCTCATCCTTGCTTCATTTCTTCCATATTTTTTATTATATTCTATAGCTTCTTATTTAATATTTCCATCTTTAGCTTGAACTGCATCTGAATCTCTTTTGGCTCATTTGTTTTTTCCACCTTTTGGGGACTTTTGCAAGAAATTGGATTATCTTCCCATACTATCTCCTGAGTTATTAAATCATAACTTTGTTCTTCCGATTCCATATTTATAATATATAAAACCTATACAAAAGTAAAATTCTTCCGTGTGTTTCCTAAAGTAGCCCTAAATTCTGTTTTAACAATATTTGTTATTTATTAATTCTCTATTTTCTTTAAACATCTATCCCATTCTGTCTTACTTTAGCTGTGAACATACCAGATTTCCATCAAAGTCCTTCACTTGCCATTATATTATGTCCTACTTTCAAACTTTCTTATGTCCAATTAAAGAAAAATGTTCTTTATATATATAAAACAGCATGTGTTTATTTTCTTACAGCCAAAACAAATTTCATATAACAAAAATAACTTTTATTATGCTTTGTGTATATATACATTTTTATTCTCATTATTGGCAATACTTGTCAAACAACTTTTTTTTGATAAATCTATTTTTGCAACCAATAAACTTACGTTTATAAATCTATATTTAAAATAAACTACTTAAAACTTCTCCCCCTTCTACAACCTGTCAAATTTATTTTTAAAAAACAAAATGAAATTATTCTATTTAACCTTTTTTTTTATATCATTAAAAAAATCTATATGTATCTCAAAAATACATGGTTAACTCATTGTACCTCATATTTTAAGCCCTATATTATATATACAAAAATATGTATCTCAGGGATTCATGGACCATACAATCAGTACCACTTTGCAGGCATTATCTTACAAAAAATATATGTATCTCAGGAATATGTAGGTGATGGTGTCATATTATTAAAAAATAGTACATATATCTAAGGGATATGTGGATATGTACTTAAGTAACAGTACCACATTGTTGCACCATATTATATAAAAATACAATATAGTGATGCTGACAGAATTGTGCAACCCACATGAAAATCATCTGAGGACAGCCCACATGTGCATACTACATTTTGACATAATATACTTATAATTTTTTTGTTTTACAGCTCACTAAAGTCAGGAAGAAATGTTAAAATATTAATTATTTTATTTAGGTTATTATTTACAATTAATGATGACAAACTGCCAAAAATAATGAGACCAACACAATTTGGTTATGTATATACAAAATAACACACATTGGTGGCACTTTACTTAATTGCTTTATAAATTAATTAAAGCTAACTCAACCTTTCTAAATATTATTGTATTATTTTAATTTATGCATATATATTGTATACAATAGATTAAATGTCTTTACACAATTAAGATTTGGTAATTTCTATTTATGGGTATTATTGTCATTAGATATTTTTGAATGAAACCCAATCTACTGCATAGACATCTAACTGCTCACAGCTCTCATTATTGCTGTTCTAGGACAAACAACTCTCCAAATGAGGATAATATGAATATCAATGAATAATGATCTAACTAAAACAGGCAGAAACTCACTATACATATTGCCACTCACAACTAGCTAGAGTAATCAATGGATGCCAGAAAGCTTGTACATAAAATCCCCATCTAGTACCTACTCATCCAATATCTCCAGACTAGTTTCTGGCTTGTGGCCTTTATCAGTGAGGAGCCTTAGACCTGAGAGCACTGCAACTAGATCTTAGGATCTAATGCAACCCTCCAGCAGTCACCTTTTATCTCTACTTATCAACAAAAGTATGAGTCTTAAATTGAAAACACCTTAATATTTTCAATTCAAGCTCATTAGCTTATGTAGTCATATAGGTCTGAACTCAGTTCAATACCTATACATTTTGGTGTCTTTGGCTCTTTGATAACCATGGCCACCATTATCCTATTAGGCAGGATTGATTTTAAGCCAATAAACATCACATGATCACCATTTCTTATGCTTGCTTATAACTGTTATTAAAACAGGCAAAACTAACTATATGTATTGCCACTCACAGCAAGCTAGAGTAATCACTGATGAAGGCCACAAGCCAGAAACTAGTCTGGGGATATTGGATGAATAGGTACTAGATGGGGATTTTTTGCAGAAGCCTTCTAGCATCCATTGATTACTCTAGCTTGCTGTGAGTGGCAATACATATAGTGAGTTTTGCCTGTTTTAATAACAGTTATAAGCAATTATAAGAAATGGTGATCATGTAATTATCTAACTAATCAACTGTGTGCTCAATTTCAGGTTATGACATTAGCAAGCAATTAAAATAATCAAATAATTGTATAATACAGGAAATAACATTTGTACTACAATGATTGATATGTAAGAGAAAATACATGTATAAATTATATGCATATTATAGGAATTAAACTTCCATCATATAATACTTCTAAGAGTATTTGATACCACATATGAGTGACCGGATATTGAAAACATATCACTATATGACATGTATGAAATAAAATAGATAATATACAATAGGAATTGCTCACCTACTGCATACCATTGTTTAATAAAACAAATAATGAAAGTAAGTGACCAGCAGTCACAAATGGTTTTACAATTATTTCACTATTCCATTACATAAGAATAAGTTCTAAATGTAATTAGCATAACCTGAATTGCCAGCTATCCATTTTTATCAATAATATTACCTGAAAAACAAACCTGTAGCTTGCTCAATTTGAAACCTATTAGATACAATCTTAATCTATCTTGTCTATGCAGTATGATTAAATTCCATTTATGATTAAAATCCATTCATAATTTATCAATTTACTACTTTAACATATTATTTATATTCTAAATAAAGTGGAAATAACTATTTTAACCAATATACCATTTTTAATAACATGGCCAGAGATGATTAAAATACGGTTTATCTGAATTATCTAAAATTATTACTTTAAAATTCTCATCATTTAAATTATGGCTTGCTAAAAAAAACAATACAATAGTCTCTCATCATACATGTTTATATACAGATTTAAACTATTAATTATTCATTAACATATTTTTATTAGATCACATAATGATTAACTAGAAATTTGTCTAATGTTCATACCTTTTGTTACAGTATAACAATCCTTTAGGTATTGGTTTATTTTTGTAGCATTTTTATTAAACTACAGTTACAGTGAGGTCAGGTTTAAGTTACCATTTCAAAAGCTTTTAGGACACTTAAGTCTCAATTTAGTCTTGGTTAGACAGCTGGTTTCTTCTGTAGTGATAACCATCAAATTCATTCATATAAGTTAATGCATAACAGACATATTTGGGTGGCTTTTTCACATATAGACAGATTCTTTTCCTGGATTCGGTGATAGATACTCCAGCCTGCCCTCTACTAGCTTGGCCAAATGAATCAGATAATGGTTTCTCTACTCTTGCAATGTAGATCTGGCAAAATAGAATAATGATAATCTTTTTAGTAACAGCTGATAAAGTATAATGAAAACAGAATAGGAAAAAATCCTCTGAATAAATTGTAAGCACTATTTATATTCGCTAGAGTTAGCTTATCAGTAAAACTCAGATCCATTACTCATCTTTTGGATCCTTTGATCTGTTGTATAAACATTACAGATATATTACAGATATATATAATATAAATTAATATTGATTTAGAAAACAAAGTAAGCTAGAATCAGAGGCTTGTGGCAAATTGGAGGTTACCTCAGAACCAATCAGTTGAAACCAGCAGTTATAAAATCAGATCATTTAGCAGGCTTCCTTGACACAGTACAGTCTCCAGGCTAGGTGTTGAGAGCACTGGAATGGCATTGCAATGAGCTGGTGGAACAGAGCTCCGAAAAGCAAACCACCAATCTTTTCACTCCATCATTCTGTAGGAATGATGTACTATAAATACTAATGAACTCTCTTCAGTGAACTGTTCTTCAATCATCTCTTATCAAAATTTTCTACTATTTATCTGATTTGGCCTTATCTATAGGATTCAATCTACATGATGTTTTCTGGTGACTTTCTCTGTGCAGGAAATCTACAATCTTGCATTAAACATGGCCCAAGGGTTCATTTTGATAATTAAAAGAAAACAGCAAACAAGCATGATTAAGTTTATCAGTCATCGTATCAACAAAGCCTATTTAATTAAGATTTAGATTAAAGAAAATGTAAATTTTATTCACAAAAATTTTAGGAATTTGGTACATTCTATAAATAATATGACTCTCAAATCTGATATCTGATATAAAATGTAAATACAAATTTACAAAATATTCCTTACAAATATTAGATTGTTTACATAATTGATCCTTTAATGTACATTTATCAAAAGATAAATATAAAATGTTACCAATTGATTAATTGAAAAAAAAAAGGACGTTAATGAAAGAATTTAAAATATTTGTAAGATTTTATAGATATCTAGGATGCAATTATTTACTCAATGCTGCCAATTTAATAAAATAAACACAATATACATTTCTACAAATATTATAAAATAAATAAACTATTATAAAAAGGTTAGTTTTAATCATAAAATATAAATTAATGAAATATAAATTAGATAAAAGATTATAATATTGATTATAAATATACTACCACCTATTATGAGATGGGTGTCAGTTAATATACAAGATTGGGTTCAAACCCATACTAGTGCTGATGACATTGGCACTAGGTGAAGCAGAAATATGTACTATATTTCCAGCTTCAATACATATTCTAAAAAGATGTAATAAACAGAAATTTTTTTAGTGTGTTCCTGTTTTGTTTTCCCTCTATTCATTCTTGTTTCACTTTTAAAAAAAAACAATAATTAAGAAATATCTTAATTAGAAAAAACTATATTTGAACATTGTAAAATCTGATAAAAAATGTATTCCTACTTTGCAATCAAGTAAGAATTCTGCTTTTACAGAGGATTGCCTTTGCAAGTATGTAAAGATACTCAAGTGTTACAAAATATTTTTAATTAAATATTTTTGGGCAAACAACATATTAAAAATAGTTAAGTCTTCATCTTGAAACATATATATATATTTGGAAAGGTATGATTTAAGAACCATGAGAGTCAATTGAAATATTAAAGAGACCTACTGGTTTAAATAGGGTCAGTGAAGCACAACGTATTCCAGTTATGTGGAAACCTCTCATTTTATCTCTGTCTTCTAATATTAATGTAAAATTAATAGGTGAAAAAACTGAGGGAAATAAACATTTTGATAAGCCTCATATTTTGAACGCTGAACTACTTCAAGTTGAAACTCATTTCTCATCTCACACTCAGTCATGTTACTGTTTGAGATCTAACAATTTTTCTTTCAAAAGTTAATCTTGACAATGCCGGATGCTAGTTCATCAAAATATTAGCATGTAATGGAAAATAACACATGATTTAACCCAAAAAATAATTTATATATATGTAATACAACTTAAATGTTTATTAATTAAAAAATATTGTAATAACAACAAAAAAAAATATAACAGTGATTAATTATTATATACAATATTTTAATCCACAGAAGTACTTTTGGTTAATTATTTACCCCTCTGCAACTGAAGAAGGTTAAGTAATTAACCAAAAGTACTTCTGCAGATTGAAAGACTGTATAATAATTAATCACACTAAATGTACTTCTGTGGATTGAAAGACTGTGTGTGTATAATAATTAATCACTATTATATATTGTAATGATACAGACTTGGGGATAAACCTGGGGTGATGGAAAATCATCATTATCATCAATCCTATTTAATACATTAATAAATGTGAGCAAAGAGCCTGAGAGATCATCAAAAACAAAGACTAACTAATTATAAGTTCACCGAGCATTACAGAGAAGAAAAATAATCATTCATCACCATGAATGGTCAAAAAAATAAAATCAACAGTCTATTTTGTGACTGGATTTGAAAGTAATCACTATAGATCAGGCTATTTATTTAGCCTTTGCCATGCATGGGGCAGATTATATAAAGAATAATTTGGATGGACAAACTTAAGTGCTAATCCATAAGCATATAACAATTAAAAAAATAATTCTGGGTACAGAAGCATACTGATCATCATCACTGCCCTGGCCATTTAGTGTCATTAATGTACTGGCAACTATAAACTTAAGTTTTGATACTAACAACTAAATAAAATGCAATACATGGACTTTAAAGGGTATCCCTTTGAACCAACTAGGATCATGATTATCTAGATGTCCATAACACTAAACATAAATCTCAATCTATTGTAACCTTAATTTTCACCCCCACCCCCCTAGCTAGACTAGATAAAATCCATTAAACAAGACTGTAAACTTAATAAGCTTCGGCCATCAGTATTAAAATACAACACAGCCAAAATCCAATACACAGCCTGTAACTTCAGATAAGACAGAGACAACAACTAATAATAATAATATAGGTATTTTAGTCAGGTGCCAAATTGCAACTGTAGCATCAAATATACTATCCACCTGAGATCATCATTGCTTAATAAATGGGATGTCTGTGGAGGAAGCAAATTATTAAAACTTTTCCAAAAAAAAATATAATTTTAATATTTTTAAATTCTAAACACTATGTTGAGTTCTGAATTTGAACTCAGTAGTTATTACGCAAATAAATTCCTGATACATTATTTAGAAATATAATCAAATTTCTTCCACAAACTCACATAGCTATATAATCTCCAATGGCAACTTCAAGAATGTTCTTCTTGATGTTTCATGTGTAACGAATGGAAATGAATCAGTAATCCATGCAGAGAACTCATAAAATTATACAAATAAAAAAAATATTAAAATCTTATAACTTACCAAACACAGAGTAGAAAATTTTACTCTTCCCCTCCTTTACAAATAAATCAAATAACCTTTCCTTTTCTACATCAATCACTCTCCACAGTTACAATTATTTTAATCTTAAATATTCATGTTTAGGTTCCCCATTTCATCTTCCGAATTATATCTCTTTAATGCCCTACCACATGCACATACAGAAGTGGAACATACCAGTCCTTAAACACTCTGTATTCTATAACTCTAATAATGGTACTCTATTCTTTAAACTCTTAAAATTATGAATGCTCTTGTTCTCATGCTCTTATTCTCAGGGTCATAACTTGTTGTGGAGTGCAACACTCAATTATTTTCTAATTCATCGCCGACCTTTGGACACTATCCTAGCAAATATAAATGGTATAGACATATGCTTATTTAAAGTAAATGCCTACTTTCTCTAATGCTAATAATAGAACTTGTAATAATAGAGATAATAATAAATATGATATTTTAACTATGTAATTAATAAAACAATTATTATAATAAATTTAGATTATAGTTTGATCCACTGGGAAGGCATCCAAATATTAAGAGTAAAGAAAAGGATTTTATGTCCACTTGCAATATTAGTAGGACTGCAATGAACTGAGCAATTAAATATTAATCTGATAATTAAACCATTCTCTCATCTGTTTGCCAAGCACTTATTAAAATCCTGAACAAATATGCTATTAACTCAAATCTTCGAATCTTAACAAATGAAACTGTATCAATTTATTTTAGCAGTAAAAATTTATGAAAATATTTTATGAACAATCTGTACTAGAAATATGAGTTATTTCGATTAATTCTTTCAGGTTATACTTCGAGTATTAATGACTATAATAAATTGATAAATATTATAATTCTATCAATATTATGAAACTCTAATATTGGGACATTTGATATTGTGTAGCCCTGGACACCCAAAACATTAAGACACCAAACACAAGTTTAACTTTTTAAAACAACAAATATTTATTAACAATTATATAAAGAAAAGAAAAACTACAACTCAAGTTAATATTGTAGCGATCACAAATTAAGAAAAATATGAAATACACTTAAATATTATTCACAATGGAGATCTACATTAGCTACAATTACGACCTTAAATAAATTTAATGAAATGAATACATAGCTTGGCCCAGTAATAAATTTTATTATAAATAGTTTTGGGACTAATTACTATTTTACAAACTAAGTAACTTATAGTTCTTTTGATCCATAATACATCTTGGAATATTTATTTGGTTATATTTGAAGCAGTGCTTCAGTAATATTATATAAAATATCATTAGTGCTAACCGTATTAATTATAAAGCCCATAAAATTTAATGTAAGATTTTATTCAGTTTATTAAGACATTTATATTTTTTAAAATACCCAAAGTTATGTTATTTAAGAAACTCGTATCTTAAATGCAATAAAAATTATTTTAACTTTCTACTTTTTAAGTTTATACGCATTTAGCGAACTATTATTCCCATAACTTAATATTCAAAGTCCATCTAATAATTATGTAATATGTTTTAATAGCTGTATTAATGCACACATACACATATATATTGCTATGCCCAACATGAGTTTACTATTCCTTTCTTAACCAGTCCAGCGATGACTCGCTTCTGCATGAACCGGGTATGATGCGTACTGCTTGCCTGAATTCAAATTTGCGAACATAAATTTAGAATAAAGATCGGTTCTCACACAAGCTAGAGCAAAGCTTAGCTACACAATACATCAATTTATGAATATGATATATTTAGTCCCTAAACAAGTAACTACTTTTCACTAGTATGCAATGACCTCACAAGCAAGAAATGCAAAATTATCATACACTCCTGGGTAATGATAAAAATGTTGCTTTCATAAGAGAGAATAAGTTAATAATAATAACTTCTTGGTGCTAGCATAGACCTAAGAATTTGCCTTCTTCCTGAGGCTAAAGTATGTGAGGAACTCGTCTCTGCACATATATAAGAGACATGCTATGAACACTGCGAACTACGACCATAAATATTTCTCTTACAAAGCAATAAAAACTATTGGAGCTGGGATTAAGTCCTAGATCTCCTAAGAATACTTTCAAATAAAATTATTTATCGTGAGAGAGCTATGCTCCATCTCAATCCTTTTTGAGGTGGTAAAACTACTCTAACCTCAACAAACAGAGGTCATTTACACTCTCACATAGCATAAAAAAGGATACCATATTACTGATGCATGAACCGATTAGTCTAATACGACTAAGAATAAATTTTACTTAAAAATAATTCTCTAGGCTAAGAAATAGGCATCATTTCATTTTAAATACACATTTTAAATAACTCTCACACTTCTGAACATAACAATAAAATACAAAATATGAAAAATTAAATAATCTTGAAAATATTAATTTAACATAACTATATCTTGTAAATCCTTTCAGACATCAGTCACCCCTAGTATTTGTAATACAGAAAAATAAAATATACGGGCTTAAGCAATTTTTATAGTAAACCAAATTATTTGTAAACTTTTAGGTTAGATTAAATATGGGGTCAAAACATTTTTTCCAACTTTTAACTCTTAACTAACACATTAAAAATACAATATAAAGCAATAATCAAATAATAATAAACATTTTACAGATTGTCTCTTTCTTGGTACATTGGGGATGCTGGTAATTATCCTCCCGCGAAGTGTAAACTGTCCAAAGCAAAGACATAGATCATTTTTGAATGGAGAAAATAAATAAATGAAATGCATGCATGACCATGGTAGAATATCATTGAAGCTATCCAAAATAGTAATGTTTATTTGGTGCAACAACGAAGTGAAAAACACATTAAATCTCGTAGCTACTTTAAGATCCAGATTTCCACAATATAGCACAGTAATTCACACATTACTGTATTATTTCTTTCCTAAGGGATTTTCCGACACAAATTTAAATTTTTATTATTTAAACAATATCTTTTGGGTTTAGTTTTCATTATTTCCAGATAACATTTATCTTAGACGCTTATAATACTATTGTAAATTCAGTTAGATAAAATTCCTGCACGATTTATTCCATTGAAAATATTTCATAAGATCACATGCTCACTAAATTTACGCTAGTAATACTTCAAAGAACTTTTGTTTAGACTTTGTTTTTCTCATCACATTTATTAAAAAAAATTGGTTTGACTATAATTTCCAAATTTCATTTTATAATTATTCTCTCACGAGAACTGAAAGGTTTACTAGGAGAATTATAATTGCAGTAAGTATAAGTTATTCTTTTAAGAATAAAATATAAAGGAAAAATAAAATTGGCATTTATTATTATTATTAGTCTTTCAGTCTTTTGTACTTCATTTATTTCAGTAGTAAAAATTAAATATATAAAATATTACGAAAGTTTGTAATAAAATTAAAACATTCAAATATCAAAAATGACATTCCATATGAGATTAAGATTAATAAAAGTTTGTAGTACAATGATCCATCCAAATTTACTTATTAAATTATTTAACAAAAGACAAGTGACAATAAAAGTTTGTACCTAAGATATTCTAGGATATGTAGATCGAAGCTTCCGAAATGGACGCATTGACTTTAGTATGGTGTGTTGATTTCCTTGTAGATTGGTAATTTTTTTGGCACCAATTGAGTTAATAGAGGAGATAAGTGTGCCTATGAACTTTCTAGTGCTCCATTAGTAAGATATACAATATACACTTTTAAATAAAAACTAATAACTTTAGTTAGACGATAGATTGAATGGAATTTTTAGCGTGATCACTGGGCACAAGATTTTTATAGAAGACCCCTAGCTCTAATATGAGCTTAGTTTTATTTTATCTATCCATCAATCATTCTTCTGATCTAACTGTTTACCTTTGACCTCTAATATTAATTTTTAATTGGTTTATTCAATTTTTGTCTGGGCATTACTTATGCACAAACTGCCCTTCCCACATGTGTTTCAGACATATTTCCGCTTTGAACAACAACAACAAAAAATGTAAAAAGAAAATGGTGGAAAATTTTATAAAAAAATTACTTTAATAAAAATGAATAGACTAAATTTTGTTTAAAGATTTATGGATGAAAACAACCATGGATTTCTCTAATACCCATATAAAATAATAGCCTGCTCAAAACACTATTGTATGGTATACTGTATGATGGATAAGACCCTCAGATTTCTGTATAATTAAAATTATATACATCACACACACATACATGCATGCACATATAAATACTAACTATTAGCAATGTACTTATTTTTACTTTAATTAACAGTAAACTGTTTTATAATTTTTTGAAATTTAAAGATCTATCTTTCCATATAACTAAATATTAATCAGTCGCTAGAATTAGCAAAATAAAATTTTATTCATGATATCAACTTTCATTTTTAAAATGATTCAATTTTATTTTTATTAGGTTCTTATTTCTGTTTTAAAGTTTTATAATGTGCACAAGACAATCATCCCCCTTCCCTCTTTATACTTATACATTGTAATTTTGAAAAAGTATAAACATACTTTTATTTATACATTATAGATTGGGATTTACAATGTTTTTACTTTTAAAACAAAATACCAACTTTTATTTAGCTTAACATTTTGATTTAAAAAATGTTTCTTCTTAGATTATAATAAACTAAAGATTAGCCTTTCAGGCTAACGTACATGTGCTTTTTACGAATGTTAATAATAATAAAAGAATACTTTCATTTCCAACACAAGATAATGTCTTTGTGAACGAATAAATAAATCCACTTATTCATTCAACCCAAATGCTTATATATGGGCAAATCTTAAGTACTGCATATGAAAGTGTGAGGATAAATCAATCACTTTAAATTACTGTTTACTATGTCTGAATGAATGACATCAACGCTTTCAAATCCAGTACTTAAGATTTGCCCATATATAAGCATTTGGGTTGAGTGAATAAGTGGATTCATTTATTCGTTCACAGAGACTTTATCTTGTGTTGGAAATGAAAGTATTTATTTATTATTATTAACATTCATAAAAAGCGCATGTACATTAGCCTGAAAGGCTAATCTTTAGTTTATTACAATTTATAAAAATAGCGCTATATAAATAAATGCCTCATTTACTTCTTAGATTATGTAAAACTAATGTTATACTGAATTTACCCCTTTTTAGTTTTTCCATGACAGAAACTAAGGGTTACACTATATAACTGACCATTTTGCATGAATCTATCTCAATGAGCAAGAGCTTTGTAACTGTTATTGTGAACAAGAGATACTAATGTAAAATGTTTAAACCTAGAATAAGATTAAATAAATTCACTGGAATAACTTGATAAAATATAAATTTATTAATAACAATAAATTGAAATTAAGGTCTGCTAAGTTGGCTATAAATAATAAATTCAGCAATCTGATTTTGATGCAAATAATACAAAAAATATGCCATTGTATTGTAATTTACATACATCTCAATAGATCTACATAAAACACATCTATATATAAGCACTCAGATGCACTGTACAATAATTTAAAATTAACATCTTTAAATTATCATAAATCAATAGTAAAAATTCTTTTTATAATACATCATAATTAATTTTAATGTATATGTGGTTGGTTACTGATTTTAATATATATGGATATGAATCCATTCAAATGTGTGCACACACTGGCATTTAGTAAAAAAAAACTTATTGGAGTTATATTTTTTTACAAGAAAATTAATTCCATGTTAAAAAATATATATCCATAAAACTAATGCACACATATATGTGTATTACTATTATCTTCTTACAAAGCAAAGTTATTATTACATTTTAAGTAAAAGTTATTGTTTTTTAAAAAAACATCATTCGATCTGATTTGGAAAGTTTTTTTTTAAAAACCTTTTGGTTTTTTGGTTTTTATTTACAGTAAGATTTCTGAGTCTACATTTTAAAATAAAGCAAAACTGAAAATGTCATTTATGAATAACAATGGGAATAAATCCATTTATTATTCTTTATTTGTTTTTGTTTTAGCTGAATAATTTAGTTAAAAATTATTTACCTTTAAAATCAGCTAACTTTTTCTGACAGTGTTTAATATCAACCTTCATGAAATAAATATCAGCATGGACAATCTTTATATGACTGGCAGTAATTATACATTTGTGCTTCTTTGCATATTGATAAAATTGTCTATATATAAACTATAATGTGGTACTTTTTTTAGTAAGCTGACTATTTCTTGGAATCTCTCACTAAGATAGCCTATTCTAAAGCAATATACTGACCTATTGAAATTTTTGAGAAAGGTATAAATCAGGTAACTGTTGAAATTGTCACCTCCATTCCATCTATAATTTGAGACTTCATGCAGGCTATCTAATACACACATGAGCTTCAAAACACATAAAAGCTGGAACTTGTCTCCATGTGAATTTAAACTCTACTGTTGTGACATCAGCAGTTGTTCTACTTGCCTTCAGTTATAATTTCATAATAATAGTCCAATATAATTTTGACCATGTTGCAATCCTCTCTTTTTTTAAATTCTCCTTTTTATACTGGAGTCATGGAATTTTAGAACAATAATTAAGTAAATTCTTTGTTTATCTTAAAAAAAGTTAATGATTCTTCCAATTCATCTTAATTAGAAACATTTTTTATTTAAATGTTTCTAATCCATTAAACAATATCAGAGTATATTATACAAATTTTATATAAGCTTTAATTTTTTAAAAAAAACTTTCTTAATCTAATTAAAATAGATAGTGGAATTTTATAGTTAACAGTATATCTATTGTACAAAAAAAAATGTTGTTTTGGATTAATGATCAAAATAAGAAGAAAACATTAAATAGATTTTTTAAATATTTAATTTGTAATAATTTTTAAAATTCAAAATTATTATTTAACTCATAACTGTTATTTTAGTGTATATTTTTATATAAATATCCAAAAAAATTGTTTATGTTTATTTCTACTTTTTCATTCAATTTTATATACACACACACACATGTTGCTATGTTGTGTAAGCCATGAGACATATAATCATCTCATACTCCTCCTCATGTGAAAAAAAAAGATAAATGAAACACCAACCTAACAGTATTTTGCATAATATATACATATAACTAAAACAATGTTCATACCTCAAACTATGTACTCATCAATTTTTTAGAGATTTGTTAGGCATCTGATAACTTACAAAATGAATAGTGATCCATAATTCTGAGATAAAGAAAGAATTCAGGCATTGGACTATAAGTACACAATATAGCATAAACACCAAGAGAGTTACCTCAATTTAGATAATATAAGCTACTATATCCCTTGATGTAAAATAAAAATGCAAACATCTTTGCAAAGCCCTGCTCCTTTAAGTCTTAGGGGATGTAAAGTACTAAACTATACCTTTCTCCTTTTCTCAGAAATTTAGAGGCTAGAATCATGAAAGGACTACAATAACTGTATCACAATTAACAATACGAAATCAGAAAGTGAATTTGAGAAATGCTTGAGACAGAACACCTTGGAGTTGCATGAAAGCATTGTATCCTCAAAACACTGACAAACTCTCCATCCATTATCAAAACTGACAGTACAGTTAAACAAAATCCAACAATCAATTCTCAATCCTATCTCTGAAATCATAGATTTTTATTAAACTCTAAATATGAACTTAAATATACATTAAAACTACTATTTTATAATTTATAATCATCAATACTCTTTTCACGTATTTCACAGTAACTTTTATTTTAATTTTGTATAAAATGCATCCTTTTTTCTTTCTCCGATGTGGTTATATTTGAGATTAAGTTAAGCGGCAATTTTGTACTAATGACCACCAGTGCAATCTACAATTTGGTAGCCATTGTAATAATAAAAACTCAGGGGTGAACCTGGTGTGATGGAAAATCATTATTATCAACAATCCCATTTAATACTCTAATCTAAATTTAAATATACAAATATATAATGAATATGAGCAATGAGCCTGAGAGATCAGCAAAAACAAAGACTAACTAATTATAAGTTCACCCAGCAGCACAGAGAAGAAGAATCATTTATCTTCATGAATGGTCAAAAAATAAAATCAAAAGTCTATCTTGTGACTGAATTTGAAAGTGGTTCACTATAGACCAGGCTAATTATTTAACCTTTGCCAAACTGGGCAGATTATTTAAACAATATTTTGGATGCACAAACTTAAGTGCTAATCCATACGCATATAACAATTAAAAAAATAATGCTGGGATATAGAAACGTAAAGATGATCACTGATGCCCTGGCCTTAAGTAACATTAATTTAATGACCAAATATAAACTTAATTTCTAATAATAAAAACTAAATAAAATGTAGTGCATGGACTTTAGAGGATATACCTTTGCACCAACCAGGATCATCATCATCATCTGCATGTCTATAACAGTAAACATAAACCCTAATCTATATAACTGATCATTATGAATAAATCCAGCTGAATGATCAAGAACTCTATAACTATTAATGTGAGCAAGAGATAATACCAACATATAATTTAAATCTAGTTTAGGATTGAATAAATTCATTGGAATAACTTAATGAAAAATATATTTATTAATAACAATAATAAAATGGAATTAAGGTCTGTTCAAGTATGCTATAAATATAAATTTGGGATTCTGATTCTGATACAAATAATATAAAAATATATATGCTATTACATTGTAATTTACATACATTCCAATAAGTTTACATAAAACATACCTCTATATCAAGACACAAGTATGTGTTTGCATAATATAAAATGAATATATTTAAATTGTCATAGACCTTAAAAAATAATTCATTTTAATAATTCATAAAGTATGACAGATTTCAGCATATATGTGTCTGCATTAAACACATCTATATTTGCACACAGATGTGTTTTAACATAAATTAACATCTTTGAATTGTCATAAACCAATAAAATTTTTGTTAATACATAATAATTTTAATATATATGTGTTGGATGACAGATTTTAATATTTATGGGTACCCATTCAAAGTGCACATATGGGGTGTTTATAAAAAATAAACTTATTAAAACCATATCATATTTTTACAATAAAATTAACTCCATGTTGAAAATATACATAACTTACACATGTACATGTGTATTATTATCCCCCTACAAATCAAAATTATTAATTAATTCATTATTTCTAATAGTAAGTAAAAGTGTTTTCTTTTTTTAAAAAAACATTACCCTTAGGCCTAGTTTGGAAAGATCATTTAAAATTCAGGTTTTTGTGGCTTCAATTTCAATATTTTAAAAAAAATGATTTTTTTATTTTATTGTTCATAATGATGAATAATTTTTACTTTTGTGTAATGCTGGGTAAACTTGTAGTTAGTTGATTTTCTTGCTGATCTTTCATACTCATTTCTTTTATATTTTGTTTATTTGGGAATGATGATGGTTTTCCATTGCCTCATAACTCGGCCCTAATGTGATGTATTGTTACAAATGGATATCCAGTTGTGACAACATTGTAAGCTCAGATGCTTCTTTATTAAAAAAAAAAACTTTTTTTTTAAATATTGAAAATGAAGCCACAAAAAGCATGAATTTTAAATGAATTTCCCAAACTAGGCTTAACAACAATGCTTTTTTTTAAAAAAAGAAAATAACTTTTACTTACAATCAGAAATAGTTAATTAATTAATTAATAACTTTGATTTGTAGGGGGATAATAAAAATATGCACATACGTGTGCAAGTTATGTATATTTTCAACATTGGATTAATTTTATTGTAAAAATATATGGATTTAATAAGTTTATTTTTTTTATCAACACCCATGTGTGCCCTTAAATTTGAATGGATACACACATGTATTAAAATCAGTCATCAACCACAAATTTGTTAAAATTATAATGTATTATAAAAAATTGTATTATTGATTTATGACAATTCAAAAATGTTAATTTTAAAACATCTTAAAGCACATTCATGTGCAAATATACATGCATGTAATGCAGACACATATATGTTAAAATCAGTGACACTTTATTAATTATTAAAATGAATTGATTTTTTAAGTCTATGGCACTTCAAATATGTTCATTTTATATTATATCAGCATATATATGTGTGTGTTTTATGTAAACCTATTGAGATGTATGTAAATTACAATGTAATAGCATATATATTTTTTTGTATTATTTGCATCAAAATCAGAATGCCAAATTTATATTTATAGCATAATTAACAGACCTTAATTTCATTTTATTGTTATTAATAAATTTATTTTTCATTAAGGTATTCCAGTGAATTTATTCAATCCTAAACTAGGTTTAAATTTTTATATGTTGGTATTATTTCTTGTTCACATTAACAATTATGCTCTTGCTCGTTAAACTAACTTTATGCATAACACTCAGTGGTTTATGTTAGTGTTATGGACATCCAAATGATGATGATGATGATCCTGGTTGATGCAAAAGGATATACTTTAAAGCACATGTATTACATTTTATTTAGTTTTTATTATTAGAAATTAAGTTTATAGTTGGGCAGTACATTAACCCTTTAACTGTCCAATTGTTCATTCGCTGCAGGTGGTATCACTCAAAGCTTTTAATTAGCCGATGCACAAAATAATGTATCAATTTTTCAAAAGTTATTGACCGTTTTTTTAAATATATTCACTTTAGTTTCGTTTTTAAAAAGTATATTAGTAATTTCTCACATTATAAAAATAAACGAAAGTTTGTTCAAAAATAAATTTTGATTTTTAATTTTAAAAATATTTGTTACGGTTGACATGAAAAGAAACGGCAATCATAATTTCACGTTATGATTTTTTTTTCCCGACTTTGCAATAAATAAATAATTCTTGCTAAAATCGTAACTATTTTTGTAAAATAATATTTATTTTTGACATATTATATGAAAATAATTTGTATTTTATTTGTATTTCATCAAAAAATATTTTTAAAATGCTCTAAAACATTCGTTTATCATTTTCAAAATAAAACAAAAGCCAAATTTTTAATTTTTGGCAGCCATATAAAAATTTTAACAGCCAATAAGATTCAAGAAAAGATGATGAGAAGGCGGAGCTTTTCCATTTTCTTTTGTTTACAAAATTTCAACAGCCAATAAGATTCAAGAAAAGATGTGAAAAGGCAGTGCTTAGTTTTTGTTTGACATAAATCATCAATTAATTGATTTTTTACTTGTAAAATAATTCAATAGATGGCAGTATATTATAAAACTTTTTGCGTTCTAAAAAATGACGTTAAAACCGTAAACGTAGTCCAAAAACTAAGCAATTTACAGCGATGTCAAATTTACTCGATTAAAACGAATATGTATCAAAAATTGCCTCGATTAAGAACGAGTCAAACAGTTAAAAGGTTAATGGTACTAAATGACCAGGATATTGACAATGATCAGGATGTTCTGTATTCCAGCATTATTTTTTTGTTATATTCAGATAAAGTAGCACATAAGTTTGTGCATCCAAATTATTGTTTATATAATCTGCCTCAAGTTCAGAAAGGGCTAAATAATTAGCCTGGTCTATAGTAGATTCATTTCAAATTACACTCACAAGATTGACTGTTAATTTATTTTTATTGTTGATTGTTCATGATGATGAATGATTATTCTTTTGCTTTGTAATGCTGGTGAACTTATAGTCAGTCTTTGTTTTTGATCACTCATTTAATCACATATTCATTTATTTCTTTTATACTTTATAATTTGATTATTAAACTGGAGTTGAGATTCACCCCCCCCCCCCAGTTTCTCTGAACTGTTACAATATATTATTTTTATTGCTATTATATATTTTAATACTTCAATTACCAATGCACATTCATTATCAAGAAATAGATTTCTGGAGATAAAAATAACATGTTCTTTCATTTACAAAAAATACATTAATTTCTTAAATTATATATTGAAACAGTAGGGTCTGCTTTGCAGATCTTCATTTCACCTTTTCTCACCTATTTCCTATCCTCATATTTTAGTTTGAACCCCAATCTATCGTAGGATGTCTGCAATATGCTTATATACCGAAAATCCCTCCTAATTTTAAACCATGAGCACAATGCTCGTATTATATATATAACTCATTCCCAAATAAATAAAAGATTATAGATTATATATATGTTCACATAATTTTGATTTATTAAAAAGTAGGTTATGTAAGTCATAATTGTGCACACACTATGATATGCATTTTAAAACATATCAAAATTATAAATTGTTTAAGTTATTTTGTTTGAATCTATTTACTAATATATTATCATCGTAATATATTTTGATTTAAAATAAAACTCATTTAGTAAATATTCATTTAGTAAATAGATTCAAATATTGCAATTTAAAAGTAAAATAATTTTCGTTTAATTTAATAAAAGTCATTCCAAATATTTCAGTTAAAATAAATGAGGGACAATAGTTTAATTAGTTAATGTTATATAAGTTTATCTAAAAACAGCAGGTGTCCACTTAAGGTTTTCTTTAATTAATAAAAGTAATTTTTAATTAAATCTAGTTTGTTATTCGAATGTCAACAGGGAAATTAACAAAAGAAATTAATTAATGTTGAATTCCTTTAGACATTCGGATGATTTAATTACAGCTGATAAGTCCGATATATTTTTGTAATGCTCCAGGGCAGTTCTATTGTAAAATTCTACTATAAAAAGGAGGGTTTTCTTTTGTTCTCCATTCTAATGTTTCTAAGAAAAATCATTCTGAGGTCTAATATTTCTAACCAAAATTATTCTAATAATTTGCTAACCTTGACATGACAGAGTAGAGGCATCAGGATGGCTATGTCCCCTTGAAATAGCCGGACGCTGCTCCAGATCATCGGAAGCTATCACATAAGTAACCCCAGAACTGCTGCTGCTGCAAAAATATGAACATTCCAGTTTTTGCTGCTGAATTATAAAACCTACTGAACATCTACCTGAAAATGCTTCTCCAGAGGTAACCCTAAATTAACCCAAGAGCTCTTGTGATAACTAACATGCTATAGCTATTTTAAATTGTTTTCTGATATTTCACATAACTTCATTATGTATTTCTTTAACGTGTTTAAATATACTCAACATTTTGCTCTCTATCCTTGGGTTAATATTTTCTATTTATTAAGCTTTCTGTTATTTTATTATGATAATGTGTCAGAATCGTCTTTGACCAAGTGAATTATTCCCTTTGATGAAAATAAGATGTCGCTATGAAGGCATATTTTAAATTTCTAAATAATTTTCCAATTTTATTATCTTGCAAATCACTCATTCGAGGGTGATTCTTTTCTTTAATATATAATATAATCACATAGTTTAAAATTTACATGTTATTGATTTTAATCTAATATGAGAGTATGTGCAAGGTCAATGATTAAATGTGTCCCCTAATGCATGATTGTGTATATAAATCTATACTTACTTTTCAAACCCGCAAGCATGCATTTTCCTATTTTAATTACCGTGTTCTACTTTAATTACAAAGTTCATCATTGATGTCAAGAATGTGCGGACCCTTTTAAATGAATTTCTGGGAATTTGATTAGGCATTTCTCTTAATCCAAGTAAAACCCATTCAGTATGTTTTATATACACTAGTCTCTTATTGCTGGTAAATGAATTAGTTGTTAAGACTACTTTGTTTTAATTTTCCAAGGATTCTTTACACAGCCAAGTCCGTCTCTTTGCTTATTGCAGTTTCCAGGCAGAGGGTGTCCATAAATGACACACCTGGGAATTAAACGCAATCGTCACCCAGTTGCTAAGTTTCGGCTGTTCATAAAATACTTTCCTACAGGTTAGCAGCGAGATGCCCTCCGTAATCATTCCAAATATTCCATTATTGTTTTATTTTATATTTATTTTACAAAGCATCCATGACTTAAATGTGTCACACCCTCCAACTTTAATAAATTCATTATCAGCAATACTGACCTTCCAATGTAACTTTATTATTATTATTATTATTATCGAATAAATGCTTTGATCACATCCCCATTTTGTTGCTTAGTAAGCTTTTGTCTGTGCTATTCTCAAAATCAATAAATATTTTAGAACACTTAATTTTCAAATATTTTCTTAGACTTGTATAATTGCTCAAAGCACCTCACAGATGTTCCTATCTCATCAAGCACACTATCGTAATGCTATTAACCCGAGGAATAGAATATATCACTTTGCTTTAAAATCTTTTGTCATTTATTAGAGTGTGATGCCAACAATTATTTAATATGCGTCCCTGTCTCATATAAGCAGACAGTGGCATTATATATATAATTTATATGAATAAATTTTGTGAAATTATTTAAAACTAAATTTGATCTCTTATTTTATTTGATTCCTATCACTGTCTCGGTCTATATATGTATATTCTGCATTTCTTTTGTAAATCCTTAGATGTTAATTAGCCATCCAAACTTCTTTTAGTATAGTCTTTTGTTTCTCCCTGATCACCAGGTACTGGTCAAAGGTTATACTAGTAGTGGCATCAGATGTGTTATCACGTAGATGGCGCTGTGAAATTTGGACTTAGATTCGAACTTAGTATATCTAAAAGACAACCCCTCTTAGAATGTTCAGTTTTGTGTCTGGGGTTTGAATTCTGCAGTGTGTTAGCGAGATAGACGATTCTGACTGTTACAATATATATCTATTAAAATTAAACACAGCTTTAAAATATGTATAACTCAGTGACATGTCTAGTCATGTGATATTAGAAAATTTAGTTTGTTAATTTTATATGTAAATTATCTGATTTTGATTTTTACTTTTTAATTTTGAAATTCAAAATAAAAACTTGAAAATTCATTTTGGTAACAAATAAATAAAAATGTTTGTAAAAAAAAAAAAACAGTTAACATTGTATTGTTTAAAGTTTATTACGATGGCTTAATCTATTTTTCTATTATTTTTCAGTGACTTTTCATTGTAGGAATTGTATTGGAAAGTTTGTAACCTTACTCATAAATATTTTTTTTTAACAAAAAATATAAATAAAAGTTTATATCTAATAAACATGGACACATCACTTTTTAAAAGATGTTATTCTGTAATATAAATCATACATTACAGTTAATAGATCACATTTTGTTGATTCATTTTAATTATAATATCATTTACTGTTCTGTAAGTGCATTGTATTTTCCAACATGTGTGTTTATATATTACAGATGCCTTATTATGTGCATAGTATACACATAGAAATTAAAATTATAATATAAACAAAATACTAATGTAGTTACTGATAATTAATTCAGATAATACATTTACATATATTGATTGTTAGATCATTGATCCACATTAATTTAAAATTTTTTTTTTATCATATTCCTATCATTATTTATTTATTTTAATAAATAAACAAAATTAAAAGTGTGTGAAGCACTTGAAAGAGAAACTATAAAGAGTGCAAAAAAATTAAATGCTTACCGCTTTCAATGCAGGTTGCCTCATATTTATAGCAATACTGCACTATGAGGCAACCCGCCTTGAAAGCGCTAAGTGTTTAATATTTTTGCACTTTTTATAGCATCTCTTTCAAGCACTTCACATGCTTTTAATTTTGTTTATTTATTATAATATTAAGAGAGAAATTTAAAATTCTTAATTATTTATTTTTAATAATTTCCTCCTATGGAAACATAATGGCAGTCTTTCATTAGTAGCCTATGACATCTTTAATAGGTTTGATGTTTTTTCTCCAATTGATTTTAGAATCTATATAATCATTCCTATTTGCCATTACCCATTTCACTTTCCCAGATAGACACTTCAAATATTAGCTTTCTTACACAACACAATAATGTTTTATAATTCTCTTTTTTTCTGTCATTATTAAACTGAAAACTTTCATTTTATCATTTAACAAAAATATTAAATGTTATAAAATTTCAAGCCTTATGCTTGGAAAATATTTTATTACAAAAAAATACTGTACCATATCAAACTTTATAAAAAATATAAAAAGTAAAAAATGAAATTTATGTCCTTTCAACACAATCTTTAATAATAAACATGACCATGTATTGCAATCTGAAATATATAAAAGAATAGCTGCTGCTTTATGAAAAAATTTATTAAATTTATGAATTTTAATATTTTTTGTTTATTTATATTTTTTGGGATAGCATATAGTGAAAGTAATATATATTAGTACAGTGTGTCCTGTGGTATCACCATATATAGAGAGAGAATAATTTTTTTTCTCATGTGCCATAGCATCAGCCGGGAAGTGAACCCGCTAACCCAGGACAACTGCTTGTAAAGCAGCTGTCGCTGACCTCTCAACCACCAATGCTTAACGATTTTTTTTTGTTAGAATGCCAATTCTTAAACTTATTAAAGTTATATTCATTAAATAATAATATGATAAGTTCCAACCAAATTAAATAGTAAGATTATGAATATTTATAATTTATTAGAGATAGTGGCAAAAGAGAGAGAGAGAAAAGTATTAGAAAAGAAAAGAGTAAAAGAGCAGTAAAGAAGAAGAAAAAAATGAAGAAGAAAAAAGAGAGATAAATAAGTAGAATTTTATCTACTATTTGTTCAGTTTTTTAAAAAAAGAAAACAGAAAAAAAATGTTTTAACATTTTTGATAAAAAATACTATTTTTAATTATTTAAAGTTGTTTTTTTGTCTCTTTTCTTTTTATCTCTCTAAAATAAAAGATAATATTGTTCAAATGAAAGTGAAATGTAAGGATTATACTGTTTTGGGGTAGTTAAGAAAAAAAAATACAGAGAAATTTCAATAATTATTGAATTTTTTTTTATTTATGAGAGAAAAAAGAAGGAAAATAATCAAACAATCTTTAGTAAAAATAGACTCAATTAGTGACAGTTTAATGGTGTCATGTCTGAAATAATATGAGATTGCATTGTAAAATAAAAATGATCTAAAAATTAAGATATGCAGCATCTTACCTAGTTCAGAGAAAAAAATCACCATATTAATTTTTTTTTCATATGTCAAATGCGTTGACCGGGAAGCAAACCTCAGCCAGCTGCTTGGAAGGTAGCTTGACAATATTAAATTTTTAAAGAATTTATTTGTGGTACAATTTTCACAATAACTTCAGTTTTAATAATGTTAGAGCAAAATTCTATCTATTGACAGAAAATAGAAAAAATAAAGCTAAGAAAAATAGTGATTACCATTAAAAAATTAAGAAAAAAGAAATTCAATATCCTAAAAATTATTACTTTAGTATTTATTCATAATTTCTAATTTATCATAATTAAATTTTAAATCTACAATTTTATTTATAATTTCATTGTATTCCTTACAAAATTCTGATTCAATACATATATAATACTTTTTATCTGAGATGATCCATAGCTTCTATACTTACAAAAATAGTACAGTAAGAATTCTTTATTTTTCTTGAATCGCTGAAGTTAAAAAAGCTCAAGATGTCTATAAGAAAACAAATTCTTTCTAATAAAAATAAGCATTATTTATTTCTAAAAGGTGGCTATGTATTTATAATCATAGCAAATGTCTTCTTGTCCATTCAAACAAGAAATAAAAGATCAACGCCTTTATCAATGATAAAATGAGTCTCTTCATTTTATTTTTTTGTGAACATCAGTGATGCTGTATAGAATATCTTTTCTTGTTATATTTGTTGTCACACAGAGATATAATTTATTCGCATGTAGCTCACTTGTTAGCTGTGGATGTGAAAATAATGTGATGCTGTTTTGCAAGTTAGGGCAAGACTACTGATTTCACAGCATGAGGATCAAGACAGGTGAGAATCTGGATCTTATTCTTTGCTTGTGCATAATTTTATGTGGTGTGCATAACCATTGTGGCTATCACCACATACCTATTATTTGAACCTTTCTTTATTGGTTTTAAGAGTTTGTATTGTTGCATGGTACTATGCCCAGTAAACTATATGATTGTCTCATTAACTGCAACCTTTCTATACATATTATATGCAAGCTTAACATTTACATTGCACTGGTTTATAGTCAGCCTAATTTTACTGGTGCAGTCAAAATCATTACTTTCATTTTTTGACATATTTTCATTATCATTAAAATGCAGACATGCTAATAAATTATTAAACATTTTGAGAATCATTATGTCTACAAAATAAGGTTATCTCAAACTTTAATCAGAATCCCAAATGACCTTCAACTGAACTATGTGGGCATTACATGAAATCTCCAATATCATACCAAGAATTTCCCCAATTATATTTTAATAGCATATTTATTATTTTTATCAATAATTTTACACATTTTTTTATTAGATAATAAAAATAAAATTGAATTCTCACATGTAATGGGAAATTCTCATACTTGGAGTTTTTGTAAAATTCTCTATTTTCCTGTTATGTCATTATGTTAGTTCTTGAGGTGAAGAGACCTGGCCTACTGTTAACTTTAGCCAGTACATTTTATTTTTTATTCACCTTTTGGCTGGTAATGAAGCTTCTTCTTCTGAAGACAAATTAAAATTAGATGATTTTTCTGAATTGCTTGGAGACAAACTATTTTTGGATTCCAAAGGTCTAGAAATTGAAAAATCTTCAATGCTTATTAAATCTGTTTCTGACTTGTTTTCTTCAGTAAAAAAATTCACATCTTATTTTCTCCACACTATCTAATAAATTGAGGGGAAATTTTTAATGAAACTTAATAAAAAATTATTAAAAATCCCATTTTTGTCAGAGGAAAACATGGCATGTCCATTCAAAAGAGAAAAAACATAAAGAATAATGGTATAGTCCACTTGGTTTTCCCACAATTTTAAAACAAAGACAAAGAAATTATAATTTTAAAAAATGGGCAATGTTTGCATAATGGAACATGAACTACTTAAGCAATAGATCTCAAATATTTTGTGAGAAAGTCATTCTTGATTCAACTAGTTAACTAAACAGTAATAACAGTTCAGCTTTGAAGAGCAACAGTGAGAAGTTAATTTTGTAGTTTGAAGTAAGACTAACCTCACTACTAATTTTTAAAAAAATCTTTTTAAAAATGTATTTGGAAGAAACCATATACTAAGCTTTAGCTAGAAGCGGAGCATAACTAAACCTCAATATGTAGCCTGATCACTAAAAGAAAATGTAAATGGAAAATAGCCCTACAGAAATCTGCAAGAAGTGTGTTTCTATCCAAAAGCAAGACTGTCTCAGTTTGTGTTAAACTCATCTGCAAATTTATTAAAAATCAATAAAATTCAGCCCTTATTAATCTGAAAGTTATTATATGGTAAAATGTATAAATTTAACTGTATTTATCTATACTTGAAATCTATGTTAATGGAAAAGTTATGGTAATGGAATTTTTGAACATACAAAAAGTTAATAAAACTTAGGTTTATTTAGGTTCAACATTTGAAGCTTACAAGAAAAAAACCCAGCATGAAAGAAACTGAAAGTTATAATTACAAAAGAACTAAAAGACTGGAACCATAGTAAAATAAGGCACTGATGTGCACATCTTCATTTACATATTTTTATTTATATAATTGCATTTCTAAATATTTTTTAAACATCAGTAATAATTGTTAGTAATAAATAATTTTGATTTAAGTTTGTTTTAAATGGTTTTTTTCTCTCTTTATTTTTCCTCCAAAGGCTAATTGTATAGGACCATTTCATTTTCATATGAAAAGTAAGAGTTTTAGCCAATTTAAAATTTTCTTATCTATTATTTATGAGATATTGTTTTTATATTTAATTATAAAAAAAGAAGGGGGGAGGAATAAACTAAAAAGGAAATGTTAACTAATGTAGTAATAAAAAATCAATTGGTTTGACTATATGGAATTATAGTAATAATAACAAGTCAGATGTCACATGACTTATATATAGCTTGCACTTACAAATATGTAAAATTAAGAGCATGATAATAGCTCTAAACAAGCTTTTTTTTAATTTTTTTTTAATGATAAATGCTACTACAAGAGAAGACATTAAAAAAAAAGCTTGTTTAGAGCTATTAGCACACTTTTAATTTTATATATGGAATTATATTTTTTGATAAAAATGTATTAGACTTGAAATCATCATATTGTCATATCTTTTCTGAATTTATTAATCTTATTAAATAATTGTTAAAAATAATAGAACTAATGTCTCTTCAGCTATCTGTTCCTGAATTGGCAGTATGTGTGATTTGATTTCATTATAGCATAGTGTTTTAAGGGAATTATAAATTATTCCAGTAAATAAAGTAGATTACATGTGTAAATTTATATTTTCTTTTGTTCACAGTCCCTGTAATCTTTTGATCCTAAACTAGCTCTAGAGAAATAACTGATTATTTATGTAGGGTGTAGGTGTGTTTTTGGATATCTAGATAATTCTGCAGATTGTGCAAAGGGTCAATATCATTTTTAAAGTTTATTCACTGCATTTTATTTTTGATAGAGATTACAAATTATATTCTAGTTGGCCTATATACCCTTGGTACCATATGGCCAGAGCATTGTATCATAATCCCTGCATTTTTTAAATTATGATTGATGGATTAGGATTTAAGAATATACATGCAGATGATATGAATGTTTTATATTATGCCCTAAGTTTGGCAATGTCTAGATAAGTGGCCTACCTTTTGATATAGAACCTCTTTTAGATCCAGTTTCTAGGGATTGTATAATTCTAGTGATGAAGCTTATAGTTAATGTAATGATTTATTTTATTAAATACCTATGTTATCATGCTTATTTTATATTTATTCCTTTTATATTTGTCAATTCATTATGAATTAATGATGATTATTTATTGTAAGGAGATGATGAGGTTTCCCATCACCTTATATTGCCCCTTCATTCCATGTTGTTACAATATATACCTGGGTCTCGTTTTATGTGATAGATAGGTTCCTCAGAAAACACACACAAAAGAAACCGCACAAAAATAGACGTAACTTACCTTGAAAAAGGGAGGTTACAGACTGTGATTTTTCAAAAATCGCATAAAAGCAAAGCACCAACGTAAAATTACTTTAAAATTCACACAAAAAAATAAGGAAATAAAATATGACTAATAAAAAATTTCAAATTTGAAAAAAATTAATACAAGACAAACTTTTTTTAACTATAATACTTAATTTTATTCAAAACAATATATTTTTATGCATAATTTATATTTTTTATACACGTTTTAATTATTATCGCTATTTGCCGATAAACAGGTTCGTTTGCAAACTGGTAAAAAATCAGATTCTTCACAAGAGGAAATACAACTAGCGCCAACTTCACACTCATGTTGTGCTAATTGTTTTCTGGTGACAACATAATTAGTAATTAATTTAACAACTAAAAATTAAATTCTTATTTTTGTCTTTAATTTTTTAATTTTTAATTTTAATTGTGCCCACTGTTATTACTCACCTTTTAAAAATAAACTTGCGGACACTAAATGATTAATAATTGATTACATTCTTTTTTAAAAAGCAAAAACAGAATGTGATTTAAAATGCAAAATTAACACGCACAATGTTTGAACAAATTTACATTATAATCTTGTAAAATTTAATGTGTGTATACATAAAATGTGGAAATCATGATTTTAATTTCATTATTGCATAAAATCTTACTATTATAAAGCACTGAAAATATTGAAATTACTAAGATGAAAGTCGAATTCTAATAATGTGCTATTACTTTCAATATGACGTAAGTGCACAAAATTTATTATTTAAAGTAATAGCGCATTATCGGAGTTCGATTTCCAAAGAAACATAAATCGCGTAAATTCAAAATCACGTTAAATAAATCTGTGTGAAACGAGACTCAGGTGTATATAATACTATGGTTTACTTCAGTTTTTGTGAATCCAATTAAAAATTTATCCATGGTTTTATGCACAAAAATTGCTTACTTTTACAATGCAATTCAATTTATTATACCTATCTAGTAATCAAGTCAAATGTGCCTGACATCAGACCCAAAGAAACTACAGTGACCACTAAATGCAAGTTAAATTTATATTAGCAGGTGCACCTCTCCAATGTTCATGACAGATTAAAATTTTTTTTGAAAATGTGAGAAATACTGTGGGATGACAATGTTATCAAATGTGTGTAATTTTGTCATTCATGTGGAATTTTAGCCCTTTGGCTATGTATCAGTAACAAAAGAAAAATAAATATAGAAAAAAATATTATGGTTCCAAAAAAAATCATTGGAAGAGAGGCACAATTAAAGTTGATATGGAAAGTTGGGTCCCAAATACTAATAGGTTGAGATTGGCTGCTTCCATTATATTTATCTGAAGTGGGCAATGTTAAAGTCAGAGCACAAAAATGTGATTCTTGCAAACCACAATTTAGCATGCACAAACACACACACATATATATGTGTGTAAATAAATAATTTAGTCATGTATATAATTACAATTTATCCAAACTGCTTCAATCACTTTTTAGCAAAACTCTTTATTTGTACATATACATACACCTATGTTTTGATTGACCTGCAGTCTTCTTCAGAGCAAGTCTATTTTGATCAAAATAGACTTGCTCTGAAGAAGACTGCTGGTCAGTCAAAATGTAGGTGTGTGTATATGTACAAATAAAGAGTTTTGCTAAAAAATGTTTGAAGTGGTTTGGATAAATTGTATTTATAGGATATTACAGCAAAAATAAAGAAAAGTGTGATTTTGGTAATATTTATATATATAATTGTAATCTTGTGTTTATAAAACACTTATTGGCAGGTGAATACATGTAAATTTAATCTAATAGAGCAAGTGTGGAGATTAATTTCCTTTCACACGATTACATATATATAAATATGATAAACTAACAATACATTTTTACTATTTTATAGAAAACAATGACATTTTCCATACTCATACAAAAATAAGATACCTCTGAATCAAACTTTTACTGTTTGAGTTATTGTTCTCCATAAAAACTAAAATCTTTGATTTCAGTTAATTACATTATTTCTTAAAGTAATTTTTTGTACATTATGTATGATTATTTATGTATGTGATTAATAGGAAATAGATTTGTTTTATGTTTTATCTTTGATATTGTAATGTAAAATGAAGCCTGTAGGTGGAGTTGTTGTAGAAAAGAAATTTTTTTTTTCATATGTCATAGCATCAGCCGGGAGGCAAACCCACAACCGTCTGCAACCAACTACTTGCTTGCAAGGTGGCTGTGATGACCTCTCAGCTAACAATGCTTGTCAGAAATAATTGTAACTTTAAGTATATTTACATCTTGATAAAGCTCCAGTATGGGGGCAAAATCCAGGTTGGTGAAATTAAATATATTATAAAAGTTGTCTTATTAAATAATTTTTTTATTGAATTATTATTTTAAATATAATACTAAAATAAATATACAATAATTAATCAAGTACAAATCAAATATCTTGTCTCTGATGTATGTTCGTTTAAGCTTTATTAAATATTTATTTACAAAAAGGTATACATGAAAAAACAAACAAACAAGAAGCAAGCTTACAAATAAGAAGAAAATGATTTTACTATTCATTAACAATTTTACTAGTTTATGGTTAAGCAAAATTATTTAGAAAAAGAATTAAGTTTAAATTCAAGCTCAAAAAATAAACAATGCAAGTTTTTTCCACATTTATATCTTTTTTATTGTGTATTTTTAAAATAACTTATCCATTTCCAGAAATTCAATAAGCCACAGCACAAAGGAGAATGATCAGATAGATTGGAAAGTTATGTTTTTTAAAAATGTAAGTTTTATTGGAACTTATAGCTTGTAAATGCTAAAGCTAACAAATTGACTTTTTGTAGTGTTAACAAAAATATCTATCACTATTAACAATCTGTTTATCCTAATGACATTGTTAATCTTTAAGAATTATACTTTTGATCAAATATAAATGCATTTTTACTATATCACTTTCAATTGGATGGAAGAATTGGAATGTGATGTGGATTGAAGCCTGTCCATTAAAGTATGAAGATTGGCTATCTTAATATATATCTGAGCACTTATTGCATATATGTGTAAAGATGATAATCTGGACCAATTGATGATTGCTAGCTTAGCATGAAATATGTATATTGGTGATTATTTATCTTTTCAGCATATATGTGTTCAAGGGTATCAGTATTATGAGATGGAATGGTGAGTAGTGGGTCATCTGAAAGTCTGTGCTCCTATACCCTATGTATTACATATATTGATACAGGTATATAATAAGCCTGAATTTCAGTTATATCACTTTAAGTATGAATAAAAATGGCACTGTAGTTATTCAATGTTCTCATTGGTTGCTCTGCTCTGAAGATGTTTTTTGAAGGTGTTAGATTGATAAAGAACAATTTTTAAAATTTTTTAAAATAAATACAGATTTAAAATAGATGTTTCATATTAACTGTGATGTTCACAGAATCAAAATTTAATCTAAAATGAGTTAGAAAAAATTGTACTAAAGCAATGAAGTAAAAAAAGTTTAAATTTTTTTTTTGTGAAGTCGATTCATAATCACGGTTTTTTTCAGAAAATAGTTGAATATTGGTGCTTTCTATGATCTGAAAGGCAGTAATTAATTTAAGAAATTAAGGTCAATCAATAAATCTTGATGCTCTAAGATATAATTATTTGAAAATAATTGATTTGAATGAGGTAAAAACAAAAGTATGTTTTAAAATAGAAGCATGAGTGTTAAATAATTACCATTTGATACATAGATGATACCTCTGTCTTTTTTATTATTGTTAAAAAGTATTTAAACTTTATATTTGCACACAGCTATCTAAGTTTTTTATAAAAATATTAAGATCATAATATTTGTTTTTAATATTTTATTTATTATATATTTATTTAACGCACATTGAATACACATTGATTACGTAAGTAATATTTACTAAGGCAATAAACCTAAAGCATGTGCGGTTGAAAATGCGAAGGTAGAGACCTCTACAGGTCATAACCACAAGCTTACGCAGCACATGCTTTAGGTTTATTGTTTTAGTAAATATTTTATTTATTTTAAACCTATCATTTAAATTTATTATCTGGTGGATCTTAAATATTGCATTAGAATAAGACACAAAAATTGTATCTTTATTAAATGTTTATTGCTTCTTATATATAGAAAAATATTCTATGAATAAACAATGATAAAATATTTAAGAAAGAATGTAAATAAATCTATAATTCATCATAAATTTATATTATCCTTTTCCAATATTATTTCATTGTTTATTTATATAAAGTAATTGTAAATTCTCATGTCTAACACAAATAATTGAATAAATGTAGAACAGATAAGTTTTTATTTTATGTATTTCTTTTTATTTCTAATTTTAAAAAGTTGTGCAAAATATGGGTTTCTAACTTCAAATGACATATTTTAATTGTGTGTTTGACTGTTTTTATAACAGATACTAATCTAATTAATTCATTTGAATTTCACTGAGAATTGATTATTTAGAAACTTTTCTGTGTATAAGGCGCTGCTCATTATTGTTTAGATGTGTCTGTAATTAATTAATATGATATTGGGAGACAATATACAAATTATTTTATAACTAATCTTACTTAGGTAGTATATTATATAATTTTTACATTTTTCTAATGTTTTTGAGGGGAAAAACAACGTTTTCACATTTTAGTTTTTAATAGATTTAAAAGTTTTTTTTTTAAAAAAAAATAAATACTTATCTTTTTTCTAAAAATAAAAGAGAAGTAATTTATCAGCTGTTTATTGAAAAATCTTTAAAGACTTTGATGACCTCACAGAGAATTTTAATATAAAAATTCTTAAAATGCATTAGATAGAAAGCCTTTTAAACATTTTTTTTTCTTTATATAAAAAAAAAAAGTAGCAAATGTTTTTCACCTATAAATAATTTTTGATTATTTTAAAATAAAATAAAAAACGGAAACTTTAGTGAAAAATTTGGTACTAAGACTTAATGAAGTATTTTCATTTAAAAAAGAAATATTCAAATAATTGTTTATTTTTCTAACATTTTACATTTTATTTCTCAAATGATTGTTTACATTTTTAATGCTTTTTATTTACATCTAATATTTACAGAAGTGTCTATTCAAGAGATAGGTTATTATAATTCATTTGTATGTAACTCATTTATTACCAGAAGGGTTTAATGATTAAGATCTTTTGTTTTAACTAAAGATCAAATCAGAAAGCATGAAATAAAAAATAAATGATAATCAATTAATAAACAAATAAATTAGCAATTAAATTACTTTGTAAATACCCTGTATAGTTTAGCATAGTGGTAGGGTAGTGGACTTATCCTGATTTTTTGGGATTTGTTCCTATTTTTGATTAGATGTCCCAGTGTCCCCAAAATGTCTTTTCAGAACCATTATGTCCCAATTTTCAAATACTCATAATTATTATTTATCTTATATAAATAATTCATTGCAAAAATGATAGTTTCTTGGGCCTCTCTGTCCATTTCAGTTTCTACAGTAATATTATAAAAAACTTCAGACAAATTCCAATACTAAAACAAAGATCGCTATTATGTCATGTGGCCGGGTTTTCAAGCTAGACACATTCTCACATCCATATGCAGTTGGATTTTGAGGTTAAAATTTAAACTGTGCTTGCACCTGCTTTGATTGACAGTGTAGTTTTACTAGTTCTTTGTTGATATTAATTTTCTACAGTGATAAAATTAATAGGAATATTAATAACCCTAAACAATAGACAACATGACAAAGAGGAAGTGTACTTACAATGATGAATATACACAGGAATGGATTTTTTTTAAAAAAGGACACAATGACATAAAAATGATTGGTTGTTATGTCCCGATTTTTGATCGAACCAGTCTGGCCACCCTACTTGTAAGTAAAGATTAAAAGAAAGTTTAATCTGTCATTCTAGTGTGCAAACATTACATGATCTCTCAAGTGAATGTATTTAATTACCTTTCTATTAGAAAAATCTCTTATTAGAGAGTAAAACAATAATTTGGAGTATTATATGTATTTATATAGATATAGCATTTCTAAGAAAAAATTGTAGCAATATGAGAACATTATTTAATATACCACTTACAGATATTAAAATTGTTAAAGCATAATGTTTTAATTTAATTTTTTTAATAAAAAACGATTTTAGATAAATCCTTTTTATCTCTTTTTGATGCCTGTTTATTTATTTTTAATATAGTCAATAATTCACTCACCAGAAAATCAAACAAACTATAAAAAATCATTTTGCAAGCTATTCAAGAAGTCGTGTGATATTTTAGCTTATAGTGAGGGACCAAGATTTTTTTTTATTCAATAATTATTTGTGAGACTTGTAATTTTGACCCTAACAATTTTCTATTGGATAAAATGAAGTTTAAGCTACTAAAGTCAACATTAAAAATAATGACCAAAAATTTCATATTTAATTGAAATACAAGTAAACTGAAAAGTTTTTGTTTTATATTTTTAAACAAAATATATAATTTTAATGTAATTATTCTAGAAATTTTTTATTAGCACTGTATCAAACTGTAATCCTGATATGAAAGTATTCATCTTTCACACAAGCACCCATACTTTTAATATTTCATGAGTAATGTTAAATACTAGTAAACTCTCATCCAAGTCACCACATAGACTTTTGTAGCAATAAGAGTGGTTGTCTTAACTTTTGGAAATTAGTTACTAATTTTGACATAATTTCTTACATTTTAAATTTAAATAATACTTTAAATTTTTATTGATACCTTTATTACTATTTAATTTTTTTTATCATCTTCAACTTTCTGAATGTAATAAGTTTAATATATATATATATATATCAGTTAACATATTAGTGCATTATTTGCAGTTTTAAATTATGGCTTGAATTGAATTTTTGAAATCTTTTATATAAAATATAGTGGTTCTACAACTTCAGATGATCCACACTGACTGATAGTACTGTTCCCATGCCAAAGCACAGAAATATGCCATTTACAAGGCCGCTCATACATCTTATGGCCTGTAAACTGTTCAAACACTTGATGTTGATGAAGTTACCACTCCCCCAACATCACTAGCATGTAAACATTACCATCGATGGGTTATTACAGTCTGTGTAGATGTTAGTATTGAACAATCAATAGTGTATCATATGAGGGTGTCTGTAGTTGTAATGATGAAATGTGTATTAATATGCAATCACAACTTTTTATTGTTAAACATAGTGTAATTTGTATAAGGTACTGCAAACTGTAACTATTTCACAAACAACCCTACTTTCCTTGTTATCTGGCCTAATTTAATAAATGAGTAGAAATCACGATTCGGCAAACTTTACGCAAAAGTCATGCACTTTGTGCGAACTTTGTGAGATCGAAAAAGTAAAATGGTAAAAGGAGATTTGCCATTCAAGTTATTGGATTTGCCTGCTACAGAAGTGGACATGGTGGGTGTCTTTCCTTCAGCCAAAAGAACAGTTTCACCCACAGAGAAGAACTGTTTTGTAGTGGGGTAATGCCATTAAGGCGGTGTAAAAAATATGAAATGGAATGTGAATCACGTCAATGCCGTTGAAGGTCTGATCTACGTAATGGGACTGTTTTGAATGAAATGTTATTATTTTTGTAGATATGAAATAAAAGGAAAATTTTTTATTTTTTTAAAAATAGAAAATTTAAATCAAAAAAAAAAAAATTAACCGGTGAAAGCTTTATTTAACAAAAAAAAAAAACGGAAATGCTTTTACCCCCCTCCCCAAATGTAAATAAAAAATAATAATTTTTTTTTTAAAAAAGAAAAGAATGAAGTCATATCTATTTCTTTACGAATAAAAAAAAAGGAAATGTTTTACAAAAATAAAAGAACAAAGTTATATCGATTTGTTTTTGAATAAATAATAAAAAATTGTAAAAAATCTAAATCAGCCCAGTAATGTTATATCTATTTGTTTTTGACTGAAACAGCGCCATTGAGTGGTGTGGATCATCCAAAGTTAAAGTACCAATATAGCTTTAAAGAAAGAATTACATAAGTCACAATGTTAACAATAGTAAAAAATATTCACTGAAGAAATAAATAAGGTATTTATCATACAAAAGAAAGAAAGGTCTGTACTTTTTTGTAATCAAAAAATCAAAGATAACTATAGTGATTATAGAAATCATCATAATTGTTGATCTAATAACCGATCTACATGATGAAGCACTCAAATCTGTTGCACACATTTGGCTTCACTTTCTAATAATGTTTGAAACCTCCAAACATGGGTTCAAACCTAATCATTTAATTATAGACCACTGGGGAGTGAAGGTATACCAATGCACATGATTGTTTATGTATTTGTAAACTTTAAATTCATTTAAAATTAATATGCATAAAAAAAATTATATATTTTCATTACGGTAAACAATCATGCGTATGTGTGTGTAACAGATAAACTTTAATAATTTAAAGTGTTGTATAATGTATATTTTATTCATACATATATTTTAATAGAGAGAAAGTTCGAGAGTGTGACGTAAAATTAGTAAATAAAAGACTTACCGTCTTCCAAATTCTAAAAAAATCTGTTTTATTATAATATAGATTTATTTAAACGTCATGTTAGTTAACGTTGATTCCGCAGGTCTATTTTCAGCCTAAAGTAGATCAAAACCAACTCTCGAACTTAATCTCGTTTGTAGTCCAAAATATGCTGTATCATTGTAGTTATTAAAACATCCGGGAACTACCCATCGGCGGTGACAACAAGTATAAATACAACCACATTTTCTAACTAGAGGAGAGACATGTCATTTTTTCTAACGCGTTGCTAAGGGGAAGTCACACCCCTCTGAACGGTAACATGACGAGCTAGTAAAACATAGATTTGCTTCCCCGGATCTCTCCAAAAATCTAACCGATGCCTAAATACTCGGAAACCATCGTTCATAAATTACTGCCAAAATGAACTTTATATTGAATAAAGAATGGACTGAAACCTTAATTTCATCAATTTGTAGCTAAATTAACTCTTTTATCAAACATGGAACCAACACGTGTGCACCCGGCTGGAAATTCATCGGAAAGAAAGGTAATTCCCTGCCGCAAAAATGAACTTTCATCTTAATAACCTTTTCTATTGTAAAATATAAATGTAAACCTCCAATAATGTTATTTCCCATCAGCTAATGTATGTCTTTTAAACATTTCTAGTTCTCAAATTTTTCCTAATGTAAAAATGTAATTGCTTATTTCTCTATCAGTAATGCTAAGCCGATTAACTGCCTAAACAATGACCTCTTTTCTTTTTTGATTTCTTTTTGTTTTATATTTAAACTGTAATTCTCACTTTATAAACTCGAATGCTAGGTTCTCACTCTCCTTGTATTTTTATTTTAATGCGGCAATGTTTATTTAATATTACGCAAATCATATCAAATTTTAGTATGCTAATAACTCGATCTGGCGAATCAATTCTATTTATTTTTGCTATTCTGCCATTGCGGAATATTTAATCGTAAACATAAGCTTTCTTACATTATAAAATTCGCCCGATCGATATTCCTAAACTATGTTTTATTAATGAATATTATGCTTTTCACTGCTATTTAAAATAAATAATTTACTATTGCTCCATGCTATTGATTAACATGATGAAAATTGAGTATTACATAAATTTAATTCAGATCTTTATGTCTAAATGATTCATTTTATAAGTAGCCCGCCATCTAATGATAATTTAAGTCACTTATTTCTCGGGCGGATTAATATGCGTTTAACGAAGGAATTTTAATGTTTTTAATATTTTATCCTTAAGATATTGAATAAATTCTTTAAGTAAGTTGTATGCCCCCATTTGGGACTGCTTTTAGATCATTATTTCATTACGTTAGACTTAATTAGTATTTTAAGGCTGTATAAATCAGGGTAAATCAAACCTGACAGCTTTCGTAACGTGTCCCGGTGATAACGTTCCTAATTCAAAAATGGCTTTGTCATACTTTCTCTCGTTAATGGAATATATATATAGCACAATTCTCGACAGAGCGTGGAGGCCCCAGCTCTTACAGATTGTCTTAGGTTAGGTAAGCGCTGCTATGGGTTAACATTTGACGAGTCGGAACCATAGTATCTTGCCAACCAATTCCCGATGCTATCCGTCACAAGTGCGGATAAGCTTATTTTTCTTCGCTCCCAAATTGATGAAGCTCCTCGTCCGCTCAGGCCTTATCATGCGGTTCACACGTTATCGTTCCTATCCTTTCATATGGTTCAGATGTCTATAAGCCGCCATAATGATATAATTTCCCTAAGCCATCCCAAAATTCTCGTTATAGTTTAAATTTAATTAACTTTATTATATATATTATCGCTTATTAGCGCTACCCATCCTTCGTTCAACCGCTATTAATACATCATTAATTAACTATTGAGAAAATCTATAAATGTTGACTCGCACGACAATATCAAAATGATCATGCTTTTCCTATTTCTCTTCGCAGATAAGAAATAAATGAATCATCTCATAATGTTCCAAAATAATTGATCTATAATTAATGTACCTTCCATGAAATCCAAATGTAAGCAAAACTTGTTAGATCATTTATTATTTAAAATATAATCGTTATAAAAGCTCGCGTATAGTTATCAAATTATGTTATATTCATCTTAATTTAAATGTAATCATATGTTGAATAAAAACCCTCGTACTGTTATTAAGTTTGGTCATATTCTATGTAATTTAAAACCTTATAAACATTCATTCTAAAAGCTATTGTCATTGGTTAGTTTCCTTAATTTGGGAATATCATAGCGTGAGTAATAGCAACCCGTTAAATCACATTAGCATATTAAGCCGCATCTGTTCAAATAATTAATTTATCATTATGTATATTTAGTGGTGCATATCCATCAAACCTTGTTATGTTATCCAGTTTGACATGGAATGCCCAAGTGACCATAAGTGAAACCTAAATCGAGTGTTCAATATATATAGTTTCTGATTCATTGTAAATCTCCATATCTAGTGATTCACATGATGAATCAATTATTATTAATATTACGTTTAATAAATTTACATTTAATAAGCTATTTTTTGGATATTTTTGTTGGTTTGTGTGTGCACATCTATCATTACTTTGCGTTATCAATTAGTTAAGCCGTAGGTCTCTTGTATCTTTGCTGAACCTTTCTGGGCCGGAGTAAATTGAAAGGTAGGCTGCTATCATCAGAAATGTTGTTTGTAATGTGATAGACTTGGGAAGTGGGCAATAGGGCGGAGTTCATGAGTATCCCTGACCTGTGTATCTCGTATATGATTGAACTCTAGGTACTTTTGCTTAGGTCCTAATTCTTGTTAGACGAACATACAATTCTGACTGGTACAATGATAATATAAGCAAATTGACTGGATTTGAAATAACAGAATGTTTTCATCAAACTAAAACTGACAGTCAACAAATAAGTCTTTTCTACTTGAAAAAAAAATCAATAATTTTTGCATCATCTTATATCCATTGATTACTCATTGTTTACTTTATACATTTTTTTAAAATATACGCTTGTTGGCTTAAGTGCTCTAATGCTTCAACTATCCATTCCATTAGAATATATATTAAAAACAAATAATTTTAATGTTTATTGGTGAAGAATCAAGTTATTTTGCAGTCTCAAAAGTTGCCTTACAAATAGACCAAATATTTCCATACATAAAAAAGGACAGATAATTATTTGCTATCAAATTTCCATACTTTGTATTTTACATATTCAGAGGAAAAAAAAATCAAAATATTTTATCACATGATCACTATTTCTTATGCTAGCACATAACTATTATTAAAGTAAGCAAAACTTTCCATACAGTAGTGCCACTCAGTGCCAACAAGAGTAATCAAAATATTTTACTTATAGAAACAAATATGTGCAATATTCTTGGTCTATCATAAGAGATTAGTGCAATTTTATGTATTTGATAGACATGCTGAAGACAATTTTATTTTATAATAGGGTCAAATATATACTAGCAACAACTTTCAAAACTTAAGTAATAAAATAATGATATCACCATGAAATAATTGATTCACATTGTTTTGTTCTTGCTTTTCGATATCTTCCTAGATTACAGCATCTCTTACAATATTAAGCATTGTGTCATAAAAGTTAGTCTACCAGTGATAATTAATAGAAAAATATTTCAATTGATATTGTGCTGGATGGATCCGCTGAATGAAGTATACTTACACGTATATATGTTTTGGCTGGTTTCAAACTTCTTCATAATACTTTTATAATCTTATTTAATTATAAATGTTACGTGAACGAACCGGCACGTTCGAGCAAAATGGGAGATATTATTGATAGCTTTAACTATCAACAATGGCCCACCTCAGCTGCTAGATTCAAACCCCTACTATCCAAACACTTTATTTGTTTCAGAGTAAACTCCCGGCACCAGCTAGTCTCAGACTAATGTATTTGGTCAGTAGGCTCATAATCCAGCGCTCGAAACGATCCCAAAAACTAGCTCAGTATAATTTTAATCAATAATAAAATATAGAAAAGAGAATTGGTAAGAAGAGATTGATAAAAAGAAATTGATAAAAAGAATTTGATAAAAAGAATTTGATAAAAAGAATTGACCGACAAATAAAGTTTTAGTTTAAAGACAATTTATTTTAACGAGCATTAATTATACTAAATTTAAATATCTTTATAATTTTTAACTAACATAATATTGGTAATTTTGTCATGCACATTTTAAATTAACACAATATAATATATCTTATGAAAAACCAAAATAATATTTGACATTGATAAATTATCTAACATTCACAAACACACACATCAATAGTTCATTTTATGCATGCTCATAGTGTTCAAATTACTTGTCTCTGTAGAATTTACGAATTACAGCGGTGGCTACTATATATAAATGAGAATAATAAAATGTTTTACCTAGGATTTTTGGAATGTGGATATTGCTTGTTGTTAACTGCTTTAGGTGAGAATATTTCCAGCTGGCTGGGACATTTTCTTGAGGAGTTTTATTATTCTTCATGATTATTATTTCTGAAGACAGTTGAATATTGATGGAGGATTTCTGAGCCGTTAAGTAGACATTATTTCATGGGCAGGTCTTGCTGATCTTGTTGGACTAAAGGCTGAAATAAGAGTGTATATTCCCAAAAGCTGCTCGGCACTGCATTTCTGTTTCTCAATACATAATTTAAACTGCACTATTATCTGACCTGAAACAAGACTGACACTGAAAACTAGGCTGAAACTGAATGTCCGATAAAAACCTAGCTATTTATGTATGCAAAGTGTTTTTGTTTTAATATCCTCTGGAAATTTGGTGTTGTCGAAATTCCTTTAATAACTAATCCTTTGACCACGTGTTTTTGAAGATTGTTTAATTAGTAGTAGCCTTCATAAAAGTGTTGTTTTTATATCTTTAATTAGTAGCCCACAGCTGTGTTTTTAAATACATTTCATTTCAATATTTATTTTCATGTGTTTTTCAATATGATTTTAACATGCATTTATTATATATCTTATTAACAAGCTTACATTTATTTTTATTTACCATCACACATATATAGGCATTTATTCTAATAAACTGGAATGAAAAGAGATTTATATTTTAACTTTTAATTTATAATAATAACACTTTAACTTTTATGAACTCTTAGTTTTATCTTTTCTAACCAAAACTCCCCCTCCCCCCTTTTAATCAATTATTTTCTAACTTTTATTTCAAACTCTTTTACGAAACTAAACTGTAATAAAACTCTTAAACTTTCAAATACGTTTTCTTTTACAAAAGGTTATTTTAGTAATGTTTTTAGATAAATTATCATGTGCCAATTTCAATATTGGTACAATATTTAGTAGCTGAGTGTCAAATAAAATCTCAGTATTTTCCACAACTTCATATGGTAAGGGAAGCAATGTTAGCAAATTCATCTACCAAGAGTGCATGCAAACTTTTTCATTAATAATATTCTGAATCTAATCATTCTATGTGCTTTTTAAATTCTCTTTAATTGAGGCTGTAGTATGAACAGGTATCTAAATAGTTTGGACAAAATTAAAATCTATTACATTTTTTAATATCCTTCTTTTTTTTCAATTAAGATAAAATATATAAAAAATTATTTTTAGAGATTAAGTATTAATTTTTTTAAGGAATAGATACTCTAATGTATATTGTACCTACTGAAGATTCTGAATCTAATCATTCTATGACCTTTTTAAATTCTCTTTAAGTGAGGCTATAGTATATACAAATATCTGAATAGTTTGGACAAAATTGACATATATCTAATCAAATTTTTTTAATATCCTTCACTTTTTTGCAATTAAAATAAAATGAGTCAAGCATTGGTAGCCAAGAGGTCAGCGCAGCCACCTTGCAAGCAAGCACTTGCTTGCAGATAGTTGTCACGGGTTCGTTTCCTGGCCAATGCTTTAACATATGAAAAATAAAATAAAATACATAAAAAATTATTTTTTTAGATCAAGTATTAATGAGTTTCAGTATGTGGTAAAATGTCAGTCATATTTTTTTTCTTTCCTGTTTGGTTTTGGTGGTGGATATGTTAACCTATGAAACATAGAACTGTGTTGCTATGACAACAATACTATTGATATAAAATTGTTTATTATTAATTGTATTTTATAAGATTGTGAATTGACTTTAATCATTTTAAAAATGAATGTGTAAATAATAAAGTTTATAACAACGGTTGGCAACTGGTGGTCCATGACATAATTTTGATGGTCTGCAAAAAAATTCAGATATTATTTAAATTTGCTAAGTTCATTTAATAAAATTTTTGAATAAAAAATAAATTTTGTTTAAGTTGTATTATTATATGTAAAATAGAACAAAACTATTATATTGCTAATTGATTTATTACAAAATACTACTGTGACTTGCAAAACATCAACCTAAAAGGCATTTAATTAACTCCTATTCAGTCAGCAGCATACAAAAAGTAACAAAATAAGAATACCAAATTCTGTTCAATTGACTAAGCATTAAATTTGTCTATTGCACACCCTTGGTAATTGGGTGGACTAAAACCCAAAAATTTTGAAGGAAAACACACCTATAAAAATTATTAAAGAATAGAATAGTATTTGTTATTAACCTTAAATAATTTTTATAGATATGAATTTTAAAAATTACACATATAAAATGCAACAAATATGCATTTATACATTTATTTATTTTTATGAAATAAAATGAACATTATATTAACAAAAACAAAATAAAACATAATTCTTGAACAAATTATAAACATATAAATACAAACTTAGTTTTACTTTCATATAACTCAAAATGAAAACAAATAATTACCAAAAAACATACACAAAAATTATATTAATATAATATTCTAATTTATTTTGTATTTTGCTCGATATTACAATCATTTAAATATTTCTTTATATTTATATCTAATGAATCTGACCCCATTCACAGTGACCTACTTGGGTGAAAAAACGTTCTCAACTGTAACAGCTATTAAAAATAAATATTGCTCTCAGTTTGAAATAGCTCTTTTACATGTTTCGGTGACATCATTAAAATCAAGGATTAGTAAAATAATTTTAAACCAAGAGTAGCAAATGTCACACTAATTTTTAATATACATTACTATTATTTATTATTATCTTTGTGTTAAAATTAAAATTATAAATAAATATATCATACTCAATGCTAATATTAATTTGTACCTTTAAAATTATGTTAATGGTTTGCAATATCTAAAAAATTAATTATGGTTGATCTTCAATATCTAAAAGGTTTCTGACCACTGGTTTATAGTTTTGATGAAATTATAATCCTTTCTTTATTATATATATATTTGTTACCGCATTCACCATATTAGATTACAAACAATATACTTAAATGTTTAATATCTCAAATATATTTATTATTTTATTTGTATATTATACTGGAAAAATATATATATGAAGCTATATTTCTAGTGTGGTAGGGTGAGAATGTATTATCAATTGTTTAATTTGTGTTAGAATGATAGAAGATTTGTATTATGAAACATCAATGTTTGTTGTATGAAATAATTTTAAAATATTTTATTTGTTGTTATTCTTGTATTAGTTTTTTTATTTGAGAGATGCTAGTTAAAATTGGCTAAAGAGATATTAAAAAGTATTGCTATAGTTACTCAGATGTTAATGGGAAAAGTTATAAATAGAATTTAATAAAAAAAATTCTCTATCTCTACCTTGGCCTCAATAGTAGCAAATTCAAGTTCATTCTTCTGATTTATTGAATTTATTTTTTAAAGTATATGATTGTAAAATGGATAGAATGATGGGCTGAAAGCAATAATGTTTATTGGTCAGACAGGATCACTGAATTTGTGAGGTGACAATTTGTTGAAATATGAAATTAATTCTTAGCATTTCAAAAAAGCCATCGGAATGTTTATTTCTTTTAAAAATGGATATTATCTACTTTTCAATGATGAAGTCTAAAAGCTAATAACATAAATGTACATAAAGATTATGTTCAGCTATTTTTTAAGCTTGTTAGATAATTTATACATCAGGTAAAAATGGTTTAATTTCCATAGCTTGGTCATTGATGACACTTGCATCTGTTCACTTGTAATATTTTATAAATTGATTACTTGCTAAATAAAAGGATATCTGCATTGCACCATTGTGTATATAAATTAGTGTTTCCAAACTTATAATCTTATATAGATGAAATATCTTCTGAATGAAAAGATAATTAGGATACTTGGAAAATATCAGAATAAAATGTGCTTCAAAACTTAGTTTTTTGTAATATTTCTACCTTTTCAGGAATAATAAAACATTGTTGAATCATGATTTTAAAAAAGTCACTAGTTCTATTTTCAGAAATGCTGTATTTAAAGACTATTATTCAAGTTATTTGCTTATATTTAGCATTATTATTGCTATATATTTTTCTCTTCATTTAAAATTTATAATATTTATTGATAAATCAATTATTTTATATAGCGTGATGTTTTATAAACTGTAATAGCTAAACAGCATTGATATAAATAGTAGTGTAATTTTAAGTTAAGAAGTGATTTATTTATATACCTAAATATAAGAGAGTTTTGTCTTCCTAAGTTTGAATTTATATCTTGCAGCATAGTAATGATTATTTTAATTTAAAATATTTATTTTTTTATTTATTGACTAAAAATTAACTTCACATATATCACTTGTATCAGGAGTTCAAAAAGGATTATATTATAATAAGTATTTATTTTATTTTGTTCTTTTAAATTAATATTAACAAATAATTAGATTTATATATATTATATTGTGATTAACTAAATTTTATATAAAATATAAAAAAAAGATATATCTTGAACTCTCTTATATTTCAGAAAGTATAAATGTTCTACAATTTTTTATTAAATAAACATATATTTAGTATCCAATAAGTGGAGAATGATATGCAATCATCTATTTAAACAGTATAATCAGATCATGTGCACATATTTTAAATATTTATTTGCCATATATTGATTGTAATTTATATCAATTTGTTAATAAATTTTGAATTAATTTAAAACAAATAAACTTGCTTGGTTATCATTCAATTTTATAATGCAAATTTATTAGTTATTTGTATTTGGATATGATGATATTCACTAATTCATCATACCACATAATTCATTAGAAACAGTTACAAAATAATTCAGAAATCAAAACACAGGATGAGTAAGAGTATAATTAAATATCATTTTCTTTGTATTAAATTTAATGTTAATTATTGAGGCAGTTATAGATTTTATATAGTGATAAATTAACTGATTTAACATTCTTCAATATTTAATAAGTAGTTATAAACTTACTGTAATTATTTTGTTAGTATCATGTAATAGATATATCTATTAGGGTAGAAATTATATATAAATTGATTTGATGATTGATAAAAGTGCAAATATGATATTTGTTGAAGATGAATAAAGATAGTTGCAATGAAATGTTTGCGCATTTTAATGTAAGTCATTATTGATTAAAAAGAAATATATTGTCAGTATACAACCATAAAAATCAGTCTTATTCAGTTATAGAGTTGTTAATAGTAATATATTTGATCCTGTTATACAAATTAGAGTGATTTACTTTAATTATATTAAAAGTTCATTAATGTGGATTGAAAATTTAGTTTAAGTTAATAAAACAATGATAATAATCTTTGTTGTAACCTCATAGATTCCTCTAGCATTTAGAATGGATAAAAAACAAAAACATTTCTTCAAGCTATTCTAAAATATAAGCATTATTTGCAATAGATTAAAGATAAAATAATAAACCCAAATATCACTATGTCATAAATAACAGTATATGCCTATTATACAGATGTCTTATAATATAATAAAAATAATGACAAAGATTAAACAGATACACTTTAATATTCCTCATGAATCAACACACTGTTTATAATAAACCAATATTGTACCAAAAGTCAAACATTATTTCTATTCATATTTAAACAAAATAATTCATGGATGGATGAAATATATCTAACAATGTATATAACTCAATAATTTATTTCTAATTACTACTGAATAAAATAAAAGTACTGCTAACTCAACCTTGCTATTCTTATTAACTAAGTCAATTATAATAAGCTTTAATAGTTAATAATAATACCAAATCAATTAATCCAACATATCTTTCCATTTTCACAAACTTAAAATATAAAATCAAATCATCCTAGTAAATAACCTTAAGATTTTCAGCATCCAGTCATAACAATACATAAAATAAATGATAGATTTCTATTTGATGCTTACGCTAAAACAATTGACAAATCACACCCAATTACTTTTCAGTTTATTAAAGCTAAGTTATTAAAACCTTAGACTTTTATTATAATCAAATGCTAGTATTAAAATTTAATATTTAAATAAGCTTTTTATGTTTCATTTTAATACCTTATATTTGGCAATCTAAATAGAATTTGAATAAGACCTTTTATCAAATATAAATACTATTACATTGATTGCTTTTAAATATGACAATTCATTCATTAATTATAATTTTTTTATTTAATTTATTCTATTACAATATATCATCAAAGTAATTAAGAATAGGTCGATTCATTCTATTCTTGATTCCTTTTTTCAATATTTAGAGTGCTTTTAAGTTATAGCCTGGGGAAAAGTGACTTACTCCCTTTGTTTATATATATATATGTGTGTAATAATATTATAATTTGATGTCTGTATTTCTTCAAATCAATATAAATAATCTTATAATTGAATATTTATAAATACAGTAATTAGATATATGTGAAGTATAACTTTAAAAATTTTATCCACTTAGGAGCACTTTTGACTATTCTCATAATTTTTGCCAACTAACACTTTAAAAGACTAACCTTCCCACAATTCCATAATCTTATCTGTCTGTCTGATAATTAACTCTTGTTTGTATTTGTATATTAGCCTAGCTTCATTTATTTTCCTTTTGTTGTTATTTTTTTCAATTTGCAATATTTTTACAGGTAGTTACGGATAATTCAACTGATGATGTATTACCCTGAAGGCATATCAGTCTAATCTTGTGATTTTTAAGATAACATCTCCAAGTGATCTGCGGACACATGTAATCACTAAAATGTGTCTGCAGATCACATGAACACGGTACGTTAAAAATCACAAGATTAGACTGATATGCCTTCAGGGTAATATGTCATCGGTTGAATTATCCAGGTCATGTGATAAAAACTATTCAAAAATTTAAAAAATCTGATGCAGGTCAGGCAAATAGTAAAAAAAAAAATATAAAAATGTACATGCATGCGTCAAAATAATTTAGAAAAAACTATATTATAATTTATAAAACCACCCTATATTATGCTCAATTATAAAAAACAGCATGTAGTGCTGGAGTTGGTGGGGGGGCCCTTTGTGTTTTTGACAAGCCGAAGGCTTGGCATACATCTATACCTTGTATTACTCTCACAGAAATTAAAAATTAAATTAAAACGTAATTCAATGTAAATTTGAGAATTGTAGAAATATTAACAAAAAATTTTTGTAAATTTTAAATAAACAGCTAAATAAAAAAGACGCGATTTAATGCAAATCTGGTGTTAATGGCGTAGCTCTGTATTACTCTCATAGCTGTAATTTTTATAATTGCTGATGAATTTACGAAAAATAATTTGAGAATTGTAGAAGTATTAACAAAAAGTTTTTGTAAATTTAAAATAAACAAATAAAACCCTTTACCCGAATTAATGCGAATCTGGTATTAATGGCGTCTTTGGAAAAATGTGTTATCACATGCATTTGGTAAGTTTAAAAACGTACTGTATATCCCAAATTTTGTTTAAAAAAATTATTGAAAACTATTTACACATAAAACGTAATTCAATGTAAGTTTCAGAATTGTAGAAATATTAACAAAAATTTTTGGTAAATTTTAAATAAACAGCTAAATAAAAAAGACACGATTTAATACAAATCTGGTATTAATGGCGTCGCTCTGTATTACTCTCATAGCTGTAATTTTTATAATTGCTGATGAATTTACGAAAAATAATTTGAGAATTGTAGAAGTATTAACAAAAAGTTTTTGTAAATTTAAAATAAACAAATAAAACCCTTTACCCGAATTAATGCGAATCTGGTATCAATGGTGTCTTTGGAAAAATGTGTTATCACATGCATTTGGTAAGTTTAAAAACGTACTGTATATCCCAAATTTTGTTTAAAAAAATTATTGAAAACTATTTACACATAAAACGTAATTCAATGTAAGTTTCAGAATTGTAGAAATATTAACAAAAATTTTTGGTAAATTTTAAATAAACAGCTAAATAAAAAAGACACGATTTAATACAAATCTGGTATTAATGGCGTCGCTCTGTATTACTCTCATAGCTGTAATTTTTATAATTGCTGATGAATTTATGAAAAATAATTTGAGAATTGTAGAAATATTAACAAAAAGTTATTATAATTGCCGATGAATTTTTCAGAATTGTAGAAATATTAACAAAAAATTTTTGTAAATTTAAAATAAACAGATAAATAAAAAACACTTTACCGGAATAAATTATTTACACATTAAACGTAATTCAATGTAAGTTTCAGAATTGTAGAAATATTAAACAAAAATTTTTTGTAAATTTAAAATAAGCAGATAAATAAAAAACAGTTTACCGGAATAAATTATTTACACATTAAACGTAATTCAATGTAAGTTTGAGAATTGTAGAAATATTAACAAAAAATATTTGTAAATTTAAAATAAACAGATAAATAAAACACTTTACCTGAATTAACAGCTCAAAAAAGTAACTGTGATGCCGTGGATAGCAAAATCGCAATAGACAGAAAAATCAAAAAATTTCCCAAACCTCTCTACAAATTTTAAATCTCACAGGTGAAAAAAAAAATTGACTCTCTGATGGATTAATCACGCCAGTCACTTGGTTACCATGACAATGTTGTCATGCAAAAAATGTCAATGTCTACCGGAAGGGAAATCGGTAAGTCAAAAACGTCATCGGTTGAATTATCCGTAAGTACCTTTTTACATTATTATAATTGAAGTTAAAACTATAAATACATGACTTATTATGGTCATAAAAAATGGATGCTGAAACATTATTATTTAATTTGTAATTTTGTTTCATTTTATGAACCCTTTTTAATAAAAAGTGCTCTTTAGTTCTTTTTTCCATAATAAATCATGTATTTATGGTTTCAACTTCAATTATAATAATGTAAAAATATTGCAAATTGAAAAAAATAACAACAAAAGAAAAATAAAGGAAGATATGCTAATATACAGATACAAACAAGACTTAATTAACAGACAGGCAGCAAATATTAAGATCATGGAATTGTGGGAAGGTTAACCTTTCAAAGTGTTAGTTGACAAAGACTATGCAGATATTGAAAGTGCTCCTAAGTGGATAAAATTTTTAAAGTTATACTCTACATATATCTAATTACTGTATTTATAAATATTCAATTATATATATATATTTAAACAGAAAGGATTTTTCATCCTAACACATGGCTGAACTATTTTTATAATATCTCAATGATGACTTGTTGAGTATTGAGGAAACACTCAAACTAAGACACAAGATAGAGATTTCTGAAAAGATAAGAATGGCTACCTTATCTTTTAGCCTATTTTCTAGTTATATAGGCCAATCTAAAATATTTCAGTTTAAGAGCATGGACATGTTTCTCTGTTCACGTTACTTCCAATTATTTTTTTTTCTGCATATTAACTCACAAAATCTTTAAGTTTATTATATGTTAATATTTAGAAATATTACAAATTATGTAATATTTAATATCATTTACTAGCACAGGGGTAGTATGTAATTTAAAGAGTAAGGATTTTTCATCTTAACACATGTGCTATACTGTTTTTATAATATCTTAATGCTGTCTATTGAGTATTGTGGAAACTCTGAAACTAAAATACAAGATAGTCTTTTAAAAATATGAGAGTGACCATCTTATCATTAAACCTATTTTCTAGCTATATAGGCCAGTCTAAAGCATCACAGTTTAAGAGCATGAAGATATGTCTCTGTTCACTTTACTTCCATTATTTTCTTTCTGCACATTAACTCTCATGAAATCTTTAAATTTACTACATGTTAATATTTGAAAACATTAGAAATTACATAATATTTAATTTTATTTACTAGTGCAGTGGTAGTATGTAATTTAAACTAAAATTTTTTTATCCTAACACATGTGCTGTACTATCTATCTCTCTGCTAGTAAATAAAATTAAATATTACATAATTTCTAATATTTCTGAATATTAACATGTAATAAATTTAAAGATTTCATAAGAGCTAATACACAGAAAGAAAATAATAGCAGTAAAATGAACAAAAAATATCTTCATGATCTTAAACTGAGATGCTTTAGATTGGCCTATATAACTAAAAAATAGGTCTAAAAATAAGATAACTTTTATCTTTTCAAAAGTCTCTATCTTGTGTCTTAGTTTGAGAGTTTCCTCGATACTCAATAAGACATCATTGAGATATTATAAAAAACAGTACATGACATGTGTTAGGATGAAAAATGCTTACTGTTTAAATTACATACTATCTCTGCAGTAGTAAATAAAATTAGATATGATATATATATATTGTAACCTCACTATCTTGGACTCCATATATAATTCTATTAAAAATGGAAAATTATATAAGATGATATATATAATTGTATAAAAAAATGCATGTAATATTTATTTAATGTATTGTTATGATATAGTCAATTATTTTATAAATACTGAATTTATATATGAGGGTTTTGATTTATTTTAATGATTTATATTGTTATTGTTTGTTTTAATTCAATTATTGGACACTGGATGGTTTTATGTTTGAAATAATTCATCAACATTAAATAAATTATTACTGATTATATAGCTGTTGCAAAGAATTTATTATTATTTTCTGATTATTAATTCTATTAAAGACAAAATATAAAAATAAAAAGGTATTTAAATAATATTTAGTTTAATTAATTAAAGATAAAGTAGGCTTTGAAATATCATTAAGGGATATGGGGAAATAACTTGAAATAAATTAAAATACCTAATCCTAGGTATCTATTTTTAAGTTGTTGTTTTTTAATTAAAAGTAATTACATCTTATTGTCAAAATGTAAGGCATTGAAGTATTTTTTTTGTTACAATATGAAATTAAAGATAATTATTTTGAAGTTCTTAATAATAATTAATAGAAAATGAAGGTAGATAATTCATCAGATAATAGGAGAGTTGAGTATAATTTTTTAAAAAAAGAGAAAAACTTGGTTTATTTTTATAACAATGGTTGCTGTTTACCTAGGAGAGAGTTCTTTTTTTTTTATCATCCTTCAAATTAATGTGAAGGACAAATGTTCCTTTAACCAGCCAAAATTGTCTAGAATATTGCATTTTTATGGTAGCCAATTAGTTATAAGACATAATGATGATTTCTAAACTAGTGTTCATTAATATCTAAAATGACTAATTAAAATACCTGTTGGATGTTTGCCCTATCTTTCCATGATATACTGGAAAAGTTGCCAATGTAATGACTAATTAATACCTATCGTTGTCAGAGTTGTTTACCATTGCTGTATATCTATAATGCTTATTTAAAAAATTGACAAAATGACCCATGGATAGAAGAATTTTTATTAGGTATTAAAAAGCAGAATTGACCTATATATGAAAAGTTCTACATGATCTTTCCTATTTTCAAATAAGCCCAGAGATTTAATGAAGTTATGACAGTGGATTCAAACTTGTATATGGATACTTTTTTTTAAATTAAAGTAATATATCAAATGTTTTAAATGACAAAAGAAAAATATTCTGTAATGTTGACTTCAACAAACCAACAAAAACAAAATCCACAAACCGAATTGCATTAAGAGAATGAGAGTTTATTGAATGAGTTAAAACTAAATATGAACTAAAGTTAATTGTAGGAGAAAAGTTAAATTCATAACATCTAAAGGAAAAAAAAATGGCAAAATCATCCCAATTAATTCAGCTTCTTAAAATTATTAACTTTATTAATAACTGACCTAATTTAATTCTGTGAAGATGTTTTGTCATTTTAATTTTAGCATTGCATTCAGTTATTATTCTAATGGTATTAACCTAATTTTATTTATATATAAACCTTTTATGTATTACGATTATCCCAAACCTCAAAATGATAAATGCTGATAATTAATGACCTTATAAGAAATTGCATTTTTCTCCACTTAGATGATACTTTAAAATGTATATTTTTGTTGTAAAATATTGAAATCAAAATCTGAAAGAGCATAATATATATAATTAATTCCTCTACTGACAAACAGTGTTTTGTTTCATTGAAGTATAAAATAATTTTTGTTTATTTTATGTACAATAATTTCTGATAATTCCTTTTGTTATTTAATGGTACCTTATCGCAAATGCAGAAATTATGTGATTTAGTGTGTGAATAAGATAAATATATCAAAACTTTTCATATACACCTGGGTCTCATATTATGTGGTAGATAGGTTCGTCAGAAAATGTGCACAAAAGAAATCACAAAAAAATAAATATAACTTACCTTGAAAAATGGGGGATAGGTGCTTTAATTTTCAGAAGTCGGCATAAAAGCAAAGCAACAAGGAAAAATTACTTTAAAATTCGCATTAAAAAAATAAGGAAATAAAGTATGACTAATAAAAAATTTCAAATATTTGAAAAAAATTAATACAAGACAAACTTTTTTTACTTTTTTTATTAACTATAGTATTTAATTTTACATTTTTTCATACATATTTTAATCATTACCACTGTATGTGTTCGTTTGTGAACTAGTAAGACATCAGATTCGTGACATAATGTCCAACTAGCACCACTTTCAGTCTTGTGCTGTTTCTATATTAAAAAAATGGAATCGCAATCAAAACAAAAAGATTATCATTAGAAAGATTATTTTCAGTTTATAAAATCAATAAAATCTTCATTGTTATTTTAAAAATCTAAAAAAATATTTGTTTCTGTTATATCTAACAAAATACATTTTAAAAGTTTAAAATTTTTGAATATTTATTGCAATATTTTTATACGTATGTACAAATCTATTATTATTATTTACTCATTAGTATAAGTAGGTTATTTACATAGAAACTAATATTCTAACTACAGCTTCAGACCATATTCACGTAAGTTGCTAATATAATGTTATATTTTTGAAAAAAAAAAGTATTTCAAGTCAAAATAAGTTATTAATAATTTAAATTTCTTGATATCTAATAAATATAGTGAAATATAAAAGATATTAAGAAGAAATATGAATTGCATAACTTCAAAATCACATTAAAATAATCCACATAAAATGAGACCCAGGTGTAATCTATAAAAAAAAAAAAGGCATAATAAATTTTCATTAAAATCATTCCCCAATAATCATTTGTACTGTTCCTTTATGAAGATCAATTTATTTGCCAAAGCAGACTTAGAATTATTTAATCTTAGCATTTTGTTTGATATTTACTATACTTGGCATAATTTAAATTCATTATCTAAATTTTCTTTTCATTATTCAATAATTATAAAATATCTAATGGAGAATATATTTGCTAGCAGAATTATTTGGCAGACATGTTTGATTTGTATTTGCTTTAATTGAAGCAGATGTCAAAACAAACAGCAACAGTAAACTGGAAAAAGAAAGCACATTTTCATCAGAATTATAAGAGTTCATATGAATGAACTGATTATTATTTAATGATGAATTCCATGTGTCTGTATTAATTTTAACCTCAATATGCTTTATTATATTTGGCATTTTAAATACCAGGCGATGTATGTTATCATTAGTAGAAATGATCATTAATTTTGTAGTATTTATACTTTTGAAGGATTTCTTATCTTTACAACTTATCATCTTCAAGGGATCCATTATAGAGAATTTTAACTTTTCTAACCTCTGTTACATTTTATCTTATTCAATTTATGCTTTGTACACATTTCTTGTAAAGTAAATGAAATTTTTAATGACAAAAATTTTATAGATGTCTTTTATTTGAAAAAATATACATGATAAACAGAGTTCATGTAGATCAATATCTTCTTAAAAACAATTGATCACAATTGTGGAGATAGTAAAGTATATATGGAGAAAAACTGGGTAGAGTGAAAAGAAAAAAAAGTATTGAAAGTTAATGTCAAACAACTCTTTAAAATGTGTGAAAAGCAGAGAAAGAGTTAAGTATATATATATGTGACTTCCTAAATAGCTTACTACAGAGTATATTTAACATTTTTAAAAAAGATAAACACTAAAAAAAGAGAGACTTTTTTTTTATCAGATTAGCTAACTATCAGTTGGTAAAAAAATTTATGCTATTTTTTATATTCTCACAATAGGTAGATATTTGATCACTAACAAATAGTTCAATGATGAGTTGAATATAAATGAGCTATATCATATACAATATATATACAATATATTAGTCTGCATCCAGAACAGATTATATTTACATATTTAAGAAGGTTTATTTAAACTTCTTTATATCAATAATTTCAATATCTGTGGCCAAATTGCAAATTTTAGTGTCTATGTAAACACATTAGACCATAAATAAAACTGGGATTCCACCCTTATTGTTAAATGAGATTGCCTTGACAACAGGTTAAGATTGTTGATTGTAATTGATATTGAAATAGTCTAAGTATTGACTAGTTTTAATGATTACAATATATATATAGAGTTGATGATCATTTAGTTATATTTATATATTGGACTATTTCCATCATCTAATGAGAGTATTGAATGTCTTTAGATAAATTTAACTTTATTTAAATATTCCAAATATATTCAACTATTAGTAATAGCACACAGATTAATATATGCTCAATGTTTCAAGTATTATTATTCTCCCCTCTTCTTCAGGTGTTGCTGATCTGACCACTGACAGTACTAGCATGGCAATTGAACCTGGACATTAAATTCTTGACTAGTGAATTTTGAGATAACACTCTAACCAACTGAGCAACAATGAGTAGAAATTTAATATACTTATTTATCTATGAGATTCCTCCTGATTTAATCACTAACCAACTTTGCTCTTAGGAAAAAGTGGAGGAATCAGAAGGAACCTCATAGATAAGCATATAAAATTTTCTCCTGACTGTGGCTTAGTTGGTTAGAGCATTACCTTAAAATTTACTACACAAGAATCTAAGGGTCCAGGTCTGATTCCCATGCTAGTATTGTCACTGATCAGGCCAGCAACACATGAAGAAGAGGGGAGACTAATATCTCTCAAACCATTGTGCATATACTAACCTATGTGCTATTACTAACAGTTGAATGTATTTGGAATATTTAAATAAAGTTAAATTTTTTTAAAGACATTCAATACTCATATTATATTGTGGAAATAGTCCAATATATAAATACAATTATATACATATATTAAAATTCGATGATATACAAACAGACCAAACGCATAAATAAATATTAGAAAACTAAATAGATATTAGTTTAATAGTTAAGTAAAAGCTTTATGGACTTTGGCATTTTGAAATCATTAGTTGATGAAAATTAAACCATTTAAAAAAAAACTGCTATCCTAATAGGTTTAAAAAGAAATTGAGTCTTCAATACAGCTAATTCACAAGGGAACATCTCTTGATGTTGTTGTCAAGAGACGAATCTTTGCTGACTGATTTGAAAAATCCTTTTTCTAAAACTGTATTTCTTTTTACTGTATTATTATAAGAAAAATATATCAATTTTTAAATAAAACTTTAAAGACTACATTTAATAGTTGTTGTTTGTGGATTTATTAAAAAAGGAAAATAAATTTAAAAATGTAATCAAATTAAATTTGAATGTATTTATAAAATGATTTTAAGACAGTAGTAATTATATTGATGTAATAGTATTTATATAATAACAAATATAAAACGATATTTATTTATTTTTTAAAAAGTTAAATACAAATATATTGTTTGTATAGAACTTAATGTAATTAGAAGAAATTTGAACTCAAGATTTTCAAGCTCCCTCCATCTTGTACATCTGATAAACATGACCATACTCATGTAAAAAAGATAAAGGATTTTCAATATAGGTATTTCGTGCTGAACCAGCACTCATTAGTTGGCCCAGATCATCGGCTCCCACACATACATACAATTAGTGCTCAATTTATATTAAGATAAAAAATCTTCATACTTTAATGGACAGGCTTCAATCTTCTCACCCTCCAACTCTTCAGCCATCCATATAATTAAAAATTTGATGGAATACTCAAAGCCCTTGATGATGTCAATATTGTTGTCATACCCATGTTGATTTTAAGTCATTCTGATCCCTCAATATATAGGATCTTAATATGTCCATATGAATATACAGGAGAGGAATGGACAGAATATAGGCTAAATATATATTTAAATACAAATATATTGTCTATAATGAACTTAAGGTAATTAGGATGTATTTGAACTCAGACTTTCAAGCTCCCTACAGTCATCCACTCCATCTTATACAACTGATACTCATGTCCACATACATGTGAAAAAGATAAATGATCTCTAAAATACATATTTTGAGCTGAACCAACACTCATCAGTTAGTCCAGATCATCATCTCCTACACATATATAAATCAGTTACCAGTTTATATTAAAATAGCAAGTATTATACATAACAAAGGAAAAAATATATATAAATAATTTAAAATTATATGTGACTAAACATTTTTAAACGGAAGTCGCATATAAATGTCTGCATTTGCTTTTTTAAAACGAATTAACAGATTCTTTTAGTTTATTATTTTAATTGAATGAAACTTTAGTATCTAATAGAATCGTTGGACTTTGTATAAAATGTAATTAATACCGACATACAACTATCAATGTGAAATCTCTTGTAAGGCTTTAGTGGATTTGTGAATTTTTCAATATACCTTTTCCTTCTTATAAACTCAATCGCTGTTGAAAATTTAAATAACATTAATTTTACTATCATTACATTTCCATCATTGGTTTTCAATAAAATGAAATAAACGGTTAAATAGTTGGAAGGGTGAGAAGATTAAAGCCTGTTCATTAAAGTTTGAGAAATTGCTATCTTAATATAAGCTGAGCACTGATTGTATATATATGTAAGATTAAGATCTGGCCCAACTGATGAATGCTGTTTCTGCATAAAATACATGTATTGGAGATCATGTATTTTTTGCATGTGTGTGGTCATATGTATCAGTTGATTGAGATGGAGTGGAGGACAAATAGACTAAAAAATCCTGAATTCAAATCCCTCTACTTAAAATAGTTATTGTAAACTGCGTAGGACTTTAAAATACAAAATACATAACATCATAAAATTATTATACAACATTAATTCAAGCAAAAAAATAAATGCTGCATGTTTTTGTTTGGATAAAAAAAGTTTTAAATGTGTTCAGAGTAAGGGGTAGTTTACCGATAGTTGTAAATGGAAGATTATTTATTAATCATATATCCAATATGTAATCTGTTGTTTGAAAAATCATGTGCCATTGGAGCAACAAAATAATAAAGTGTGAATAAGATTCATATTCATTTAACCAGACTAACTTTTTTTTGCTTTCATCAAATAAAAACTAAACCATTTATGGTGATGCTCAAAACAGTATGGGGAAGGGGAGAGCAGATGATCTCGCTTGAGATCCCAATGATCTTTGGGGAAAATGGATGTTGTACATTGTTGGTGTCTCTAAGACCTTGGTTATTAAAAACTTGTAGAATATATGTGCAAAGTAATCAAAAATACTTATGTAACATAAGGAAATGACATACTTTTATGAAAATGAAGCCCCAGTAAAGAATTTTCTGAACATATTTTATCTTTCCAATTAGATAAATCCTGACCTCTATATGAAAAAAAAAACTGTGATATCAATTGAATCTTTGAGCTGTTTATACATAAGTTACTTAAGTTGGTAACCATAGAAGATATTATCAGTGTTGTAATTTTGAGGCTTAGCAAATTACTCACATTGGTTGGCATGAATTAAAAGTAAAAATGTATTATTTAATATATCAATTAAAGACCAGTCAACACTTAGACAATCCCAATATCAATAACAATCAACAATTTCAAACTGTTGTCAAGGCAACCTCCTTTTAACAATAAAGCTAGTATATGGATATTTATAAGACAGCTTTTACTGTTAGTGAAATATTATGAAGGAACTTATAGATAATACAACCAGGAGATGAATTCAGTAGTGACTATACAAGTCTGTCAATTCTACAATTGTAACTTTAGATTTGGAAGTCTTTAGTTATGTGGACAATGGTTTATTTTTGTCCACATCTGTGTAGAGTAGCATCTTCTAAATTCCATTATGAACAAATAATAATTGCAATGATCATAGATTGTCCTGAATCTGTTGATATGGGTCCAGTTGTATCTAGAAAATGGAATATAGTAATGCTGATAAAAGTTAGAATTGAAAAAAAGAAGCTGAAAAAGAATTTTATTGAAATAGTTTTATAATTAATTAATTTTTAAAAATAAATAAACCTTTAAATTAAACACAACTCAATGTATATGTAAACAAAGAGATTAAATCACCTTCTCCAGGCCATGACTTAAAAACACTCTAAACATTGAATATGGGATCAAAAATAGAATGAATTTACATAGTTCTGGTAGCACTAATGTTTATATCCATACAGAGTGAAATTAATTTGTCAACCAGATATAATATGGAATTTGAGAGTTATTAAACTCTTAATTAATTATACAAAGTTCTTTCAAAAACCAAATTTATTTTACATTTAGACCATAGAAATACAGACCAAAAAGTAAAAAAAAAACAAGTAAATGATTATGAAATAGCATGCAAATAAAAAAAGGATATATTTGAGTTAATGTTTGCACAGGAAACTTTTGTGAATTGTTTGTTGTTCCAAAAATAGACCATAGAAACCCAATTTGTCTAAAGTTCATAGCAGGGAAGATTAAAATGAGATGCTGTTAGTAGGTAGTATTAATATCCATGTTTGAGTTTTATGAAATGATAAAAAGCAACAGCCATCCAATAAACAGCAAAGTTGCGGGGAGCTCTATCCAATTGCAATGGAGTCCCAGGTTTGTGCAGCTGTGAAGGGGTCAGCAGTGCGCATATCTCTATCCCTTTCCTTGTTTAGTATTTGGCAAAACGCTGTGAATATATTATTCAAGGTCTCAGCCTGGAACACCAGCTTACAGCGCAATGCCCAGATGGAAAAGTTAATTGTGGCCGAAAGCCGGATCTCAGAGAATATGCCCTTTTCAATTGCTGTCTTGAGGTTCATTTTAATTTGATTTCTTGTCATGTTTTGTTGAAAATGAGTTCTTAAATTGTTCAAAGTTGTGCATTCGAAGAGGAAGTGATCGGTAGTCTCTTCCTGTCTTTGACACAATGTGCAATTAGGGTCAATATCTTGCCCCCTTTTATAGTGGAGGAAGGCATTTGTTGGGAGGGCATGCAGGTTCGATTTCAATAGGAAGTCCACAATTTTTGGCGGCAACTTCCAGAGCTTGGTCATCCTTATCATTCGAGGGATGTTGATTGAAAGGCACTTGGGGATCCTCTGTTTTTGATGGTCAAGAAGATCAAACACTTCCCAATATGCAAGTTTTCTTTAAAATAGGGTTGATGTTGGTTTGATGTTATCAAAGATAAAGTTGATCTGCTGTTGAAGGAGCAAGGCACGTCCTCTGGGGGGTGGCCGATCAGTAGGTAGAATATCCTTTTCCGGAAGTGGGCATTGAGCACGTTCATTTTCCTTGAAGATGTTGTAGAGTACATTATGGATGCGTTGTAAGTTGAATATAGTTAGCGAGTGTAGTGAGAGACCATTTAAAGTTTTGGGCTTTTGTAGGATTCTCAAGCTAATCATGGGTGATCGGCCCGCCCAACACAGTTTTCTACAGGCGGTTTCTATTTTGTTGATGAATACCTTGGTGGGGATGAACCCTGCCAAATAGTATATTATTTTTGGAAGAATGAGAGCATTTAAAAGGGATACTTTCCCAAATAGGGAAAGGTATATTTTTGACAAAGATGCGATTGTGGTTTCAATTTTCTCTAATAATGAGTCCTGTATCTCTTTACGCATCACCGTGGGTGTTTTTGATAGGTGAAATCCTAGAAATTTCTGTGGTGCTGCTTCAAATCCACCAGAGATCTTCTGGCCAGTAAGAATTGACCAAATAGCTGATTTTTTTGGGTTGACAAGGAAACCAGATAATTTGGCATGGTGATCAAGAAGTTGTTTTAGCTTACCCAGTTCATCATGGGATGAAAGAAACACAACTACATCATCCATATAGGAGATGTGATTGATGTTCTCATTAAGTAGCGGAACAGCGATACCAGAAAACGTGGCCTCGATGTTCAACAGCATTGGATTGATATAGGCAGCAAAGAGAAGTGCACTCAGGGGAGAACCTTGGGGGATGGAGATGTAGAGCATAAAACCCAGGGCAATGCGACCATCTAGGGACAAGAACACTTCCCGATTGTAAAGAAGGTTCTCAATCATTTGAATGTATATGGGTGGTACATTTATCTGTTCCAGAACACTGAGAAGAACATCAATTCTCACGGAGTCGAATGCCCCAGCTATATCAAGTTGGACTGCAATGGGCCGGGACTTCCTTTGTCTCCACACATGATCGACCAGAAGTCTGAAGCGGCTGACAGCATCAGATGTTGAAGTGCCTTTTTTTGCAAATTGATAGCAGGAAAGTTGTTTAATTATGTTATATTGAATCTTGTCTTTAATGATGCTCTCGATGATCTTTGTCAATAGAGGAATCATCGAGATAGGACGCAGGTTATTGAGATCTGGTTGTGCATCACGCTTCTTTAAAAAGGGTACCATGGAGATGGGACATAGGTTTATTAGGTGATGACTTCCAGTGGTGATGAGGTCTATCATTCCGTGGATTACTGGGATAGTAAAAGCTCTTAGGTGTAAAAGTAGAAATCTGGGAATTCCATGCATGCCAGGATGGACACTTTCTGGGAGTGATTGCAGTTTGTCAAGAATATCACCATCTGTGATGTTATGTTCCATAGGGTTGTTAGTAACAAAAACTCTATGGATGTTAGTGACACCAATAGGTTGTAATTTTCTTTTGTAAAAGTCTCTTATTTTGGAAAGCATGGAGAGGCCGATATATTGTTTACTGTGTATCTTGATCGATGAGGGTGCCTTGTTTTGTTGGTTGGATTTTAGGGCCCATCTGATGTAACCTCGAGTCCAGCAGTGTTGATATGCTAAGTAACTGCGCGCTCGTTTAATTGATAGGTATTCAGCCAGGGATTGTTGGGTAGCTTTGTATTGTAGTTTAAGGCGAGTAATTTCTTGGATATTTTGCCTTTGTATGGGCAAATGTTTAAGTGTGTCGGCTATCTTGTCCAATTGACTTAGTAATTTGAGGGGACCTTTATTATGTTGAGTGCATTTATGAATATGTGATTGTAGAATATTTATGAAGTTATTAATTATACAAAGTTGAAGACAATATTCTCAGTTTTAACACCTTGATTGTATTTGAGAGTGCTTTTAAGTCATAGCCTGGAGATGGTGATTTACACCATTTGTATACATTGAGTTTTGTTTAATTTAAAGTTTACATATTAAATATTGTTTAATTATTACAATCAATGTGTTAAAAATGAGATGCTGTTTCCTGCCATGTATAATTAATTATGAGTTTAATAATTCTTAAATGTCATATTCTATCTGGTTGATGAATTAATTTCATTTTGAATTACCAACAATGTTGATAAAGGTATGCTTATAAACATCAGGAATGTGTGAATTCATTCTATTCTTGATCTTTTGTTCAACGTTTAGAGTGCTTTTAAGCTATAGCCTGGAGAGGGAATATATAAAAATTTAAAATAAAATTAATCATTCAAGTTATAAAAACAAAGCTTAATATTTGAAGTGCTAAGCACCAAGACTAGTTTTTTCAAGTAAAAATAGAAGTCTCTAATATATATTGTAACAGGAACCAAGTTCAAACCCTGTCTCAAGGGAAAGTTATATACTCACACACATACCTGCAAACTTAGTAAGATATATATTTTTTAAGGAAGTCATAAAATAAGTAAACATTTTTATCCATCATATGTTTTATGTGAGCTATTATTTATTATATTTTCATGAGATGTGTATATATATATTGTGCCGGTCAAAATCGTGTATTCATTCAACAAGACCAATAATCCAAGCAAAAGTACATTGAATCCAACCATGCACAAGATACATATGTCAGGACAAAGATGAATCCTAACCTATTTGCCTAAACTATTGCCTCTCTGACTAATGGATAACGTTTGTGATGACACTAGCAGTGCTTGTTTTTATTCCGTCCCAGCTGGAGGTCATGGTTCACATAGAGACTCAAAAATAATAAAGGGTTTATATGAAAAATTAATGATTTAATGGATTCTGACGATTGCAGAATGGTACAGATATGATTTGATCCATTACTAATGGTTTGAGCCGTAATAATAATCATTCTTTATGGCAACATTACACAGAAGTGAATTTAAATCAAAGAAATATTTATATAAGTAGAGTAATTAACCTTAGAGATTGGGAGTGATGACAAACTAAGCTTATTTAAAATAACAACATTATAGGAATTTATTAAGGAATTTAGTACAAAATAAGTAGCCTTTGTTTATACAACTTGGTTATTTTCTTTAATTCGTTTTGATGCGGCTTTGACAAACAATGTAAAAGTTTGTTAATTGGTCAGCCAAAACCAATCAGCAATAAAATATGATATTACAAATAAATCTGTTTTATATATATATTACAAAATATGAAAGATGGGCATTTAAAATACTATTACATTTGAAATCATTTGTATATAATGAGTGTGGGAAGCAAAAGAGTTCTTAAATAAATAATTGACAATTATACAGTTGGATTTAATTAATTAACGAAATTGGTTTGTGAAGGACATGCCACCATGGCAGAGAGCCTTTCAGGTTTGCTAAATAAAGATAGAAAATGATAAATAAGGCAGTATGCTATTATAGATTACAACAAAATAAATGAGGTCTGTTATGAACCTCTGGGTGGCTTTATTACAGACAATTTCCTAGTAAATACAACTAGATGATGAGAAATGCTAGCCCTCCAGCCAAACATGTCTCTAAATAATCATAATAATATTTTGATGGCAATGCTCGAAAAGAATCCCTTGGTATGAACTACGTCTACTTTGACTGAGTGTAAAAGGTTGGACTGGTTAGATTCCGAAGGTCCTAAGAGGTGATTAGCAAAGCAAAATAATAATAATAAGTGATTGGTTGTAGCTATAAATGCATAATGCCTCAGACATATATAAATAGATAGTGTATCACTAACAAAATTATTAAATGAATTCCTGATTAAAATAATCAGTTCCCTGATGTCGATAGAAAGTCCCCACAAACCTTAGTCCACTAATGAATGAATCATAAATATAATATATATATATATTAAAAAAAAAGAATTAACTAAAATATAAATTGTTTTCCACACTTCACAAATATTTCATTTGTTAATAAGTTATCAAAGATTACAAAATAAGACTGTTTTAAATTAACATAGACGGGCATTAAATATCAAACTAATAAATTGTAAATCATAATTTAATATTTTCTGACAAATAAAATATATGTATGAAATATATATACTGATAAAATTCTATGATAAATTTTACTTAATTGATTCACTAAAATTATTTATTCTTTCAGAAATAATTACAGGGCTATTTTAAATTGGAGGTAATAGTAAGATACTTTTAAAATAATTTCAATCATTCAAATAAATTTATATATGATGTACAAAACTAAATGAGCTTTCTATTAATTAATTTACGGGAAGTAAGTCTCTTGTAATGATTTTTAAGTTAAAGAAAAAAAATAACAGGGGAGGGATTTAAAGTTAATAGCTCAATGAATTTTGTATTTGGAAATTTCAGTAAGTCGATTAATCTAAACAAACCGACAAAAATTAATTTAATTTGCCGCATCAAAATAATATAAGATTTTATAAGAATTGATATTTTAAATTGAATAAATTTAAAAGATGCATTTTAAACCAAGCCGTATAAACATTACACAGATATAAAATATAAATTAATATAGATTTTGAAAACAAGTAAAATAAAATCAATGGCTTGCGGTGAATTGGACATTACCTCAGAATCAATCAGTTAGTACAGGCAGTTAATACAGTCAGATCATTTCAGGCTTCCTTGACACAGACAGTCTCTGGCTAGATCTTTAAAGCACTGAAAAGGCATAGATGGGCTGGTGGAACAGACCTCTGAGAAGCAAACGACCGATCTTTTTACCCCGTCATTTCTTTAGGTACGATATATATATATAAAGATTAATCACTTCTCTTCAGTCTCAATAATAAAACTCAATAATGATAATCCTTAATCAAATTTTCCACTATTTATGTGTTCTGGTCTTATCTACAGGATTAAATCTACACTGACCTCCACCAATTGTAATTGCTCTAAGCAGTTCTGTGAGGTTGGTGCCTGCTTTGGAGGGAAAATCTCTAACTCTGCATGAACATGCTCCAAGGGTTGATTTTCTAATTAAAAAAACAACAACAAGCATATTAAGTTTATCAGTCATTGTACTAACAAAATCTATTTAATTAAGGTTTAGATTAACAAAAATGTAGATTTTATTCAGAAAATTTTTAGGAATTTGGTACAATGACTTTCAAAATATTTGACATAAACTTAAGCAGAAATTTACAAAATATTTCTTAAAAATATTACATTGTTTAAATAATTGATTCTCAAGTGTACATTGATTAAAAGATAAAAGAAAATGAACTTTAATAAAGAATTTGAAATATTTGTAACATTTTATAGATATCTAGGATTCAATTCAATTTAATAAAATAAACACAATATACATTTTTACAAATATAAAATAAATAAACTAATACAAAAAGGTTAGTTTTAATTATAAGATAAGATTAATGAAATATAATAGATTATAATATTGCTTAAAATATACTACCACCTAATATGAGATGGGTGTCAGTTAATAAGGATGGGGTTCAAACCCAGACTAGTGCTGATGACATTGGCACTAGGTGAAGCAGAAATATGTATTATATTTCCAGCTTCAATATATATATATATGTAATGGTTAAATGGCCAAATGTGAAATAAGCAATCATATATATTTGATTTTTTATTGTATGTAAAAAGTGAGAGAAAATCAAAAATGATAATTATAAGGTTACATTTTTTTACTCTCTTATTGATAAAAAAACAGATTTTCTGTAAAAAAAAAAAAAGATGTTTAGTTATGTAAAATAATTTACATGTCCAGATGGAAATCTATTTTAGTTATATGTATTTTAAGTTTTGTTGTTTGTTTTGTAACTGTTACTTTTTAAATTCTGAAGAGACTGCTTTTACCTTGAACATGTTAAAAGGTTTTCTTTTGTCAAGTATTTAGAATTTAATAGGGCATGCCAAACTTGGAAAGATAACAAAAGAGTAAAAATTAAATGAGATAGGAATCACATATATTTTTTCTATCAGAATTGGATCCCAAATAAAATTTTCCGAGCAATAAATAAATAACTGGAGATGTGTCAGATCAAAGAAATATACCACTTTTTTTATATTTTAAACAGGAAGAAAAATGGTGACAGGCAGTTAGCTATTAGTACCAGAACAGGAAGGATGAAAAACTCTCTCTACACAGAGGGGAGAAACACTGATAAATAATTATTTTGGCAATGAAAACAGTTGCCAGTGAAAAATAGATATTTCATAGGATCGTTAAAAATTACAACCAAGAAATATAAACACAAAATGCAGCTGAATGAATGTTCAAGCATAAAGATGGTGATTATGGAGTAAGTTGTAAATGTGCTTGGCTTTTGCCCTACCATCAACATATGGAAATGTGTTACTAATCCTGTCATCTATCTGCATCCACAAATCTGCATCTGACTAAGACTTCCTGCAAATTAAGAGAGAACCACTTCACCAACTGATTCCACAAGAAGCTGAAAATAAAGACATCTGGACAATTCATATGTCCATATTTTTTGAATATAATAAACTTATACTTATATGTATCTGAATAACATGAGTTCCTGGGAACTAAGGTAATTATTGCATTTTTATTTGAATACACCTGGGTCTCATTTTATGCGGTAGATAGGTTCCACAGAAAACCACATTAAAAAAATCGCATAAAAATAGACTTACCTTATCTTGAAAAATGGGGGAAAGGGTCTGTAATTTTCAGAATTCACATAAAAGCAAAGCAACAAGGAAAAATTACTTTAAAATTTGCATTAAAAAAATAAGGGAATAAAGTATGACTAATAAAAAATTTCAAATATTTGAAAAAAATTAATATAAGACAAACTTTTTTTACATTTTTTATTATTACAGTGTTTAATTTTACATTTTTCATACATATTTTAATCATTACTGATAGTGTTCATTTCAGATTCGATGTGATGTGATGTATTGTGGTTTCTCCTTACATGAAATCAAGAATCTCTTAGCAATTATGTCCAGAGAAACCTGTTAGCCACTTTAATTTTATTTGTGATGTACAACTAGTGCCACCTTCAGTCTTGTGCTGTGTTAATGATTTTCTGTTTCTATATTAAAAAAATGAGATCGCAATCAAAACAAAAAGATTATACATTATCATTAGAAAGATTATTTTCAGTTTATAAAATCTTCATTTTTTATTTTAAAAATCTAAAAGATTATTTATTTCTGTTATATATAACAAAATATATTTTAAAAGTTTAAATTTTTTGAATATTTATTGTGATATTTTTATATGTAAGTATAAATCTATTACTATTATTTACTCATTAGTATAAATAGGTTATTTATATAGAAGCTAAGATTCTAAATGCAGCTTCAGGCCATATTCACATTAGCTACTAATATAACGTTATATTTTTGAAAAAAAAAAGAAAATATTTCAAGTCAAAATAAGTTATTAATAATTTAAATTTCTTGATACCTAATAAATATAGTGAAATATGAAAGATATTATGAAGAAACATGAATCGCATAACTTCAAAATCGCATTAAAATAATCCGTATAAAACGAGACCCAGCTGTATATCATATAATATAATACACATATGTATATTGTATTTTTGTTTCTTGTAAAAATGTATTATTACTTTAATAATTTTCCTAATGATAGCCATTAACTATTAAAGATGTTATATATGTAATTTCATGAGAGTAGTGAATATTTTGTTCTTTTTATCTCCTTGATTGTGTTTCATTATCTTATTAATATGCATGTGTGATTATACGAGTAAATATATGCTCTAGTATTAACATATCTTTATTGGTATAGATACTGCCCGCCCTGTGATTGAGTTAGCTAGGGTCAGGCCCCCTAATTACACTAAAGTAAAAATCTCCCACTGACAGCCCTCAATATAATTCTTACTTTGACAGTGGTATTGGCTTTTGGGTTGGCTAAGCCTGACATCCATTAATATACTGCTAGGGTATATATGAGTAGGGGGGGGGTAGATAATATTGTCAGACAAATAGAGTAAACTTATTGAGTTATTTGAATAAAATTTTTCACTTTGAAATAATATTTATAGATTTAATAGATCAAATAGATATTTGGATATCTCCAAAATTGATTCCTTAATCAGGAATTTCTGTGAGAACAAAATAATCCAAATTATTTTTTAGGGTAGATAATATTAAAATAATTATCTATAGATAAACTGGTGACTGACTAAACAGTCTTTCTGAAAAATTGTAATATATGTTATATTAGAAAAAAATTAATCTAAGTGTTCATGGGTTCCTTATAATATATATATTGTACTGTTTATTTATATATTGTACAAATATATATTTGGCATTATGTAATATTTAAAAAAAACCTTCAAAGAGAGTAAAATGCAAAGATCGTTTAAAAGATATTTAATTTTGTTTTAAAGTAGTTTAATTTTTTTAAAAAAAAAAAAACATACAATGAAAGTTAATTTATTATTATTATTTATATATGTAATTTAATCAAAATAATGTTGATATTGGAAAGTGGATACAGATTAATTAATTCATATAGTAAAAAGACATTCCATACACAGATTACAATCAAAGTTTCCAAAACTAATTAAAGATGGTGAAAATAATCCATAAAAAGAAAAAAAAATGTAGCTGGAAAAAAAAAGAAATAATGTGGAAGATTATAGAATAATAAAACAAAGGATAAAGAAAATATGCACAGGACTTCTCAAAAATGAACTGGATTATAAAAGGAACAGACAAGTTGGAAAGGGGCTTTTTCACCTGTATGTTTTGGTCAAGTTCTCGTGTGCAATATTTTTTAAAAAATTAAGAATAAAATGTTGCCACTTAGATCTAAAGTGAGCCTATTCCACATGTGTGAGTAGAAAGATCGTTCGCCAACACCTTTTTTGGGAAAAAAGTCACCTAAACCTTCGTCTAACCTTGCCTCAATCAGGATCAGAGATATGGAAGAAATAAAACCATAAAAAAAAGTACTGTGGACTAGCCATCAAAAGGAATCAGACTACTAAGAAAATCAATCACCTACGTGAACACTTGAAAGTTACCGGTAAGTTAATGGCCATAATTTCTATCTAGCTAAAAGATTTATGAACTGAATTTTTAATAATAAATTGTTACTGTAGACAAAGAGAAGACATTAATTACCTATTATTTCAAAGTGCGATATTTGAATTCAAATGGTTAAAATAATTATCTGAGTATGCATGTATTTCTTTCCATCTTTCCAATATTATAATTTTATTATTATAGGTCTTTAAATGTTTAATGTGTTGTAATAAATCTTTACTACTAATATAAAAAAAATTTCATTGTACGTGCCTAATTATTTAGTTAGTTACATTGTTAATTTTGAGTGTTAGATTTTTGTTTAGTTTTAGAGTAGTGTATAAATTATCTTGCCAATATTCTTATTTCTTAATTAATTCCAAAAATAATATTTTGTTCCTAAAATATCTAAGTTAAGGGAAAGCAAAAACCCGATCTTTAAAATTATTACTTTATAAGTTACAATATGCTTGACGCAGAATCAATGAGTGTAATGACTTTGGTGCCCTCTTTTATAAATTAAAAACTGATTCTTCCAGCAATTGAAATCATAATAATTCTTGTAATTAGGAAATATAGCAATTTGTTTTTTTTTAGAAATATGAATGAAATATTTTTGTCCTTCATAGCTTGATTAACTCATGCACCCTAATGCATGATTGAAGGTCTATCAAAGCATGAAAACATTACAATATATATATGTATATATTGTCTATGTGTTGACTGGTTTTTAATGATTACTTACAAACCTATTTAGCCTTGAGCATTATTACACTTATTATTTAAATAATACTTTGGGTGCAATTTGAAATTTATAATTGTAGTATGTTATGTCAGAATTGATTATTTATTAATCTACACTTAGAATAGGTTATATTTATACCTGTTCACTTATCAATAAAGCAAATCATATATAATGTGACATTGCTTTTATAAGCTTGTATTTACAAAAATGTAATACAGAGAGTGTACCAATAGCTCAAACAAGCTCTTAATTGATACGTGCAGTAAGAGAAAATATTTAAAATTTCTATCCAAAATACTCTCACCCCCAGACCAATTGGTTTTGGACTTATGGCTCACCTCAGTGAGAAGCTAGAATATTCAGACACTAGATTTAAAATATCAACTCAAAACCCAGCACTTATTTCATATATAATATTTAAGTAGAAAATCTGAAGTTTTCAGATATGAAAATGTATTTACTCCAACTATCTAACTTAAATAGCTATATGGGACTGAACCAAATTCAAATAAAGCAAATTGATCTGGAAATAAAGTATTTCGAATAGAGATTTTAAATATTTTCTCTTACCACACTTATCAATTAAGAGCTTGTTTGAGCTACTAGCACACTCTCTGTATTACATTTTTGTAAATACAAGTTTATAAAAGCAATGTCATGTTATATATGACTTGCTTTATTGATAATTATAATTTTATCTTTATGGATTTCACTATGCTGAGGCTATTAATATATGGTAGATCTGAATTTGGTTCTGTTCCATATAGTTATTTAAGTTAATTATAGCTGGAGTAAAATACATTTTCATGTCCAAAAACTTCAGAGTTTCTACTTAAATATTATGTATAAAATAAGTGCTGGTTTTGAATTGATATTTTGGTGTTTGAATATTCTAGCTCCTCACTGAAATGAGCCATAAGCTTGAAACCAGTTGGTCTGGGGATAAGAGTATTTCGGATAGAGATTTTAAATATTTTCTCTTACTGCACTTATCAATTAAGAACTTGTTTGAGCTATTAGTACATTCTCTGTATTACTTGTTTAAAGATATTTAAACTTCTTTGTAGCAATAATTTCAATCTCTGTGGTCAAGTTGCAATCTTTAGTATCTATATAAATATATTAGACCATTAATAAAGATGGGATTCAACCCTTATTGTTAAAAGGAGGTTGCCTTGACAACAGGTTGAGATTATTGATTGTTATTGATATTGGGATTGTCTAAGTGTTAACTGTTTTTAATGATATATATATATTAGGATATTGTCATATTCTGAAAATTTTTTTTATATATAAAATAAACTTTATTAAATACATAGCTTAATTTAATTTTAAAGTGTTTGAACAGCAGAAGAAAATGATTAGACGAATGTATAATTTATATGCTTTATATTGGTCTAAAGTAATTTACAAGTAAAAATATAGTTTTGCCAAATTTTTGTTCTTAGTACTTCTAGGTAAGTATTTCAGAGCATATAAATATGTATTATACCAATAATTTTATTAGGAATTCATTAGACTAGAGATTATCCAATAATGAATAACATTTCTGTAATGTAATTTTCATTACATCACTCTTATACAAAGTAGAGACTCGTTTCTATCCACTTTTAATGCTGTGTGGGAGGGATATAATAATAAACATATGACCAAAGACGCAGATGCACATTTCATGCTGAACCTCTAACCCATTCCCAGACCTCAATCTCTTACACCTAATTCATCATTGTTCAGTATATACTTGACTAGTAATTTACTGCAGTTTATTTGATGTGTCATATGTGCTGCCCTCACAACTTTGAAATAAATCATTCAATGAAAGTATATTAATAATTTTCATTAGACATTCATTAGACTAGAGATTATCCAATAATGAATAATATTTCTGTGGTGTAATTTTCACTACACCACTCTCAAGCAAGATAGGGATAGGTTTCTATTCACTTTTAATCTCTTGTGGAGGGATGTAATTATAAACATATGGCCAAAGATATATAAAAGAAATCTACAATCCCCAAGGTTCATATTTTGTGCTAAAACAGAAATCATCAGTGACACAGACCACAATCTCTTACACATGAACTGTACTTAATTGCTGTCTATACATATACTGAACAATGATAAAGATATTTGTAAGAGATTGTGGTCTTGGCCATTTGATGAGTACTAGTTCAGCACAAAATATGCACCTTTGTCAGATGTGTATGATTACATCCCTCCACAAGACATTAAAAGCATATAGAAACCAGTCCCTATCTTGGGTGAGGGTGGTGTAGTGAAAATTATATTACAGAAATATTACTCATTAATATATACCACTCTTACTATTTTTAAGAACATTTTATTTTTTATTGTCAAAAATACAGAGCAATGAGCAAGCCACATTATTCTAAGAGTATATATAATTATAAGGATGAAATTTTTTTATATATTTTTTGAGCAATAATTATCTGCTTGTAAAACACAACGTGTTATAAGGATAAGAAGTATGAACAGCTTTGAAAAATGTGTATCATATCTTCTGGATGATTATTACACAATTTATCAAAATATAATAATAGTGATTAAATAATATGCTGTTATTAAGAAAATAAGCATTGAGGAGAGAATAAGATAGAGTGATTTTATATCTTCAAAATTATTTACAATAGTTTTTTAAAAGTATTTTGTGAAAGACACTGGAATGCTAAGGGAGTAAAAAGTAAATGGAGATTATTTATTTCATCTTGTTTTGCAGACTGATGTATTTTTTTTTTAAGTGTCATAGCATCGGCCAGAACCTGCAACCCAGGCAACTGCCTGCAAGTGCAAGGCAGTCACACTGACCTCTTGACCACCAATGCAAGACTGATGTAGTTGTTTTTATAAACAATGCTTCATAACTTCAAGAAATGCTGCAAAAATTATCAGATGAAAGTAAGACTAAAGATAAATGATAAAAAACTAATGTTCAACGGTTTTTCTAAAAAAATGAAATAAAATAAAGATTAACAATGATGAATTAGAAGTTAACAATTACAAATATTTTGATCAGATTATTAATAAAGGTGAAACAGAATGAATAAAATTAATCATAGAATTAAACTTGGATGGAGTGTTTTTGATAGAAATAATTTAATATTAAGAATTAATATGCCTATGTGTTTGAAAAGAAGGATTTTTTTAATTTACGAGTTTTAAGTAATTTTCCTTATGGATCTGAGACTTAGATGCTTAACAGAAAAAACATTACTCAATGAAATATGAAGAAGAGATTTAAAATGAAATGCATCAGTGAGAGAATAAACAAGTATCACTGACACCATTAAAGACTTAAGAGACTGAAAGGGAGCTGGGATTGGCACATTACTAGAAGGGATATTATTAGCTGGGCAATTGAAGTTTTAATAGAATATAAAGATTATTTAAAAGACCTAGAAAGAGGCCGCATGTGAGATGGATGGATGAAATAAGGAAATTTTGGAAAAGTGAAGCTAGAGATTTAAAAAAACTGGATAACACTTGGAGAGATCTCATTCTGAAATAGATTGATAATAGTTGAAATTGAAAATAATATTCCAAAATACTTAACGTTTTTTAAAATCTAATTTCAAAGAAGCACAAATAGCCTTATTTAAAAAAAGTCTCAGACACTGCAATTATTACTCGGATTTCTTTATCATGTCAGTTATTAATTATCCAGCTTACAAACTGTTGTGTTTAATCTGGATGTGGGTGGCTATGGGCTACTTATTTCTATATGCATAGGTTCATGGTGGTGAATGCTCAATCTGATTTAGATAAAACGGAATTTGTATTATTGAAGGTAAGGTGAGATACGACTACGGTAGCACTATAAATATTCTTTAACTTTATATTTTGTACATATTCTTCATTAATGTTTAATCTTACTAACAACTTTTATTATTTTAGTTTTATTTGCATTTACCTTTATTCCAAACCTTTTATCACTTTTAATTAATGTGGTTAAATATATTGTTCTTATCAGCAAATACTGCCTTATCATCATCAAATCTTGTACCAATAACATTCTGCTGCCAAAGCGAATTCCATTCATTATCAAAACAAAACTCATACAACAAATCAACAAAATATATTAACAATATGGGATGCTCTTTTGTGTGTGTTTGTGTCAAAGCGTCGGCCAGGAAGCAAACCCCGGAACAACTGCTTGTAAGGCAGCTATGCTAACCACTCGGGCACAAACGCATGGACTACTCTTTCTAATTTAAGTATATGAATATTTTTCAAAAAATTGATTGATATTTTCAAATAATTTTTATTATTATAAAATTTGTATGTTTCATTTATATTTAAATTTGATGCTTTTGTTTTTTTTTAAAAAAAAAAAACATTCATATGCAAATATATATTTATAATCATTTAAAAATTGTTATAGTTTGGTTAATAAAACACTCTAATAGTATTTACATGCATTTTATAATTTTTACTTTAACTTACTTTAAATTATATATTTAAACTAAAAATGATATTAATGCTGTTATTATAAATAATAAATATTCAATAAAGTAATATTACAATTTTTAATATCTTATTATTAATATCTATAGCAGACATCAGCCATTCAGAGAAGTTTTAGTGACAACTGAAGATAGTTTTTTAAGTGACATTGAAGAAATTAGTCATAAACTATAAACTATATTCTATATTGAAAATCATGACTAGTAAGATAGAAGGTGAAACTTGAAACTATATTTCAGGAAGATCTGTCCTACATGCATAAAAGCAATAAATATACTATAAAAATGAGAAAAATATATACTACAGTACTGTAATGGTCAGAATGAACTGACAACAGCATAAACCACCACTAGGGTGATTTCAAACTACCATAACTACTTCATTTAAATTAGGCTCAGTGATCAGGGAGAGGTAGAGACACTTAGAATTGGATTACAAATATATGACTTCCCTGTGGCAAACAAGATACCCAATGCAATGTATATATAAGATGCAAACATTTTATTAGTATTAAAGTTACAAACAAATAAATGAAAGAAATGACTACCACTTAATTTGGTTGCTAGACTTATAAGATCATGGGAATTACATTAATTAGTAAGTACATATATCAAACGTTCAATGTATAACAGATATATAAATAAGGGATCTCAGATGATGAACACATTTGATCTTTGGGGAAGATATTCATCAAGCAAGTATATGATAATAAATGAAGCAGGATAAGTTTACTTAACTCTATAAAATATGGTTAAAGTAGACGATCGCATAGCTCTCATTATCATAACCAATAAATGCTGAAATATCAGACTTTAATATACACAAGGAATAAGAAAGGTGGTACTGAGTTGCTAAAGTAGTAAACAATAAAATAATCAGGTAGACTAGAATATGATCACCTCCATGATGTCATATCCAAGTCTTATAATAAGGCAATGATGTGAATATATTCACTTTTTGCAAAGTTAAATGGGTCATGGAATGAAGGAATAAGCATCTTCATATAACCCTTAATAACTCTCATCAAGCTGCATGAATGATCCACTACACTGATAACAAGAAATAATAAAACCCTTTGGGTCTGAAAAATGAAAGGAATGTTCACACATTTGTGTGGAACTTAGAAAAATGGAACTTGTCAAATTAAATTTTCCATAGTAGGGATATACATCTGCTAAAGAACGCTAGAAAATAAACATAAAATTGCACAAACAGTAACGCTATATTTATATATAATAATAAACATTTGGACTTACATTTAAATCTATATAAAATAAAATGTACATGATCATGTTATAAGTTTATAATATGCAGACATCTATTATATGAGTCTAAATCAGGGTCTATGCAGTTATTATATATTAAAAAACATTTATAAAGAGATTACTACCTGCTTAATTAAAGATCCACTCCATGGGTCTTACACATATAAAGAATTATTGATACAACAGCCTACAATGATAATATACTAAATTGAATTAAAAGTTTTAGAGAATAAACTATCAGTATACATATATATTTGTCAAAATAAAAGAAAGGAAGTTTTAATTTTTAACTTCGAACATTAAATTTTATTTTAACCCCCCCCCGCGCAAGTTATTTATAAATTACCTGTATGCAGCATATATATATACTTGTCCTTTCTAAAAGAAAACGAAGTTTGTTTTAAACATCTTAATACTCAATATTAATTTTTAAATTGAAAGTTTTATATAAATCATTGTAATTATGTTAATGGCTAAATGACATTTTGAAAAAACTGATTTTAAATAGACAAATTTAAAATTGCAAATAATAATAAAAAACAAATTAGAATCAATGAGGAGGGATTTAAATATCTTGCTTTTATTTAATTACTGCACTTTTCTTTAGATAATGTCAGATATTTTAATCATTGAAATATCTTACTAAAACCTCCATCTGATTCTTAAACAGTAAGTCTAGCAAATTTGAGAAAGATCAAGTATATACTGCAATAGTCAATCTTCCTTACTATGTATAATTAATTAAGCTGTGCATTATAATACAATAAGAAAAACATTTTAATAACATTATAAGAATATTTTATATAGTACTAAAACACACTCTAAAGAATGATTAATAAATAAATTGTGGAAGCAAAGAAAGTAGAAAATTAAAGAGGATTTAATCATTTACTGGCATAGTTCATAGGTTTATGGAGTACTTTTCTTGACTATTGGCTGGCTGGTCACTAAGTGAAATTATATACTGGGCTTTCACTATTGACAGTGATGGCATAGTATATCAGAAATTCAGATCATCAATTGTAGGCAGGGTCTTTAATGGCTTTGTATGCTATAGTAGTAGGGGAGTCCATACTCAGGTCCATGGGGATGGTCAGAGAAATTATAGTGATCTACTCACAAGTTGTAGCATGATGTAATTTAACAGCTTTAAAAAAAATTTACGAGAAGTTTATCAGCATTACAAGAAGTTTACAATAACAAATTCTTTCTTATTTTGTCCTATATATATATCTCAAAACAAAGGCATCCAGATCTTTCCAAATTGATTAATTAATTTCCAAAAGAGAAAATTATTTTTTTTCCTATCTAAAAAAAAATCTTACTGATTGCAATCTCGATCTAGTTAATTTAATTTTTTTTAATTGCATTTCTTAATTAATTTCCAAATGTCTTTGATTTTATCTGACCTTACATGTAATTACATGTTTTGTCTCCTTTTCCCTAAATAATTACAAAATTAGAATTTAATTTATACATTCTTTTATCATCAATTGATTTTAATTAATTATTTACATTTTCTTTTCTGACTTAAATTACATAATAAAATTAAATTTTTTTATACATTATTTTTTAAAATGTCTTAGAATTACAACTTCTGGCAAAAATATAGACCACTTCAGTATACAGATAGACTAGATATTATGAATTGACCAGAGACATTTTGATATCATTTAGTAAACAAAAAAATCTGTAAATTCAAGATCATCATTGAAACCTGAAATATATAGAGTAAAAATCAAGCAATAAATGGTATACACATTGATATTTGAAGAAAAAAAGAAGAACTGAAAGATTTTAGATCAGGAAAATTTATTTTCTAATTATCTGGTGATAATCAGTGATATAAATCAGCATGACTTTTAATTTTTACAAATGTTAAATGCAGAATTATCATTAGATATTAATTTGAATATGAAAAAATAATATCACTATATTCTTCTAAGAAATATAATACAAATACAATATCTTATTATATTCAAGTGTCCAAAAATAGCTGACAGTTTTGACTATCTAATAGTGTTCTTCAGAACTGAAAATATATAGTACATATAAGTACCAATATCATAACAAAAATACAAAACATATAATGCAAATACAACATTTTATTATATTCAAATGTCCAAAATAGCTGACAGTTTTGACTATCTAATAATCTTCTTCAGAACTGTAAAATATATAGTTCATGTACCAACATTATAATAAAAATACAAACGCATAATGCAAATACAACATTTTATTATAATCAAATATCCAAAATAGTTGACAGTTTTGACTATCTAATAATCTTCAACACTGTAAAATACACACATATAAGTACCAATATAACAAAAATACACATACAAATTTTATATAAAATATACAAAACATTAATTTAAATAACTTAATTGAAATTTGATTTTTATATTAATTTTAATTATAAATATGTGACTTTTTTCACATATGTTAGTGAAGCTATAATTATACTATAATGTGTAATATGTCTGCTTAGTGTTTTCAAGATTTAATGTTCAAATCTCATACTCATAGCTTTACAAATGAAGATTGTTGTGATTTTATTGTACACATATGCAAATGAGTTTGAATTTTTAATTAGTTAGTCCATTGTTTGGAGAGATGTGTTAAATACTTTTTAAAAATAATGTTTAATTTTAATGTAACTAAATGCTTTATATATATTGTTTGTAGCTTTCATATTTATAAAAATATTTATATTGTGTCAAACATATAAAAAAGTGCCGTTGGACTATAGTATAAACTTGGAAGCAGGAATAAATCAGAAAAATAACCAGTGTTTTTTGTGTGTATATTCAATAATATTTTATAGCCAATACATTTTTTAAAGATCCACAGATCTGTTTTGTTTTAAAGATCCATAGAACTGTTTGTATAAAATTACCATTAGATGGTATTCAACCACATCAACTGTTTGTAACATTCTTGGCAAATGACAAGCCTATCCACTATTCAAGATACAAATAAAAAAATTGTCTAATAATTAAAAGGAAAAAAAAACACTAAATATAATTAGTAATGAATCTAATAAATTATGATAGAAGTGAAAAAATGTAATTAATGTTTGAATTAAGATGAAAAAGATTAGAAAAATCAAAATGAATGTCAGTTGATATAATAGCAATTGCAAAAAAAAAAGACAAATTAAAAAGAAAAGTTTTTTTTATAGAAAACCAAGCAAAGACAATAAACAGTAATTGCAAAAACAATAAAAATGAAGACAAGCTTGGAAAAATAAGAGCTATTCAGATAATATTCAACATCAAAAGAAAACTATCAATGGAAATATAATAACAAAGTTCAGAGAGGAAACATATTGAAGACCTGCAAAACAAAATGTGCAGCCAATATCCTTTAGATAAGGTATCTGGTACCCCTCAATAGTGGAAGTTGGAGTAAGATTATACTTGAATATTATTTCCACTGAAACTGAGGAAATTTCATTAAATTTTTTAAAAAAAAACTGAAAATAATGATTAAAAGTGCTAAGTAAATAAATTCTGTTTTATAACAATCTATTCATTGACCCACAGGTTGATAGAAATGAATTTATAATATCTCTATCAAAAAAATAAGTCTTTAAAAATGTGCAAATTGTTAAACAATATCTTTTATAGTTGTCAAGTGTCAGTGGCCTAGAGGTTAGCATAGCTACTTTCCAAGCAGTTATTCTGGGTTCGCTTCCTGGCCGATGCTTTGATATATATAAAAAAACATCTTTTATAGTTCATGCAAAAAAGATTGTTAAAATTATTTCTGTAAAAAAAAGTTAGTGAATGCCAATTTATATGTGATTTATCATTTACAGATAGACTTTTGATTCATTTGATCATGCTAACTTATGAAGAGAATATCAAAACATTACATTATTATTATAAGAATTTATTAGATGAGATTTAGAAAACAAGTTATAGCAAAAGAGGTTGATTTTATATTGCAAAAATATTACATAGAACTGCATGCTGCCACCCAAACCTATTCAACTTGTTTATGAAACATGGAGGGGGTATCAATAACCTAAGGCATACTGATTCACCATAATTAAAGGTGAAAATAGAGATTGTCTTGCGTTGTTAGCCGAGAGGTATCGTAGCTGCCATGCAAGCAAGTAGTTGGTTGCAGACGGTTGTGGGTTCGCGTCCCGGCCGATGCTATGTCACATGGAAAAAAAAATAGAGAATATTTCAAGATTTTTATTTGGAAAAATAAAGGAAAGAATGAAAACTTGGGGATATTAAATATGGAAAAAAATAAAGATTATTAGTAATAATAGCTGATTAAACAACTAATGGTTTTTATCCAGTAATCATGAGATTCATTAAAAATCAAGATTTGGTAGACATTGAAACTGAAGTATTTAGGGATATACCATTAGAAGCAAAGATCAGAATTATTTAAACTATATGACCCTCTATGGATATGCAAATGAGATACAAAACATGAATAATGGGAAAAGTATTGATGATTTAAAGTTATAGCATGGAAAACTTTTTAAAATATCATGGACAACAAGGAAAATGAATAAATAGATAATAATCACATTAACTTTAGCCATTTAAACACAAATGAGCAGAATGATTGAGTTGAATGAATTTCATTATTATTGTAATTTGAGCTACTTTTAAACAGTTTGAAAACTTAATAAAGAGTGAATCCTTCTGGTGATCAGTAAAGAGATGTGATTCCATCATTATAATATAACGGTATACCACTGAGAATAGATCGCCAAACAAACGCTTTGTGATTCAAGAGAAATATTATTCATATAATCGCCAGGGAGTCGACGTCGACTGCATAACATCTATTAATGATCAAAAATAATAAACAAATCACTTGAAAGTTTTAGTTTGAAGTGTACACTTGCTGGTATTTTTTAGAATTGGTATCAGTCTTCAGTGAAAGAGATTAAAGACGCTGATTTAAATTTCATAAATTGTTTACAGTAATTATGTTAAGAACAAAAAAAAAAAAAAATGCTACTGTTGAAATAAAAAGTTTTTCTTTTTTTCGGAATATTTTTTGAATCGTCTGTCTAAAGTTTGAGTAATGAGGTTTGATTGATCTGTAAAGATATGAACGCTTCCTAGACATGCTGTCTACTTGAACCTTTGAAATAAAAATGTGGCAGCTGATAATCAAACCTAAAACTGACTAAATAAGTATGATGTTATAAATTGTACGTTTTACTCCTTCTAACATTAATATAAAAATCAATATTATTATAAATAAATCTTCAAATTATTTTAAAATTTTGAATTGATAGCTAAATAAAATAGATTTACTTTCTAAAATAGAAAATCTTCAATTTACATAAAAATGTTTAGAGTAAATAATGAAAATTATTTGTCTATGTCTTCAACTAATAGGATTAAAATAACTTGGATGTATTAATTAATATTAACAGCTGAGCTTATAAAATTGAAGCTGCTGTCTAGAGATACACACACATACACACACAGAAATATAATTAAAGAGCTAAATGAAATATATAGACTCCAAAATATATCATTATCAATGAAAACGTAAAATATACATACAGTGGTTAATATTTTCTCACAAGGCTAGCATATAGTGTTTAATATGATAGCCTAACATGCATTTGGAGCTGAAATTTAAATAAGAGTTGGATTTTTTTTTCCAGGTAGCCAATCCACATTTTTTCTAATCATCCAATTTTGATCATTAAATAAGTAATGAGGTATTCTTACCTAAGAAATAAAGGTCTCAGACAATTTTACTTTGATCAAAGTGATTGTAAAAAAAAAGAAGATACAGTTGTAATATAGTGTAAACATCATTATTAGAGAAAAAAGTATTATATATTTATGGGCACCTAGCTTATGATTCCTCTTCAAGCTGAAACATGTTTTAATTATTAATAGTTGATAAAAATAAATAATTTTAAAGTAATATTTTATTGCAAGTAAATTAATCTGGAATACTTAGGTGAATAAATGAAAAGAAGAACAAATTATGCTTAAATAATTATGAAAAAGTATATAAATATGCAATGTTATTGTATATAACATCACAGCAACAAATTCCATTAACCTTAAAACAGTTTCAAAATAAAATTTACTAAGAATTTAAAATTAGTACATATAATAAACTTCAACGCTTGATGGCATTGGGTTTTGCCCAACACATATCAATATTCCATTTAGCAGCCTAACTTACGGCTAACACTACAACAGTGTTGTTGCAGCCATCTCAAGCCACATGATGGTGATATATTATACGATTATGTAATGAAATACCATGCCCATTGGGTTGCGAAAGTATTCCTCAAGTGAGCATAATTGACCTATCACTATGGTATGATTTGATGGTAGTCATAATTTAAGTATGCGAAACTCTTAAAATATTCAGTACCGAATAATTGTGAGAAAGTTTAATCGAAATAGTAGTACATACTAAGAATTTTCAGCCCATCACACAGTATATTAATGGTACTAAATGGGCCAGAGCATTGATGATGATTAGCATGTTTTAATATCCCAGCATTATTGTTTAGATTTTTCTGATTTTTATATACTTTTTATGGATGAGCACATAAGTTGGTGCATCCAAATTATGTTTAAATAATTACCCAAGCTGTCAAAGGTTCAATAGTAAGCCTGGTCTACAGAAGACCCATTTCCAATCCAGTCACCAGAGTGACTGTTGATTTATATTTTTTTATTGTTCAAATCCTGTCACAAGATTGACTGTTGATGTGCTTTGAGAGATCATTCATGATGATGAATGGTTATTTGTTTTGAGTATACTTGTACTTACTTTTATATTGATAATGCTAATGTACGGATAATTACTAATAGTTGCTCTGAGGAGTTAACTGGCTGATCTCTCATGCTCTCTTGAATATATAACACTGCTTATATATTTTGGATATTAAAAATTACTTTAATATTTCATTTTAAAATTTTGTTTATTATTGAATGTTCCCATCATCCCAGGTACAACCACCCTATACCCCATCCCATTACAGTGCGCAGATATTTTTTATAATCATTTCTATTAAAATTTTGAAATGAATAAAAAATAAGATCACAATCTGTGTTTTACTTGAAAGGAAATTTGTACTCAGTGAAAATTTATTTCAATATCACATGATCACCATCTCATACTAGCACATAATTGTTGTAAACAAAAGCAAAACTTTCCATACAGTAGTGCCACCCTGTGCTAACCAGAGTAATCAATAGATGCCAGAAGGCTTGTGCATAAAATCCCTATCTAGTGCCTACTCAGGGATTTTAAGGGATTTTATGCACAAGCCTTCTGGCATCTATTGATTACTCTGGTTAGCACAAGGTGGCACTACTGTATGGAGAGTTTTGCTTTTGTTTATTTCAATATATTTTGTTTATAAAAGAAGAATTAAAACAAAAACTTTTACAATCAAGTGAAATTAAGATTTGTTTCTATTTTTATTTTAATTAACCATTAATACTTTTTAGCATAAGCTTTTTCAAAAAAATATACTACTCTCTCGTGTATATCACTGAAATCTTACTGAACTGATAGAGTGCTCAAAATTCAGATTACATCAATGTTACCCTAAACAAATAATTAGACAGTCCTAAAATATTTCACTGGCATCAATTACTAACACATACAAAATCTCAAGGTAATCCAATCAATAGATGTTGATTACAAAATTTAATTAAATAGACATCCTAAGTTAAATTAAAATGTTTAAAAAAGACTACTGAAGAAAATATAATTTATGTTGGGATTGGCCCTTAGAGCCCCTTTTCAGAAGTTTAGATTTTAAACTGAGCTTGCATGGATTCAGTATGTCTTACACTTATGGGTCTCAGACCATTCAATCTGCCATTTTGTTACATTTAAAATAATGTGTAAATTTTTTTTCTGTGATGAAATTTACATTTCTTATGACTTCTTTTGAAATGCAATTTTTATTTTTTTATATTTTTTTTTAGATTTAGCATTCATAAAATGTATGGACTTTCGCATGGATTGCTCCAATTGGCAATTTATGCATTTCTAAGCCTTCCTTTTGTAGAAGCTAATTTTAGTGATAATTCAGATCTAGAAACTTCATTGATCAAAAAAAAGTTGGTGAACTCATTTTATTTTCAAGACAAGCATGGGAATTGCATTTAGGGCTTCTTCACGACTGGAGTTTGAACTTTGAATGATAATGTTTCCCATCAGTGAGTAGTGTTTTTATTACTTATTTTTTATCACTATATTTTTATATAATGAAATATGTGTTTTTATTACTTATTTTTTATATTTTTATATAATGAAATATGTATAGAAAAGCAATAAATATGCTGTAGAATTTTAGGCAATTTACATTTCAATGATAATAAAAATGTGCACATCCACACTTAAAGAAAAATATACCTACATGCTTAGTGCAATAGGCAAGATATATCATGATTTTATTTATATGATAATACATTTATTGCATGATTACAGTGGCATTGTACTCATTTGTTACAATTTTGTAATAATCTCTTGAATACAGACTTTCAAGCACCCTCAGCCATCCACTATCATATATAATCTTCCACACATATATAATCAGTGCTCATAATAAATGTGTTTATTTTGATGTTTATTGATTTAGTTACAGTTTTTATTCATTTTATCGTAGAGAAATTTTTGTTTGACTTTTTTTTAGTACACTTTTTACTTGAAAAGAATACATATTTTAGATCACACCCCTTTTTTCAATAATTAATATATGATAATACATTACAATTTACTAAAGTTCTCTTTGATAATATCTCATAAACTATTCCCATTATTTTTCTCCCATTACAACCAAACATATTTCTAACAGATACCCTGCATGGAAGGACAACCAAATATTTCTAGAAAATACCCTAATATGAAAGGACAGGATCTAGGTCAGCTAGTAAAAATGCAAGTCACCCATCACATTTTTTTTGTAATTTTTACACTGACAAATGTGATGAGGCTGACTATGAAATTGTCATTTTAACATATAACTTTCAAAATTTAGAATTTGTGAACCAATGTAAAAATAAACATGTTTAAAAGTGTTAAATTTTTTTTTTTTTTAAGGTAATGACTATTTTATCGGCTTTATTACATTCTTTCATATTTTCTCTTTCTAACAATGTATATATTTTTATATTTACTGTATTCAAACAGAAGATTTGTTATAAATTATATTTGTTGTAATTTTTTTAAAAATTCAAGATGGCGGCTTAGTATGTAAGAGTTAAATTTATATTTATGGATTTAAAGAAACATGAAATTTGATCCAGTTTCATTGCCACTTTAATAATAGTAATTTAAATGGTAACATTTCAATATGTAATAATTTTAGGAGCCAATGAAAATCTTATAGTGTTGTTCTTATTAAATATAATTAACTAATTGTTTATATCACTATCTAGTCACTTTTAACAAACACTAATATTGAGTTCATATAAAAATAGCAAGCATGGGCAATGATGTTTTCAAGTTTTGACATTAATTTATAGAGAAGTGATTAAACACTTGAGTTTATTTAGCATTAACTAATCTTGTTAAACATTAAATGAACATGCTCTAAAACCCCACTCTCCAATATTTATTATCTTTATAAGAACTCAAAAAGAATTTACGAATTGATATGATTTAAATATCAATATAATGATATAATGTGAATTAGTTCATTAAATTTAATAAAAACAATGCTAGAATATTTTCATCAGCTTCTAAAATTATTGTATATATAATTTTTAACATATGGTTTAAATGTGCAGCTGATCACACATTTACATCATTATAATAAACTTTGAGGATACATATATATATAATGTTTTACGAAATATAAAATAATACATTGTACAGGCTTAAAACCTGCATTTAAATATGTAATATATGTGGGGTTTGAACTCAGACTTTCACATGACCCACCACTCTCAGTGTCATCTCATATTGCTGACCCACCCAATCATACACATGTTGAAAAGATAAATAATCACCAATATACGTATTTCATGCTAAACCAGCAATCATCAGTTGGTCTAGATTACTACCCTCACACACATATATAATCAGTACTCAGCAATATAAAATAAGAAATTCTCTCAGTTTTATTTTATATATCCTAAAGCATATCTATATGTGTTTGTATAATGTTTATTACAATTATATTAATTAAGGTTTTCATAATTATTATATATTTAATATATTATATTTGTTTCACTTTCTATATTTCCGACTTTATTATGAAACAGCTTTTAAATTAGTATTTGGCAATTTGTAAATTATAATAATATATGTAAATATTAAATATACATAACTTAATGTATATACAAATTAAATGGAAACTTGGTCTTTCTATTTATTTTTATTGACGATAGCTCTCAGAAGTGTAATTTTCTTCTGTATAATATATATGCATCTGAGTTTAGAATAATCCAGGGTTTAATTTTATATTCAATGTCATTGTGAATTGTTATATATATATAACCATGAAATGACTTATAATGTTGATAGAAAGTTAAGTTCAAGAAACATAAAAAAAGGACAGGATTTGAAGTTTAAACAAACTCGGTAATATTAAATAAAAATTTTGATATTATGACAGAAAAGTTAGAAAAGATTAAATGCAATATAAACAAAACAAATGCCAATTTATGTCAATTAAAAGTATATATTCCAAACATGAAATATTAGAAGCAAAGTTATAGCATCAAATAATTTTTGACTCTAGAAATGTTTTTCAGAATTGTTCAAGACTGGAAATTAAAACGTTTTTTTTTTAATATTTGGTAATTATGCAAACACTACAATTATAGTATTTGTTCATGAAAACTGCTTAACTAAAAATGTCACCTTTATTATTGTGGGTGGGGGCTCAGTATTCCTAGATACACTTAGTCTTAACTTGTAAATGAGGAATTTCGTCAGTTAAAAAATGTCAAGCATTGGTGGTCGAGAGGTCACAGCTTCCTTACAAGCAGTTGTTCCGGGTTAGTGGGTTCGCTTCCCGGCTGATGCTATGGCACATGGGGAAAAAATGTAATTGCTGAATATATATTTTTAAAGGCTTGTAATTCATGATGAAAATTGTAATTTCCAAATAAATTAATTATAGAAATTCAGTATGAAAATATTAAAAATATTTACAAGGATATACTTTTCAATTCATATAAAGATTAACACTATTGCAAAATCGTATTTGAAAAATAATCTGTTGTTCATAAAAGCAATGGATTATTAAAATGTGCAAAACAAGATTAAAAAAAGTCACAATGTTTTTAAAAAAATACTCAGCACAAGAGAGGTAGAAAAAGTTCTGATATGAGGGGAAAACATATTTTTATTAAACAAATAATCAATGTCATAGCACATTATAAAAAGCAGTAAAGAGAAGTTGTTTTCATCATATTAAATATAATCCAAATTGAATAGAGACAGTTAGCTAACACTTTAGAAGAGATAAATCAGCTGCATAACTAAACCACAGGAGTCAAGTTTCAGTCCTCTAGGAGTGAAGTTAGATGAATAAAGAAGAATACCAGCAATTTCACTATTTTAATTGTAAATCCTAATTACTAGACAAATAAGAAAGCTAGCTATTATTCAAGAAAGTATTAATAAGTATATTCTTACTGCAATGATGTGAGATTATATTTATGCTGATATATTTTTCACATGGCTGCTGATCTGACTCAGCAATGATTTGATTTACTCACTGGATATTTTCATGAAAAACAAAGGTATAAACTTTAATTTAACCATTGTCTAAATCAACCATGGAATCAAAGACAACTGTACTATATAAAGAAGCCAGCCAGTGAAAGTGCTGATAATATGCAAATTAAACATTTGAATATTAATAAGAAATTTAAATATTTTAGTTTAAAAATTGATTATAAATTTTCAAGCTTATTTTAATATGCTATAGATAAAATTTAGTTGTTATTGTTCATATTATTTTATACTCATTATTATTATTATTACTCTTATTATTATAATTATTATTACTGCTTGGATTTCCTCCATGTATTTAATTGTAAAGGCATATTGTTATTTCTTTTAAAAATAAATTGTGATATTGCATATACAGAAGTAAATCAAATTTTTTATACAGTAGACCATGAGCTACACTGTATCTAACTATACATGATTTCACTTATATGTAATCCAAACTAGCAAAAATGTAAATAAACAAAAAAACCCATTAAAATTCACAAATTTTATGAAATTCGAGCAGCTATCATTTCTTCTCTGAGAACTATTTATACTCACATTTTTAAAAAAGGTAAATTTGTAAATAAATTTTATAATACACCAGTAGTCATTTTTTTCCATCCTGGAGCAATGTACATGGTTATATATATATTAATAAAAAATTGTTTTATATTGAAAGCATATATATTTTATTCTTCTTTTATTAGCCTTTCTGAATATAATATGCATAAACAAATATTTTCTAAGAAAAATTGCTAAAAGTCTTACAAAAATTTAGAACATTTGAAATATTATAATAATTAAAATATTATAATAATTAGAGAGATTATAATTTCTTGATAAAGAGACTAGTGTATTAAGTTTCTATAAGAAAAAAAAATTGAAAAATAAAGAACATTACCTCAAACAAATTTAATAATGATGAAAATCAGACATTTTGCTATTTACTTTATTTTAAAAATAAAAATGCAGTGTTTTTTCTTATTTTTTTATTGCTTTGGTCAATGCATGGGAAAACACACACTCCATAAAATATATAAAAATATGTTCCCTCAATTTATTATTAATAATCATATTATTATTACTTTTTAAAATTTTGTTTATATTTATATAGTATACATATAGAAAGCATCAGTTCAATAAACAACACATTTTTTATTCTAATCAATGTTTATCAACAAAACATGATCTATTACATACTATATTGAGATTGTATTTTCTGACATCTTATATATATATATATTGACATCTTTTATTTTAATAAAAGTGCATAATTATTAGATTGTTTTAAAATAACAATTTTTTGAATTTTTTCTTAGTTTTTTTTTATTTATTGTAAAGAAATCAGGATTTTTTAATTTGTTTAAATCCATTATAACTCAAGATAAAATTAGATCTTGAAAATTGTTTTCATTAAAAGTTTTTTTTAATTGTAATTCTTGGTAAAATGTGGGTTGGGGAAAGGAAAAAATTAGATTTTTGCAATTAACTCTATTATTGAAACTCATGATATTAAAAGTATTTGTAATTAAAGATATTATTAGTCAATCTATTACATTAATTAAACCAGAACTTTACCATTAATTAAAAAGGCAATGACAATAAAAAGACAGAATTTAGACATATAAAAATGTGTCTAAAAATAAACCACTCGGTGTGAATCCTGTTTGTAAGAAAAACAAATTATGGAGTTTGATTTTGTTATATTAGAAGGGGAAAGCTTGGAATTAGATTGGAAAAAGCTTGATATTAGATTGGAAAATGATTGGAAAGATTGAAAAATATATTAACCAGTGCCAAGAAAATGTTCTCTGGTTAGTGAGCATTAAAAACTTTCCCCTTGAGGAAATACATCCCACAGTTACACATGGAGCTATCTGAGTGTTTGTCAACTATGGGAAGAATGGATTTAGCAAACTAGCCAATGATATCAAATAAGCCAATGAACAAAACAGGATTCATGCCAGTAGCTTCAAGAAAAATCATATAAGGACATTACCCACATGAAGGAAGTGAAACCACTGATCGATCAGGGTAACTATAAACTTTTCTTAAAGAACTTTTATTCTACTTGGTGTAATAGAATTTGACTCCATTAACTTAATTGTATAAAGATTTTCAACAGTAGAATGTGAGTTTTTTAAGAGGAATTATTATTTTGACGATGGATGAATTGAAAAAGAAAGGGTATGGTTTCATTTTACTAACTTTTTATTAATTAAAATTTTAAATAATTTTAATTCATTTATTATGTTCAAAGTGTGTGTAGTTTTAAGTTCTAAAAAGAATTAACTGCTTGAACTAGAAAGTCAAATGGGGGAAAGAGGGTAAAAGATCAGTAAGTGTTCTGACTATAAGTAAACACAGGAACATTATGCCAGAAACTGGTGTTCATAAAAAGGGATGTTTGACAGCTTCAAGCAAAAAAAACAGACACTGCAACATTCCTTAAGGCTTTGAATATAATTATTAATTTAAAAATGTAGAGTGTTTGAATGGGGCAAGATACTACCCATTCTTATTGGTAAGTCAACCTTCAGTCATATCTACTTGGACTGGCCTCCAGAATAAACCTGAACCAGTGTCATTCATAGGCCTTGTGTTGTGTGTGTTCTCTCAGGAAAAAGATATTAAATAGTTAATAAGAGATTGTATTTATTAAAAATGAAAATGAATGGAAATAAGAATTAAGCTTTTCTTTTTTTTTTTAAATTTCAGATTGAGTCAGTTGGAGTGCTCGGAAACAGGGAATGGGAAAAAGAAATTAGTATTAAAAAGAATATAATAAATATTTAAATCATACTCAAGTACCTCTGTGTTTTAATTTCTCTTATAATGTTAATAATTAAATGTCCATGTGGGTTTAAACAAAGTATAATTAGTAAAATCCACATTAGATTATGTCTTAAAATCTATTATGTGACCGTTGTATGTAAATAAATTATCATTATGTTAATTGAAGATTCTTTTTGATTTATTGCTAGACTATATACCTAGTGGTGCCCTCATACCAGTCATTGTAATTTTAGTAATCTTAGAAAAAATGCAGATAGAATGTCAGTTTGTAGTGGCACAATATACATTTGACCATGAGGAGGGCTTGGAAGAAAATATAGCATAGATCATGGCTCCTAATGCTTTAGCCATAATGCTGAGGAATTTAACACATTTTCTAGATATTGGTAAGACTGTAATATAATATATGGTAATTCCACATCTTTTGATGGACAAAAAGAAATTAATTAAAACTAAACTAAGATTTAATCATGTGAAAAATTTATCTGACAGATTATATATTTAAACCTTCCAACATGTATATTTATAGCCATGGTATGGTATATTTATTTTGATACACTTTATTATTTATGTTATTTACTTTAATAAATATATAATTGATTAGTTAAACTAACTTATTCTTGTTTTATTCTCATTCTGACAAATAGGTGCGTATTCCATATCCTTAATTAATTAAGAGTAGTCTGTGTGTATGATCATCATTCTCCATGTCTGTTTTTTGTGAGCTCTAACTTGGAGCAGTAATGAGAATTAGCACAAATATTATAGAATTTGAATTAAGGTCTATAGCATAGTCCTTCCTCTGTAGGTAATGCCCAGTATTATCTTAAAAATCATGTATATTTGATACCATACATTACAATGAAATATTTTGAAATTAGCATCTAGTATATCTGTCATACCTCTTATATTTGGTGAAAGCCTAAAGCAGTTAGGGGTGAGCATTAACCAGAATTTTGCAATATGAATGTGGTATTATGTACATCTTTCTAAAAATGTAACATAGACCAATTCCCATTATAATTTAGCATATTAAAATGTGACCAGTATTTTTGATTATTAGTACAATAATACTATGTAACCCTGTGAGTTATTGATGTAGTTTTACCCATTATATTTTGGGGCATTGCCAAAGTGTGACCAACGCATAGTCATAATCCATTACATTTGATGCAACCAACATGCAATCAATAAATCACTCAAGATGATTTACTTTTTTATATAGATTTTGAAGTTAAAAGAGATGATGACAGTACAAGAAAGTAACTATATATATATATATAAAGAATAGTAAATATTTATTACATGAGGTGGCAGAATGGAGAATAGCCAAAATTCCAATTAACATCAGTTACATGCAGAATCAATTACTCTCTCTTGACATATATAGCAATAAAAATAATAAATATAGAGGTAAATAATTATACAGTCTTTCAATCTGCAGATGTACTTTTTGGTTAATTCCTTAACCCTTCTCAACTGCCATTGAGGGGGGTTAAGGAATTAACCAATAAGTACTTGTGCAGATAAAACAAAAGAATTTACACAATGCCTAAATTCCATAAGAACTATATTAAATGACTTTACTGGATGATGAGTATACTATCTAAATGAGTACATGATGTTAGTAACAAAGAATGACTTAGATGTTAAAGACACTTTTATAGAAACATTTTATCTCCAATTAAAAAAAAACCTTCAAAATTACTTTGCTAATCATTGAAATTGCGTCAAATTAAGATCCTCTATAAAATAATGAAGTAATACAAAATTGAAGTAATTAACTCTCATCATTCTTCTAATAAAATCCATATTTTTAATTTACATTGATAAATACCCATCTTAAATAAAGTATGGTTATTTTTGTTTATATCATGTAAAAAAATCAAATAACTTCCCAGTTTGAGTAGCTAAAATAATAAAGCACTCATCATTTAAATAGATTATTTTTGTATAAACAATGTTTATAAATCTACCAGTACAAACTGGCTCTATGTTATGTTTCCATATCTATATAGAAGCAGGTTCTCAACTTGGAGATAAGATTGTTTTAAATTTCACATATAAATTTTATTTAGTTAAAGGTAAAAAAATTGCATTCAGGAAAATGTGACTAATGAATTATTATGAAATTTTTATTTCAAAGCACATTTCCCCCCATAACTAACCCAAATCAAGTCTTACCTTTGTTGAAACTCATGTATCAATATAAAAAATGCTCACTAACCAATTAGTCTGGGGATAAGAACGTTCCAGATAGCGATTTTAAATATTTTCTCTTACACTTATCAATTAAGAGCTTGTTTAAGCGATTGGTATGCCCTCTATATTACATATTTGTAAATACAAGCTTATAAAAGCAATGTCACACTATATATGACATGCTTTATTGATTATTATAATTTTATCTTTAAGGCCTTGGCAGTGATAAGGCTATTAATATATAGTAGATCTGAATTTAGTTCAGTCCCATATAGCTATTTAAGTTAGATAGCTGGAGTTAAAGACATTTTTATGTCTAAAAATTTCAGAGTTTCTACTTAAATATTACATATTAAATAAGTTTTGGTTTTGAGTTGATATTTTAGATTTAGTGTCTGAATGTTCTAGCTCCTCACTAAGTTGAGTCATAAGCTCAAAAACAATTGGTCTGGGGATAAGAATGATCCAGATAGAGATTTTAAATATTTTCTCTTATTGCATTTATCAATTAAGAGCTTGTTTGAGCTATTGGCACACTCTCTATATTATATATACTACATAACTTGAAAAAAATAATAGTTTATTTAATCAATTTTTATAAAAATATTTGTCACAATCATAAGAATTAATTCCAAAAAGTTCATCTTTCGAAAAGAATGAAAGCAATTCATTCCATTTTCAAGCAAGAAAGAAGTAATGGAAAACCACAGAAATTAAAATTTCACAAGATTCAGTTGAATAATGGCTGTCTCATTTGCAAACAAAGTTAGCATAAAAAAACCTCTAAAATAAAAATCACTGTTATAGCCAATGAGATTTCTAAGCCCACAATTGATCAAATGAATGTAAAAAATTCATAATACTTATAGCAGAATACTTTTTTAAAAACATTTTTCTAAAGCCAACACTTAATAGAAATAGTAGATATTGATTTCTTGAACTTATATTTCATTATATTAAAACAAAAATTGAACTGATAATATATTTCGTATTTATTTTTTAAAAAAAAAAAACAGGACAAAATCATTGATTAATCAAACTATTTTTTAATATTATTCATACACAAATCAGAACAAAAATTTGAAATGAATTCAAACTAGCATAAGATTAAAGTACAATTACTTTTAATAAAATTTATGTCTATAATAATTAGATTCAATTATTTTCAAAAAGCTTCAAACACTCTTTAGCAAAACTCTTTATTTGTACATATACATACATTGATGTTTCGACTGACCTGCAGTCTTTTTCAGAGACAGTTTATTTGTTTCAACTGACCTGCAGTCTTCATAAGAGACAGTTTATTTTAATCAAAAGATCGAAATAAACTGTCTCTGAAGAAGACTGCAGGTCAGTTGAAACATCAATGTATGTATATGTACAAATAAAGAGTTTTGCTAAAAAGTGTTTGAAGCGATTTGGATAAATTGTATTTATAGGGTATTACAGCAAAAATAAAGAAAAGTGTGATTTTGGTAATATTTATTTTCAAAAAGGATGAGTTGAGGTGATAATAATAAAAAAGTTCCATTTTTATTTGCACACATTTTGTTCTTTCAAAATATGCTAAAAATTGATGTTATTTTGACTAATCTGATCTTTTGAGTTTGCTTAGTAAAGACTCTTTTTAAATGACTTTAAATTAAACACAGTAATTTACTCGACAAAATAATTTATAGTCAAGAAGATTATGGAATGAACTTCCTTAAAATTGAATGCTTTTATTGTCCTAATATCAAAACACTAACCCAGGCTAATGTCATTGATTTGAATGTACAAAAAAGAACATTCACAAAATTAAAAAAAACCCATTTAATAAGGTTATAAAATCTTTGGAAATTATTTTCCAAACCTAAGATTTTATTCCTGATAACATCAATAAAATATATTCAATCTTTTTCCTAAGCAATACAGAAGGATCCCATAAACTGAAAGTAATCTTTTGCAACAAAATTAAAAACATGACTTTATCTCGTTATATCTTGCTTTTTTATATATTAAAAATAATTGAAAGCTTTATTGTTTAGAAATTCATAACAATTTTGAGTATTGGTAATGAACAGAGCTAGACTAAGATCTATGAACCATAAGCTCCAGAAACCTTTCTACCAGTGCATCAGATGCATATGATTTTTATTAAACCAGCAAGCATCACATGATCACATCTCCAATACTAGCACATAATTGTTTATAAACAAAGCAAAGCAAAACTCCATATAGTAGTACCACCTGTGATAAACAGAGTAATCAATGGATGCCAGAAGGCTTGTGCATAAAATCCCTATCTAATGCCTACTCATCCAATATCCCCAGACTAGTTTTTGGCTTGTGGCCTTCATCAGTGAGGAGCTTTGGATCTGAGAGCACTGCATCTAGATCTTAGGATCTAATGCAACCCTCTAGCAACCACCTTTTATTTTTTGTGTTTTCAATTTCATGCTCATGGTTTTGTAGTTAAGTAGAGATAAAAGGTGCTTGCTAGAGGGTTGCATTAGATTCTAAGATCTAGATGCAGTGCTCTCAGATCCAAAGCTCCTCACTGATGAAGGCCACAAGCCAGAAACTAGTCTGGGGATATTGGATGAGTAGGCATTAGATAGGGATTTTATGCACAAGCCTTCTGGCATCCATTGATTACTCTGTTTAGCACAGGTGGCACTACTATATGGAGTTTTGCTTTGCTTTGTTTATGATATTTTATGTTGCACAGAGGCTAAATCTAAAATTATTTCTGAAAATAATTTTATTGGAAAAACAACTTTTACTATTTTGGGATACAGTGCAACTACTCCAATAAATTCTTCAGCATTTTATATATTGGTCTGCTGAAGTGATCAGTTCAAACTTCTATATGGTCATTCTAGTGTCTATTTATCCCATCATTTGCCACATATATAAAAAATTGTTTTGTAACATGTATAAAGTCATTTGATAATCACCTAGTCTAGTAATTAATAGTTGATCTGCCCTCTAGCTACCATGTTCAGTAACCTTTTATAGTAAGAAAATGGACCATTTTTTATTGTATTTTAGATCTTATTTAGAATTATCCAAAGCAACAAAAAAATATAAAATACAGTAAGAAATGAACCATTAGTCCATTTTCTTACTATCAAAAGTTATTAAGCATGATAGCTAGAGGTTAGATCAATTATTAATTAAACTGAGTTAGTTATTATTACATGGCTTTATATTTATTTAATATTAATATATATATAACCTATGTCATTATCAACACATCCACTACATCAGGATACAATATCACCATCTGTATAAAATTTTATTTCTGAAAGCTGTATCTTAAAAATATTTAAATTAATAATTAAGATTCTTGTCATTTTAATTACTATAATGGTCAAATATCCAATACAATTTACTTGTCCATAATGTTGTCACAAATATATAAACAACTATTAATAAGTATATTATAATATTTATGGAATTGCTATTATGTTAACTGAATATCACATGACTTTCTAAATAATTAACATTATGATTATTTAATAATAATTTTAAATAATTTTACAATTTCTGAAGCAGACATTTTAGAAAAATTCTCCTTCCAAATTATCTCATAATCTTAGTTTAATTAAAACAAATAGTTATCCAAATTTTATTTCATAGAGCAAATAACTCTAGCTGAAATAAGCCTCCAATTTGGATTCACGATTTCCACGATACAAAATATTAATGGTCTGTGTCTTTAATTTTTTTTAAAACTCTAACAATTAAAGAATAATTATTTAAAATTAAAAACAATACTTATTTTTAACAGAGCCAATTGCAAAACTCTTGAAATATCACGATCTTCTGGTAGAAATTATAAGAATTTATTAAATTGACCACTAGATGCCACTTTATTATAAAAATTAATAGTTAGTTCAATTACTAAACATAAATCTTAAAAATAAATAAATAAAAACAATTATTTACAGATTGCACTCTGAAGTTTTCTCAGTCATCTCTCTGAAGATCAAGTAAATATTTTAAGCAAATATGCGATTCGAAAATGAAAATTAACAAAGTAAATTACAATGAATCAAGTTTTAATTGTTTATTTTATTCATTAAAACGAAATCATTTAACTAATTATCCAGATTGAAAATGCTTTATTTTTTTCACTTTGAAAATAAAATAAAAAGAGTTAAAATATTTAAAGCGTTAGTAACGGAAAGAAAAAATTGCTTAGTTAAAAAAATGGGATAACTGCCCATTAAATGTCAGATGAGTAATAATTGACAATTAAAAACAAACGAAAAAAATGTGAAATATAAAATAGAATAATTAAAATTCCACATGTTTGTAACTTTTATCTAATCTAATAAAATCTAGCTATTTTAAATCTTAAGATTCGAAATTTGCTTTTTTTAAAGACAAATGCTTTCAACGAAATTTATCTTTGTATATATTATTCATGTAATATTATACAGATATATAATAACAATTATAGAAATTTTCAATTACATTCCACTAAAATGGAAACTGGAAATGTTTACATGATAATGTAATATCTTATATATTGAAAAAATATAAGAGGCTTAGATTTTATGGATAGAATTTAATTTAATAATATCAATAAAAAAATCATTATTTAAATATAAATACTCTTGTTTCACATTTGATTACTAATTCTAATATTTAATCATCATCAACCATTATCAATCCACTGCAGGATGAAGGTCTCTCCAAGTTTAATCCATCTTCTCCGATCTTTAGCTTCTCTTCTACACATCACTCCTGCACACTTTCTTATTTCATCCATCCATCTCACATGTGATCTCTTTCTGGGTCTTTTACAATCTCTTGGAATCCAGTTTAAAATTTCAATTGTCCATATATTACCATCTCTTCTAGCAATATGTCCAGCCCAACTCCACTTCAATCTTTTAACTTTTTCAATGAGGTCAGTAACACCTGTTTGTTCTCTTACCCATACATTGCATTTTCAATCTCTTCTTGTTATTCCCAACAAAATCTCTCCATACTTCTTTGAGTGGTCTGAAAATTTAATATAGTTTTTAAATTCATTTAAGCACAAATACTCTGTATTATCAAATAATTATGCACCAACATTATTAGTCAAGACATTTTTATAAATTTTTATGATAACTGTTGATATAAAAATAATGTTTAATAAGTCTTCAGCATTTTAATAAAATATAATATTTCTTTCTGTTTTTTGTGAAACGTCAGATATATACACAATTTAAGTTAGTGCAATAGAAATATTAAGTTAATGCAATAATAAAGCTGGAACTGTAAAATTCAAGGTTACTTTAAATTACTAACTGAAAAAACAAAGACACTTTCATAAATTTAAGTTTCATATCTAAAGTAATAATCAAGAAATTTAGAATATTGATAAAAGTCTCATCTTACATGTTATTTGTTTCATAACACAGAGGCTAAACTCTCCATACAATAGTCCCACTCAGTGCAAGCTAGAGTAATCAATAAATTCAAAAATGTTTGTGCATAAAATCCCTATCTGGTCCAGATTGGGGATATTGAATGAGTAGGCACTAGATAGGGATTTTATGCACAAGCCCTTCCTGAATCCATTGATTACTCTGGCTTGCACCGAGTGGCACTACTGTGTAAAGATTTTTGCCTCTGTGGAATTAGCTTGTGTAAGCATAAAGAATGATGATCATGAGATGTTTATTTAATGGTAATAATGAAGTGTTTTTAGATTTATATAAGATATGACTTAAAATCAAGTCGTGTTTAGGGAATAAATATTATTATCATGATATATAAAATCTTGAATTCCACTAATTGAGCACAGATTAGATTCAGTAAATAGTTAATTAGTTTGAATACTGAAATTGACAGTTTTGGACTATGATTTATAGATCTTGGAATTCTTGAACTCCAGAATCTCCTCTCTTCCATCTTAAATAAAAGATCAAACATAAATATCTTTTATAATTTATTCAATTAGAAATAGACATTTTAGTATGGATTTATATATAAATAATAATGCTTAAACCATACTGAAAAGTAAAATTATATTCCACACGAGTATGTAGACAATAATAATAATAATAATAATTATTATTATTATTATTAGTAGTAGTAGTAGCAGTGGCAGCAGCAATAGCAGTAGTAGCAGCAGTAGTAGTAGTAGTAGTAGTAGTAGTAGTAGTAGTAGTAGTAGTAGTATTGATGCATGGTTTTGTTTTATTAACATAGTATCATCCACAATCAAACACTTTACACATAATAATAAACAAAACTAGTAAAAGACCTGGACACAATAAATATTAAACTTAAAAGCACCTCTTGTGATCCTGCATCAATAAAATCAATTATAGCACTAAAACAGAAATATAAACAAATTCAACAATTATTAGCAGAATACTTGTCAATTAAAAAAGCAAAAATTTATTTAGCTAAACCTCATGATTGGTCTAAGGGTTATATTCAATGGGCACTTGGTTATAGATAAAAAAAAATGATTCCCTCATCAATTACCCAAAATCAAGAAATGATAGCTGGACATGATATGTTGCCTCATATTTTTTATCATTTTAAAGGCAAATTACAAAAGCATTCTCTTCCAAAATTTTTACCATATACCTTTGGAGAGACAGATGGCATTCACAATATATCCAAACATGAGATACTGCAAAAAATTAGATCCACTCCAGAAAGAATACACCCTGGAATCCATGCTATTCCAATGTTTGTGCTCGATCATTTATCAAATTTCACTGTCCCTATCATACATAACATGTGTTCCTACCTAGCAAAGCAAATTCATTATATTGATCACCTATACCCAATATCAATTGTGCCCTTTCTTAAAAAATATATCCTGCCTTCACCATTAAAAAATCTGAGACCAATATCAATGACACCTCTTATGATTAAAATCAAATTCAACCCCAGATCTTTCCAAGAATATCTGAATACCAATATGCTAAAAAAGGCTGCTCAACTTCCGGTGCAGTTACACTATTCAAAATGATATTGGAGGAAATTCGTCAAGGTAAAAAAGCAGCTCCTATAGCAGTCCAATTAGACATTGAAGCAGCATTTAACTCTGTGCCCATTGAAAAGCTGTTAGAGGGACTTTCAACACAAAATATCAAAACCCCAATCATGTATATTCTGGCTACTTATTATTAAACAGAGAAATACACATTACTCTAAATAGGAAAACAACACCAGGATTCTCCCCTAAAAATGCTATACCACAAGGTTCACCACTAAGTGCATACTGTTTATTAACTACATTAATCCTTTGCTATTAGAAATAGAAAAAAAACTGCCTGGAATGTTTGTTCCACTAATAAATACCTATATTAAACATCTCATATATGGATGACATAGTGGTGTTCTTTCCATCTAAAAAACTTCTTCCTTCACTTTTTTTAATTCTTGAAGAATTCTCTGTTAAGTCTTCATTGATTTTCAATAAAGAAAAGTCATCTGCCTGGAAGATTCTCACTGGAAAAAAATTGACTGTATGTGTAAAGCACCCCCAATGAAATTTTTAGGACTTCCATTAAGTAAAAGCTATAATGACATGCGAATAGTGATTCAAAACCAACTATTAAAATCAATTGAAAAAATTTTCAATTCCCTTTCAAAAACATATCTTTCATTGCATGAAAAGATTTCATTAATTAACATGTTAGTTTTTCCAAAGATAAATTACTATGCTCCAGTAATAAAATGCACTAACTCATTTATAAACAAAATCAACTCACTATGTATTAAGTTGATTTGGGGGAAAAATAGTGTCAATTAGCATTAAAAACATGCAAAAACATTTAAAGCATAATGGACTATCACTATATAATATTCCTACCTTCTATATACAAAAAACAATTAATGAGATAACAAGAATTATGAAATTCTATCCTTATATTGAATGTTTCTTGCCAATTACACCAACAGATACCTCTCCACTAATAAAAAACAACTACATTAAAAAACTTTTTGATGGAATTTCAATGCATACAAAACCACCAAAAAAACCTATTCTCTAGTAAAATCTCTTACTGGGAAGTTAATGTCATAATGAATGAAACAAATCAGCAAATACCCACATCATTACTCACTATTTCAAACAAAGACATCATAAAAAAATTTAAATTTTGGCACTTAGAGCCTAAATACCTGGATTTCTTAATCAAAATAAATCTAAAAGCTTTACCAACATGCATTCATCGCCAATAGAATGAAAAATGCAAATATTGATGCTATATGTGGAATGTGTAAGAAAGAAGAAACAGTAGAACACTTCCTCTTCACATGTCCTACTTTACAAACTTATCGACAACTAATATCAACAATTATTCATTCTCAAGTACCGGCGCTTAATTTTATCATTGAAAATATTAAAAGAGGGCTATTCCCTCAAATTAGAATAATTACATTTCTCCTTTTCACTCTATGGTATATGAGATGCCACTTTGTCCTTAGTCTTACATCACGAAGACTAAAATCCATATTCTTGAACAAATTAATAAAAAGTAAATTAAGAGACCAAACTCTTGCACCATCAGATATTTTTGCAGTTACATGGAGTCTGGTTTCATTACCCATGCCACTATGAAAAAAAATATTTAAGATGATAAACTAATAATTTCTTCATATTTAAAACTGTAAAATTTCATTTATTTATAAAACTTGTTTGTAAACAAACTGTACAATATTTATATTCAGTAGAATCTTGTAAAACAGTAGATTAATCAATGTAACAATTATTGTATGTAAAACATTTTATTCTATGTAAAATATCAACAATTTGATCAAATAAAGTATCTTTAAAACTACTAGTAGTAGTAGTAGTAGTAGCAGTAGCAGCAGCAGCAGCAGTTAAAATTGCTTAGCTGAGCTTTTAATGGAACATCTTTATCAAAGCTAAATAAATTTAAATATCAATGTCATAATTATTAATTGCCCACAAACATTTGTAGATTACATAAGTATATGATATGCCAAATCTGTTTAATTCATTCTTGAACTGCCCTCTAGCAGCTATGTGTGTTTTTATTATAAAAAGTTATTGAGCATGGCAGCTATAGGATAGTTCAACTATTAATTAAATAGACTTGATGGTTATAACATAGCCTTATATGTATACAGTATAACTATTATTTATCAGTATATATATATATAATCAATGAAATTAAATCTGCTGCACTGATAAGTTAACCATCATATATAATATTCAGGCTATAAATTAAACCAGTGATAATTAAGATATATAAATAGAAAGCCAAACTATCATTTTTGCATAAATGTTCAAATGGTTCAAACCTCTGCCTTACTTGATGAATGAAGATTGTTAATAGAAAGGCATGTATAGTGAAGTAAACTGGTAGGGCAAACAGAGCAAAACTCTCCATACAGTATTGCCACCTGTGCTAAACAGAGTAATCAATGGATGCCAGAAGGCTTGTGCATAAAATCCCTATCTAATGCCTACTCATCCAATATCCCCAGACTAGTTTCTGGCTTGTGGCCTTCGTCAGTGAGGAGCTTTGGATCTGAAAGCATCCATTGATTACTCTGTTTAGTACAGGTGGCAATACTGTATGAAGAGTTTTGCTCTGTTTATCAACAATTAATGTGCTAGTATAGGAAATGTGATCATGTGATAAACTGTTAGGGGAAATATACTGAATAATATAGCCCTGAATTAATAACAACTTTTAGGATAATTACATTGCAAATCCAAAGAGGGTTGATTGATTATTAATATTCTTCATATAGATATTGGAGTATCATGTTTTGAATTTGATTGCTATTATTCATATACATTTCTCTTGAGTGAGTGGTCATTATCTGGATTTGGTTTGGTGAATATTGTTTCTTTAGATGAGTTTGATTTTGGATTTTATTCAACACTATGCCCAACTTTTAATTTTTCCATAAAAAATTAAATTTCTGTCTTTTGCTCAAGGTTTTTTATTTTGATTTCTTGTTGGGATTTTTGTAACAGTTCTTATCTTGTCCCCTCTAACTATTTTTCAATTTTTATCTCTTTCTTTTTCCATCATCTATATTGTTACTATTATTGTCACATCATTTTTCCTCATGATCTATGATTTATTTTTCCACTATTTGTAGTTTTTAATTATTAGCTGAACTGCTTAATCAGGGCTGGCCCAAAGCCATAGCAAAGCAAGCAACTGCTTGGGATGACAAAATTTTGAGGATGGTATTTCAATTTTGAGTATAGGTTTCCATCACTATTTTATTTTTCTAATAATATAGTGTAACAGTAGCTGGGTTCGAATATGGATACTAAAGTAAGTAAAAGGCAATAATGATTACAAAAGAGTGTTTATTGCGATTGCTATTATGGTTTAATTTAATAGATGTGAGAAAATTTATAGATATACATTTGAACCCTGTTACAAAAGAGTGTGAGTGAAATACATTAACCATTTAAAGGCATGAACATATATATTTATTACACATGTGATGTTGCATAGAATTAATTCCTAACAGATAGGTTTGTATGTTTAGATGAAGAGGAGCAGTTGGTTATGTGCAGAGTTGTATTTTATATATATTTTTTCATTTTATATATTTTTGTTGTTTATTATTGTAAGTTATTGTTATTTAAATAATGTCATTAGTAGTGCATATTTTTTAATGAAAGCAAATTAAAATATATAAGGCTGGAGAGTAATAAAAAGAATTGCAAGTTATGCTGTGTGCAATTTCTGTTCATTACACTTGTCATCAGAATTCCAACAACTGGCCATTTAGTATTTTGGACCAATGGAAATCTGATCAGGCTAAAAGCATTCCTGAACTATTGTGCATCGGTGTATGGATAGATAAAAAAAAGTGAGGTGAAAGAGAGTTAAAAGAAAAGAACTATATATATATATTTGATTTTGTAATAATTCAGAAAAGTGACCATTAGAGAGAAAGAAGCGTAAAAAGTAAATTTTCATAAACCGATTTGATTAATTAATAAAAATTAATAAGAATGGATCCCATCAAAATGTTGGGGTAAGAGAATTGTGTGAATTTGTTAAACCAGCCAGTGTATAACTGTTTGTGACCTGCCTACCATGATGATCTTTTATATAAAGAGATTTTGCTGTCTATTTCAAGCAAGTGAAGTGATCGCGGAGCTCCAAACAACAAGAACTTTCATGCCTTCAATTTTTAAATCATCTACCTAACCTCTAGGATGGATTATCTTATGTGAAAATGTTATAGAATCTTTCATCATCTTCCAGACCAACAATTCTCACTAGGACAATCGCCATTGTAATACTGTAAGCTTACAGATCATCAGGCTTAAACACGCAAATGTTCGCTCTCAAATGAGGTAACTTTGATTTTCTCTCTATACATTAAATGAACATATAATAATAAATTAAAAAACATGCACTTTTTTCCAACTTAAAGAAAGAATTATAGAAAATAGATTAAATTGTTTTATAAATACAACTTTGATGCATAGTGGCACTCTTTCGTGAATGTGTATATTGATATTATATATATGTATCGGAATGACTGGGTCGTATGATTGAGTTATTAGTTTATACGTGTATTAATAAATATTAGAATTTTAAACTATAACTTGTGTATTTATTTGAATTATGGGTTTCTTATAATTTCAGGGTTATTATTTATAAAAGCTTACTGATATTCATTACCATATATCTCTAAAAAAAATAAAATAATAAGATTCATAGGGCAGATAAGGAAATTATAAAAATATATAACTGACGTTTCTTTGTAAGATAACCTCGGCTTCATTCTCCTGATAGACATTGTCTCCCAGAACTTGAGACTGAGCTAGTCTGGATAAGGTGGAACCTTTTCTTTTGTTTTTGAGGGGTATAATTCTTATTAATTGATAAGATTGGCACTTGAGATCGGAATTGTTCCATACTCATAAATATACCTACTTGAAGCTCGGATAATAACCTGTTTTCACTCAAATTCTTAGGATCGGATCACTGGTAGACTGTTAAAATAGATATTGATACTTAAAACATAGTTTAGTTTTAAACCATACTTTTTAAAACAATCATGTTTAGTTAATCAAATGCTGGAAATGTATTTTTGTCTACCAAAAATAAACTTATAAATTATGAGTATATTATGAGTCATAATAGATCAACTCATATATTTGCCAGACAGTTATTACTAGATTACATTTCAACTTATTTTAGGAAATAAACAATGATAACAATATTGATAAAGTTTTGTTTTTATAACAAACTGCAATCACAATATACAGTAATGATACTCCTGTCAGAATCGTTTGATGTTGTGAAGTGTGGATTTTCCACATTTTTTATAGTTACTGTCACTATTGTACATGATAGGGTAGCCTTAAACTTTGGCAATATAGACGTATTTTAATTGTCAAATTGTGTTACAAGTTATATATATATCTTCAGCACTAATTAAATAATATCTATTATATACTTTGTTCTTGTCTCAACTGTCATGGTTATAATTTGTCGTCGTCGTAAATAAATAATTAAGATTCTTAATTCGAAACAATTTTGAAAATCCCTTTTCTTCTGAAATATGTCCTAGGATTTCTCGAATAATAGTAAATTTTTGTGACATAGGGCAAAATGTAGTCAAAAATGACATAATTTTTCTGGAACTGCTTATAAAAAGCAGTGAGAAAATAGACAGGAATATTTACAAAAATTATCGGGCTCTCCTGATAATTATTTAGTAAACACAAACAGAAATTAAGAAGATGTAACACCTGTGTCAGTAGCAATAGGAGAGAAAAAGTTCTCCAAATTGAAAATAACAAAAAAATATTTGAGAAACACAATTTTTTCAAAGTCTGTGGTCAGGACTAGCTACATTTTCAATAAAGAGTCAAATATTCAAAATTCTCAATTTTGCTTTAGTTTAAATTAAATTTTATTGTAACTTATATACATTTGGTTTATGCCATGCAAGGATAAAGGTAGAAGTCTGCTGTTTCAATTGGGATTCTTTTGCGTACAAATCAAAGGATTGTCATCTAAGTTAGTGAGTGTCTCATTTTTATGGGGCCGACCTTCCATATAAGCTTCATGTGTTGTTGAATAAGAATTTTGAGGCCAGTATTAAGTCCTTTACCTGCAAGGTTTTTAGCTGGATGCTAAATACTTCAAATGGGTCTGGTCTGGGTATTGTGAATTTGGAATCACACCTAGACATCCATAGGGCATATGAGATAAATATAGCTATACGTATGACCGGGAAGTCACCAGAGTGCAAGCAACTTTTAAGGTCTAGGATCTTTAGGAGAGGAATGCTGCATTTCTCATTGATGGCTCTCCTGATGTCCTGATATCCTGCGCAGAGGGAAATGATGTGTTCAAATGTTTCTTCACCTCTTTGGCAGAGATGGCATATTGGGTCTATCTTTGTCATAAATCTTCTGAAATGTAAGAACCAGCTTGTTTGGAATTGCACCAAGATTTATTTTTATAAGGTGATCCAACAGTTTTGGTTCCATTGCTAGGTGTTTAAAGGTTTTCATTATTTTGTGATTAGTTCAGCCCAATTGTATTTGGATTGTTATTGGCTCCGGATTTAGTAGTGCATGCCAGATGTTTATCTTGTTCTTGAGGGTCAAGCTGGAATTGCCATTGATTCTGAGAATTTTGCTTATGATGGAGTTTATCCAGGCAGTGCGTGGAGGTGGCGGTCTATCTGTGGGTATTACAGGGTTGATTATGACTGTTGTGGAGTATTTTTTAATCAAGCTATGCACCAGGGAGTGTTGTTTCTGGTGCATAATCATGTTCAGTGAATGGAGGGACAGCCCATTGAGTTTCCTGTGCTGATAAAGGTGAGCTGAGCTGATTACAGGTGTTCTTCCTCTCCAGATGACTTGATTGCATATTTTTTGTATTTAGGTATTGAAGGTCTTGGTAAGGGAGATTATGGGTAGGTAGTAATTGATCTTGCCCATTATTTTTGAATTAATTAGGGTTATCTTTCCTTGAAATGAAAGGTATGTTTTGGCTATTGATTTGGCAAATTTGGTAGCTTCTTCCAATAAGGATTTGTGAAGTGTAGAGACATGTCATTGAATAATAGATGAATTAGGAATCCCAGGTAAGATTGGGGTTGTGCGAGGAAGGCTGACTTGATGCATTTGCCTGTATTAATGCACCAAGCTGAGGATTTTTGTAGGTTTATTGAGAGTTTAAATTTGTTAGTGTAATTGGTAATTATGTTGTATAAGGCAGGAAGGCACTTACACAATGGTAGGATGACAAGAATATTGTCCATGTAGGCAAAAGAGTTGATGCTCTTACTAAGACGGGGGACGAATACTCCTGGAAGCTTTTCAAGCTCTAGCAGCAATGGATTAATGTACTTAATAAATAATAAGACACTCAGTGGAGACCCCTGAGGGATGGATCTTGCAGGGGCGAATCCTTCTGAGTATGATCCATTAGCTGAAATATGGATGAATCGGTTGTTGAGCAAGTTGTCTAGAATTTGTGTGACTTGAGTAGGGATTTCAGCATCTGCTAAGATGTTAAGGAGGATGCCCACATCCACAGATTCGAATGCTTCTGCAATGTCTAATTGGATGGCAATCGGTTTTGTGTGTCTGTTTGCATGAATATGGTCGAACAGGATTTTAATTTCTCCCATTGCCTGTAGAGGGGATGAACCTTTCCTGGCATGTTGAGAAGGTGAAATATCTTGTAAGATGATGTTTTGATATTTATCTTTGATGACCCCTTCAATTATTTTAAGAGGATGGGTGTCATTGAAATAGGTCTAATGCTATTGATTAGTGTAGGATCCTAGTTTTTCTTGATGAATGGCACCATGGTGATGGGGTAGAACTGAGGTAACACATGCTGCCCTGTAGCCAGATGGTTCAGCACACTGAGAATTATGTGGCATGTGAAGTAGATTAAATGGTTAAATACAAATCTGGGAATACCATGCATGCCAGGATGGACATTTTTGGGTAGACTGAGGAGACAGTTCTTAATATCCTCAAATGTGATTCCATGTTTCGTGTCAGTGGTGGAGCAATCCCATTCAACCCGTGAAGGTGTCATGTGCCCTTGAAGGTGATCTTTGAAATATTTGCCAATGTGCTGAAGCATTTGAACTCCCATGATTTGTCTGTCTTTGCCGAGTAGTGAGGATGGTATCTGCTGTTTAGATTTCACCTGCAGGACCCATTGTAGATAATCATGAGTCCAGCAGTGTTGAGCAGGCAGGAAGAGTTTTGCGTTTTTGGTGGCAATTATTTCTGCAAACTCTGCTTGTTTAGCTTTGTACCTACCTTTCAGTTCAATTAAGTTGTTTATGTTGGTGCCTTGAGGAATAAAGGTTTTGATTTGAGTGTGCAACATGACAAGGTCTCTCATCAGTGAGGTGGGGACTTTCTGTTTGCTTGTGTGTTGATTTATTAAAGATTGCAAAATCCCAATAAAGCAAGCCCAAGAATCCATCGGATGTAGTTCCAATACCTTAATTTTTTGGAAGAGAATGTATGCTTCAGAATAGAAGGCTTCTGTTGCATTGGCTTGTGTATATAGCCTGAGACTTTTGTGAGTGGAGGTGAGGATGTGTTCTTCCAGCTCCATCAAGGTGGTAATGGCATAGTGGTCTGAAAAGGCCACTGGGCTGAGATGAGCCCTGAGTTTGTGGTGGAGTTGTGGAGAGTAGAACAGTAGGTCAATTAACATCTGGGTAGATTTTGTGTAGAATGAGAAAGCTTGAGGGGGGAAGAAGCCTCTCTCATTAAGTAGTGTCTTGTTTAGTAGACATAGATATTTATTGGTATAATGTTCATAGGAGGTGTTGAAGTTTCCTAAGAATATCACTGGAGCATTGTTATTAGATTTAATAAGATTGACTGTTTGCGTGATACGATTTAGGATGGTAGGGTTATTGGGGCTGTACATGAAGATTGCATTGAAAATGCAGTTATTGTAATTTAGATTGATTGCAATGAGATTATGGTCATTTGCTTATGATTACACCAATGCCACCAGCTGCAAAGAGGCCAGTGGATAAATGGGTGAACCCTAGCTTGCTTAGTTCATGTTTGATATAATTGTAGAGTTATGATGGTATTTTGTCTTACCAATGAGCATGATGTGGGGTGAGGTTGCAATGAAAAAATGCCGAATGGCATTGACCTGCTCAAGGGAGTTAAGACCTCAGATGTTGACAGCCACAATCTTACAGCAGTTAATAGACATTAACATTGTAATTTCCAAGGCTTACCACGCCAGGTGAGGGAGGTAAGGGGTCATTACCTTCTGAGGTATAAGGAGGTAGGGGTTCTTTAATGTATAGAAGGCTTGGTGGATCAGCCAGTCCAGAGGTATTTGTGTTAAAAGACTGGGTATTAGATGAATGAGGTGTGTTTAGAACTTTCTCTTCTTTTCCAATGTGGTCTTGGCCACTGTTGGAGATGTGGTTTTATTTAGATGTGGGTAATTTTCTTCGGAGTTGGTTTGGGGAGGATCGATGGATTTTCTTTTGTTCCCAGTGGAACCAGATGTAACACATTCCATTTCATCCTGATTGTTCAGAGAAAGTTCCTGAACCTGGGTTATAGAATTGCAAGAGCTGAATTTTGATATGGTGGTAGTAGGGTTGTGGTCTGGAAAGGAGAGGTTGTTTTTCTTTTTAGACTCTTGTGTATTTTCTTGATTCTTGGTTTTTATGCTGGAGGAACTGAGAATTGTGTTATAATTTGTATTGGTGGACTATTGTGTTTGAAGTTCTGATGAAAGATGTACGTTGTCTGTTATAGTGGAAGTGGTAGGGTTATTCGGATGTTTTTTCAGTGGATAGGTCAAGAATTTCTGATCCCCGGGGGCTTCATTCTTTGTGAGTCTCGGTGTAGGATGATATGTAAGGTTGTTGTCTTTATGAGTTATACTTTGGGTGGTTATATGGCTTTTATGAATTTTCTGGTTGGTGTCCTTATTTGGTAATTCAGTAGGACTGTTGGGTCTAATTGTGATCTTTTCATGTTGTTTTGAAGGTTAAGTTTGTGTCTGTTGTGGAGTTTCTGCTGCTGTGGGTTTGCATTTGTGATTACAGCTTTTACTGATTCCGCATGAGTTGCAGAGGTGATTGGTACAGTCTATGATAAGGTGGGTTCTCTGGCCACAATAGAAGCACTGTGGTCTGATTCCCACAAAAGCCAAAACCATAGAACAGCCTTTTGCATTGGCAATGGGATGTCTGTTGGTATGATTCCCTTGCTCACTTGGAGCTTAAAGGTGGCCATGTTGGAGAGGATTGATTTAAATGCTTTGTCAATGGGCAGATATGTAAATCTGACTACTTTGTCATAAGGTTGTAGCAGTTCTTGTAGCAGCGATTCTTCTAGGCCCATGATGCAGTTTTTGATGAATCCTGTTAGTATGGAGGATCTGGAGATGTCGATTGGAATAAGGATTTTTTTGTCTAAAATTTTGGTGTTATTTTTGAAGGTGTTCCTGCTGGCCCATGTTTTAAATTCTACTGCTATATATCTATCATTAGGGTGCAGTAGGATTCTGTGTATTTCTTCAGTGAGCCCTTCTTGTCTTATATGGTCCAATAGGGCATGGATAGGGAATTTGTATAGTCTGCAGGTTGAATCTGTGATGGCCAGTATCACACTCTTGTCATTGCAATAGTTTGCGAGTGATTTGAGGAGTGGCATCGGGATAGTATTGTTAAAGTTTTGGATAACTTCTTGAAGCTGCAGTTCAGATAGTTGTTGGACCGGAGTTCCAGAATTGTTAGGTTTTGGATATCCAGAATCAGTTTTGTTATTTTCTTGTTGATCCATTTTTTCGAAGATTTTTATATCTTCAGCTTCAGAATAGAGTGTATCATCCTGTTGTGCAATGGGGAGACTTGTTGGTTTTGACATATTTGGTTGAGATGGTTTATCTGGGTGTTTTTCTAGTCCAGTTGAGGCTCTAACCACACTAGCATAGGATCTGCTATTAGTCCACACTGTGTGTTATGACTGGGAGTTAGTGAAGTTGGCCTGATGTTGTGCACTTGGATTAGAGTATATTTGTATGTTTGGTGAGGTCGCTTTTGCTGAGATTTTATTATTATATATTGATGATCTGTAAAAAATCATGGTTTGTATATGTTTATCTGTTATTGGCCCTTGCTTTGAAGGCAATGCTGAGACTGGATGGGCAGTTGAAGGGTCTGAGCCAGACGGATTGTTTGAAGAAAGTATGTTATTGTGTTGCTTGTAGTTAGGAGGGCTTGTCTGCTTGCAGGTTGTAGGTATTGCTGTTTCTTCAGAATCTGTCTGTTTAGGTGTAGCTGTAGTTTTTGGATATAGTTGGTATAATGTGCTCTTGGTATGTTTGGTTTGATGGCTTATAGATTCAGCAGACTATGTGTTTATCCACTCTTCTGGTTGCTGTGGAGGAAGGGCACATCTTTGGTTATATGTATTTCCCAGCCCAGTGTTATTAGGAGTTGTAATGTTTATTTTTGAGTTCTTGCATGACTTCAAATTAGTCTCAATGTTTGCTGTAAGTATTGTAATTGAGCTGTGGTTGTTATTACTGACATTATTGTGTGTGGACTCCATGTTATAATGTGTAGGATCTATCGTGTAATTTGCAACAGGCTGAGAGTCAGGTTTGTTAGTAGGAGCAAGCAACGAGATTGATTTCTGTAGGGAATGATTAGTTTGACTTGAATGTATATTTGCTGATCTATTACTATTTTCTGGTTTGTCTATTATGTTTGTATTAGCTGTGAATTCGTCGACAGGCAGCGGCAGAGCATTCGTAAAAGTTTTTCTTTTGGTAGTACTATTTTTTCTGCTGCTGTGTTAGCGTCATTAGTATATGAGCTGGTTAAGACATCGCATTGCATGCCAATTGAACTATCTGAAATTTCACTGGCAAGGCCGCTGCCATAGATATCTGGATATTCTGTCACTTTTGTAGATGGATGAGAGAATAATTCTTTGTATTCAGATCGTTGTGTTTTATTAAAAATATTGTTTTTGCCTTGTATATTATCATCTTTTTTTTTTTAAATTTAGCATTGCCGTAATTAAGCCATGATTGTTTGCACTCATAAGTAATTATTTCTTTTTTTATTATTAGTAGGATTGGGTATTTCATATTCTAGATTAGTGTGGTTTTCAGTACAAGGTATAGTAATGTTAATATTATTCGTGTTATTGTTTTTACTATTAGGTTTTCCGGATTCTGTCACATTATAGCAATTATTGTAAGTGTTAGCGTTGTTTGACACCATTAGTTTTTTCTGTTAATACGGTTAGCATAGGGACGAAACTTGCGGGGACCATTGCCTTGTTATTAATGATAGAAGCTTGATTCTTTTTTTGTGTTTTGATCTTGTGTCTATTATGGAACTTATCTATAATGTTAGATTTTTTTGGTTTCTTGGTTTTATATGATATTTTTAAAGATTTACGGTTGTCCATTATGGCGCTGCTTGAAAAAAACTCTGTAGCGCGTATAGATTTTTTTTCTTTACTTGTTTTAACCAATTTGTTGTTAGTACTGTTAATAGCATAGGATTGCGAATTTTTTCCTTTTTTTGATTTAGAATTAATATTTATTTTATCTTGTTTAGTTGCATTCAGCTTTGTTGTGTCTATTTCTGTTAGTAGTGCAATTCTGATTTATATGTAAACTAGCGTCATTCAACGCCATTATTGTTTTATTATTATAATGATTTTGAAAACTATCTAGTAGTATGAATTGTGAATTATCACAGTGGCTAGGCTCTATACTGGAATTTTCCGCATCTGAATCATTAGGTTTAGATCTTGCTTTGTTAGACGTAAGTATCTTCCTGAGATTAATACTAGCTCTGGTGTGTTTGGCTATTGGGAATTTATTATAATCTATATTGTGTGATATGTTGAGAGGATCGGAATTAAGCTCAACGTTATTAGATGAAACGTAGTCTGTGTTTTCACCAGGCCTTTGGCTTACATTGACTTCATTGAAGCTTGCTAATTGTTGCATTTCAACATTATTAGTAGAGAACACATTATCTGATATATTAAGAAAGGGATTTTTCTCTAGGTCTAAATGACTGTAAGTTTGGTTATGATTATCAAAATGGGTGGTAGATGGTTCCATCAGAGTTCCGGGTATGAGCATGTCTGGTGTGCTCTGTGTCAGGCCCTTAATAACGTTTGCGAAGATTTTATTTTCCACAAAGTGCTTTTTTGATTTTGTTTTACTGATTCTTGTATTATACCGTATAGTAGATTTGATTTCTAAATTACTATTATTATTTCTAAGAAGGTAATTAGGTTGATCATGTAATTTATTAAGAGTCCTAGTAGATCTACATTTTTTGCTTTCCGTAGCGTTTTCTGACATATAATGGAAGCTATCTGCTGCTTCAACCTAGGGCTTAAATTTTACCCTAAATTTAGGGACATAGGAGGTATCCCCCACATCCATTTTACTAATTAAGTAAAAAGATCTTACCTTAATGTAGTTAGGCTTCCGCTATCCAAATCACTATGATTTTTAAGACACTTTTTTTAAAATTATTTGAGGAGCTGAGGTAAATGGCATCCAGTTTCTAGAAAAGTAGATGGCGCTCATGTCAATTTTGCTTTAAAGCTAGATTCTTTTAAAAATCTTTATTTTACTTTTTTTATTTTTTAAATATATAATTTTAAACATTAAAAGTATAAAGGTAAACTAATAAATAAATAATCAAAAATTTACCCCAAATTCGCAACTCAACCAGACTAGTTAAAAAAACAACAACACTAAAATACTACCAATGGTTTCACTGCTACAAGCAGACTTTCAATCTTGGCTAATCTAGTTGAATTGTGAATTTGTGGTAATTTCAATTAATATATATTTATACTTTATTCTTAAATAATATATATCGTATTTTTTTTTCTAAATAAAAAAATTTGGAATTCACTTTATTTTATTTTCATCTCCAAAAGAGATTGTTTATTTTAGATAAATTTAGATGAAATTTTTGTAATGTTAATAATCTGATATAAGTACCAAAATATAAGCCCACAAAAAAAGTTTGCTTGGAGCAGCAAACAAGCTCAGGCTGATCCTATGCTTAATGACCTTCGAATTTCTATTCTCTCTCTCCATAATTTATCTTTTCGATACCCATATTTTAAGCTTTTTGTATTTTTGCTTTTATCTTTGACCTCATAAGCATTTATTTTTATATAGGATTTTTCTTTTTTTTTACTACATATTTCAGTTAATAATGTAATATCCATCATCTCTTTCAATGTACTTCTTCACTTATTACTTCAATCTATTTTTCTAACTGTACTATTATTTCTCTTATTCTAACTTTTTTGCCTATGATATAATTATTTTCTAGTGTGCTCATTAGTTTCAAAAGTAACCTTTATTAAGTAAAAGATTACATAAATTTTTGTGTCTACTTACCCATTGCTGATTACAAAGCATTCAATGTTACAAAGTAAAACAATTATTAACCAGGTTTACAAAAGGGACATACCCTCAATAACAATTATATCCATAAAAGGGTTGCTAGGATCTTGTTTAATGTATATATGTCCATGAATCTACATGGCCCAACTGCCAAGAAGTCATCTATACCCAATGATCCCATCTCTGGGGCCTGAAGCGAAGACCCAAATGCTTCAGCTGAATAGGTGGACATCCAGCATTATGCCAACCACCACAGCAGGCAACAAGGTCCAAGGCACCAAGGCCATTAAACATTAAATCCTTGACCCATAGCCAAGCCATGCTGAACCCATTACAGGTACCTCTATCTCCCAATTCAACAGTCCAAATGAGCAGGGACCACATTTGGTCTACCTGCTCCAAATTGGAATGCCAACTAGGGAAAAGCTAACAAGTAGCGAGCACAGATCTGCACTGCTCAAAACCAACCTAACAAGGGGGCGCAGCAGCCCATCAGAACAGAAATGGTACTGAAACTTTGATCCTGTACTCCCTTGGCAGGTTTTCCGGGTAGCGGCAATGATCACCAATAGCCCGCACCAATAAACCAGGCCCCCAATGGCCACCACCATCTACCCCTGAGGAGGGAAAGAGAAGTACAGACCCATACCTGTGAAATATAATTTATTTTAATGATTTATTGTTTTAAGTTTTGCCTACAATGTCATCTTGTATCTCAATCTGTTTTTCTGTATGATTGTTTTATTTTCTTTTATTTCTTTTGATGACTATCATATATTATATTTACATTCAATTAAATTTTAGATAAGATTTATATATTTGAAATTTGAGATCTAGCTTTCTAAACTATCTGAAATTTGTAATTGTGTCAGGACAGATTTGAATTAGTTTGAATTCCACATTGTGCACTGTTTGTACAACAAGTTATTTTATTACCACACGTGAGTACATCATTTATGTATCTGGATGTTGGTTCATCACCTCTAAGTGATTAATTAGGCCACTAATGTTCAGTCTGATATCTATATAATTGAAGCCTTTGTTGGTAAACATCCATTGGCAATCAGTTTATTCTTTAGTTATTCATTTATATGTCTGGAATCTATGATCAAGAGTATATTGATGGACATAAAAAAATAGCTAATTTTGAATATATGACACAAAGTATTGATTATGATTAAAACTATACATGACATAAATATGCCAGTAAACATCACATGAACACCATTTTTATGCTTACACATGCCGTTTACACAAAGGCAAAACTCTCCCTACAGTAGTGCCACTTAGTATATCTATTGATTATTCTGACTTGCATTGAGTGGCATTACTGTATGTGTAGACATTTAATATTATTTATAATAATGAAATTATGTATCCATTCCTCTGAAATTTCTATACAAAGCTTATATTGCAGTCAGTTCATGATCATCATTTTGCAAATCATTCCTCAATCTTTTATATCGGTAGCTTTATTTATAAATTGACAATATTATTATATCCTCAGGGTGTTCGCATAGTACCTTTAGTTGAAATTAAGCTAATTTCTTACATTCATATTACCAGTAGTAACTTATCTTTGGACATAATAAGTACATGAAATGAGGCAGGTTTATCTATGAAAGTAGGTTTATGTAACAATAATAAAATTTATTAAATGATGTAGATCAATAAATATCACTCATGAAAACACATACTAGTGAAACTGAAATATGAATATATTTTGACTCTTTTTTAGTATGTAATAGTGGTACATCTTTGTAATATATTTAGATCATTTGCCAATAACAATAACAGTAATAATAACAATAATATCAACACCATCATATTCCTAACCATAGCTACTAAGAAAAAAAGCCTTCTAACTCTTTCTATATCACTTTTGCATGACTATAACAATTGAATTCTTTAATCTCTACATTTATTTTGTCGAAGCACTCAAAAATTGAATTTGTAATTAATAATATAAATAATTGGAAATGATTATCACAATGGCATATATATATAATGTAACCATTACTTTAATGATGATGATCAAATAACTTAGCACTAAAAGTTAAGTTAAATATAATGATTCTAAAAGTATGTTTAATTTCTTTCTAGATTCAATTTAGATTAATCTTCAGATGCCAAAAGTTTTAAATAAAATGCCAACTTCTGGAAACCTTAATACTACTAACCATACTCATTTTAGATTACTACCATTATCCCTGAATGTTTCCCAGTGAATTGCCCGATTTTTCAGAGGTAGTGGATATTTATGACATATGTTTGGAATGAGTTTGAAAAACAAACAAATTAAATTGGTTAATAAAAAAAATAAGCTAACAACTTATTTATAATAAATAGAATATAAAATAACTGCTACCAGATAAACACAATCTATCTATCTATCTATCTATCTATCTATCTATCTATCTATCTATCTATCTATCTATCTATCTATCTATCTATCTATCTATCTATCTATCTATCTATCTATCTATCTATCTGTCTGTCTGTCTGTCTGTCTGTCTGTCTATCTATCTATCTATCTATCTATCTGTCTGTCTGTCTATCTATCTCTCTGTCTATCTTTCTGTCTCTCTGTCTATCTACCTATCTATCTCTCTCTGTCTCTATCTATCTCTCTGTCTATCTGTTTATCTCTCTGTCTACCTCTCTCTCCCTCTCTATCTATCTATAGATAGATAGATAGACAGACAGACAAATAGACAGACAAAACATTGAAAATAAGAAAAGAAATAATATCTATAAATATTATAACATGATTTTATGGGTAAATATAAAGATAATATCATATGTTTATTATATATGCACACATTTTTATCAATAATCTCTATCAATCCTGTCCTACACTGTAGATGAATTCCACTAGTTACCATTTTAAAAAGTCTTTTGCTAACTAATGTCATTATACTTGTTGTGATGGAAGAAGTATTGAAAAATATTTTAAAACAGTCAGCAAGGTATGGCTATCTAAGCCTGTCTGAATAAAACATTTTCAAAAAATTACACATTCTTTATGAAGGGCCATATGAAATTATTAAGGAACATGGTGAAAGTGCTTTCTTATTACATTTGGCACATGAAGAAGTTGTGTGAACATGCCTCATTTCTGCTCAATTTCACTTCTATATAGATACATATAATATATAAAATATAAATAAATTGAGCATACAGTGGTATATAATATGAAAAGTGGCATGCAATATGTGTGTTTAAATTGACTTAAAGTGTTTGGAATAAGAAATAAGATCAGAATATATATATATACTAACAATTTATTAAAGCAGTAGTTTGAGTTTAAGAAGACAAGGGAAGATTTGATAAACAGCAGTATAGTTTGGTAGAAATAATAGTTAATGCAGGTATATCATGTTATATTGGAGAGGATCTCATAGGTAGGGTTGAGACTGGTGTGTTCATTTAATGATAAAGTATAAATAAAAATATTTAAGATTGTTGCAAACATAAAATAAAAGAGAATAATTAAAATATTAATAAGAACAATTGTCAAAGGAAGCATTTCTAATTATTTATATTATTATTATTTATATATACTATTCTTTATTCTAAAATTTATTACATTATTAGCTTTTATTGTCATCTTTTATATCAACAACTTAGTTTATTACATTCCCAGTAACTTAATTCTTTTAATGATACCAATAATATGTGTTTGTTTTCTCACTGGCTTTCAAGCCCTCCTTATTACCTCCATATATCACTTCATACTTTACCATATAATCCAATGTCTGCAGATTACTCTTATATTAAGAGTTCACATATTTGATCTACACGTAAGCACTGGTAAAATACAATTATTGCAAACTTTTCACATTCGGAGGCATACTTCCTTTTAATATGAATTTACTTATTCCAAAATCAGTCTATCTATTTTTAATTCTACAATTAATTTCACCCATCATGTTCATCTGTATTTGTTATTCACAACAACTTTCCTTACAAAAACTAAATGGGTTTTATTCTTACCAACCTTATCCATTTATAAATGTATTTTATTAGGTTGCCTTTAGTTCTTTGCTTATATCATTTTACATAAATTTTCTAACCGTATTATTTATCAAATATTTCCACCACCCCCTTTCATTTATTATGTTTCTTTAATCAGAAATATACTATGTTATTCTTCTCCTTCACTTTCTTTGCATATCTTCATATAATCATATATATTACTTATAATACTTCATTCATATCCACTTTAATGCAAGTAATTTTCTTAACCATCTTTATTTTCTTATAGTTTCAATTGTCCAGCAGTCTTTGTCAGAGCTATATCTTCCTTAGTTTTAACTTTAATTAAAAAAAAAAAACTAAGGAAGATATAGCTCTGATGAAGACTGCTGGACAGTTGAAACTGTAAGAAAATAAAGAAGGTTAAGAAAATTACTTGCATTAAAGTGTATATGAATGAAGTATTATAAGTAATGTTTCGTTAACTGAAAATTTTCTATTGAATTGCTACCTTTTTTATATATTTACTATTTATATAGCTGATCTTAGTAGATTAATAATTGTCTTCTTATTAAACTCAAATTCTAAATCATCTTATTATTTTCTATGCTGACTATTATTGACTATTACTGTATATCATAGACTAATAAGAAATTGCATAATTCTTTAGATTACACAATATATGTTCAAACAAGAGCAACTATCTACTCCAGTGCCATCTATAGTAAATTTGAGTAATCAGTGATTAACAAAATGGTAGTGCATTCAATTTCCCATTTATGTACTAGTTTATGTAAAGTTATAAGTAATAGTTATGCATCAAGTTCCATTTACTATTCAACCTAAATATCTGAAATTTCACACCTTAGAATTTTGAACATGTGAACAATTATATGAATCTGATTACAATTAAGTAACTATATATTTTAGTGCCCTCATTGATTTTTTTTTTTATTAACTCTATAGTCAGTTTTTTTTTCTGGGTAGGAATGTTAATATTTAACAACTACCCACCCGATAAAAGCAGCTCTTTACTCTAATATTATCTATAGCAAGCTGACAATATATTTAAATTTTGCATTCTCAGATTGATTTCTGCCTTTTGCCTTTATCAATTAGAGTTTGGGTTTATATAACAAACTCTTTGACTAGGTTGGTTTGAGTTTAACACATTAAGGTGTTTTGAATTTCGGGGTTTAATCTTAAGTGGTAGTAATAAATTGGAATTAAAAGAGATTGTTAAATGGATAATAGCTTCACTTCCAGTTTTGAATCTTAAGTCTCATTGAAAAAGATAAAAGCTAAAAGTTAGTCTAGTAATAGGATTTATATGCACTACCAGATGGTAATCAGTGATTGATCAAACTTACTATAGAGGGCACTAGTAGAGAAAGCTTCTTTTGTTTTATCATACTATTGTGGACATTAAAGAATTAAATGATTTATTATTAATAGTTCTAGACAGAAAAAAAATATATATTTATGGTTAACAAAGAATTGAGGATACTAAAATATATAGTTATTAACCAGAAATCCAGATCTTTATAACTATCTGAGGAGATGGTCTTAGTTTAAAAATTTTAGAGTGTTTTGAATTTAAACTTTTAGCTTGAATAATAAAATAAAGTTAAAGCTACATACCTGAATTATTTCAGATCTGCTTCTAAGCCTCAATAAAGACAAAATGCCTTAAACTGATCAAGAATGAAGATTTAAAGGCACTACTATCTGGCTTTAGTTTACTATAGACTTTAGAATAGAGAACTACTTTAATATTGTTATATAAATAGTTAGAATGTAATAAAGTTCAATTTACATCATCAATGTTAAGCCTTTATTATTATTATTAAGATTATCATATAGTTTAGTTAATTACTGAACAAATTAAAATGAAAAGAAGAACAAAGGACCATAGCTTTTTAGAGACCTAAGAATCTTTTTTGTGAATCTTCGCATAGACGAGAACGTTTCACATTTAAACAAAGGACCGGTGTACCTTGGCTCACTTTAATTTTTAAATAAGTAAAAAAGATGTATATATTTTAATTGTATGTACAGTAAAATATTTAAAATACTTATAAGAAATTATGGCTTTTGTAGCAATCGAACATATATAAATATTTACGTGTGTGTGTATTTCGAAAAGATGATTTAAAATAAGCTACAGATTTTTACTTTTGATTAATGTTTTATTAGAATCTCTCATTTATGACAAGAATTGTATTTTAGTTAGTATATTATTTATCTGTGTACAAACTATTATTGAAATTCTATTTTATACAACTATGATTCATAAAAGTAATGATTATGCCAAATCTGATAATGATGTCACCACAAATAATTTGTTTCTTTATTAGAGATTATATAAATTTGTTATGCTAAGTTGAACATGGAAAATAGTAAAGTGCGTGTGTGTCATTGTTAAAAAATAAAACAGCCTAATTTTTTTTAGTAAATAAGAAGTAGATCGTAGAAAGGTTTGTTTTGTTTTTTTATTTAAAAAATAATTTAATTCATTTACAAATACAAGATGCATTCAATGATATAATCTATATTTATAGATATGTTATTAGTCATGTGACCTTTTAAAAACTTTAACGTTTTAATCATATCTCGATTTAAATTGATAATACTGTACCTATAATATACATTATTCAAATAAAAGTTAAAATTGCATTTAAAAAATTGCATGAATTTTATTCCTAAAAAAAAGAAATAACAGTTAAATTTAGGTTTTACAAAGGTTTTGTTACATTTAATGCATAATTCCACTTATTGTCATTTCCATAATTCTGGGATTTGAATCTGGACTGGGTGAATCATGAAAATCAGTAACCGAATCAAACCAACCCTCATGCATAAGCTAATAAATATACCGGTTGAGTTAATCATATGAGTATCAGAGTATTGTCTGGACAAACACATTGTGTTTATATAAAGATGTTGCTTTTATTATTGTTGATGAAAGAATTATACTCTCATAAGGTATTACACTTCTATTAATATGGAACTTATTATTTATTTTTACATTTTTATATAAATATTATTAATGAGGTATGTTTTAATTTCTGCCTTACACATCTTAACAAAATTTAATAATGTCTTCAAAATGCTATCTTAAATTGCACTATGCAACTCTTAGTAAAGGCTGCTTGATTAAATTATGCTGAGCTAAAATGATTGATTACATGTGGTGGATTGTAAATGAAGATAGTAAAGTATTACTTTTATCTTTGATATGATCAAGAATATAAATGAACTATTTCTTGTATACTTTTTTGATTGACAAATTATTTAATCAGAAAATATATTTAGGGAGTCTCATGATATTTGGTTACAATGTTTATGAAGTGGGGTTTCAATTTAAAATTTCTTCCTGATAACTGGGAATTTTTAAGCAAATCTCAGATTTATTCAAGAAATTGGTTCAAAGCTAATCTAGCTAATTATCCATTAATGATCAGTAAATAGGCATCCAAAAATTATTAGAAAGGAAGAATAAGCTCCAGATTAATCAAGACAATCAAATGAGTATCAGTGTATAAACCATAAGAGAAAAAAGTAATTATAATATGATGTGTTTATTATTAATGAAGAAAATGTTATATTTCTGATTCACCTTTACCTTTTAGCATGTATTATAGAACAGTTATATATCAATGAAGCCAGCTGCTCTATTAGAAAACAATTAACAATAATAATCAACCCCTAAGCTACCAACATCTCAACCTGTAGTCAAAGCAATCTCTAAGAGCAATAAAGGGAGTAGTACTTTAATCTATGGTCTGATATGTTTATATAGACACCAAAGAATACAACTTGATTAAGGAGTGTGAGATTAATAATGCAAAGAAGTTTAAACAAACCTCATAAATCAGGCAAATATAACCTGTTCTAAAAGTAGACTAATAAATAATCATTTACAATTTCCAAATTTCATATAAAGAATATATTTACTAAGACAATAAAGGCAATTATTCAATATTTTAATAGGTTTATAAATATAAATGATAACAATCAACCGTTAAGCTAGCAACAATCTCAACCTGTAGTCAAGGCAACCTCCTTTAACAATAAAGGTGGTACCATCTTTATATGTGGTCTAATATGTTTATATAGACATTAAACAGAAAGTTTGTAATGCTGATTAATGAGATTTGTTAAAACTTCTTTGCATTATTAATTCCGAACTCCTTGATCAAGTTGCAATTTTTAGTGTATATATGAACATATCACACTATAGTTAAAGTTGGTACCATCTTTATTATTAAATGGGATTGCCTTGACTATAGGTTGAGATTGTTGATAGCTTATGAGTTGATTGAAGTCTATTAAAATTTTGAGTAATTGGCTTTATTGTCTTAATTGACAATGATTAAAGAACAACAAACAGATGTAACAAACAGATGTATATAAAGTATGAGACCATACCTGTTCCAATAAGAATATATATTGAAATAGAATATTTCATGGTAACTTGTTTTGATTCATAATGAGAGAGAGATAAAAATAGAAAATTTTATAGGGGTAGATGGTTTGTAAGGGTATGATAGTAATGGAGAAGATGGTAAAGCTTATAGGTACATAAAATGAATAGTATGAGTTAAAAGATTTGAAGAGAAATAAATTGACTTCTTTAAGTATATTGTGTGTATGTGTATACAGATTCACGTATTAAATACATTAATTTATATAAATAATGTTTTAATAAAGACAAATAATATGTTTAATAGGTAATACATTTAATAAATATTATGTTTAACAATAATATGTTTAAAAAGTAAAAATAACTACATTTTATAATTTGATATGAATTTAAATTTATTTTTATGTGCTTTGATTAGCAAGAATGCTTTTAGTTTAATTAAAATTGGTAGGCAGTTGTATAAATAACAACACAAAGAAATTATCTACTAATATTGTATGTTACAATAAGATTTCCAGATTTTAAGTACAAAAAAGGTTTGAAGTTTGGAATGTAACTAAATGTAAAATTTAATATCATTTAACTGACCAGGAATCAAATAAAAAGATATTTCTATCTCATTTCTGAGTTAGCTAAAGAAGGATTAGTGTTGAATGAAAAAGTTTCTAACAGTAATTTTTTGCTAAACTGGAAACTAAAATGATTTTTTATCTTATAAAGATTCTTCAATTTAAGAATGTCTATGTAGACAAATAAAGATTGCACTTGATCTGTCTTCATGGATTTCAGCAAGATATGATGTAATGCACTGTGACTTCTCCTTAAATGAAGTCAGGAATCTCTCAGCAGCTATGCCCAGAGAAACCTGTTAGCCACTTTACCTTCCCTTTCCATGGTCCACTCTAAGTTTTCCCATAATCTGCTCCATCCCATTTCCATAACATAATCTTTGTCAACTCCATGATCTTCATATCTAAATCCCCCTTATCTTTTCCCAAACCTAGCATAAAAACCAATAACTCACTTTCTGTATAATCACTTTGTTCCTGCTTCCATCAACAAGTATTCCTGTAAAATGTTCCTGCTCCCATCAACCATTTAAAAAAAAGAAGAAGAAAAGCCTGAATTTTAATTTTGTAGGTAAACCCATCAAATTTCAGATTGCTGACCTGTAAAATTTAAATTCAAATACAGATTATCACACACCTTATTTTTCAAAGAAAGGGAAAGAAAAATGAACTTAAAGTCACAAAATAGACATATTTTAAGTATAATTTAATAAAAAAAGGGCTCTTCTATTTTCTAACATATGTTTCTACTAATTTACGCAGCCAAGATTGTAAGTATATAATTTTTTTTATTTGTTTTGGGATTTTCAAAGGAAAGTAATTTAAAACTTTAGTTGAAAAGACTACAATTTTTGTTGTGTTTATATATCAGCTATAATCTATAATATTAATAAGCCAATAAGCTGATACACATGCGCTTTGCAGATGTCACTATATAAATGAATACTCCCATTTTTTCAAACCCAAGATAAAGTCTTTAAGAAAACTTAGAATGAATCCACTTATATTTTCGACCCAACCGTATATGTATGGGCAAATCTGAAGTGTTTGAAATGAAGAGCATGAAGTTATTAATTGATCACTTTAAATTACTTTTCTACAACGTAAATGAATGACGCCAATGAAATTTCTAGAATTTACGATATGTCATTCTTATAATTAAACATATGTAAACAAGACATTTATTTTTTTATATAGCACGATGTTTTTGTTTATAATCTATAATATTAATAAGCCAATAAGCTGATACACATGTGCTTTGCAGATGTCACAATATAAATGAATACTCCCACTTTTTCATTCATTTACGATGTGAAAACGTAATTTAAAGTGATCAATTAATAACTTCACACTCTTCATTTCAAACACTTCAGATTTTCCCATACATATACAGTTGGGTCGAAAATATAGGTGGATTCATTCTATATTTTCTTAAAGACTTTATCTTGGGTTTGAAAAAGTGGGAGTATTCATTTATATTGTGACATCTGCAAATCGCATGTGTATTAGCTTATTGGCTTATTGATATTATAGATTATATATATAAAAAAAAACATCGCGCTATATAAAAAATAAATGTCTTGTTTACATATGTTTAATTATAAGAATGTCATATCGTAAATTCTAGAAATTTCATTGGCGTCATTCATTTACATAGTAAAAAAAGTAATTTAAAGTGATCAATTAATAACTTCACACTCTTCATTTCAAATACTTCAGATTTGCCCATACATATACGGTTGGGTCGAAAATATAGGTGGATTCATTCTATGTTTTCTTAAAGACTTTATCTTGGTTTGAAAAAATGGGAGTATTCATTTATATAGTGACATCTGCAAAGCGCATGTGTATCAGCTTATAGGCTTATTAATATTATAGATTATAAACAAAAACATCGCGCTATATAAAAAAATAAATGTCTTGTTTATATCAGCTATAGATAATTATTGTCATTCATACATTTTATTAGTATTATCATTTATAAATTATTTATTGTTAAAATGTTATATTAACTTTGAGTTTATAAGATTGTTACAGCTTTCCTTGTAAAATTAAAAGTATTATTATTTGATATGTTGTATAAATTCTGAAATAGGTGATGTTAAAAGAGTTATTGTGATGGATGTAGTTATTGAAATTAGGATCTAATATCACGTGATCATTTCAAAAATAGATTAAAAAAAAGTATAAAAATGATCATAAAAAACCTTTAGATATCACATGATCACTATCTCACTGATGAAGGCCACAAGCCAGAAACTAGTCTGGGGATATTGGATGAGTAGGCATTAGATAGGGATTTTATGCACAAGCCTTCTGGCATCCGTTGATTGCTCTTGTTAGCACAAGATGGCACTACTATATGGAGAGTGTTGTTTTGTTTTGAATTGTTTAAAAAACCTATAGCTGATAAGTCTTCTAAACTTAGATTAAATTAAAAACGAATCAGTTCAAATTAATTTTAAAGTACTCATTTATAAACAGCTTAAATTAAAAGTTAATCTTAATTTAAATTAATTTTATCTGGCTAATATAAAAATATTCTTATTAAACAAAGATGGCCTTAAATAATAAATCATTTATGTATACACATACATGCAAAGTTGTGCTTATAAAAATAATATCTAGATCGTTATTTATGTGTGTGTACAGTATCTGAATGACACAATCATTACTAGGTAGTTAGCAAAGTAAGTTAAATAAAGCATTAGTCATATTGAAGGGTAAAGTGGAATAATATTCTCATAACTTCATTTAATAAAGCTAATTCATTATACCTTATCATGCTGGTTATTTTGCTCTTGATAGATTATTATAGGTTTAAGTAAACACACAACCAGCATTAACAGTTATTGTTTGGTTATTAATTAGGTGTTATGTTGAAGATTTGAACACTTTTAAGATAGACCATGGATACTTATATTTTTATATGGGGTGGGAATTGGAAATTGAAATTTCTAAAGAATTGGTAAGAAGTTTTTAGTGTTACTATATGTTATATTAAATGATGTTATTAAATAATGGATTAAGTCCAAAGCCAATTACATAAAGAATTATAAGAGTTTCATATTTTTCTATGATCTGGTGGTATTCAACTACATTCATCTAAAATATTTGCATATATGGATATTGAAGAGAATACAATATAAACCATCACGTGCAGATAAAGATTTAAAAATGGTAACAATTCTGTCATGATTAATTTCACTTACTTAAGATAAAAAATGATCAATAAATACATCAAGTGTTAAATGATAAAGCTTTCATAAAACTACATCAGAGACAAATTCATAAAAAAAAACCAAATAAATTGATTGACATAAGATCTACAATAATTAAAAAGACTGTGATGATGGTAATTTAGAGGAAAGTTAGAAGATGATTAAAATAGTTAGGTTGATTAATGAGGAGTATGAAAGGATGGATAGGAACATAGGAGCAGTGGATGAAGGTTCATCAAGACAGAGATGAGTGTGATCTTATTAATATTAGGGATCATATTGAGCATAGAAAGCACTGGTTTGATGTTCATGAAGATGGGGCTGAATGTTATCTAATTAATATTAGGGATTTATATTAGTTATTGAAGATATAAAAAAAATAAATAAATGAATAATGGGTATGGAAGAAACAATCTAAAAATTGAGGTGGATGAAGATTTGGATACCATAGGGGAAAGTATAGATATAATCTCATATGAAGAATAAAGCTCAAAAATAGACTATAAAAACTCAAGCTTAGTGAATTGGGGGAAAACAATTCCAGTATGCCAATGAAATTAGGGATTGTATGAAAATAATACAAGAACTTTTAGAATCAAAACCAAGGTAGAATAGAAATAGGCTCAAGAAGAAAATAGACAGGCTCATAAAGAAAATAGATAGGCTCAAGAAAAAAGTTAGACAGGATCTAACAGAATTTAAACAGGATCAGGCACAGATGAAAGAGGAAATTGAAGAGATCAAGAAGAAATTTAACAATGGTTAAATGGGAGTTAAAAGAAGTCAAGCAAGAACTGTTAAAAATGATATAACAAATGTGAAACAGGACTTGCAGATGTTGAAAAGATAGGAATAGAATAGCAATAAGTGAGGACTAACTTGAACAAAATACAAGATAAGTCAACAGAAAAATAAATTCAAGGGAGTTGAGAACAAACTTTAGTTCAGAAGTTCAGTAAATAAAAAAAACTTCAATGGAAGAAATTGTTATACAGAACATAAGTAATGTAAACCAACCTGTTAAGAGTCAGGCTAATGAACTATGCATAGAGAAAAACAGATTAGAAGATACAATTTAAAAATTGACAATTAATAGAAAGGTTTGTGGAAATTTTAATATGTGTTATTAAACAGGCTTGTGAAGATAATTTAATAAATGGAGATGATTAATGTCATATAGTGTTGAAAATTTCAAATATGTGTGTGGCATTACAAAAGAATTAGTGTTATGGTATTGTACAGAGGATAATCCTTTAGATTATCTTGAGGGTTTGAAAAATCTATTTTATTTTACCTAATTGAATAAAAGGGAGAAGGTTGATATTGCATGGAATCATCTGCATAATACTGATAAAGATTGGTGGAAATCCTTGTATGCAAAACCACAGACATTTGAAGAATATTGCATTGCTATTTTGCATACTTTTTAGAGTGAAAAGAAGTATGCCACAGAATATCTCAAGAGAAACATATATCAGAAAGGAGAGAAAGCTGTACACAGTTTTTCCACTGATAGATATTTATATTGAGATTACTTACAGCCTTTCATATGTCTGAGAAACAAATAGTGAAATATAATCTACTGATGTCAATCCATCAGTTTAACATAATGTTATAAGTTTTTTATCTAAGAGATATTAAATGATATCAACTCAGGAAATTTATACACAGAGCCAGTGAAGAAAGTAAAATGAGGGTATCCACCAAGATTTGAAGCATCAATAGTATAAGCACCCACCTGGAATGAAAAATATATAAGAGAAACTGCACATTATTAATCTAGGTCATATCACTCTAGAAATTATATCCCAAGAAAAAGGAGATGGAATGAAGGAAGTGGTGGAAATAACTTGAGGGACTCACATTCAAGGGTTCCAAATAGTAAAGCATGTGACAGAATAGGAAGTGAACATAAACACATTTACCCAAAGGGAGTTGATAGAAGTCATTTTTCTAGTACAGTGAATCAAAAAATCTATAACCAAGTTGTCATGATAGGCAAGTAAATGAGACTTCATTGTAATGGGAAACCTTACAATCCCATAAGAACACTAGACTGGAGGTGTTCATTATTATATATTATTTTAATAATATAGTTTTTAAAGATGACCAAAACATACCACATTATTGTAAACAAGGAGGTCATTAGTACTAATAAAATAATATGGGTTCAAACCCAGGCTTTTAGTGATACAGAAAGTCAACTATCATTAATATTTAATGATATTTTCCAAAATATAATGGATATTGAGGCAAAATTTCAAGTATTACCTTTAATGAGACACAAGTTACATTTGCAAATTAGGCAGGCCAGAGTAGAGTCTGAGCAAGTCAGAGTGAATTTGAAAATTGGAACACAGATTCTAAAATATATTTTTCTTATCATACCTGGTTTAATTCAAATTGTTATTTTAGGTTTTGATTTCTTGTACTATAACCATTGTCTACTAGATTATTACAAAGATACATGGATCTGTAATGAAGAAATTTGTTTTAGTGACACAAAGAATCATAATCATCTCAGGGTGTCAGTTTCACTCAGAAATGTACACATATAACAAATATTATATGTTCAAGAATCGACTTTATTTTCAGCAATGCAGAAAAAACAATTTCATTTTAGACATCACATTAATTAAAACTAAATTACCAATCATCCTTGGAAATATTAATGGAAAGGAAGATTCTAAAAGAGCATGTGATAAGGTTTATATAGTAGTGAAATGAGGAAAAGGGCTAGTGAACAGAAGCCATATCCATTTCAAGTAATGACTAAACCAGACAATTGTCAATAAAAATTTTTTTCACTTTACAATGAATCATTTAAGATTATTAGACAATACGGAGTAGGTAAAAATGGCATTAAAGGATCCTACAATACCAAAAATCCCAAACCTTTTAAGAAAGAAAATAATAACATGTATTAAGAATATAAGTAATAAAGATGTAAAAAAATGTGTGCAAAGGTGAAAAATAGAGGATTTATTTACAGAATAAGTGGGGAGGTATAAAATAAAATATTTCATGGTATTTGTTTTGATGCTTAATAAGAAAGGTAAGGATATAAAATTTTAAGGAGATAAATGGTTTTTAAGATGAGAATAGTATTGAAGGGAGGTGGTAAAGCTTATAAGAGCATAAAATGAATATCAAAAGTTAAAGAGTTGAAGTTAGTTATTAGTAAATTAGATTAAGTGGAATATTCATTATTAAAAGAAAACAAGTTGAATTCTTTAAATATATTTGTGTGTACATGTCCAACTATGGAGTAGTGTTCAGGGGACCCAGAATTCAACAGTATTTTGAAAGTAGAGGTATTAACCATACTCTGATACCACCATACCATCTGGAGTTGAGCAGATAGGCAGAAAAAGCAGTACAACAAGTGAAGAAAAGTTTATTGAAGGCAAAGTTAACAGATCTGCAAAAAGCAAGAAATAATGCAGTGTCAACATTTGGCACTGTCCACAGCAACAGGGAAATCACTGGCAGAATTGTTTTTAGGAAGGAAGCTAAGGATTAAGCTGTCGTTACTTCAACCAACAAAAAGGGGTCAATGGGCAATATAAAACCCCACACAAACTTTAGTATTGGAGATGAAGTATGGGTAAATGATATATTGTGAAAGAAATGGATGAAGGAGTGATTGATAAGATAATAGTGAATAAAATTGGCATAATTTAAGGTCAGAATAATGTTAAGTATACTAGACACGTAAATCATCTGATAAGATGAGGACAACATGCAGATTTTATGGCCATTAGACTTGAAACTAAAAGTGAAAGTCAAACCAAATGCAATGGAATATATAAAAATCAGAAATGAAGAAGGAAAGGAACAAAACTCAATGGAAATCCACATTGAGAGTGAAATGGCAAAAAATGCAGGAAATAAATTAAATTACCCAGTGCAGGAAAAACAATCTGAAAAAATAGAAGAATTGTTTATATAATGCATAGAGGACATTCTTCTGGAGTGAGGGGAGGAAAAAATTGTACAATATAAATGGTAATCACCAGAAACATAAAAGTTGGACATCATAAAAGCACATTGTTTTCAAAGGAAAAGTAAAGTACTCCAGAAGAAAAGATAACAAATAATTAATTATAGAAAAAGATTGTTTAAAGAAATAAAAACAAAAGTATAGTTGTTTGTATAATAAGAAATAATTAATTATGAATTTTGAAATGCTAAAGACCTGCTCGTTTAATTAACAAAATAATAATAGTAAGAAAAAAAAGGGAATTAAATAACATGAAAGATTTTGTTTGCGATTAAATTAAAATACACTAATTAAATCTGTTAATCAAGGTTTAATTAGTGTGAGGATAAAAAAATATGCAGTGATATAAATAGGAAGAAACTTTTGCTACAGTGATTCTGAGTCTTTGTTGTCCTTCCTGTGAGATGTTCTCTGTTGTCAAGATGTTTGCTGAACAAGATCACCATCAGTGTTAACTTGAAGTCATTGAGGGGTTTCTTATCCCAGGCACCAGTTACATGAAAATTAATAAGCTGGTTAGGATTCCATATAGATTGCCCTGATCTTATTATTATTTTTATACACCTGAGAAGGTTCACAGAGGAATTATTACCAGAGTGTAATATTACTACTTCATTTTGTTAGTTAAACTATCAATTAATATTGTGGTATGAGAAAAGTAAAACTGTTTCTAGTGAAATATATCTATATGTTTAGATGTGAAAAACATTATTGAGATTGAATTCTAAATGTTTCAGTTAATGTGGATTGCATAGTGGTGTTATATATTTTTGTCTGTTTATTCAATAAATAAGTAATTTTGATTATATTGAGTGTTTAAATTTATTTAATTCCTAGTTATTATATTTTGTCATGATCTGTTACATTTTGTTGTTAGCAGATACATAGCAGAGTTTTCTATTAATTGAGTTCAGTAATGTATTTCAGAATTAGACTTGTTTGGCATTCTTTATACAGTTTATGACGTCAAATAAAGACTTCATGGTAAATGTATCATAACTGAGCTGGTCAGTCAACCATTGACTGATCATTTCCACTGTGTTAAAATAAGGTATACCCATGAAGTCCAGCTTGAGTCTGAGTGGTGTGTTGGCTTGTCTACTTTCACATTGATAAACATTCATGAGGGGGTAGCGGGGGATAGATATATTTTATAGTACTCACTCTTGGTGAAAGCCTTGTTGCAGTATTTATGTAATAATTTGCTGACATATATATATATATCCAATTGTATAATACAGGAGTAAATAAACAAAGAATTGCCTCCGCCACAAATTGATAAAACAATCCAATGCAATTACAACATCTAGTTATAACAATGATCATTGTTATTCTTATTCTGGTCATTGGTAGACAATTATAAATAAGTGAATTGTTTAAGGCAATTAACTAATTCGTGGTCTCCTATTAATATAATGTTTAAACTAGTGTAAATGTGGCAACTCAGAATATAAAAGTTTCTGGATTGATTTCTTAATGGAAGAAAATTTTTAAAAAAAATCAATCGTTTGGCTAAAAAATTATAAAAATATTCAACATCATTTAAAAAGATAATCTAATATAAGTTTATCTTGCAAACTTCTGGTTCTATCTACCCTATATAATTTTATGAATAAAAAGTATGATATTATATATACCAATAATATATCTTAATTGTGTAAAGAACTCATTAAAGTTAGTGATATACTTTTTAATATTGAGATGTTAGAATAAAATATATTAAGAAATCAATACAAACTACATCAGGAATGATTAAATGTTATTGTTTGGTCAGGGTCCTTTATCGTTAGTTAATCAACCTACTATGAAGCAGATAATATATATCTATATGTATGTGTCGTCTTAAGAATATACAAAATAAATTTTCAATCTGATAAGATAAGCAGATTAACCATTAACTTTTCTTGTCTTTCTTTATTAAAGAAAACGTCAAAAACAATTTCAGAAACAGATCTGGGAGACTTTAATTGAACTAGATCAGCTTCTCAATTTACCCTTCACTTAAGAGTTTAAACTAAAGTAAGATTGATATATATGTATTGAAAAATGTTATTCATTTAAAAGATTTTTCGTCTTTTATGCTTTGATTTTAAACCATTAGTATAATGTTTTTTAATGACCATTTAAATAGTATTGACTTAAAAAATATTAACAATAATTGATCAATAGTTGAGTTTACAAAAATAATTGCTTGAAACATATTTGAGTTCAACTTTTTAAACATCCAAATCACGTAAAGATAAATTACATCACAGTGTTCATGTTTAAAAAGCCAATAGAATATCAAAAATGTGTTATCAAGGAAATATCACAATTAGTTGCATAATTGTAATGTTGCATAATAATAGATTGCTAATATATACCTATAATAATCAATTAACTGTTGTCACTTATGGTTCATTTATATAAATTTGTATAAATAATGAAATTCATTTTAACACTATAAATAAATAAATACCTAAGTTAGAGTAAAACTTACAAGATTTTAATAGGTTATAAGAGCATAGACCTTCACACAATCCACCACTCTCCACTCTATCTCATAACACTGATACACTTGAACACATATATGTTGAAAAGATAAATAATCACCATATATACGTATTTCATGCTAAGCCAGCAAACATCAGTTGGTCCAGATTATCATCTCTACGCATATATGCAATAAATGCTGAGGTGTATATTAAAATAGCCCATCTTCATACTTTAATGGACAGGCTTCAATCCACTCCACACTCCAACTCTTCAACCAATTGAAAATCTGATGATGGAACCCTCAAAGACCACCATGAGGCTGAGATTTTTGTCATGCACATTGCATAATAGAGATATCTGCCCATCCCTTGTATATGTATTAAATGGATTATGTCCTCTACATGATGGGTCAGATTGAATTTAGGTCAACATGGGTGTGACAAGAATCTCGGCCTCAGGGTGGTCTTTGAGTGTTTCATCATCAGATTTTCAATTGGATGAGAAGTGGAAGTGTGGAGTGGATTGAAGCCTGTCCATTAAAGTATAAAGATTTGCTATCTTAATATATATCTGAGCACTTATTACATATATGTGTAGAGACGATAATCTGGACCAACTGATGATTGCTGGTTTAGCATGAAATATGTATATTGGTGATTATTTATCTTTTCAACATATATATGTTCAAGTGTATCAGTGTTATGAGCTAGAGTGGTGAGTGGTGGGTTGTGTGGTCTGTGCCCATATACCCTATATATTACATAAATTGATACAAGTATATAATAAGCCTGTATTTTAGCTAAGGTTTTAATAGAAATCTTTGAAAGTTTTTAAAGTTTGGTTTTAAAAAAAATCGGAATTTTTCAGACACGCAGGTGCATAACCACCGATTCCTTGCTAATCTTTCCAGATTAGATATTTCCAGATTAATGAAATAGGTAATAATAATTCAATAATACAGCTTTTAGTCTGTCATTATAAATAGCATTGTCTTTAAGCATTTATTTATTGCTGTATATATAAGTAAATTTTAATGATAAACATTATATAATCATAGTAATTATTAAATGTAATATGTATCGGACGTCCATTTATAATATGTTCAATAAATTAAATACTTATTTTTATATTGACATATAACTTTAAAACAAAAAAAATAAGTTATTGGGGTTTTTTTTCTACATTTTGTTAAATGGATATATTAAATAATGTAATAATATACACCTATGCTTCTAAAACATTTACATATAGGGACATTGATTTCAATTCTATAGCACATGTGTAGGACTAATTTCTTTCCCCATTATTACATATTAAATGTATTCTTTATATTACTTTTAATATAAATTTAATTATTAAAGCAATATCTAAAAATATGAATATAGTAGTAAGTTACATATTAGAGAAGGCACATAAAAAAAAAGATGATAGTAAGATTACCCATAAAATAAGTCAAAACCACTATACGTTAATATATGTTTTCAAATTTTAATTACATGATGTTGCAGACCACTTTTACATGAAGGAAGATTGGAAAAATTGGAAGAATTATTCTATATTAAATGGGATGAGTTAGAAGATAAGGTGAAGAGGCAATTGATTTAAAAAGTGGATATGTACTGTATTACAAAGGAACAAACATTGGAAGTACAAATGGAGTAGGATTTATTATAAAGAAAGACTGGAAGAAGATGACTGGGGAGATTGATGGTGCACAGAGTGGCAAGATTAGTTATTCAACTTAATAGCAGACATCAAAGCAGATAATTCAAGTTTATGTCCCAACAAGTTCTTATTGTGATGAAGAAGTAAAGGATTTTTATACGGATGTACAAAAAGCTTTTGATCAGACCAAACAACATTTTAAAATTGTCATGGGAGACTCTAATGCTAGAATTGGTAAGTAGTTAAAAGATGTAAATGTTGTAGGTAAATTTGGATATGGTAATAGAAATGACAGAAGACATAGATTTGTGGAGTTTGGAGAATTATTTCTTTGAGAAAAATGTTAAATGCAAATGGACATGGAAACATTGAAATGAAGATACAGCAAAATTGGATTATATTTTGATTAACAGAAAATATGTATTTCAAGGTTGTAATATTCTTAATAAATTCAAGACAGAAAGTGGTCATTTATTAGTAAGATTACATGTTAATGTAAAACTAGAGAGAAAAAAATATTTAGAAAAACAATATTCACAGTTGATATTCCTAATCTTCAGAAACATTCCAATGTATTTAAATTAGAATTTGCAAATTGTTTTTAAATATTAGATTTTAAAAATTCAAATTTGAATAAATTCAATAGAAAGATAACTGATACTCTTTTAAAAACTACAACAAAGATAGCTGATACAAAAAAGAAGCAATTGGTTCATAAAATTTCTTCCAAGATGATGAAGAAAAGAAGGAATATGAAAATATATAAAAATGATGCATTTAAGAAGGATTAAATATTTTAAATTTTGTAAAGTGGTGCTAAAAAGAGTTGATAATGATATAAGAAAGTATAAGTGTGAGCTAGCAAGGAAAGCTATAGAAAAGAATAAAAGTCTCAAAAGTGTAAAACAACAATTTGGCATTGATAGAAAACTTATTTCTGCAATAAGAAAAAAATAGAATTATTACTAAAAAGAGAGGTGACATCAAGAAATATGTAGATGAGTTCTACCAAGAGTTATATAACAATAAGGAAAAAGGAAAAGCACTTCTACAACTACTATATTTTCTGAATTGCCCAGGATTTAAATTTATGAAGAAGGAAAGAGTTCTAGATAATGATGGAATTATAACTGATATCTTAAAAGAAGTAGGTGAAGAAATATAAGTTTTTTTTAGCAAAGTTATGTACCAAATGTCTAAATGATAAAGATATGTGAGATGCCTGGAAAAATGCAGTATTAAAATTAATATTTTAAAAAGGGAATAAGGAAATATTAGAAATTACAGACCTATTAGTCTTTTATCAGTTCTAAACAAATTTTTTACCAAAATAATTACAACTTGTCAACAAGGAACTTTGGATTTTAACCAACCAAAAGAACAAACTGGATTTAAAATTAGTTTTAGTACAGTGGATCATATCCAAGTATTGAGGAAGGTTATAGAAAGGTCCAATGAATATGAGTTTCTATTTTGCTTTGGATTTGTAGATTATGAAGAGGCATTTGATTCTGTAAGCATTTCTTCAATGATTAAAGCATTGGAACATCGATGTATTATGCTGGGATATTGCAAAATTCTGAAGAAAATTTATAAAAATGCAATAGCAACAATTAGATTACATAATGATATTAAAAAGATTAATGAACATTCATATAAAGATTGTAAATTAAATAAAAGCATTTACAAATAAAATTGTAAAGTAGATACTTAATGGTAATAATAGTGCCCTTTGCATATTGGATCAGAACATTGTCTATTCATAAAAAATGATTTAATAAAATATTTCTCATTTGAATTCCATTTTAAAAATAGAAAAAAAATTAATTAAGACATCATAGAAAAATCAAAATATGATTTAAAAGTAAAAATTCCATTTGTTATTATTAAAATTTTGCTAAATTTCTTTAGTGCCTGTTTATAAAAGCAATTTTTTTTTCTAGTAAAAAACAATTTGTGCTTTGTAATGAATATGTTTTTATAACTTAAAGTCAAACATTTTTAAATAAAATCTAATCACAATTATATAGTTTTTTGATTTAAACCAAATATTTTACAAATATGTTGCATAAATAAGCTGAAATATGTTAATTAATTACTGAAAATTACAATTTTTCTTTTGAAAATATACAACAATAAGTCTTGATTCAAAATACCTGGGCTCAAATAATCAATCAATGAGATACTATCAATATCTTTCAATTATTATGCAACCAATCAAGCATTGTCAGCTTGCTTTGGGATCCAAATCAGATATTGTCAGCTTGCTTTCAGATTCAAATTTATGTAATGTTTGTATGAGGTTTATACGATAATGATTATCTTTAGATTTTTTTTAACTAATAGCTTTAAATTTGCAAAACTGTGAATCAGTAATTTAATACAAATAACTACAAAATAATGAAGAAAAGCTTAAGTGATACAAGCACCAAAATAATACCCAAAATTAGCAAGTTTGTAACTACAAGAAGGAAAACAGCTATTTCAAATTCATGTAGCACTTCTATATAGATTATCTATATTCTTTGTTTTGCAAGCATCATATGCTACCATCTTTTAACATGTACACTTTATATGCTTGTTCCTGTGCATTCATTTAAAAATTATGCACAACATGAAACATTTTGTCTGTGTATACATGTATTATTTTTATAGATTCCATTACAATACATAGAAAGAAAAGTTGCATATTTTAAAAATTTCACCATCATTATATTCAGAAATTAATACACTTGTATATATATATGAGATGATAAGAAAATATAACCAAGTAAATTATGTAATGTAGGGAGCATACAGATAGCTCAAACAAGCTCTTATTTAATAAGTGCGGTAAGAGAAAATATTTAAAATCTCTATCTAGAATATTTTTATCCTCAGACAAATTGTTTTCAAGCTTACAGCTCATCTCAGTGAAGAAATTAGAACATTCAGACACTAGATCTAAAATATCAAATCAAAACCCAGCACTTATTTAATACATAACTATTGAGAAGAAAAATCGGAAATTTTCAGACATAAAAATGTCTTTAAATCCAGCTAACTCAAATAGCGATGTGGGATTGAACCAAATTCAGATCTACATATATTAATAGCCTTAGCATCACCAAAGCCTTAAAGATAAAATTATAATAATCAATAAAGCAAGTCATATATAATGTGACATTGCTTTTAAAAGCTTGTCTTTTAATGTTAACATGGTCTTAACAGTAAATTAAGCAGTGACCTACTTTGGTGGGTCATTTGTTCTATTTGTTTAGTGAATAGACTATACTTGGTAACTTCTATAAAATGCTCCATTCTTTTTTTTCTTTGGCTGAGTTTTGTTTAAATTGGTTGAGCTAAACTTATTTGGGTTCATTATATAGTCAAAATACTCTTCAGCATGCTGATTGTGATACTATAGAACCTATTGTAAAAATATCTTTCTTTGATTGGTAAATGCTAAACGATTGAAGAATACAAACTTACCAAGTATTTTATAGTAAAATGGGCATAGATTTTGTGGGAAAGGCAGCCTTAGTTTATCTTATAATGATTAGCCCAATGTTATTCTTTAAAAATTCAGTATTGATTGTTTTCATTGAAAAGAAATGACTGAAATATTTCTTGTCCCCAAACTCTCAAATCAAAATTATGAACTGTTCACCACTTTACGTTAAGATGATTCGGATGTGTGCAGTTTTAGACATTGTTCCTCTTCCTACAGGAACCTCATGCTACAGCATCCAGGTGCCAGGTATAGAGAATGAACACTCAACTCATGGGAGGTGCTCATGCAGTGAGGTACAGTAGTGGCTCAATTTTTCATGACAAGCAAGTATGTGGTCCTCAGCTGAAAGAAAATATACATTCTGTTTCAATATTCAGGTGACACTGATGAACAGGGATGTGGGGTGATCAGGTGACCTTCTGCCTTAAGGGTGATAAGGTAAAACATTTGTAATATTGTATGTTAACCATTGTTACCAATGTAATGATAATAAATATCTTTTAATAAAAAAAAATAAGAAATGGCTGTGTATAGAATTACAATGGAAAGCGGCAATTAAGTTTTCTATAGAAGTTAGAAGATAACATGGCAAAATATCAAAGTGAATAATAATGGAGCAGTATATTTTGAATGTAAGCGTATTTGTGTGCGTTAAGGCTTGATTTGTATAATCGTCAGAAATCTCATCTCAATATATATTATTTTTCTTTTGACTTTCTGTTTAGATTTTTGGAGATAGAATGACTACAGCCATCTGCAGATGGCTGTTGCTTTTGATGATGATCAACAAACGAAAGTAAAAACATAATTTTAAATACACAAATACTATGGAGTGTATTTTCGGAATTATATTAAAATTTTCCCCTCTATTAACCATTAATAAGAAACAGAATCATCTCACATGCTAGTTAAAAATATATTTTTCGAGATTTAATATTTTAAACATTATAAGAGATATTCTCGCATTTAAAAAAAAAAAAAATATCAAAGTTTAATAAAGACATCAGAAAGAAAATGAAAGCAATAAATGACTTCACCTGAAAAAAATGTTAGTCAAATAAAATCCTGGTGTGAATCACCCACTGACTCATGACACAAAAGATTACAATCACCACTGAATTCAAATTTCTCAAATTCATTTCACATCTATTGATTTAAATACTATTCTGAGATCATTGACGAACACTTCTCCTCTCATTTTTCAATTCTCCAAGTAGAAATCTATTATTTGCAAACTATCAGCTGAAAGATAGGAGCTAACAAAAAAAAAAAGAAATCAAAACATTTCTTTCAAATCTGAAATAATATAATATTTACCATAATAGAACAGAAATTGAAAATGGTGGGGAATAACAAATTTATCCTCTTATTCATTTATTATCTTTTTGCAATATGTGTCTCTTTTATTCTATAATTTTTAAATATAATGGTTAATCATTTATGTAATTAGATTTTAATATTACTATTCGGATATATACACTTTCTGCCTATCAACACAGAAATCATTTTTATGTCAGTTGTGCATAAATGATTTACCTTAAATGGTATTGATTAAAAATGGATGTACATACCTATATGTTTAAAAGTTAAACGATAATCTCAGTATCCCTGGATGTAGGAATCCCCCTCCCCCCCGTCAAATAGTTGAGGCATTCATCAGACGAATTCTTAGTATCAACTAAAATATTTGAATACTATTTTTTCTATTTTTTAAGCGAACAATCGTCTAGGTATGACAATTTATAAATATTTATAGATTAGGCTATTTTAGATTACTTTTTTCTAAGCCCTTTTACATTTCCAGAAAGCATAGATCTTAAAAAGAGCTGACCTAACGTAAAATTCTCTTCTTTGTAATATTATACTTCTAACAATTCTACAGTATCTCATTATTAATTAAATATGAATAAATAATAAGTGAGAATTCTCTGTCTACTCAACTTCTCCTTAACACAGTTATTTCAGTTTGGAAGAATCTTATTCACATATATACGTGCATAGCCGAGAAGTCTCTGTCTGCTCAACTTCTCCCTAACACAGTTATTTCACTTTGAAAGGATCTTATTCACATATATACACGAATAGCCAACAAGTTTGAGCACTATTTGAATATGATCTTCTAGGGTGAAAGCATTGGTCAGGTAGTTACTATTTAATTCAAATAAATCGAATATTTTCTTTGGAAATGAACGAACGCTATTAATAGAATTAAACTTTTTTTTTTATGTGTCAAAGCATCAGCCGGGAAGCGAACCCTGGGACAACTGCTTGTAAGGAAGCTGTGCTAACCATTCGGCCACCAACGCTTGACAATAGAATTAAACTTGTGATGTATGGTTGCACAAAATGGCAATTCCAATGGCAAGATCAAAGATAATAAATGGTTTAATGTCACAAGAGCTCATTATGTCTGGGGCCTATGCCAATAAATTAAATATTTTCATGGACTTAAAATGCAAACATTGTTATTAAATGATAAATCACCATGTATTAAACTAGAATGAATATTCAGCTATCGTGCAACTACTTAACCATCAATTAAGGCTGAATGAAGTAGAACTATATAATCTAATAACTATTTTTGGATAATTTTACTTTAATAAAGCTAAAAATAACTTTTATTTTAATACTCAAGATTTTGATTGAATACAAGTATAATTTATATACTTGGAGTTTTACATGTAAATTATAAAAGATTTGAACACAGACATTCAAGTTCCTTTCAGATATCTGCTCTATCTCGTACAACCAATACACATAAACACACACTTGTGAAAAAGATAAAAGATCTCCAATAAACATTTTGTGCTGAACTAGCACTCATCAGTTGGTCCATATCATCATCTGCCACACATATATAATCACTGCTCAGTTTACATGGCTGGAGAGTTGGAGGATGGAGTATATTGGATACTGTCCATTAAAGTTTGAAGATTTGCTCTTTTAATATAAACTGAGTACTGACTATATATGTGTGTGGAAGATGATGATCTGGACCAACTGAAGAATGCTGGTTCATCATAAAATACATATTTTGGAGATCATTTATTTTTCTTACATGTATATGTTCCTGTGAATCAATTGTATGACATAGAGTGGATAACTGAAGGGAACTTGAAAGTTTGTGTTCAAATCCCTTATAATTTACTCAAGATTTTATATTAAATGGTAAATCAGATCAAATAATTTTTATGCATGAGGATTTAAAGGTTCGTAACTTTTCTGAGTTTTTACCAAGATGTTTTCATGAAATTATAATACAAACATTAATATTATAATGGAAAGTTTCCATCTACTAAGTAGCATATACATTCAGGTATGGTGTAACCAGGCAACAACTAACAAAATCAATTATTTACACCAATGTTTATTCTGCTTTAGTGTATAAAAAATATCAATTATATTACCAATTTTTATATCTTATGTTCATGAAAATATTCAATTTATTATATATAACTTTCATGGGGAAATATATTTAGATTCTGATGAGAGTTCCAAAAAGTTGTGAATCTTCAAATTCTTACATACAAATAATTATCTGACAATAGTAAACTCTTCATACAGTAGTGCCATTCAGTGCAAACCTTAGTAATCAATGGATACAAGGTTTGTGCATAATATCCCTATCTAGTGTTTACTCATTCAATATCCTCAGATTAGTTTCTAGATTGTCACTAACAGAAAATATATATTCACAATTGTAATGTTCTTAATAGATTCTACACACAAAAAAAAAACATCAATGAGAAATGTAAGATATATGTTAACTCAAAACTAGAAAGAGAAAAACTAATAATAATAAAAAATTGAATTAAGATTGATATTCTTAACTGTTAGAAATACTATAATAAATTTAAATTAGAACTTGAAAATCATTTTAAAATATTAACAAACTTTAAATATTGTTCAGAACTGACAGAAATCAATAAGAAAGTTTCATGACTCAATATCCTTAACCAGGAGTTCATTGAGATGATCTTTTCAAAACAGAATTCAGAAAATTTATTTATGCTGATGATATTACTGTGACTTCTCAAAAGAGATTATTTCTTGAAACATGAAAACCTCCCAATAAAATTATGAAAAAGTCAAAGACTGGGGTTTTATTCCCAGTCCAGTGAAGATAATATTCTTAAATTTTTATCTAAACATCAAGGAATTGTTTTATAGTCAGAAGATAATCCTTTACAGTAATAAAATGAAACACAATCCTTTTGTTTTTTGGGAATACCTTTGGATTGTGCAGAACTTATCTTTCTTATTTAGTAATGGTTAGATTAAAATTAATATAGGAATAATCTCTTTCAAAGATGCTATTTGAGGTTGGGATGTAAATGTTTTTAAACTTCTTTAGTACTAGTAAATTCTTATGAATACTGTGCCCTATTTGGAGAAAAAATTCTCACATTAAATTTTAGGATAATTAATTTATTATCATCAGAAATATTACTGGTACATTTAAGTTTATTCCTGCTCTCTCACATATTCTTCCACCAAAAATCAGAAGAGAACTTGCCTCACAGAAAATTTATAAAAAGCTGTTAAGCAATTTGGATTTGTCAATAATTTTCACCATATAAGACATTTCAAATCAAGATCCTTTTGTGGTATCAATCAAGGATTTACTATTGATTATTATAGCATATTATAATGTTCCAAACAAATTTTTTTCACATACAACTAAAGTCTCATCAATAGTTTCCAGACAACCTATGGTCATATGCTAATCTGCTTCATCAATAGCATATTATCAGGCACTGTTCTATGTAAATATGGACAAACTCAAATTATGAACCACTTATAAAGTTTGTTAACTCTATGGTTACAATGGCAGATTTGAAGAATTTATATTCTATCTCCAGGGAATCTTAAAATATTCTTTTAAAGGTTTTGTTAATAAGTAAGCTGTTGAAAAATACATATATTACATAATAGTAAATAAAGTAAAAACTTATTCTCTATTAAGGACTGCAAAAAATAAATAGCAGGCATAAAAAAAAACAGCAATTTATCAGTAAATTTTTTATGAAAATGAAAATATGTAAAAAAAAAGAAGAAAAGAGAAGGAATATGAAATATTTTCAAAATGATTCTTAAAAAGAATTGCATATCCAGAATTTTGTAAAAATGGGAAATTAAGAATGATATAAACAATATAATTATGAATTGACAAGAAAAGCAGTAGAAGAGAATAAAAGATTCACCAGATGAAAAAACATCTTGGAATTGTATGAAAAAATGTTTCTACATTAAAAGATTAAACTACTATTTAAAAAAAGGGTGACAATATGAAATATGTGAAATATTTTTATAAAGCATATTCTCGAGGTTACAGCGTCGGTAAATATTACTTACGTAATCAATGTGCATTTAATAAATTTATAATTACAACTTTAAAGAATTATATAGTAATAAAAAAATATTTTCTACATTTATTACATATGAATTGTCCAGCATTTTAAATGAAGAAATGAGACATGCAATTAAACCTATGATGAAGGAAAAGGCTCAAGAAAATGATGGAATTATTATTGAAAATTTTAAAAGAAACAGGTGAAGAAATAGAAAAATTATGAGCAAATTTATATACCAAATATCTAAGTGTTAAAGATACTAGATGATGGGAAGAATGTAGTAGTAACATTGATATTTAAGAAAGGTGATAAAGAAGATATTAGAATCAGTTTTTTTTATCAGTTCTATACAAAATATTTATCAAGATCATTTAGAACTCATTTATAGCAAATTTTAATCAACCAGAAGAACAAACTGGATTTTAAATTGTTTTTGGCATAGTGGATCACCCCCTCATATTAAGAAAAGTTATAAAAAAGGAGCCATGAATATGAATTGTCATTATGCTTTAGATTTAAAAATTATAAAAATTTACAGGGATAAAAGCATTGAGTCATCAAAATATACACCCAGGATAAGAATATTTAATACATGGTTATACTAAGAAGATTAACATTGGAAAGGGTATATAACAATGATTCCATATCTGAAAAGTTTTTATAGGAATTTTACAAAGAGATTATATAGATTAAAATAGAAGAATAAAAGTAAATAAGTTATCTAAGTCATCCAAATTTGGAAGACGATGTGGGATATCTGAATAATACTTCAAAACTTGCAAGAATTATTTGACAAAATTAAAAAAATAGGATTAAAAATAAATGCTAAACTGATTAATTCACATTTAATGAATATACTGACATAAGAAAGTAAGTATCGATAATTATGAATTAGAAGAATAATTAAAACATCTTGGTCATATTGATACACATGGCAACACAATGTGTGAAATGAATCATAAAAATAAACTTGGATGAAATGCTTTTGGGTAAAAATAAAATACTCAAAGGGAATATGAATATATGTTTAAAAAAAAGAGTTTTAATAGATGGGTTAATCAATTTATGGGTCTAAGACTTTGATTCTTAAGAAAAGAACAATAAAAAGACATCAGTTAACTCAATAAAGTGTGCAAAGATGTATGTTAGGAATAAATAAAAAATATTAGAAAATGTAAAAGAAAATTAGGTAACACTGATTTTTCTAAAACAATTAAGACATTGAAGTGGAGCTTAGTCACAACATATTGCTAGAAGAGATAATAATAGATAGATGAAGTTTTGAATTGGAACTTAAAAAATTATAAAAGAAAAGATCATGTGAATTGTATTATGAAAAGAGAAAATTTGCTGATATGTCATGGAGAAGAGAAACTAATGATTGAAGAAACTGGATTGAACATGAAAAAAACCTTTCTGCCATGAATCAATAATGGTTGAAAATGATGATATATATATATATATTCATATAATATTTAAATACAAGTATATTGTCCATACTGAACTTAATGTAATTAGAAGGAATTTGAACTCAGACTTTCAAGGGCTTTGAGCATTCCATCATCTGATTTTCAATGATATGGATGGCTGAAGAGTTGGACGATAGAAAAGATTGAAGCATGTCCATTAAAATTTGAAGATTTGCTTACTTAATATAAACTGAGTACTGATATATATATATATGTGGGAGATGATGATCTGAACCAACTGATGAGTGCTGGTTCAGCATGAAATATGTATATTGGAGATCATTTATCTTTTTTACATGTATGTGGTCATGTGTAAAGAATATATAGAATGGAGTGGATAGCTGTAGGGAGTTCAAAAGTCTTGTTATATATATATATATGTATGTATTAATGATACAAATCTTTGCTGGATGTAAGAGCACATCCCGCAACATAAAAAGAGCTATTACTTTACTGTGAACTAAGTTGAGATTGATGCCTGTTTGTGTAATGTTATTTTGCTACTGAAATACTGATGACAATCCTTTGACTATTTTAAAATGTGTTCACCTAAAACACCATACTACAGAACAGTATCCATTTCTCTCATAATTACTGACTTAATTTTTTTTTTTTTGATCTTGGGTGGCTCTATTGACTATATATGAACCTGAACATGTGCATGTAACTATATTTTGGAGTCTCACTTATTCATAAGAATAAAACTATAGTGGTCATCAAAATATGACAGCACAGACAATAAAGAAATAACAAGATGGTGACAATAATAAAAAATAATAGTATTTAAATAATGATTTTAGTTTTTAAAGTTATTAAATAACCAAAAATATATAATCATAAAATATTAACTAGCAAACACATAATAGACAATATTTTAAAAATTTGTTATTACATATAAAATATAAAGAATAAATATATATTTCTATTCCTACAGATTGTAGTAATGCTATCACAATTAAAGATATATCTGAGACTTAGAATCATGAAAAAGCATGCTTAACATCACATGATCACTATTTCATATGCTTACACATGCTGTTAATAAGATTACCAAACTCTCCATATGGTAGCACCATAAGCACAAACTATTATAATCAATAGATCGAAGGCTCTTCACCAATGAAAGCCAAAAGCTAGAAACTAGTCAGGATATTGGATGAGTAGGGACTAGATAGAGATTTTCTGCACAAACCTTCCTGCATCTATTGATTATGACAGCTTGTGCTTGTGCCACAAGTGTATGGAGAGTTTGGTACTCTTATTAAAGCATGATTAACTTTTTTATTCTCTCATCTAAGCTTTAAAATGGCTTGATTTATGATTCCTTCTAAGCTTTAAAATGGCTTGATTTATGATTTCTATAATTGTAACAGAAATCACATACATTTTTCTGATTATTTTAAATATTAAAGACATTTTACTATTAAAATAAAATCAAATGTTTTATTTTAAATTAATTAACTTCTAATCTAATGTAATGATTTCTTAATTGTTAACATAAAAATCACAAATTCTTTCTCCTGGAAGATTTTCTATAACTTTTTTAAAAAATAAAGTAAATATAAAAGTTATTTAGTGGATTTTCTCTAGTAGTTTAAATTTATTTAGCTTCAAGTATAATTTGGAAGATAAGAAATAACCAAATTAATAATGCCATAAAGACATGGATTTATTGCTTAAGAGTTCACAAGAAGTTTGAGCACCAGATGTTTGAGCATCAGAATCGATATTGGGACTCCCGATCTCAAGTCAGATGCTCTACCAACTGCACCAAACCACACAGGACACAAAGGCATATAGCACAGTAGTTCATAAAAAATTCAAGCACCAGAATCAATCCTGGAACTTCCTAATTCCAAGCTGGATGTTCTACCAATTACTCCAAACCCAAAAGGGTACTTAATGAATTATTCTGATAGATGGACATTTTAAAAGGTTAATTTTAAAAAGTAATCAGCTATTTTTATGGTAGGATCGAGTATTTGGAGAATACTGATTTTGCATCTTGTGGGCTCTCCAACAATTATTGCTTTGTAATTATGACATAATCCAATATTATAATTTTCATGGATCCTAAGCTTCAAATGAAATGCAATTGTGCTCTTCTAGCATATGAATACTCACAATTATGATTCCTCATTAAAGATACCTTTTTGTTATTAATGTCAATTAATTATCACTTTTATAAACCTTCTCAGGATTTTGATAATGTTTTAATTTAATTACTTTGTATTATTTTTCAGTTATAACAATATTTTTTATACATATAGTAATTCTTAGTTATAGTTTGAAGCTAAATTTGGAAAAGCTAAAAAAACAACAACATTTTTCCAAAATTAAAATAAAAGTAATTAAAAGTTTGTTTTTTATTAAGTAAATGATGTAAATGAACACAAATGCAGAAAAGGTAGAAAATATTCAGCTTTATTACTGCATAGGATGCTTTCAATATATCATGTATATCATATTCACAACTTATAGTAAGAAATAACTCTAGATTTCTTGGTATTCAATGTATATGTTGTGATTAATTATCTATTCAAAATATTAAAATTTATTCAAATAGCTCACTTCTTTGAAAGACAGATGTTTGTATCCTTTCTATTGATCGAAAATGGTCCCTTGTTATTGCCCAGGCCTCTTTTATTTTCCACGTTCTGTTCTCTCTCTCTCCATGCATATAATTTTTGCTTTTGACAATTCAAATCTATGGCCAGTTTTTTGTTTATGGGCAGTGAATATTATTGAATGATTTTGTTTTTAAGGGCTTTGTTATATAAATATTTATGTTGGGCCAATCTAGCTGATAGGTTGGCCCCTGACTCCTCATAATATGCTATGTTACATTCAAGGTAGCTACATTTAATTTTACAGGCTATTTATTGTGCTGATTCATTTGAAAATTTGTCATTTGAATTGTTAATTAATTGATTCAGTGATGGAGAGGTTCAAAAGTTTATGTTGAATTTATCTGTGCAAATCTTTTTAAATTTATGTGTGACTTTTGGAGTGTAAAGAAAATTAATGCATTTTTTAAGCCAACATAAGCTTTTGAATCCATCACTGAATCAAACTGTTGAATGAATCTGCACATCAAGTGATCTATAAAATTAAATGCAATCAACATAACTTAGCATATGATGGGAATTCACAGGCCAACTTGTCAGCTAGATTCATCCAGCATAGATATTTAAACAACAGAGCTCTTAAAAATAAAAAATATGCATCGACCACAAACAAAAATCTGGCCATTGATTTGAATTATTAAAAGTGAAAATTATATTTATAGAAAGAGAGAGAAGACAGAAAGCAGAAAATAAAAGAAACCTGAGTAATGGCAAAGAACCATTTTTCAATCAATAGAAAGCATACAAGCACCCCTCTATCAAAGAAGTGGTTTTTATGAAAAAAAAATTAATATTTTGAATACCTAATTAATCACAACATCTAAACTAATACCACAAAAACTAGAACCATGTTACTATAAGCTATGAATATGATATATGTGATATAATGAAAGCATGCTAGGCAGTAATAAAATTGAATATTTTTAAAAAACAACCTTTTTTGCACATGTATTTCTTAACAGTCGTTTATTATGTTAACTCAGAAAAGAAGGAAATAACTTATAGTTGAATTATAAATGTTATAAAATAATATTTGCAATACGTTTTATATATACACATCATTCATTGTAATCTATCATTCACTTTTATATTTTTTTAACAATGAAGATGATTATATCATCGTCTTTTTAGTAATTTTAATTTTACATTTCAAACATGTTTATTTTTGTTCAAATTTAGCTTCAAAAATGGCAAATTTAATTTTCATATTTGGGGGAAAAAACCCAGTTTGTTAAAATTAAGAAACCAAGACAAAACAATTAAAATAAGCACATATTGTTTTGTCTATTTGAACAATTTCCTGTAAAAGTCTATACAAATGGCAGTCAGTTAACAATAGGGAAAAATGCATTAGTTAATGAACAGAGTTAGTTAGAGGGGGTTTGAACACAGACGTTCAAGCTCCCTTCAGTTATTTATTCCATCTTATATAACCAATACACATGGCCACATACATGTGAAAAAGATAAATAATCTCCAATATATGTATTTTGTGCTGAACCAGCACTCATGAGTTGTTTCAGATTGCCATCTTCTACACACATATATATATAGTGCTCAGTTTATATTAAGATAACAAATCTTAAAACTTTAATGACAGGCTTCAATATTCTCCACCCTCCAACTCTTAAGTCATCCATATTATTGAAATTATGATAATGGAATGTTCAAAGCCCTTGATGATGCCAATCTTGTTGTCATACCCATGTTCAGTATATACATTATACTTGTATTCAAACGAACAGACTTGGCTAAGCAAAGGAGAGAAAAGACTATTTTGAAAACATATTCTTTAAAAATAGTAATTACTCTATTCTCTTATATATAGCTTTATTATAGATTTAAGTAATTAATAATGGATACCAGTATTGTTATACCCAGATCATCAACTAATGTTTGTTGATTTTTTTTAAAATAACCATTAAAGCCAATAATATGCATTTCAAAAACATCCCATAACATTCTAAACCCGAGCTAATTTATTATAGAGGCCAATAATTATATAGATCTTCATGACCCAAATGTCTACTAATTATAGGTACATTTAATTGCTAAAACAGGCAAAACTCTCATGGTGATCATGTGGTGTTTATCCCATTTAATTGTTTGGTAAGAGTAGTATATATCAAACAAAACATTACATGATTATCTTTATTTTGAACATATGTATTAGGAGCATTAATTCATTCTATTTATTTCAGAATCATCTTGTAAATTTGAAATATCAATCATCAAAGGATATCTGAATGATCAACCTAGTATTTCATTATGAACTGACATATCCGGAAGCCTCTTTTGTGACTAATATTATTCAAATAAGATGAGGTTCAAAAACACCCTAAAGGTGTGATCACAAATTGATTCATTTATATTGCTTTATAAGGTTAACACTATTTTTAAAAATTATATATTTTAATAAAATAAGTTTTATGCATACAGTAAACATCTCGGTTTTTTGAAAAGAGTAATATTAAACAAGTATAAAGTGAGAGTTGAGTGAATATTAATAATGCTTCTCCCTGATGTAAAAAAAGTTAAAAACAAGTTTGAGAATTTGAATATAATATCATCACGTAGTATCCATTGATTACCCAAGTTTACAATTAATGGAACTGGAAAAAAAAACAAATGGAATTAATTTTTGCTCCAAAATGGATGCCTAATGTAAGCAGAGAAAGTCATACAATGATTTGTTTTGTATCTGTTGTATTATTTGATAGTAAAGTTAAAAAATCATTTTTATACTATATATTCCTTTAATCATTTGCAAATAAATGTTTTTACATTGATATTTGCAAAGATTAATATGTTGGGCTTAGAAAAACATAAAACTATTACGTTTTTAATAAAATACATAAAAAAGAAAAAACATTGGCATTTAATTAATTTCATTGCAATCTTGTAGAATAATATGGGGCAAACTAAATCGGCAAAATAAAGATATTGCTTGCCTATTATAAATTTCAAGGCACATTTGATACAGGTTAAAGCCTGTCTTAAAAATATTTAAGCATTATTGTAATATACATATTGTAAGAAAGATTTCATATATTTTATGATTTTATTGCCCCCTCCCCCCACAAATATATAAGTATTCAATTTACTTTATCCTATTAGTCAATAGTGCTTTTGTTATGTAATATTTGGCAATTTGGCTAAAAAAATATGATCTCTCTTGATTAATCATTATCAAGAGATGTCTATCAAAAATCATAATTTTTTTTTGTTAGTTGCATTATGGTAAAATAGTATTCTGTCCGAGATTTAATTTATAATAGTTTGTTTTGACAATTTATTAGTAGCCTAGATAATGTAATAATTTCACGCATTACTATAAATCCTTCCCATATGGAGAAAAAATTCCAAAATTGTTTATTAATTAAGTCCTTAAAATTATTTTTAATGTTGAGAAACCTTTTCAAAAGTCAAGTGTTGAATAATAATTGTTTGACCATTAAATGTACTACAGGAAATATCCATAAACTACCAGTAATCCAAAATTCTTGATTCAAGAGGGGGGAAAGTGGACTTGCAAAATTTTTATATTGTATTTTTTCACTTTTATTATAAACCTAAACTCTGCTAAAAATTTAAATAAACATTAATTTTATTAATTATAGTTCATATATATTGTAATACTTTTTATATACAGTATTAAATTATTTTATTAATAACAATTTAATATTTTAAAATACAGATTACTCTTGTATTTATAATAAAACACAATTTTTAAGTAGCAGTAATAAACACAATAAATCAAAACAATATTTTGTACTTTTGTCTAGATAATCAAAGATTTTGTTTTGGAGATGTTTGGATTACTGGTAATCTATCTACAACATATCTTAAATTTATTTGGATATTTAAGAATTTAAAAAGCAATTTTGAAATTTTTACTCCATTCAAAGAGCATTTATATTAAAGCACAAAATTGCTGCCGCATACTTAAAGCATTTATAATCTTATCCAGGATGTTTTTGTCTTCATTAGCTAATTATGGTTACAAGAACTATTTTGTTTGTGAAACTATACTTGCAGCAGCAATTATTTGTGATAGTTTGTAGCACAAGAGTCTCACATCAATCAAGCATTGATGACTAAGTGGTCAGTACAGCTACCTTACAAGCAGTTGTCCCGGGTTTGCAGGTTCACTTCCCGACCGATGCTTTGACACATGAAAAAAAAAGAGTCTCACATCAAGTATCAAGATATATTTTATTCTGGTTTTCAAATTAAACAAAAGTTTTGATCCCCATTGAGTTGCATCTGTCACCAAACTACCTGATCATCATCCATCATTTTTATTATTAATAGCCACTTATAAACAAGAAAGGACATTCTAACTTCAGCAAAAAAGACAAAGATAAAAAAAGACAAAAACAAAAAGTTTGAAGTTGAATTTTGAAACAACTATACAAACATTTCATAAACTGCAAATATGTTCTTATATTACATGATGGTTCTTTAGAATATTTATTTGATATCATGAAATGCTGTGTTTCAACTTTATTCTATAACTCTCCATAATATTCAACTTACAGCCACATTATCTTAATAAAAGAAACAATATGCACTTCTATAAAGTATCTTTAAGAATGTCTTTATAATGCAAGTGGAAGCTGTTTTTATCATACAAAAGTTGCTTTAGTTCACAAAAAAAGATATTTTTTAGAAAGTCTATTGCTATTTTGTAACAAATGGTCATATTGCAACCCCATGTAGATGTCATTTATTGCTTAAATGTGTCATCTGGGGTTTGAGGCGGTTCTTAGAATTCAAAATGGCCATAACTGCATACTAAATCAGTATCCAAAATTTTATAAGTATAATTTTTTCCCACCGACTTTACATTATGTTGTTAGTATGTACATTTCTCATTTCTATTTATGTGCTGTTATTATATACAACTCATTTGGTTAAGATAGTTATATCACAATGATGAAATACCATATCTTTTAACTTGTCAAAATGCAACAGTAACACATCAGTCTGTAATGCGCCCAGCATCAAAGGCACATTATGGGTAAATATATGTTACATAATAACGTTTCTGTTGTTTTATAAATATCTTAGGTTATAAATTGACACCTCTGAGAGATTTATATTTTAGAATTAACAATAATAATACAACAAAACCCACTATTTTTCAAGATTCTGCCGTTAAATAAGATTTCATAAATATTTGGTCATAATTGGATTAGAAGATCTATGTAATAAAAAGATTTTGAAACGCAATTATACTTAAAAAGTTTAGTTAGAACTGTTCACTCTATCTGATTAATTTAGACTTGATTATCTCTTCCTTACTGTTTATTTTAAATGACTCGAGAGCGATCATATACTAGAAAAAGTATTTTTATGCTTTCGGTAATTTATTTAAAGGCTCACTACGGTTGTATTTGTAATGTGGTTAAATAATTTTTTTTTCTTGTTAATTGACATTTTCACTAACCTTCAGGTTATGAAAAATTACGAGACGGTTATGAAATGCTGATATATTAGCTCATGGATGAATTCTGAAACTCTTATTTAATTTTGATTTTATGATTAGAATTGACTAGTTAAAAAAAAATCTTCGGTAGATTTCTTCATTTTAAGATAAGAGAAGATGATAACTCAATTAGAAAAAATATGAAAAACATTTCAGTTTTATCACGTAAAAAAACTAACATCATTAATCAATGAAAAATTGCTATCAACTTTATACTAATTTTAATCAATTTGAAATTTTTTATTAATCGATAAATAATACTCATTTCTATTCAATATTTTTAATAAATAGATAAAATAAAACAATGTTTTAACACTGATTAACATAAGTGTATATATATATTAAGTTCTCTTACTAATTAGAGAGACAAATAATTACAACGACAAGGCAATAAGACATTATCATGGCTGTTAGTATTTTGCCAATACTATTTACCCATCAGTCCAATTTATGTATGATCTCAATTTAAGAGTCACATCATAAACTTTAATGAATCCTTACACTCTAGATGGATACTGCAACTATTTACCTAATAATATAAATTGGTATTTCACTGTAGGTTGTCTTTCATAAACTGAATATATCTTAGTTTACAAATCTTTTCAGATATCTTTTTTGTTTGTTTTATTCAATAATGATGAATAATAAAAGCCTTTAAAATATTACTGCATAGTATTATTATTAATTAAACAAAAATTAAATAATTTAGAAGGGATTTGAACTCAGAATTTCAAGCTCCCTACAGCTATCCATTCCATTTTACACAACAGATACATGCAAACCACATACATGTGAAAAAGATAAATGATCTCCAATATATGTGTTTCATGCTGAGACAGCACTCATCAGTTGCTCCAGATCATCATCATCCCCCCCCACACATATAATCAATGTTCAGTTTATATTATGATAGCAAATCTTGATACTTTAATGGACAGACTTCAATCTTCACCATCCTCCAATTGTTCAGTTATCCATATCATTGAAAATATATTGATCGAATGCTCAAATCCTAATAGAAAACTTGAAAGTCTGAATTCAAATCCCTTCTAAATTACATTAAAAATAGTATAGACATTATACTTATATTCAAAAATTAAATAGTAAATTATTTTTTAAAATGTTACTTTAAAATAATTATTAAAGAAAATTTAAATATAAATTTATTTCTCAATATATTTTTTTATTATTTCTCATAGTATAGTTTTCTGTGCAGTGTATTCAATATATGTATATAAATGTTTACAAATAAGTTTAAAGGAACTTTATTTACTTATCTAAAATTATGTAATGTATTTATTACAAATAGTTAATAAATATATATTTGAAACAATGTTTTTTTTTTATTAGAATATTTATTTGAAAACATTTTTAAACATTTAAAAAGTAAATTATGTATCAGTATTATTTAAATAGATGTGATATGTTGGACTATTTCCATCATCTATGTGTAAATATCAGGTCAGCAACACCTGAAGAAGAGTGGAGAATATTACTACTTGAAAGGTTGCATAAGTACTAACCAGTGTTGTCTATTTGTGTGTTATTACTAACAAGTTGTTTGTATTTGGAAAAGTTTAAATAAAGTTTAAAATTTTCTATACATTCAACATTCACTCATAGATGATGGAAATAGTCCAACATGTCACATCTAATAATATACCATCGTCACAAACCTTCAGGTAAATACTAAGTATTATTTTAAGTTTGTTTTAAAATTCTAAGTAGTCATTCTGACATAAAAAGTTTATTTTACTAGTTTTATTATTATAAAAAAATAACAAGTGTATTTCTTCTGATATAATATTAATATCATTGTTTTTTATTACTTTTTACAATGCTTTTTACAACCTACTATTGATGGTTTCGATTGCCCCAACAATCTTTTTCAGAAGTTCTACTTATATTTATATTTATAAGTAGAAATTCTGAAGAAGATTGCTAGGGCAATCAAAACCATCAATAGTGGATTGTAAAAAGCATTGTAAAAAGTAATAAAGAACATAAATGATATTAATATTATATGGATTTGGAAATGCAATAAGAAAGATAAAGTGTATTTCTTTTGGTCATTTTCAACAAATTAAAAACAATATGACCTAGTGAAAAGATGGCTGGTTCTATTTCCAAGCATCCTATACTATCAGCTCTGAATCATGCATGTGTTTATAACAACATAAATTTAGTTATTTCCACAAAGAAAAAAATATGGTACTATTATATATTGATCATGGATTACAATGTAAAATGTGAAAATGGGTTTCATATCTTACCCCATACTGGATTAATATGGTAAAAAAATTTTAAAAAATGGACAAAACTGTTACTGAAATACTAAAGGGCATGCAATCACTATAACAAGCTTTATTGATAAATGCTGCAAGAGAAAGCATTTAAAAAATCTCTATCTAGAAATTACCCATATCCTCAGACCAGTTTCATACTTTTGGCATTCCTCAGTGACACCAGATCCAAAATACCAACTCAAAGCCAGCACTTATCTTATAGTTAACTTTTAAGTAGACAATCTGAAATTTTCAGATACCTATATATCTTCAAACCCAGCTGTCCAACTTAAATAGCTATATGGGGCTGAGAATTTTTCAACCATACCATATATTAATAGTCTTAGTAATATAACATCTCTTAAGACTTAAAAGTAAAAGCTATTTTAGTAGCTAAAAACAAGTCACACATCATGTGACTTAATTTAATAAGCTTGTAATTATAAAAACTCAAGAGCATGCAATAGCTCTAACAAGCTTTATTGATATATGCCACAAAAAAAAGTATGAAACTGGTCTGAGGATAGGGATAATTTCTAGATAGAGATTTTTTTAAATGCTTTCTCTTGTAGCATTTATAAATAAAGCTTGTTAGAGCTATTGCACACTCTTTAGTTTTTATAATTACAAGCTTATTGAATTGAGTCACCTGATGTATGACTTGTTACTGAAATATCTGAAATGATTTAAACTCATATGGCAGCTAAGCCATGAGTCATAACACTTTCAAATAGTTTGCAAAATTTCATGATGGCAGAGTTATGAGAGAAGATTTATAAAGGTATAAAACCTTCTGCCACATTTTATGTCATAGATTACAATTCAAACATGCCAGCATCTTAAAAATTTTGTTGTCAATTAACAAATTATGTTGCTACAAAACACAATTAGAGATGGTGTTGAAGAAATCTTGAAGAGAGAACCAATTACTTTTATACTGGAACTCACTGTATAAGAAACAATTTTTGTTACAATGTCATCAAATAGTTTTAAATATATTTTGCCAACGTTTTATAAAAATTGAATTATCTTTACAATATAGAATGAAAAAAAATTTTTTTGAACTTTTTAAATTCAAAAAAGAAATTATGTCGTTATTTTGTTAGTCAACATTTAACACATTAATTATTAATATTTACTAAGGCAATAAACCTCAAGAATGTGCACTTGAAAATGTGATGGTAGGGACCTCTACAGGTCTTAACCACATTAATTATTGTATATCTGTTTTAAAATCTTAGATAAATAATTTAGTCATGAGATATTTGGGGTTTTATTTTTTAATTCTTATTAGTTTATTTAACCTACAACAATATTTCTGCCCTAACTGTTGCCAAGGCCACTTTTGATCTGATTTAAAAAAAAGATCTTTTAATCACCTATTTTAAATATAATTAACTGGTTTAATAATAGTAAGTCAAGTCATACATTACATGACTTAATTTAATAAGCTTGTATTACAAATGCAATATATTGAATGTGCTAATAGCTCTAAACAAGCCTTTCCAATAAATCCCACAAGAGAAAGCATTCAAAATCTCTCTCTAGAATTATCTCTATCCCCAAACCGGTTTCAAGCTAATGGCTCTCATCAGTGAAGTGCTAGGACATCCAGACACTAGATCTAAAATACCAACTCAAGCCCAGCATTTATCTAATTCTTAACTATTAAGTAGAAAATCTGAAATTTTCAGGCATCTATGTTTTCAAATCCAGCTATAAATAGTTATATGGGTCTGAACAAATTTCAGCTACACCATATATTAATAACCATAGCAATATGACATTACCAAAACCTCAAAAGGCAAACTATAATAGTAAGAAAATAAAGTCATACATCACATGACTTATTTAATAAGCTTGTATTACAAATGTAATATAATGAGCATGCTAGTATTTGAATATCTTAGCATGTCACTGATGAGAGCCATTAGTTCAAAACCAGTTTGAATATAGAGATAATTCTAGAGAGAGATTTTGAATGCTTTGTCTGTGACATTTATCGAAAAAGCTTATGTAGAACTAGTAGCATCCTCATTATATTACATTTGTAATACCAGATTATTAAATTAAGTCATATGATGTAAGACTTGATTTCCTTACTATTATAGTTTGGCTTTTGAGGCTTTAGTGGTGTTAAATTGCTAAGGCTATTAATATATGGTGTAACTGAAGTTTGTTCAGATCCATATACCTATTTAAGTTAGATAGCTGGATTTAAAGACATATAGATATCTGAAAATTTCAGATTTTCTACTTATTAGTTATGTATTAGATAAATGCTGGGCTTGAGTTGGTATTTTAGATCTAATGTCTGAATGTCCAACACCTCACTGATGAGAGCCATTAGCTCAAAACCGGTTTGGGATAGGGATAATTCTAGATAGAAATTTTGAATGCTTTCTCTTTTGGCATTTATTGAAAAAGATTATTTAGAGCTATTAGCATGCTCATTATATTAACTGGTTTAAACTTTTTAAAAGAATAAATAAAGGTTACTTTTTTTTCATCATATAATAATCACTTTTCTTTTTTGTGATTTATATACCTATATATACATTTCAAAGCATTTACAAAAAATAAAAAATGTCCACATGAACACATATAACTTAATTCTGAGAACCTCCTAAACAGAATTGATTACTAAACAACATTAAAGATAAAATATCCTAGGATCAAACATCTCAGATAGTATACAAGGTTGAGTGCAAGCACTGCTTGCAAATCAGTATATTATGGGATATCTAGGGCAAATATTGTGACCAAAGTCTCTCAACTTGAACAAGCATACCAAAAATAACCCAGAACATAAATCTATTTTCTTGGAACATGAGCAACTTTCTGGCCACATTTTTGATCTGATAAATGTGAAAATTGTTGGTATTGAATGAGATAATAGAAAACGTAAATTGAAAGGTCATGGTTTATTTTTAATAATAACCATGCCATTAATAATAAAGAAAATAGTTTCCAAATCTCCAAAAAATAGAATATGTAAATCATTAATTTAAATAAATTAGAGATTGCATTTAAATACAACAACATATCCAGACCCCCATGGGCGCTATTGGCCAAAAGTGCACTCAGCTACAATTAACAAACTAAATGGAATAAACCTTTACTTCACCAATATTCAAAATATTGAAACTTTACTAAATTGTAAACAATACAAATATTTAATGAACAGAACAGAATGTATAATACAATCAGAAATAAATAATAATATTACTGAAAATATTTATTATTTAAATGCAATATATTAAAGGGTTCTGAAAAATTGAGAGTAAAAAAGGTATATAATATTTGTAACGCATACATCACATATTTATACCATTATAGTTTGATTGTGAAACGAATTTGAATTTGCTAAAGTGAAGTTCATAATGAGGAAATAAGTAAATAGTACATTATTTTCATATTAGATTAATTTTGTAAAAATATAAAAAATTCATAAGATATTTTCAATAAATAAAAAACAAAAAATAGATATTATTTCTAAATAAAATATCAAGATTATTCAAATCTCTTTCATAAGTGTACCATTAATGTTACATATTATTTTAAACTCAATGATTCTACATACATGCACACACCATCAAATAGGAGTTGGATAAAATAAGTGTTGCAAAAAAATTTGTGTTCTAAATTCTATGCATAATTCAAAATGACTTTATGCATAATAATGACTATTGCAATATGCAAATAATAGAAACTTATATATTTCTAATTCCCGATAGGTGGCAGTTCACCTGCATTAGTAAATATTAATAAGATAAGGAGGATTTAGATATTAAGGCTATAGAGTTGACAAAGATTATGTTGTGGAAATGGGATGGAGCAGAATATGGGAAAACTTAGAGTGGGGAATGGAAAATAAAGTGGCCAACAGGTTTATCCGGGCATAATTGCTGAGATATTCTTGACTTCGTTTAAGGAGAAGCCACAGTACATCACATCACAACACATTAAAATTTTTAATTAGTAATAGCTTAATCAACAAAGGATATTTTTTTCTAGCGCTTCAATTTCATTAGAAATTTGCAGAACAAAGATTATTAATAATTCAATTATGCTATTTCATTTCTTACATTTCAAGACAGACATATGACACATATGAATAGTCACAATAATTTTTTTTTGGGAGGAAGGTAATTAAAATTTCAAGCACTGGAACCAACAGTCTAAATATTAACATTTTATCACTGCATTAAGCCATGCAGAAAAAATAAAATTAATTTAGTGGGCACCTGGATATTAACTGGGGGATCTCTCAATATGCAGTTAAATGTTTTCTCATTGAGCCATATTTCCTATTAAATTTTTTGTGAATGTTAGTTATATTATTTTATCATGCACTTTAAAAAAATAATCAGTTTATAAAAAATCTGTTTATATAGATTTTACATGTCTTTCTATATTTTGGACACCAATACAGTATACTTAATATGTTTCTGTTCTTACACATATGATTCAGAAATAAGTTTTTGAATAAAAATACTATTTTAATTTTTCATTATCTACATACGTCAACTTTATCACTATTTATTATTGAATATGACTACTTGTATAAAAATGAATATAATTTATAATATATATATAGTTTTTAATTTTTTTAACTAAAATGCACAAATTATGAATAACAATATTCTAATTGTCACTTGTTAATATCTTTCTTTTAAAATGGTAATGGTATACAATATTTTAAAAGTCATATATAAAATAATGGGATGATAAGGTAGTGGTTTGAATCAACTGCCACATGCAATGATATGAATAAAAATCGTTCTTGGGGTCTTTATTTCTAGTTGATAGCCCATAAGTAATCTAGCTAAAGTCCCAATACTGTTCTTAAATGACTATTTGGCTATACTTTGCTAAAGTATAAAACAAGTTTAGAAAAACGCCCAAATCCTAAACATTAAAGTAATTGGTAAACAAGTAATGCCTTCTTTTTCATTGTCCCTTTATGAAGGAATATTGAAGGTGTCCATGGACTAAATGTATATACATATATTTAATAAAGCAATATATATATATATATATATATTAAACCATAATTTGCCAATATCTGTTTTCCAAATGTTACTCACATTACAATAGCCAAAACTTAATAAACCAATAGAATGCTTATAATATGTTCCCAAAGCAATCTCTATAAATATTTTAACCATAGAGGTAATCATGATAAAAGATTGTGAATATTCGATTGGTTTATTAAGCTATGGTAGTTATTGCTTGAATATGTTTTAACAATATAAATAATTGCAGCCTGAATTATTTACATCTAGAAAGCTGCACAGGTAAAGAAACAAAAAAGTTGTGCGTATGTGTCCATGCTAGATATAACACGCATATCATTTAAATGTACTGAAAAAAAAATTAATTAAAAGAAAGTATATCTACACATTTTAATCATAATATTAAATATTTTATAAAGAAAATATATTTTGTAAATGTGAAAACAAAAAAAAATTATAACTTGTATTATGTAAAGGTGGAGAGAAAAATGGGTTTTATTACTATGCAAATGAATTTAATTTGCATGGTTTATGGTAATGCATATTATTTGTTAATCCTTTCAGATTGTCCTATTGTAGGGGGTCTTAATAAGTATAATTTGTCCTTTCATATAGAAAATTGAATGGCAAATCTGAATATATTATTAAAAATTGTAGGTTACTAAAATTAAAAAAATTATTGAGCAATTTGTAGAGATCAGTAACAATTTTTGTCTTTCTTCCTACCATTATTAATTTTTTCTTTCTTCCTACCACTAACATAAATTATAAAAAAAAACTATTTGTTTATTCATTTACAGAAATAATGGTATAATGTGAAAATAGATATAAAATTAGTTGTTTCCACTAAATGTTCTTTGTAATTTGTAAAATGTTTTCAGATAAAACTGGTAGACCTATTGTTTGGAAAACATCCTTTGACTACAGCAATTGATGTGGAAAACAACAAGTGGGGGATAGGTAGGTCAGAAATGAACAACTAGGACAGTTTAGCCTATTTTGAACCTTAACTGAAGAAGAGGTGTTGCAGTGATCTCAGGATGAAAAGAGATAATACTAATTAATAATTTGGATTGAAGTGCCTTAATGATGTTTAAACGTTATTTAATACTAAGATCCACCACAACATGTATGACCTTAGCTAGCAGAGGGCTATCTACTCTTAATGACTAGAAAATCAATAAGCACACTAGTCAAAACATCTAGATTGATGCAATCTGATCCAGAGGTTAACACTGAAGTTTGCTAAAACCAGCCATTGCCTGCTTTAATCATGCCATGAGGAAAGAAGCGGATTGTACCATAAGACCTACCTAAACTTTCTGTATATCCTATCTAATGTCACCAATGCCCAAAGAGAACAATTACCATCCTGGATGAACTAATAAAGACTTATTCACAAAAAAACTAAATCTGCAGAAAGCCATGCTTTTGAACTTTTCAAATTTTACATTTGGTAAGATTTTATTAATATAGTTATTATGAGGTGTTAAGTTTAAAATATCTCTAATAATTATTATTTTATTATCTTTAATATTTTGCATTATGTATTTTATACTTACTAACAATTATAAATATATAAGCAAAAATTTTATATATCTATTGTTAATAAATTGTTAATTTATTTTTTATTATTAACCAATTTAATTTAGGTTTGCTTATTGAATTCACTCCAAACATTACGCTATTAGCATCATTGGTCTATTAATATCCACAACAATGAAAAATCATGCAATCTATTGGAGTACTTTCAGGGATTACAGTAATAATAATGATGATCAGGCATTAATAAGTTTTTCAAAAGTAGACTTTCTATTTAGAAATTAGCACCTTAAATTTCATTTTTTTTTATTATTATTGAAATTTGAAAAACAAAAAAATATTTTTGGAGTAATTGTAATCAGTTTAACACTAGTGCTAGGTTATAAGTCATTAATCATTATCATATTTGAATGTAATCATTATTATTCAAATGTATATTAACCACTTTATAAATATTTAATTTGCTCATCTAATGTTCCATTATAATATACATTTTTAAATAAACATTCAGCAATAAACATTTCATCATTTTCAACTGCTTATTTTCATTTTACAAGCTTTAAATAATTTGCTTAACAAATACTAATAAAGAATAATATATATCTTTATGAGTGTTGCCTTTGTACATGCAATAAAATTCATCATCATCATCATCAACCATTATCAATCCACTGGAGGATGAAGGTCTCTCCAAGTTTAATCCATCTTTTCCTATCTTTAGCTTCTTTTCTCCACATCACCCCTGCCCTTTCTTATTTCATTTATCCATCTCACATGTGGTCTCTTTTTGGGTCTTTTACAATCTCTTGGAATCCAGTTTAAAATTTCAATTGTGCATCTATTATCATTTCTTCTAGCAATATGTCCAGCCCAACTCCACTTGTCTTTTAATTTTTTCAATGAGGTCAGTAACACCTGTTTGTTCTCTTACCCATACATTGTGTTTTTGATCTCTTCTTGTTACTCCCAACATGCATCTCTCCATACTTCTTTGAGTGGTCTGAAGTCTCTGTATTGCTCTTTTATTAAGTGTCCAAGTCTCAGATCCATAAATAAGAACTGGAAAAACACATTTATTAAAAACCTTCCTTTTCAAACACATAGGCATATTTTCTTTTAGTATCAAGTTATTTCTACCAAAAGCACTCCAACCAAGTTTAATTCTATGATTAATTTTATCCATTATGTTTCCATATGTATTAATAATCTGACCAAGGTATTTGTAACTGTTAACTTCTTCTAACTCATCATAATCAATCTTTATTTTCATATTTTGAGAAAATCTATTAATCATTACTTTGGTCTTTTTAACATTTATCTTGAAAATAAAATTAATATTCATTAAATGTTTATCAAAGTCAGTAAATATAGCTTCAAATATTTTGCTTATGTTAGTATTTCCCATAATGCAAAGTAAGAACTTCAACCAGGTTAAATACATGTGATCATTAAACATTTATAACTCACCTTCTAAAACAAGATTTTGATATGATGACCCACATTTACATGTGCATAACATTTTATAAATAATTTTATTTTTAAAGAAATTTTAGACTTTCCATTATTGAGAAGTTTCCAGGTACCTGGGGAATTGTTGAATGAAATCTTCCAGGTAAGAATCAATTGTTAAAATAAATAAAGAATAAAACAACTTGAAACTCAACAAATCAATTTATTCTGTTGTAATAAAACAATTAAAATAAAAGTAACATCACATGATCACCATTTTTTATGCTTACACAAACTGTTAACGCAGAAGCAAAACTTTCCATACAGTAGTGTCACTCAGTGCAAGCCAGAATAATCAATGGGTGCAAGAAGGTTAGGCATTAAATAGAAATTTTATGCACAAACTTTCTTGCATCTATTGATTACTCTGGCTTGCACTGAGTAGTCCTATTGTATAGAGTTTTGCCTCTGTGTTAAAAATATAATTACTAATACAGTTAACTTTATTCTTGAAAGTGTTTAAAAATAAATGGCTGTGTGAAAGTAGATGATATACTCACACAGCAATGATATAATGTAGTCAGTATTTCAATAAGTTTCCATTAACAGGATGTTTTCACACACAAATAAGATATCATGTCCACTTAACATCTACTTTAATCAGTTTTCACTACTGGCTAACTAATTTTACTTATATCTGCATTGCAAGCCTACACACACAGCTCACTTACGCCTATATATGATTTTCTCTGCTAAGCATGCAGGCTAATTTCTGCATCCTTTAAGTTTTGCATAAATGAGGCTTATTAGCATATATTAACTTCATTAACCATTCAAATCTCAAAACCATATGTAAATTTTCTTGACTGCATATTAATTTAAGGATCACGATAATAATACACTGTCTGCACATAATTATGCAACTTTATTAATTAATTATATATATATATGCACAAACAGTTGAGAAGTATATCAACATTGAATGACTTTATATATATATATTGTTTAACCTCATAAAAATGGAAAGAAATTTAATCCATTATGCTGTCTTTTCATATATTAAAATATATCACACAATACAATATAAAATAAAATTTCTTTTTTATAACAGTAATTATTCTGGTATGAATGTAATCATCTTTCACATGAGTGCCATATTTTAATATTCAATTAGTGATGTTATATACCAATAAACTCTCAATGCATGTCACAAAATAAAGGCTTTTGAAAAAATAAGAATGGCCATCTTATCTTTTATACCTACATGCAATTATATACACCAATCTTAACATCACTAATTGAATGTTAAAGTATGGCACTCATATAAAGAATGATTTTCATATCAGAATTACAATTTGACACTATGCTAGTAAAAAATTTCTACATTATTTGCATTAACAGTAATAATTGTATATACATAATAAAAATAATACGGCATAAAAGCTCTTTTGGCAAATATTTATCCCTTTTCAATGTAATGGAACTATTTTAAAGATTCTGTTTACATTACTGTCATATCTGACCCTGCCTTCAGAAGTGGACTATTCCAGATTCCTTGCCTGATTGGTTAGCACCCAGTTGCTATCCAAAGGGATTAAAACCTTCACTGGGGTTCGCCCACTGAATCTGCGTGCTTCCAGTAAGGTAGGGGATCTGCCTTTAAATACTCAGCCTTTTGGAGGCAAGGCAGTGAGCAATTACTTCTGTTAACCTGAACAACAGAATGTGCTCTCCATTAAACCTTCTGCTATCAGCAAAGGTATTTTATCTATACATTATCGTGATGTCCACGCAGTGAGGCAAGTCCAACTATGATTGGAAACTGCTGTCTGAATTAGAGCTGACTTGAGGCAAGCTAACTACATAGCTGGAAGAGTCTTATCAGAACTCACGAAAGCAGGCTAATCATTAGCTGGAAGCGAGTTCCATACTCTGCATGACTATCTCAGCATTCAAGTCTATCAACTGTATTGGTTCATTTGTTTAACTAACATGTGTATATATTTTGTAATAATAAATTGTACATATTAATTGCTGAATAGTTGTTCATTTTGTATCTATTGGTTTGGAAATGAACCTGCAAGCCTAACCAAACACAACAGATTTGGCACAGTCACAGAGAATTTTTTCCTTCACGGCTGGAAAAATTATAGAATAAACTACACCAGTTAAAATTACATATATAATGAGGTCTATTTTTATATATATATATAATGAACTAGAACTAATTATAACAATAATTCAATATGTGCAAGAATTAAAAAAAAACCATATAGATATATATTATATAATTTTTCATTCATTTAGCATTAGCCAATTATTAGCTAAACCAATTACAGTATTAGTTATAAGTGTTTAACTTAGTTAAATTAATTGATGTTTTGTATATATATTCATACAGTTACGTGTGTTCAACTTATATATATTTCTTTATTCTCAATTTTATTTATTATAACAATTTTTATTCCAGTGTTATTATTTATGCTTTTAAAAAATATGTATTTTCATTCTGTATATATTTTTTTGTTTTCATATTAGTTTTATTTTCCTCGAATTTTTTTTTTTTTTGCATATAGAAAATTATCAATGTTTTGACATTCTTATTTTCTTATATTGTCTTCAAATCATTTATCATACCCATGCATATAAATATCCAAACAACATATCTATCAGTATTATTGAAATATTTACATTGCGTATGAAACAAAATAATGCAAAAGGTGTTAATTTATTATTGAATGTTTTATTAATATATATTTTTTATAAATAAAATTTTTTCAGTGGAAATGGAAATTGTACAGAAATAAAACAGTGCATATAATCGAATTATATATTATATAACAACATTAATATTTGTGTCTACAAAAAAAATACACTTTAAATATTTGATATTAATAAGTAGCTTGCAGTATAGTATGCTTTCAGCATGTTATTGGTATCCTGGATGCATTCATTAGCAAAGAATGTAACTATAAAAGGAAATAACTACACTAACAGTTAACCAGAATCTTACAGTAAGTCTTTGTAAATACAATAATAATCATAACATGCATATGGTCAATAGATGCATGATTTTTTTTACACAAAATTGAGAGTATGTAAATATCTGCACTATTTATGTTGGCAAAATAGGCATGATTAAAATATGAAGCAAAAAAGAAAAGTCAATTAGTAAAGTTCTTGTACATATTATAGGAGTAGTAATAGCAACATAGAATAAGGTGATCTTAATAAAAGACACAATTTGATATAATTTAAGGTCTTAGATGGATAAAGGTTGCTCCAAATACCGTTGCTTCCTAGTTATGGTGATATATGGAAAATTCCCGTTGAACGTTTGCAATGCAAATAAATATCTTTGTCCTTACTTGGAAAATCTATTCTAATATTTCATGTCAAAAAAGTTAAGATATTATTAACTTTACTGGATTTCTAATTTGAATATTATTGGAGATATCCAAATACCAATAAAAAGGATGCATCTTGAGCTGGACAAATATAATATTTAAAAAAAAAAAACAAGATATAAAAATATTTATTATTGAAGAAGATATGTTCTGTACAATTTTTAATCAGAACATTTATAAGAAATAAATTGTTTTTGCATTAAGGTAAATAACATATATTTACAAATCTTATTAATACTACATCTTAAAACAGTCTAATCAAATGGCTTTACAAAAGAGCAAACAAACTTTATAATACAAATGTTTTAATAGAAAAGTTGGAAATTTATAAGTTATACTAGAATTAAAAACGTCCCCCCCCCCAATGTAATATCAGTGGCGCTGTATAAGTAATCAAAAAATGACATTCTACTTAGAAAGTGCGAAGGTCTCATGACCGATCACAAATCATATTGGATTTCAAACAATTAAATAATTCAGAAACAATTGACCAATCACAAATCATATTGGATTTCAAACAATTAAATAATTCAGAAGCAATTGACCAATCACAAATTATATTGGATTTTAAACAATTAAATAATACAGAAACAATTGACCAATCACAAATCATATTGGATTTCAAACAATTATATAATTCAGAAGCCATTCTATTTGGGATACACTTCATTAATCTTTTAAAAGAATGAAATATATATATATATTAATATGCTTGTAATAAATTTTTTGCTGCTAATAGAAAAATATAATTTGGAACTTTAAATCAATAAATATTTATTATTGTAAACTGATGGAATTATAAATCGATGAAATCTAAATGTGAAGGGGGGGGTGCAGGTCATCATGTTTGAATAAATAGTAAACGTTTTTAAAAAAAATCTCAATTCCATCTTACCAGAAATACATTTTAAAAAGATATTATTTATTAAATAATTCTTATAACTATGCTTCAGTTCCAGCAAAATGTCAATTTCAATTTACTTGGTTATAAGTGATATGGTTCCAAATAAATAATACCCTGCATGGTTTGGTGCAGTTAGTAAAGCATCCCATCTGACTTGGGGACTGGGAAGTTTCCGGATTGATTCTGGCACTCGCAACTCTGGCGCTCAAACTTCTTATGAACTCCTGAGCAATAAAGCCATATGCCTTTTTTTTGCCCTTAGTCATTTGGTGCAGTTGACAAACGATCTAACTTGGGATTGGGAAGTCCCAGGATTGATTCTGGCACTCAGTCTAGCACTCAAACTTCTTATGAACTCCCAAGCAATAATGCCATATGCCTTTTTTTAAAAAATGTTGAAAAATTGGATTATTGGCATCTCAAAAGATCAGGAGACATTCAAGTGCTGGAAGTGACAATTGATCTTCAATCCAAGAATCTTTAGTTTTCAAATTCATCATCCTATCATTGAAATAACTACACAAATCTTGCTTAATTTAATGCAATATTAGAGAAACGGATTCAAGGGTTGCAATCAGTCTTTCCTCTGCTCAAATGTTCCATGATTTTCCAATCACTAACCACTCAATTATTATACTAAATTTAAATGGTGTATTAATGAAATATATTGTTTGTGTAATGTTTTAATATCAAGAGAAAAAACTATAACTTGAAAACTTCACATATATTTTTATTATATTATAAATTGATATACCCACTTTCAGTGTTAGAAAAGTTGAGAATAAAATGAAATGGTTGTATATACTTATATTTTCACAGCTCACAAAATTTTGGCCTCCTTTCTTTTATTTATCATTTATTAACACTTTGTTTATTTAAATATTTAAATAACAAATTTATTGAAAAGTTGTGTTCTGTTATAATGTATGTGTGAATGATTAGAAGAAGCTTTTCAATACTGATTTGAGTACTGCTAAATCTCAAACAGTCGTGAATCAAATAGTGCTACAATTATAAAGACACACTGATAATGTGTTTATAAAGAAAAAACATATGCACGGCTCAGTATAGAAACAATTTATTTTATCAATGTAGAGTAAATAATCCAATTCAAGTTTAATATGTAGAGTTTATAATTGTGAATGCCTTATGTAATGTATTTTTAATGTATACTTCATCTGAAAACATAATTTGTGATTATGTTAATTGTTAATTATCACCCTCAAAATAAAAAGTATATTTTAATTACTTACATAGAACTTCTGCTATTGCATTTACTTGTGAAAGATATATCTATAATCTTAGTATGGTTGATGAGATGAAGGGTTGACTTAGTGAAATACATAAATCACGAGAATTATTTCCAGTGTGTCAAATACAAGATGTTTTACTATTGAAATCAGTGAAGTTTTGAAAATAATTAATTTGTCTTACCATATTGTTATTATATATTTCTCTAATTTTGTTTTTGTATTATGTTCTGTTTACTTTTTTAAAAACGATTGTAATAGATATATTAAGTCCTTGGTGACACAAAGTAAGAAATGCTTAACAGTGAAAACTTTTAACTCAATATGCTAAGCAAGCTTTCAATATCTTTATATTGATATAATAATCATAGCAATAAATGAGTGAAAGTATGGATGATGGGTGTGATATAAATATAATGTAAATTGTATTCAAATTGTATGCAAATATACTTATATGGTCCACTTTTTAGAGAGGGGGGGCAAGATGCCTTTTTGTTTATATATTATGATTATTGGCAATATGACAGTTTACATTAGCATCATTCTTTTCTAGACATACAATGTTGGATAATATATGTTCAAATGTATGGCCAAGTTTGTTTTTGTGCTCTAGAAATATGGATGTGTGGTCTGAATTGCCTTTAGCCCTTTTCTACAGGTAATGGTGTTGGGAAAGTCTTGTTGCTAGGCTGGCACAAGATTTTCCAAAGTCCGTAACTCCTCAATAGTAGTCTGTCCAATAGACAGGTCCAGAGAGTAGTCACTACATCAGTTCATCCATTCTTCCATTCCATTCTCTTCCTTGCCCACTTCCTCAATTCCACATACCCCCTTCCATCTCGTATATCATCCAATAATGTCAATCTCTTCCGTCCTTTCTCCTAACTTACATAAATATGAAGACCTAAGAGCTTTGCTACATAGAAATTTCATCTTGTGCAAGCTAGAAACAGATTTCAAATCCTAACATCAACAAATATAAGACTCAACAATATTGTTAAAAAATTCTATACCAAAATCGGTTCTAAATCCATGCCAAGATCCAAATCGATGCCAAACAATCATAAACTCTGGATATCTATCTCTTTTATTCTTAATGTTTTTCAAAGTATCAATAAAATTTGTACTGAATCTTAAAAAATTAGTATTTGTATTTCACACATTCTAAATCTCTTGATCAACAACTCCAAGAATAAACTTCCTCCTGAAAAACTCCACAAATTGTGCACAAGATCTCATATAATCAAACCAACTGCAATGCCATTTAATTTGGTGAATCTCATGTTAGTCTAGCAATAAGATTTTTCCAACACCAATACCTGTGTAAAATGGTCAAAGGCAATCCAGACCACAAATCCATATTCCTAGAGCATGAAAGCAAACTTGGCCATACAATCAAATCTACATCAGTCAGCATTGTATGTCTAAAAAAATGATGCTAAACATAAGATAAAGAAAGCCTGGCATATTGCCAATAATCATAATGCTATACACAAAAAGGAATCCTGCTTTCCCTCTGTGAAAACTGGGCCAAGTAAGCATATTTGCATACAATTTGAATACAATTTACATGATATTTATATTACACCTTTTCTCACTATTTCACTCATTTAGTGCTATGATTATGATATCAATACAAAAATACTGAAAGCATGCTTAGCAAATTAAATTATAGGTTTTTGTTGTAAAGCTTTTCTTACTGTGCATCATCAAGTACTTAATATATCTATTATTTTAAGAAAAGTAAAAAGAGCATAATACAGAATTACATAGATAGATAGATAGATATATAGATAGATAGATAGATAGATAGATAGATAGATAGATAGATAGATAGATAGATAGATAGATAGATAGATAGGTAGGTAGGTAGGTAGGTAGGTAGGTAGATAGATAGATAGATAGATAGATAGATAGATAGATAGATAGATAGATAGATAGATAGATAGATAGGTAGGTAGGTAGGTAGGTAGGTAGGTAGGTAGGTAGATAGATAGATAGATAGATAGATAGATAGATAGATAGATAGATAGATAGATAGATAGATAGATAGATAGATAGATAGATAGATAGATAGATAGATAGATAGATAGATAGATAGATAGATAGATAGATAGATAGATAGATAGATAGATAGATAGATAGATAGATATTAAACACAAGTTGTTATTTAAAGTCTGTAAGTCAATTAATGCTCTAATCCTAAAAATTGGTTTCCTAGAATCATATTTAAAGCACAAAATAATTCTGAACTGTTGTAAATTGTGAATTAACTATGCAGTTCACAATTGTGAAAGTTTTTTTGGACCAATTATAACTTCTATTATTTAGTGCATCATAAAAGATGTAAAAAAAGCTCTGAAAAGGAAGAGTATAGACAATGCAAAATTTGCCAATACAAGACATACCTGTTTATGTAACCAAAAAATGTAACAATATATTTTTAAAACTAAACTCTAAATTTGTGCAAGTGAATTAAGATTTGTAGTGAATAAACAAGAGATAAAAATGAATTCACCCAGTATGGAGTATTTGATCCATAACATCCCTCTTAATAATGTCAAGACCATTTTAGAATTCAGACTACATTTTGTTAGCTGTGGCTGGAAGAATCTGATGGTGGAAATTATTGCAGACATAGAAACTGAATTCTCTGACCAGTCACAAAGAGACAAGGTTATCGCATCAATCCCTCAAGAAACTTGATGAAAATCTATGAAAGTAAAAAATAATAATTGGATGAAAGTCATAAATGATACTAAACATTATTTACATAATAACCAAATCATTTGCATAAAAGGGGACAAAGGAAACAGATTAATACTACTGACAAATAGATGTGCTTTTACAAAATTAATATGCAGATTAATAAATTAAAGTTTAAGCCAGCACCATCTTACAATTTAAAAAGGATCAAGGATAAATTGATTTCATCAAAGCAAATATTTCAAAATTTACATCAGCAGAAATCTCTCCCTGAATGATTGCAAACAAAATTACACAAACCAGATCACCATTTCAGGCTGATGATGGACTTTTGGGGAAGTTACTATTACCATGAATCTCACTGTCCAACTAGGATATGCTTTATATCATCAAATCATTGTTAGAATGTGTTGCAATTCAATTTTAACAGCTACGATAGAGTTATGTCTCTAGATATTACTGAACTGTACAGTTTTATATCTTGCGCATAAATCCTCATTAACCTGATCCATCGAACCATCGAATATGAAATTCTTTCAAAGGAATAAAGTTCCTCAACTTGTATATTCTGTAGGACACTACAATTGAATTACAAAATAATAATTAAATTAATTCAAATTTGAAGTATAATACAACCTGATGTTTTGTTTTGTGAATGCATAACTCCTAACTCACACAATTAGATAGGTTTGGAAGCTTTTATATACAGAAATTTCAATTGTGCAAGATAGAAACAAACCACAAATCTAACATTGACAAATATATTAATGAGTTATATCAGTCTGGATACAAATACAAGACTCTTATCATTATTCTTAAGAAATTCTACATCAAAATAAGATCTAAATTCAATACAAAATCCAAATTCATGCCAAGAAATCTCAAAAGCTGGATATCTCTCCCTTATATTCCTAATGTTTCTTGAAGTATCAATAAAATTTGCACTGACTCTTACAGAATTAGCATTCATACTCCATTCATTCTAAACAACTTGATTGACAAGTCAAATGTTAAACTTCCCCATGAATAACTACCCTGATTGTGTTCAAGATTTCAAGTAACCAAACTAACTGCAGCACCATTTACTTTAGAGAATCTTATGCCTGCCTAGAAACAAGATTTTTCCAACATTAATACCTGTATAAAACAACCAAAGGCAAAACAGATCACAAAGCCACATTTCTAGATCATGAAAGCAACCGGGGCATACATTCAAACCTACATCATCCAGAATTGTATGTCTAGAAAAGAACAATGCTAAACATAAAATAAAGGAACCTTGGCATATTGTTAATAATCATAATGCTATAAACAAAAATAAATCCTGCTTTCCCTCTCTAAAAAATGGGCCATGTAAGCATATTTGCTTACAATTTGAATACAGTTTACATGGTATTTATATCACACCTTCACTCACAGTTTCACCCATTTAGCATATTAAATTAAAAGTTTTCACTAGTAAGCTATTCTTACTATGCATCACCAAGCACTTAATATATCTAATATTGGTTATCTAATCTCGGCTTTTTTTATTGTGATTATTATCCAGGGTAATTGAAAAATCATTGTTTACTTACATTATCTTGCCTGTGTTTATTACTACACTCTTAATATAATGTGGAATTAGTAGAGATTAAGTGCAAGAAAACTCTGATCACTACATATAATTTGTGGTGGCTTATATAGTATTTTTAAGTACTTTCTCCATTTCGTCTAAACGTTGCTTATTAGTTGAAGAACTAGTTTATAAGAATGCATATAACTATACAAGAACTATTAGAAAAGTAGGATATTTTTGTGGGTCAAATTAGACCATTTATTGTTAGTAATTGTTTTACTTAGGTATGTTGTTAAAATTTCTATTTTGTAAGCACCCATCAGGTATTCCAGTTAGAAGTGGGGTGGTGAAAGTGAACACAATGAAAATTGCTTCTGTAATCTTCTATCAAAAAGTCATTTGATAAGAAAAAGCATCAATAGAATCATTTTTTTAACTTAATACAAACATTGGCAATATTTCTTGCTATCATATCTGATATATTTGGTATCATTGCTTGAGGTTTTTTTTTAAATGTCATAGCATCGGCCGGGACGTGAACCCGCAACCCGGGCAACTGCCTGCAAGTGCAAGGCAGTCGCGCTGACCTCTCGACCACCAATGCAAGACATCATTGCTTGAGTTATGTTCAATAATTGAATTTTTTATTTTTTTATTTTATTGATGTCAAGTTACAAAAGTATTCACAAGTATGCAGAAGACTAAAGAATTAACTTTCTTAAAAACATAATCCATCTTTTTGAAATTAAGACTCTATTGTATTTTTTTTCTCATGTGTCATAGCATCAGCTGGGAAGTGAACCCGCTAACCCGGGGCAACTGCTGGTAAAGCAGCTGTCACTGACCTCTCGACCACCAATGCTTGACGTCTATTGTATTTTTTAAACAAAAATCATATTTTTTTTAGCAGTTTACGATTGCAACAAATACTCTTGGCAAAAATGGCTATAATTGTCAAGCGTTGTTAGCCGAGAGGTCATCGCAGCCGCCTTGCAAGCAAGTAGTTGGTTGCAGACCGTTGTGGGTTCGCATCCCGGCCGATGCTATGACATATGGAAAAAAAAAAAAATGGCTATAATTGAGTTAGCTTTTTTTTAAAAAAAATTTTTTTATCCTATGTTAAATTCTGCAACGTCTAGTCTAGTTTGCTTATCAAGATGGTCTGAATCCTCTGTTTCCAAAAATAGAATTATCCGAGGAATTAAATTTTGAAAAATTATTTTTTCCCCCAATAATTAATCACTGAGTTTAGTCTGTGGTAGAACTATTGCATATACTGAAAATTTCAAAAATTTATATATTTTATTTTTACATAGATATCATGAATTTGTTTTTACTTAATTATCTGTGGAGAATTTATTTTGAATTACTTCAACATCATTAGCATTAATTTTCAATGTCGTATGTAAAACAATCATTCAATTATATACTTTTATTTTATGTCAAAAATCTTCTACACAATGTTGCCCTAAAAATATCAATACACGAACTAATTTTAAATTTTTAACTAAATCTAAACTTTACTCATCTGAAGACTAGATTTATTTACTTTTACAATTTCTTAATTTTTTTTTAGATAACTTTTTACGTTCAGATGTGATTTTAACTTTTGAAGTCTTGGTATTTGAAAGTAAGGCAATTATGGTAACTGGTAAAAGAAAATTAAAATTTCGGTATTTTTATAGCGAATAATATATATAAGTTAAGTACCATTAGCATTTTAAAAAATATAGAAATTATGTGATATTAATCTTGACTGATTAAATTATTACTGACAGTTTTAGGTGAAATGGAAAGTTCAAATATTTTCTAAGATTCGAATGTATTAGATATGTGGAAACTTAGATGAAACTCAAATTTTAATGTTCATTGAATTATATATTAATAATTTTTTAATAATCCATTAGACTAGAGTTTATCCAATAATGAAGAATATTTCTCTAGTGTATTTTTCACTACACCACTCTCATTCAAGGTAGAGAATGGTTTCTCTCTGATTTTAACACCTTGTGGAGGGATATAATCATAAACCTATGACTAAAAACATATGAAATAGGTCTATAATCACCAAGTTGCATATTTCATGTTGAACCAGCACTCATCAGTTGGCCCAGACCACAATCTCTTACACGCATCTTTATTACTGTTCAATATATATATACCGATAGTAAATTACTAAATTTATTTGATGTGTCAAATGTGCTGCCCTCATAACTTTGACACAAATCACTTAATAAAAGTATATTAATAATTTCTATTAGTCATTAATTAGACTAGAAATTATTAAATAAGGAATAATATTTCTGTGTGTAATTTTCACCACATTACTTACTGAACAATGATAAAGATATGTGTAAGAGATTGTGGTTTGGGCCAACAGATGAGTGCTGTTTCAGCCTGAAATATGCACATTGGGAATAATAGATATTTTTTACATTTCTTTCATCATATGTTTAAGATTACAGTTAAAGGTGAATATAAACCATTTCCTACCTTGTATCACCATCTCTTATGCTAGCACATAACTGTTATTAAACAGGCAAAACTCTCCATACAATAGCGCCACCCTGTGTCAACCAGAGTAATCAATAGATGCCAGAAGGCTTGTGCATAAAATTCCCATCTAGTGCCTACTTTATGCACAAACCTTCTGGCATCCATTGATTACTCTGGTAGGCACAGGGTGGCATTATTGTATGGAGAGTTTTGCCTGTTTAAGAAATATAGTTCATTGAATTGTATTTTGAAATATATCATAGAGCAGCATAAAAAGAAGATAATTACAGATTTAATTCTAATGAGTGTTATTTTAAAATTATTTTTACTAATCTTAATGTTAATATTCTGTGGAATATTCTGATGTATTCTGCAATAAAAATATTATTTTACTTTATTCAGATTAGAAGACAATGTATTGTTTAATACTTTGATTTTAATTTTAAAAACTTTCTATTATTTTAATATATTTTTACTATTACTATTGTTTATTTATGTTAAAAATATAATAAATAAAATTTTTAATGCTAATAATGTTCAGCAATACTAATAAAACATTATTAGCAACAATAATAAGCATTTAATATTATTTTACTTAACAATTTTTGATTTATATCTTTTCATCTAGCTCAGTGGTATTCAATCTTTTCACACTTGTGGACCAGCAAAAATAAGGATAAGGTTTTGCGGACCAGCAGAAGTCTATAGATAAATTTTCTTAAAGATGTAAACTGCTTAGCCTTAGATGACCATTATTGTTATAACTGACCAAAACCACACACTAGTTACTCTGTATAATAATGGTGTTGCTTACCTTCACATGCGAACACTCTTTCTTGAGTTGCACAGTCATACTGCTACAGAAAACAGTACAATAACAATCGTTCTCATTAATGTGCCTGCATTGCTGCATTTATTATTTCATTGTTAAAACATGCGAGAATAAAATATTATTCACCTGAATGTTGGGAAATATCACAGCTAGTGTAATTACATGACAATGATTATGATAAATGTAATATCTGTATTTAATGTTAAATATACAAGATGAAGTTATATATATATGGAGTTTGTATAATAAAAAACTTTTTTTTTAATTTTGATTTTTTTTAGAAAAATAATAAAAAATTTAATTCTACCCCTCCCTTCCATAAATATCTGTGATAACTAAAAAAACAAATTAATTTATGTATGATTGATTAGATTTTTTTTTCAGTTGTTTTTTTTTTTTTAATTGGGTAAAAATGAGATGAAAAAATAAATAAAATTGTTTATATTAATTAAAAGTTTAAACTTTTATTATTTTGTTATTACAAACTTCCTGCCACTCTAGCATGGACTGGCAGAAAACTTCTGTGGACCGGCGCTGGTCCGCGGAACAAGGGTTGAAGACCACTGATCTAGCTAATACTAATTTATTCAATGATTCAGCAAGGGAGGGGGGATATAAGTGTGTTTGAATAATCATATATATATATTGTAATGATCCGGAGAGAGCTAGACTTACGTAAACTGCACTACAGGGCGCCATCTAGGCATTTGAACCTAGAAAAATTTATAACGTAGGCAGATACGCAAGTCAAAAACAAAAAAAAAATTATTTTTTTTTTCTTAAAATTTTGATTCCGGTCGTTAGCCCAAGTCACTAGCTCAGTGAGTAGCAGAGATAATAAAATATAACTTAATTTTATATCTTAAATATAAAAGAATAAAAGCCACTGCCAGAAATTAACACATAAAATATTTATTTACGCACATATAAAATCATTCTAAACTCGAGGAATAGGTTTAACATTTTTAGATTTTTATATTCTTATTACTCTTTAATTTTACATTTATATAAATTTCAATGATTTTAATTTTCTTTTTATTTAGATTGTCAAGTATGAATAGACTACATAGATCTGCATTTGAAAATAAAACATTCTATCCCTATTTAACCCTAGGCTAAAATTCGCAGTCAAACTGGCATCAATCCATCCGATACATTTATGTATTCAATGTAGCATGAAAATACAACAGCACAAAGATATTATACTGTCAGGAATGGACATCTGAACAATATAGTTTAAGAAAACATTGACTCTTGTCTAATACAGGAATATGACATCTGTATAGCAAGAAGAACAATAAAATAAAAACTCCATAGGAAGGGACCGCGATCCCTTTTGCCGACTTACAATCCCATCCATAGGCAAAGGGTTGGTGCGGTGTATACAGCGATTCTGCACGTAGCGAAACTCATACTACATCTACTAATTACACAAATATATCCAATCCATTGACCCAATTCAACAATGACACAAATAACCTAAGATTACCCTCCCCTAATATAACTTTACAAATCTATATAGCCATTCACGCCCGACTTAATTTTAACATTTAAATACGTTCGCCCAGATTTGTTTAAAAAATGTTGGGTATAGATCGATTATATAGATTCCACGGTCAAAAACATTTTAAAATAAACATAAATGATCAAAATACAAAATTATTGATACCCACAATCGCAGAGGGAAACTTATAAGTAACCCAATAGTATTCACCATAAGATACTTGCGTTGTCACCAATAACTTAAAAGACATCCGAATAAATACATTTTAGATACTCACCATAAGGTATCATTATTTATCGAATGTCTATATATTTTGATCAAATATGAAAACCAAAATATAATTAACCGCAAACGAATCCATGCAAGCGTCTATAAACAAATTAAAATTTCCTCATTTAAAATTTAACAATAAATATCAATACAATAAATAATAAATGGAAATGATTTTTTTTATCAAACGCACACATATATAAAATTTCACATTATCAATTTAGTTGACACATAAGTCAGAGAAAAGTTCCTTTTTATAAAATTTAAGTTTACTTATCAATCTTTAAAGTTCTTAATTAATGTTATGATTTTAACAATTGTTCAGTTCTATTGCTTACGGTAGAGAAGCCCATGTTCCCGTTGGCAATTCCCACGCAGACTTTCCTGAAAGACCGGTCTGATGTTTTGGAGGTGGCAGTTGCTGGTTCTGTTCTAGTATCACAGTCTTTGCATTTTTAAAATAAGTGAGTGAGGACGACAAGTGTGTCTTGTCGCCAGACTCGCCAAAATCAAGTTGGAAAAACTGAACTGGAACTCAATATTTTTTCTTTTTATAGTCCTCCTATGGATTCCATGAACAAAAACGTCACTGTTCTGTTTTTTCGTTATGGTCCGGGCCTTTATTTGGCTTCCATTGGTCAAGCTAAAATCCCTTTCTTCTCTTATCTAACTTTCCATCTGACTTTTTAATTAAACAGCTTTTAGATAATTAATAAACAATCATTTCCATTTATAGATTACAGGAATTAATTAATACCTGTTTTTATTTTAACTTACGTTATTTTTTTATTAAAATACTTTATAAATCTTTTTTTTATAAAAAAATACATTCAAATACCCTTTTTTATTTATTAAAAAAAAATATTTTTAAAGTTTAGCATCTGTGCGAATGTATATACGTATAACAAACATTTTTAATTTTAGCGTTTAGTTTTTTACTTTTATTTGCGAACTTTTAAGTTTTTATTTTAAATTAATGTAACGACATATTTATATATCGTTACAATATATTAGATGTTTATACTAAAAATTAAAAAAAAAAAGATTGCAAATTATTTACATTGTTTGTTCAAACAAATTTTTAAATAGGCTAAATTATTTTTTTAAAAAAGAGTCATTCTATCTATATAAAATATGAAGTTTTTATAATTTAACATGAAAATATCTTGGCTGGCTTTATTTCTCATTTGTTCAACTCATTAAAAGAATATCTTAGAAAGAAATAGTTTTTTCTATTATCTAAATTTAAACGTTAATATTAAGTGACTGTTGATGAACACAAACACAGAAAAGGTATATTTTTAATACTCAGCTTTATTACTGCCTAGTATGCTTTTGATTTATCATGTGTATCATATTCATAGCTTATTTCATATGATTTTAGAGATCTTATTATTAGTTTATATGTTGTGATTAATTATCTATTCAAATATATTAAAATTTATTTAAATGGTCCACTTTTTTGACTGAGAGATACTTGCATCTTTTCTATTGATTGACAAATGGTCTCTTGTTATTGCCCAAGCCATTTTTATTTTCCACTTTCTGTGCTCTCTCTCTCTCTCTCTCTCTCTCCATACATATAATTTTTGCGTTTGACAATTCAAATCTATAGATATCTTTGTTAGGCCAATCTAGTTGAAAGCTTAGCCCATGACTCCCCATAATACATTAAGTTGCATTCTGGTTGGCTGCAATTAATTTTATAGACCACTTCGTATGCAGACTCATTCAATAGTTTATCTTTGGAATTGTTAATTAATTGGTTCAATGATGAAAAGGTTCAAGGCTTACATGGAATTTATCTTTGCAAATCTTTTTTATGTACAACATTTGAAATGTAAAAGAAACTAACCCATTTTTTAGTCTCCTTTTGTTGAGTGGGAAGGGTTTTTTTTATTTTGTTGTAAAATCTTTCAACTAGATTGGCCCAACATAGATATCTATACAACAGAGCCCTTAAAAATAAAGAATATTCAACAATATTCACCGACCATGAACAAAAAACTGACCATGGATTTAAATATGGAGAGAGAGGACAGAAATCAGCAAATCAAACAAGGCCTTGGTGATAGCAAGTGATCATGTTTCTGTTAATAGAAAAGATACCAGCATCCCTCTCTCAAAGTGGGCCATTTAAATAAATTTTAACATTTTTGAATAGCTAATTAATCATGAGGATATAAACTAATACCAAGATCTCTAAAGTCAGATTATTATAAACTATAAATATGATATATCGAAAGCATGTTAGGTCGGAATAAAGCTGAATATTAAAAATATATCTTTTCTGCATTTGTGTTCATTAATAGTTCCTTATTACATTAGCTGAGAAAAGAAGGAAACAATTTGTAGTTGAAATATTAATATTGTATATATCTTCAAACAGAAAAACAAATGTAACTTTTATACAATTTTCAATATCACATGTATGAAAACAAATATATATATATATAATAAATGTCTGTTACAAATTAAGTAAAAGAGAAGTGCTAATATTTTATTCTTAGAATATAAATTTAATAAATCAATACTTCAATAAATATCCCTCTTTATATTATCTCTAAAATAGCCACCTCACTATATAAAGAAAATGTAATTTTTTAATATAAATTTTGTTTTATTTTATGAACCACTTCTTTTCATATCTATATATGTAATTTAATGTTTTATATCTTTATGATTCAACTACCTCCTATGATCATTTGAAGATTTATTTATTTTTAAATTTTTTTTTCTCATTACTAAATATTTTTTTATTGATTTCTTATCTTATCTGTACACATTTTAATCTTTCTTTATCCTTTAGAAAAATTAAGATATATACAGATAAAATAGGAAATTAGCAAAATCAATATTTACTAATGTGAAGATAAATAGAAGGAAAAAACAACTTAAGAATGTCCATAGGAGATTTAGATATTATACTATATGCATGGATGTAAATAGAATGAGTTCATAACTTAAAACAACATTTGCTAAGAAAAATTGTATTGGTGGTCTTTATGTACTAAAATAAATTCATTGTTTGTCAAAAACTTTATTTAATTAAATTTTCCTTTTATCCATTTTATATTATTAGCCATTTTCAAGACAATTAATGACCATAAGATGTGATATATTGGACTATTTCTATCATTTATGAGTGAATGTTGAATGTATAGAACAATTTAAACTTTATTTAAACTTTCCAAATACAAATAACTTGTTAGTAATAACACACAAATAGACAATACAGGTTAGTAATTACACAATGTTTCAAGTAGTATTATTCTCCACTCTTCTTCAGGTGTTGCTTGCCTATATGCACAGTGACAATATTCACTTAGAAGTTGACAGAATAGCTCAGTTGTTAGAGCATTTGCCTTAAATTCAATATTCAAGAATCTAAAGGTGCGAGTTCAACTTCTAAGTGAATATTGTCACTGTGCATATAGGCCAGCAACACCTGAAGAAGAGTGGAAAATAATACTACTCGAAATGTTGTGTAATTACTAACCTGTATTGTCTATTTGTGTGTTATTACTAACAATTGTTTATATTTGGAAAGTTTAAATGAAGTTTAAAATTTTCTATACATTCAACATTCATTCATAAATGATGGAAATAGTCCAACATATCACATTTTATAATATACCATCATTACAAACTTTCAGACAAATTAATGACCATGTTGTGAAAGAAAACTGTTATCTGATTTCTTATTTTTTATATTTATCTAAAGTTGAAAGAGTAAGAACCTTCAGAAATTATAGATTTTAAGAAATGTTTGCTTATTTTAAATGTTCACATATATTCTTAAGTATATACTATTCTTTGTTTGCTTACATTTTTATTAAGAAATTATAATAGTTCCAAATCCTTTAAAATGGGTGTATTTATTTAAAGAGATCCAATTATCATTATTAATAACAAATGATTTGATTTAAATGCTTTAACATCTGATTAATCATTGGTGATTCTATTCTAAAATATAATTTTAGATGCCTGGTGCAGATTTACTTAATTATACTTTTAAAAAAAACTTCAACCAAATAAATTAATAAAAATGATATAATTATGGATTGTATAAACACTTTTGTTCTGGATACATTTCTAATGTTAGTTAGACTTCAAACTTACTTTAACATCAGAAGAAATTTCTTTGCAATATTTCATGACATTTTTTATCATTGTTATGTTGCAATGAGTATACAACAGATTTCTTCAGCAGTATCTAAATTCATACCACATGATTGGTCATAAATAATGGAAATAAATAAAAATTTAAATAACACCTGTGATGCCAGTTTTAACATGTTGTAGGCCATCTTTTACCTAAACAAATATTTGCATATTTTGCAGGAAGAAGTTATATTATAATTAGACAACATCTAAGAATATATTAAATAATTTCTGAGGAAGAAACATATCAATTTTTTGAGTCATGATAATGGAAAAATGAATTTTTACTCATTAATCAAATATAGCATAAAAAGGCTTGGTAATATTTTAAACAAGTAATTAATAATTTTACTGTTGACTGACTGAATTGGAACATACTTTCTTGACAATATGTTATAAAAACATCAGTTGCATAAACAATTGTATGTATGTTACACAGAATGAAATTATGCAACATTTAAGGAGTATAAACGAATATATTAAGTCATTCTCAGGAAGAAATATATCAATTTTATTATAAATGAATTCTCATTTATTATTCAATGCCATAAAAACACAATCCTAATAAAATAGTTAATGGTAATTTGATTGTATTGATTGATTAAATTGGATTTTGACTTCAGAAATGGCATTGTTTTTGAAAATGTTTCCATTAATAGACAATTGTAATTTTCCAAATGTTTAAATGATAAATATTATGAAGTAATCATATAATAATTAGCCTAAACAAAACATTGTAATATAGGTGCTCAAATCATGATAGTTTTGTGAATATGATTCATAATATGGATTATGAAATAATCATAAATATAATGATTAACATAAAGAAAATGTTGTGATGATACAAATGCTCAAATTATGATAGCTTAAATTGCTAGCCATTTTTAGATGATCATTACACAAACCATTTCAATGTCTGGGGGGGGGGGAAATGATACAATCAATTTCCAACCATCCATTATCCAATACTCATTCTCACAATGTTTTTGATTATAATAGCATTCACATCAAAAAAATAAAATAAATGTTTTAAAGTAGAAGACTGCTTATAGAACATTAGAAAGTTTAGATATATGCTGAATTTATAGTGATTTGTTCTGATGTGGTTCCATGTTTTCTGATTACAATTCTTATTAATGTTTGACAATTTCTCTGAGTAAGTTTTAAATTTCAACTATAATTGGTTTTAACAATCCCATTTTGCCATATTTAGTAAATTCAATTACCTCTCTTGAGATTACCAATTTTAAAATGTAATATGGTTCAAAAGTGTTGGAAGCCATTATTCAGGTAATTAGGCACCAACTCTTTGATCTCTTAGATTCTGGCAGATATAACATTTTATAGCCTTATTGATATCAGTTTTCAAATAGATATACATAATCCAATATCTATGTGTTTTAATTGATTTATATAATTATTAATGCCTATCTTTTATCCTACTATAAATAATGTGAGTCCTCTTAAAAGGCTACTTTCATTCACTTTCTCTCCATGGCAAATAACTATGGTATTTATCTGTCAACAATCCTATGGTTTACTACAAATTATAAATATTATTTTAAAAAATTAATTTTATTTCTCTATGTTTTATTTATTTATTATATGCAATTATTATACAAAACAAATAAAAGGGAAAGAGCTCCTAGAATATGGACAGATGATTTCAAAGGATAGTGTAGAACTATTTCCTTGCATGTGATCACACAATTGGAAAAAGTTAGGATTAAAAACCTTAATCACTTATGAATGTTGGACCTACTGTGCTTTATGATGAATTCAATGTTCAATTCTTCTCTAAGTTAATATGCATAAACATTTAGTTTTACAATATTTTATATCCAGAATGAATCAGTTTATACGATTCAATTAACAATTTATAATTCAGGACATAATACATTAAAGCCCTGATTTCAGCATGTGAGCAAAGGTTGGCTTATATATAGATAAGCTCTAAGCTAAGCATAAGAATACACTTATGCTTTTTAAATTGATATTCAAGGGCGAGTGCATGTAAATTTGTAAAAGCGTATGACAGGAGATTTGTTCCTTCTTTATAACTACATATGTAGTCTGCGCTATATAAATAATAGACTATCCACTTTCTTGTAAGAAATAAAAACGTTCAATTCATAAACCTTTACATACATGTATATAAAAAATCAATATGTTCTGAGATTCAAATTGCATTTACTTTCTGTTTTTATTTTATTCAAAGTAGCAATTCGACATGAAGTATTAGATAATAAAGCTTATGTTTATGAATATATTTTTTTTATTTATGTCACGTGTTCTTATTGTTAATCAATGTCTTTATTATTATTATGAATATTATAATTTGTATGGTGATATATTGTTTCAAGAACTTAAGCTTCTCATAAAAAAATTAACTAATTCTCATCCAAGTAAAATAAAAAAAAAAAACTAAGTTTATCATTAAATGAAACCGTTGAATTCAATTTTCCATTTGAGTGCTGGAATGTTATATAATCTCATATACTATTAAGTAGATGATAAGACTTGAATAAAAATATATAAATATTCATTTGCCAATATTATATTTCACGCTAAAGACAAACAATGGCAAATCATCATAGATGATGATCGATCATATAATAAAGTACTCTTGAGATTGCTTGCCTGCAGTATCTTTTTTTAGAAAATAGCTCTATATAATACTTGTAAATATTTAATACATTTTAATTACGTAGTGTCGCAAATGTTAACAGCAATAAAAAAAAAAAAAACAAGTCATTTTTTAAAATCTTAAGTGCGATTTTCAAGTTAAGGACAATGTTATTAAAAAGATATGCTAACTAATAAAATCCAACAGCAGTAAAATGACTTGATATATTTAACACTGCTACTTTAATCTTTGTTTATCATATTTTTAAGAGCAGAAATAAATCTCGTAAGGAAGTGATAATTAAATTTGTGTTGACATTTTCTAAGTTAACGTTGAGCTTCTTCTTTCTGCAATAGCCGTTGGCCAATTAAATTACTAGAAGCAAAAAGCTATTAAGGAGTAATAGCTGCGGATTCGTAATTTATATAGTTAAATGTTTGCTTTATGATAAGAAAATCTTAAGAACATAAATAAAATAATTTATTAAATTGTAATAACTGAAAACATCTTGTTAGTTATTGAAGTAGTTATCTATCTGTAGCCTCAGAAGAAACGATCATGTTCTTTGATTTATTCTCTCATCAGACATCATCGGAATGCTATTTTAAATTCAAATTAAATTGGAACCTGTACACTTATTGATTTACATTTTCCACTGTTTTTTTTTTTTTAATGACGTGTAAAAAAAAAAAAAAAACTATAGTATATACTTCTGTTTTATTTATTATTTTAAAATAGATACAAAATATATATTATGGATGCGAATGACTTATTAAAAAAAAAAGTATCTATAATATATACTTCTGTTGTATTATTTTAAATATATATATATTATGGCTGCGAAGTGCTATAATTAATATAAATACAAAATAAGAAGTCTTACAAAACAAAAAAATATATTATAAAATTTAAAAAACGAAGGAGGGGGGGGGGCTTTAAATTACCTGTAATCTGCTGGATAATGAGAAGTCTAGCTAAATACCTGTATTTACTTATCAATATTCAAAATTGGCTATAAGTAGCTATCCAAAATGAAATATAAACAAAAAAAACACACCGTAGTTTTTCTGATAAAATATTAATTATATGTTGACTATTTCCATCATTTAATATTAAATATTAAATGTTTTTAAAATAATTTTTAAACGTTATTTAAATTTTCCAAAGACATTCAACCATTAGTAACAGGCACAGGTTATTATGTATAACACAACATATAGGTTGGTATTCTTCTCTCTTCTTCAGATGCTGTTAGCGTGACCAGGGATAGTACTCGCATGAGAATTGAACCTGGACCCATCAATACTGGAAGAAGAGAGTATAATATCAATAGAAAAGTTGTGTTATGTACTAATCTGACTGCAGAATTAGACTGCCATTAGATGATGGCCTTTTATTTAGGTACTTAGAATTTCAGATCGATTTCAAGTGAAGGAAAATTACAAGAATTAGAAGAATAACTGTCTAATATTAAATGGGACATTATTAGACTTTGTGAGGTTAGAGAAAAGGGAAAGAGACAACTGATATAAAAAGTGGGCATGTACTGTACTGTAAAGCTACAAACATCAGAAGTACAAGTAGAGTAGGATTCATTGTAAATAAAAAGTGGAAGAACAACATTGGGAGATTGATTTTGTATGGGACAGAGTGGCAAGATTAATTATTTAATTTAATAAAAGTTATAAAATGCAGATAAATCAGGTTTATGCTCCAAGAAGTTCTCATTTGTGACGAAGAAGTAGAGGATTTTTATATCGATGTACAAAAAGACTTTCGTTAGACAAAGAAGCATTTTAAAATTGTCGTGGGAGAATTTAATGCTAGAATTGATAAACAACTGAAATATAAAAGTGCTGTAGATAAATTTGGTTATGGTAAAAGAAATGAGAGAGGACATAGACCTGTAGAGTTAGAAAAAGAAAAACCTTATATTACGATTTCTTTTTTTGAGAAAAATATTAAACAAAATGGAATGGAAGCATCCAAATGAATATACAGCAGAACTGGATTATATTTTGACTAAAAGAAAATATGTGTTTCAGGATTGTGCTGTTCTTAATAAATTCAACACAGGAAATGATCATTGAATATTGACATGTAAGATACATTTTAATGCAAAACTAGAGAGATAAATATTATTAAGAAAAACAATATTCACACTTGATATTTCTAATCTTCAGAAACATTCCAATGAATTGTTTTCAAATATTAACAGAGTTTGAACATGATTCAGATTTGAATGAAATAAATAGAAAGGTAACTGATACACTTTTAAAAACTGCAAAAAAATAAAAAATATATAAAAATAATGCATTAGAAGAACTGAATATCTTGAATTTTGTATAATAGTGTAAAAAAGAGTTGATAATGATATAAAAAAATATAATTATGAACTAGTGAAAAGCTATTGAAGATAATAAAAATCTCAAGACAAGAGTGTAAAATATCTTTGCATTGGTAGAACACATTTCTGCAATAATAAAAAGATGGAAAACTAAAAAGAGAGATGACATCATAAATTTATAGAAGAGTTCTATCAAGAATTATATAGCAATGAATAACAAAGAAAAACACTTCATACAAGTAATATATCTTCTGGATGCTCAGGATTTTAAATAAAGAATTGAAACGTGTAATTAAATTTATGAAGAAGGACAAAGCTCCAGGAAATAGTGGAATTATAATCAATATCTTAAGAGAAGCATATAATGAAATAAAAAAAGTTTTGGCAAAGTTATATACCAAATGTATAAATGATAAAAATGTATCAAATGATTGAAAGAATGTAGTATTAATATTAATATTTAAAAAAAGTGATAAAGAAGATACAAATTTCAAAGGAATCTGTTTTTTTATCAATTCTGTACAAAAAATTTTACCAAAATAATTTCAACTCGTCGGCAATGAATTTTGGATTTAAAAGTGGTTTTAGTACAGTGGGTCATATCCAAGTATTGAGGGAAGTTATAGAGAGGACAAATGAATATGAGTTGCCATTATGCTTTGGATTTGTAGATTACAAAAAAGCATTTGATTCTGTAAGCATTTCTTCAATGATTAAAGTATTGGATCATCAATATACAGATCCAAGCTATTATAATATTGTGAAGAATATTTATTAAAATGCAATAGCAACAATTAGATTACATAATGATTTTTAAAAGATTAACTTTGAGAAGAGTGTACAATAAAGCGATTCCATATCTCCAAAACTTTTTACAGCAATTTTGCAAAAAAAAATTTGTGGTTTAAAATGAGGAGCTAATGAAGAAACAATAAATGGAGATTATTTAAGCCATCTAGATTTTTCATATAATTTAGTTGTTTTTGCAAATAATGCTTTAGAGTTTCAGGGAATGTTGCAAGAGTTATCTGATGAAAGTAAGAAAGTAGGATTAAAGGTAAATGTTAAAAAGACTAAAGCAATGTTCAATGGATTTTTTCAAAAAAAGAAAATAAAGGTTGACAATGATGAATTAGAAGAAGTTAACAACTACAAATATCTTGATCAGATTTACTGCCAATGGTAACATACTGGCTAGAATTGTACTTGATTGGAATGATTTTGGTAGAAATAACTTAATATTAAAAGGAAATATGTCTATGTGTTTGAAAAAAAAAAAGATTTTAATAAATGTGTTTTATCTGTTATTACTTATAGATCTTAACAAAAGAGCAATATGGAGACTTCAGACCACTCAATGAAATATGAAGAGATGCATGTTAGGAGTAATAAAAAGAGATCAAAAATAAAATACATGGGTGAAAGAACAAACAGATGCTACTGACATCATTGAAAGAATTAAGAGACTGAAGTGGAGTTGGGTTGGGCATATTTTTAGAAGAGTTGATAATAGATGTTTAGTTAAAATCTTAAACTATATTGCAAGAGATTTTAAAGACCTAGAGAGAGACCACATGTGAGATGGATGGATGATATGGTGTAATGTGAAGAAGTAAGGATTGGAGAAATATGGATTGAATTTAGAGAGTCCTTAATTCTGCAGTGGATTGATAATGATTAAAATTGATGATGATGATGACATTACTAATAGTTGAAAATATTTGGAAAGTTTGAATAAAGTTTAACATTTTTCTAATGATATTCAATTTTAATATCAGATGATGGCAATAGTCCAACATATAATTAATACTAAAATATCATCATCATATACCTTCAGATAAACAGTGTTGTTAAAAAGATATATTAGCTAATAAAATCCAAGAACAGTAAAAGGATTTGAAATATTTAACAATGCTATTTTAATGTTTGTTTAATTAAGCTTAAGATTTTTGCAAGACAACTCAGGTATTGTAGAAGCCAGGAATAAATATTAGGATTCACATATATATATATATATTATAGAATAATAATATTCATGTGTATTTTAGGTTTAAAACAATATAATAATTTATTAAAATGGTGAAAACAAGAGGTAAAAATCAAAGAGTTATATATAAAAAGTATTAATAAATTAATTAATTATATTTAATAATTTTTCTATGGAAAAAAGTCTCCAAGCAGTTAGTTTATTTGAAGCTACTCTAATGATTGAGTTAATTAGTCACCAAACTGATTATATAATATTATATGTAACTTCAAGGGCATTTAGAGAAATGTCAGGTTTGGAGGAAGGGTTCTTAGTATGCCTCAAAAATAAATAAAACAAATATTTTTATAGTTTACAGTTTTATTAATATCAAATAAAATAAAAATTACACACACAAAGCTTGTAGTAAAAGTAGAAAATATTTATATATTTGTATTTCTTACAAAAACTAGACAATCTTAACAAATAGCTATTTTTACATTATAGCATTCCTTGCTTGTTTATTTGCTGAACATTTGAAAAGTATGAAAAGTCAATATGTTTGAATATAGCCAAAGTACCCAGACAATTGAGATGATTTTCCACATATAGATCTCAATTATGAGCTCCAAAGTATCAAAGGATTGGGCATTCTTAATTACTCTCATCCTCTTTTGCAAACATGTTCACAATATACACTTATAATACTTGATTTTAAAACTTTTAATAAAGTATATACAAAAGTGGAAGAATAAGAGTTAATCCATGAAGTGGCTAATCTAAATAGTTTGAGTTCAAAATAAACACAATTATAATTATTATCACTTTAAGAACAAAAAAGCAGTAACAAAATTCTAATTATTACTAAAATCTGTCAGATGTATATAAAAAGAAGAGAAGATAGTTTTCAAGTACATAGGCTAAGTACTTGTACAACTTGTAAAATGCCTAAATATCATGTTTTAATAAGTTACTAGAGAAATATTTAAATTCATGTATATACAAATGTTAAATCAATCTTGACTTTATTTAAAAATATTTTTTTATTATTGAATAATAAGAAAATAGCTTACTGTCAACAATGTTTTAAGAATACACAAAATCCAGAAGCATTATAATGACTAGTTTTTTTAAACACATACTTATATGAAAGAGCAATTAAAGATTTATTGATAGATAATGGAAAAAAATGATGCTTTAGTAGTATAAATTATATCCATGTCTGACAGTACCACTGCATGGCTAAGAGGTGCTTTTATGCAAGGTATGTTTTAGCAGCCCACCCCATCCCATTCTAATAAATAAACATTATAAATTAAAAGGCATTTCCCCCTAGTGCTTTTGCAATAAAAAGTTGAAAATATGACTTTAGTTATTCAATGTGTTTAGTAAATAACTTAGTTGTTTTATTCATTTATTTCTATAAAATAAACTCCAAGATTAAAACATGTACTAAAACAAAACAAATTAATGTTTAAAAAATAATTTTTGAAACAAGAATTAAATAATACCTCAAAACAAAAATATCTATTCATTAAAAATAGTTCTTGTTTGTTTGAAATCTTTTCATAATCTCACGCATAAATTTATTCACATTTTCTATTAAGAAAGTTATATTCTTTCAATAATAAAGTATTTACATATTATTTATTTTTAAGTGTTATTCCATTATTAAGTATATATATAGTCTGATATTTTAAATTTTTATACATTATTATTTGAAATAATTATATTACATTAAGACCATCAAATTAGGTCAATTTTAAATGACGTAACTGATATAGCTTTTATTCCATTATCACCAACTTGTTAAAAAGTTCTTTGTTTTAAAAATCCATTAGTTACTTTTAATTCAGAACCTCTTACACAAATAACTTGTTTACATTTTCTATTAACAAAAATAGTTTCATTTGTTTTTATTCAATAATAAAATATTTACACTACTATATTATTTTATTTTTTAATTCTTATTAATAACTAAGTTGTTTTATATGTATTATACTTTATTATATAGTTCTACAATTAGGGATTTAGACAGGATTTATTTAAGGGATGAAACTTTAAATTTTCATATTTAGATTGCTTATTCAATCCACTTTTAAAAGCCATTAAAATGTTTTCACTTTATTTAGTTTATTCATAGTTTATATTGGGTAAGTATAAAAAAAATCAAACACTTTGTTCCTTTAAATTTTTTAGACTTTGTCAATAGCATAATTATGTAAGGATTTTATTGTAATCAAGAGACTTGCATTAAATAATATAATTGTCATGAAATTTGTTAAGAATTAAATATACTGGCATGCAATAATAACTTTTTAAAAATTATGTTATTTATTCATTTTTTTTTAGATTTGGATCATAGTGGGGATTATGGGTCAATTACAAATTTTTAGCTACAAATCAAACCTGAGTCCACATCCAAGGAAAAGCTGCTTAGTCGAATGTGTAAAAAGATAGTATGGCATAAAAGAAAAGATATTATTAAAAAAATAGGAAAAGCTATTTAGTAAAACATGTAAAAATATAATATGGTATAATAATAACAACAACAAAAAAGAATATTTATTTGATCATTCAGGTCAGTTTCTTAATAGCATGAGATATAAAAAAAAGATCCAAAATGCTGTAATGCATTTAGCAAATATAATGGAACTCATACAGTCTTGAAGACATGATTATGGCTAATAAAGAACTGTTTAATAAAAATCAATTTTAGAGATGAGAATGTGAGTTGTATTAATGATAATATCACATGATCACAAGATGGCACTACTATATGGAGAGTTTTGCTGTATTTTGAATTGTTTATTAATGATAGTAGATGAGAAAATAACATTGATGTATTATTTAACAACTACATTTAACCTGATAGTATTACTAATATAAATCTTTACAATGTGGCATACTGGATTTGTAGAAAATGGCTTAAATTTCATCATTAAATTTATTGATAAAAGTTTTATTTAATTCAGGACTTACTTTGCTTTCAAATGATATAGGACTTTTTTTAAAAAAGGTATCCTTGATCTTGTTTGGGAGCTATCTATATGTAGATGGCCATCACAATAAAGACTTAATAGATCTAGAAGTGAGTGTCAAAATATTAGAGGAATGCTAGTGAGAAACTCATAATAACCAATTCTTACTTATCATCAGAGTTATTGCTTTGTCAATCTTCAGCAAAAACTATCACAGTATCTTTAGTTCATTATTTATTATAAAACAATTATCTCAGTAATATAAGATGCAATAAGTGATCTGAGCATGAAAATAGTAGAGCAAAACAGGTTTATTTCTATTGGTTACATTTAAATTTGTTTGTTTTTATCTTGTTTTTTCGATTTGAAATTTGTTTCCATATCAATAGACTTTTATAACCTTGCAAATAACTTATCAAAGCACAGAATATCAACCATCTGCATGAAATTTTTATACACTGCTTGGTTTGTAATCTCAATGCAATAATAACTAAGCCAAAGAATCTTACTATAAAAAAATAAAAAATAGTGGAATGCTTAAAACGAATAGAAGAGAAAATATTTATTAAACAAAGAAGAAAAAGAAACTGAATTTCACACATACTTAGACATAGGAAAATAACAAATAAGTTATTAAAATAAATAAGTGTTAGAATTACTAGAAGTGAAGTAATTGTCATAACTTGAAGAGAATGATAGTAAATAGAAAAAGGAGATTAGTGTGTAGGATTTTAGTCTTAATAAATATAAAAACTATAATGTTTTTGAGTGTAAATCTAGGATTATTAATTTCATAATTGAAGTGGTTTCAAGTTATAAAATCTGCAAACTGAATACTTTAATTATAGTTTCATACTTGATACCATCTACTTTAATCAATTACACACACACACACATGTTATGTATTGATACTAAATTAAGCTTTAAGTAATGTTTTAATACTATATATACATACAGATAAATTACATCACCAAAATCTTCATATTTAAACAACCCAATAGAATATCAGAAATTTGTTGTCAATGCAACAATATAATTAGGTGGAAAATGGAATCCACTTATTATATTCAGTTGTGAATGTCTATGAAAACTTTGTTTTGAAGAGTTGTTATTAAAAACAGTTTTAAAAGTAAAAAAACTTTTTTTCCCCTTAAAACTTGTAAAAGTATAAATTGAATAATGTTCTCAGGGTAGTTACGGGCAGTTAAGTATAAATTATTTTGTCATGCTAATATTACTTTCTGCTACAAGATATTAAAAATATCTACTAAAATATCTGAAATCAATTCTCAATAAAATTATCTACTATACCCATTTTTTTAAATAGTAAGACTACTACTATTTTAACATTTATATGTGGGTCCAACAGACAGATATTGGATATCTTAATACTGTTTAAAGTACAAGTATTATATAATAAATAATAAATTAAAAATAAATAAATTAAAAATTGATTCCATCAAAGCTAAATCTTTCCTTAATCTTTACACTGGTGAACAAAAGCCATTTATTATATTCATCTGGCATACTAGATTTTCTCAAAATTTTCCAAACTAGAATTATTCTGCCACAAATGTATAAACATTGGAATCAAGAAAATTACCATATGTCAAAGATTGTTTGATCTAATGACTATTTATTGCATTAAACTTTGTATAATGAATGTGATGCTTTGCAGTAGCTTTTTTTCACTTTTAATCACATTCCAGTATAAATTTTAACCACTAATTTGCAATCATCCACTTAATCGCTTATGCCCACAAAATAATTCTAGCACCCCAACATTATTTACCAACTTTTTTGGGGGTTAATCCCTATTATGTTAATAATTACTTCTCCAGAAAAAAACCTAAATCTTATGCATTATCTACCAGTAATAATTATTTTTAAAACCATCAATACATCACATGATCACCATTACATATGCTTACACATGCTGTTAATAAGTACCAAACTCTCCATACAATGGTGCCACCAAGTACAAGCCTTTATAATCAATGGATGCATGATGGTTTCTGCATAAAATCTCTATCTTGTGCCTACTCATTCAACATCTCCAGAATAGTTTCTAGATTTATAGTTAGCCAAATAGGTAAATGATGGATGCTGGAGGGTTGCTTTAGATCCTAAGATCTAGGTGCAAGGCTTCTCACTAATGAAAGCCATAATCTAGAAACTAGTCTGGGGATGTCCAATGAGTAGGCACTAAATAGGGGTTTTATGCACAAATCTTCCTGCATCCATTGATACAAAGGCTTACCTTGGAGGCACGACGGTATGGAGAATTTGGTACACTTATTAACAATTATTTTTGTTATACCATATGATTATAATAGTGTTGCCTTATGAATTATTGATTACTCAAATTTATAAATTGAAAGTGAGTTGGAATTCAATCAGATAAATCATATTTACAATTTTTTTTATTGCAGACAACATTTTGTAGAATTGACAAGACATCTTGGATTACATATATTCTGTTTAATTATGAATGTGAGCAAAGTGGGCATATGAAAATCAATGAGAACAAATATGAGCAAAAGTTTTTTATTAATAGCTTCATTCTAATTGACCTTAGTTTCGAAGCAATAGAATCAATACTTGAGAAAGTCAGTCAAAAAATTACATTTTGGACAAATGAAGAAAGTCTATGTGGTGTTATATAATTAATTGATTGTAACTTTGGTATAAAAATGAAAGTTTTTTATTTAGATAAATTAAGTTCGCAAACTTCGATTGTATATTTATGATGGCTCATATATTTATGTTGACTGCACTGCACAAATAACTAGATAAGTTTTCATAACACTATTATATCAGTATGTCACAGCTGCATTTATTTCATGGTAGTGTCTTGCTGAGTGGCATTCATTATTATTGTTGCATGTTTTTGTGTGCCAATGCAAAAATGCCAGAGTTTGAATGAGATTACCCAACAAACATTAAATTTCTTGTTAAATTTGGAAAAAAAGGAAGCAAATTCAGGGGAATATTAGTCTAGATTCCTGGGGATATTGTCATGATGAATATTACGGTATACATATTGATCAAACATTTTTTGAAAGAAGATAAAGTAACATTGATAAAAAGCAGAACTAATAAAAACATTGCATAAATTTATCAAAGTATTAATCAAAATCATTGGCAGACTATGAGAAGCATAGGAGGCCATGTTTGATAAAGAAACAGTTATGAAAATCTTAGCTAAAAGTCTTGGCGTAAGAATGGTGTGTACAAAACTGGCTCAAAGGATTTCACCAATGAACAAAAACAATGGATAGTCCAAAAAAGTCATGACCTTTTGGAATGGCAAATCAGTGTTTTGGGCCAAGTTGTCATTGTTAATGAAATACGGTTGTACCAATATGAGTCTGAAACAGTGCATTAATGGAAATCAACCAATTGTCCATAGCCAAAAAAGTTCTATCAGTCCAAATCAAGAGTCAACTCAATGTTGCTAACCTTTTTTGATATCAGAGAGAGTGTTCATTATGAATTTGTATTAAATGGACAAACAACTAAGTAAATTTACTATTTGGAAGTGATGAAAAACATATGTAAAAAAGTTAGTAGATCAAAATGACCTAAATTTTTCACCAGCATCTCATTGCTCTTGCGTCATATTAATGCATCAACCCACATGTAATTGTCTGCAATGGGATTTTTAGATAGTAAACAACTGTATCAGATCATCTCCTTACTCATCTGATCTGTTTCCAGTGATTTTTTTTAAACCTGAAAATATAAAAAAGTATAACACATTTTGATGGCACTCAGAGACATCAAGGATAATACAGTGAGAGCTCTGATGGCCATTTCAGAAAAAGAGTTCCAAAATTGCTTTGAAATGTCAACTAAATGCTGGCATCAGTGCATAGCTTCCCAAGGGAAGTATTTCAAAAGTGTTCATAGGGATATTCATCAATAATGTATGTAGCACTGTTTCTCTGATGGATTTAGGTATTTAGTTATCAGACCTTGTATGAAGTAATATAGAGTCTATACTAAGACCTAGATGTGAACAAATATAGATTACATTGCCTTTCAGAACACATGAGTAAAGAATTAAAAGATTAAAATATTGACATTGATTCTAGATACTGAACTGTTGTATTAGTAAGCAGGAGCTAAAAATGTATTTAATAGAGGTATAATTATGTATGCATAGTAAATTTGCATTTCCAGATTTATATAACAATTAAATCTCCTACAGTCCATTCTTATCTTGTTTTAAATTTTGAAAGTACTTAATATAAAAATTACCGTAAGAAATTTTTTTGGTTACAAAAAATTAGAGAATTTTAAAAATAAAAAAAAATCCCATAAATAATATAACTAACCTACTCTTGTTTTATAAGAAAATAGTATTCTTAGCCAAAGAGAGCAACAAAGAAAGAGAAATATAACCACTCTTTAAATAATCTTTGATTAATCCAGTGAGTTATATTCCATTTTATTCTGGAGAAAGATCTATAGATTAACTGGTTAAATATTTTAACTACGTTCATTAATTAACAGCTGTTAATACATAAATAAAAGCCCTACTTTCATTATACCTATTTATTCAAACCCATAAATTTATGTAACAAGATAAATATATTTGTATATTTTCAGTTTTCCACGTGCCATTTGAAAATTTCCAAAGAAAATCTATTTATCAAATTAAAATGAAGTATGCCCCCCCCCTTTTTTTTTTTTTTGGTTTTCCTTTTTATTTAATTAAGTTTAAAAAGTATGTATATTTTCAATAGAGCATTTAATTAATTTAACATTGAAGATTGAAAATTTTTAATTGTGTACATTATTATAAAAGCGTGTTGTTTTTGTCTTCAATTAGTAAAGAGAAAGGTACGATAATATATGAATAAATTGGTTTTAAAAATAAATACCTGATATACGTGTAAAGAATACAAATATTTAATAGCAAATGTTTATTTTCTTTATTTACATAGAAAACAGTTATTTTTATAATATTGTATATAAAAAGAAAGTAAATTGAAAAAAAAAATCTATTTTTATTTATTGACTCTCTAAGGAAACGATAAAGATTCTAATATAAGATCAGCAAAACGTTCATATGTTAACAATCAATCTGTTTGCCTCAACTTGACACCAGAGGATGCTCAATTTAACACTTAAGCATCACACGCCTCCACTTGATAGACATGTTGCAAGCCATGGTTGTCATGATATCAAATTATTTATACAAGAGAAAAAGAAAGTCATTAATCTAAGCTTCCATTGATCATTAGCGCCTAGTTAATATCTGGTCAAAAGAGAGTTTTCTTAGGCCTGCGGGATTGTAAAGGAAAACTAAAGAAAGCAAAGAAAAAAGATATTTAAAAAAATAAATACGTCAAAACAAAATAATATCGTAGCTGAATGCGATTAATATTAAACTACTAAACAAACCCTCACAGCAGCATCTACTTTCTAATTATTCATGTAAACAAAATATTTTTTATAATAAAAAACATACATACATTAATAATAAACTAGCTTGTTAATTTATCTGCAAGCTGTTATAATCTTTAATAATAATTAAACCCAATCAATTAAGCATATTAACATAATGTTGTTTAATAATTAGAATTTTTTAATTATTATTGATAATTAGTAATAAATAATTTACATGATTTAGAGAATATTTTAAATTAATAAAGAGTAATAGAACCCATCAAAAACCTTTTCTCAAATCTATCGCCCCCCCCCCCCGTTTACTTTTTTAAAAATTAGATATATGCTTTTCTTAATTCGTCTAAAAGTAAATTCATAATATACTCATCTAATAAATAATAATTATTAATATTTACCTAAAGGTTTGTGATGATGGTAAATTAGGTGTGATAATATGTTGGATAATTTTCATTATCTATCATTAAATGTTGAAAGTATCGAAAATTTAAAACTTTATTTAAACTTTTCAAAGACAATAACACCCAAATAGACAATACAGATTAATTGATAATACACAGTATTTCGAGTAGTATTATTCTCCAGTCTTCTTCAGATGTTGCTGACTTCTCCAGTCACAATATTAGTATAGGAATCGAACTTACTCCTTTAGATTCTTGAATATCGAATTTTAAGGCAATTTTAAAGGACTCTGGAGGATTTGAACCAAACATCACATATAAATATATGAAATTTGAATTATTTGTTGCTTTTGACAGAATAACACAGTTGGTTAGAGCATTGCCTTAAAATTTAATATTCAAGAATCTAAAAATGTAAATTTGACTTTTATATTAATATTGACCCTGGTCAGACCAGAAATACCTGAATAAGAGTGGATACTTGAAATGTTGTGTAATTACTAACCTGTGTTGTCTATTTGTGTGTTATTATTAACAAGTTATTTATTCCATGTGGAAAAAGTAAAAGTTTAAAGATTTGTGGATATAAAAAGTGATGCAAGTTTTTGTTTATTAAAATATTAAATGGACAATGGATGGCATTGTAATTCTACTGAAACTGCAAGTCACTTCAAAATATGTAGCACAGTAGTCTTATTTTTATTTTCTACATTATAATAGGATAGGATAATTGGCTTTCATTTCCAGTAGCAGTCCATAAAATTTTTAATCCGGGGTGCTTGCCAAAAAGTAAGCAATGATAAGAAAACAGAGCATGTCTAATTTTGCAACCATGCAACTATTTTATTTTTCCATACCAACCATTGTTAAAAGATTTAATATATTTTTTATTTTTATTAACTGGTGTTTGACAAATAATACTATCAGGAGTAGATTGACCTTTACTTCATGTAATGACAATCGAGAATATATATATATTGTAATAGTATTGAATTGAGGTCAGAATAAGGTCATTTGATATTACAACACAATAGTAAATAACTAATTAAAAATGAAGCATATATATATATATATTATGTCTAAATTCCTGTGTATTTTGAAATTTTTATTTAACCATCCCTTACTCGGGGTCTAACAATTTATATGTCAATTCATTAGGGATCAATATTGTTAGCTCCCTATATTATATATATTATGTTATCCTATTTTGTAAATGTTACTCGTCATTGACTGGCTTATCTGGCATTGTTACCCCAGATTTTCCTCTTGCTATTAAAACTATTTGACACTTGTAATGTACTTAGATTGTAACCCATTTATAATGTAACCCACTTATATTTGTTTCCTATTTACTTCATATTTGTTCAAATGATTTACATATGACCCAGCTTCATGTTATCAGAATTTGTATAATGTAATTGGAATCTTGGCTAGTTCAATAGTCAAATTGTACTTAGTGTAAACATTATCATTCCTTTGATTGTATTTATAATCCTTACCCATTTATAGTTTGTAATTTCTGACCTATCATATGTGATTAGTCCAATGAGACCTATAATATGAACTAACCTGTATTTTCTTAGAGTGTAAATAAACCTTATTTTGAAAGTAAAAAATGAAGCAAATGTAAAGTATAAGTATATCTGTTGTATAGGATGGAGTAGATGACTGAGGAAAGCTTGAAAATCCAGATTCTATCACCTCTAATTACAATTACCTTAAGTATATTAGATGTGATATGTTGGACTATACCCATCATCTGTGAGTGAATGTAAATGTATAGAAAATTTTAAACTTTATTTAAACTTAAACTTTCCCAATACAAACAACTTGTTAGTAATAATACACAAATAGACAATCCAGGTTAGTAATTGCACAACATTTCGAGTAGTAATATTCTCCAATCTTCTTCAGGTGTTGCTGGCCTATATGCACAGAGACAATATTTACTTGAAGTTGAATTCACACCTTTAAATTGTTGAATATCGAATTTAAAACAAATGCTCTACCAACTGAGCTATTCTGTCAAAGGCAATACTAAACTATGTTTGTCCATTTGTATGTTATTACTAACAAGTTGTTTGTATTTGGAAAGTTTAAATAAAGTTTAAAATTTTCTATACATTCAACATTCACTCATAAATGATGGAAATAGTCCAACATATCACATCTAATAATATACCATCATCACAAACCTTCAGACAAAGCTTAAGTATATGTACTATATTTGTATTTAAATATATTTCTGTGTCATAAAAGAAAGAAAAATACAATTTTTTTTACTTTTATTATAAATAAAAAATAATCATTTAATTTATTTATATTGTTTAAAAATAAGGAAGAATATAGTTTATGTTATTGCCTTTCATTTATAAAAAAAAAAAAAAAGTTAGATAAAAAAAAAAACAGATGTAGAAATGTTTGGAAAATATATTTACAACTCTTGATCAAAAATGTTTTTCTTTTTTTATTTAATTTTTATTTTACATCTTGTATTTTGATGATATTGTAATAGACAAAATTTATTAATGATTTTAAAAAAAGATGTTTTTTTAATTGGTTAAACTAAAATTGTTGTTGGTTAGGGCAGACTATTGTTTTGGGAGCATAAAATAGGCATTGTATAAGACTTTCTCTCTCTTGTGTTCTGCTCAAGCCATGTTTTTGGTCCCTGTTTTTTGTTTCTGCCTATTTGCACAAACTATTTTCTAGTGTTTCTGCTATTATTCCTACTGTTTTCAGAAGTCAATTTGGGAGCAACTATAACCAAAAAACTGTTTGCAGTAGGACTATTGGAGGCTATCAGCATTTGGAACCAATATCAGTAATCAAAGGCTAATTGCCAACATTCTAGGATAACAAAATTTGTAAAGAAAATTAAACCAAAAAGAATGCAGTGTTAAACCCCCAATATGTGCCAATCCATACTCTGGATCATAAGTCCTTTTGTGGAGGCACCGGTGGAAGAAAATCAGTTATTGCCTGCCTGGAGTGAGAAAAGAGATGGTATCCTATTTATAACACTTATTCCATTATACCTGTCATAACAAAAATTACCTCCATCTGTTGGGCACTGGTTGTATATATGTGTGAGGATGGTGGTCTGGACCAACTGATGATTGCTTGTTTGGCATGGAGTGCATATGTTGGTGATTATTTATCTTTTCAACATGTGTGTGATCAGGTGGTCAGCAGTATGAGATGGCACTGAGAGTAGTGGGTTGTGTAAAAGTCTGAGTTCGAATCCCATGTATATTACATATATAATGCAGGTTAAAGCCTGCACAATGTATGAACTTAATATTTGTAACTAATTACACATATGCGTTTATAATAGTCAAATTATCCTAAACATGGTTACTATGCTCAATGACAGGTCGAATCAAGTAATAATTTTGAGTAAAATAAAATTTTATTTATTATTTTATTAATATACAATGTCATTATAAACCCTTACAATTTTATTATTCTTATTAATTAAATCTAAAGTGCATTTATTGTATTTATTTCTAATATCAATTTACATTTGGTATCTGTTGTGTATGGTTAAATACATAGGGTATAAGGTTTATAATTAAATAAATTTGTTTAGTGTTAAAATCCATCTTGTGTGTGGGTGATTTCATCTCTTTCTATGTAAATAAATGTAAACTTTATAACTATCTTTTTTATATCATGTTTGTTGATGAGAAAGTATTAAGAAATGTGGAAGCAACGAACAGTGGAAAGACGTATATCTAAAATTGCTCTTCAATCAGATAATATCATTTCTTAATTAGAAATGGCACTTAGGTATGCATAATTCATAATCCTATAAAGTTATTGTTTGATTAAAAATATACAACTTGTACATCATTTAAAAAGAATCATCATCATCAGTGATATGTATGAGTAAATTAATTTTAATAGGCCCAAGTCATGCATATTTAAAATTATGTTATCAAAAATTATAGATAAAATTCTTTTATATTTTGAGATTTAAAAAGTTTTGAAAGCTAGAGTACTATAGTGGTATCTTGGCCCTGATTATATGATAATGATGATGGTATTAGGTGGTTCCACAAAAATATAGTCAAAGAAATAGTTATGAATATATAAAATGTAAATAGTAGTTAAAAGGGTAACCAGCATACAGTTAATTTACATGTAAATGATCACTTTCCTATATTTTTTAGTATATTATTTGAATTCCTCTACTGAATAACTGCTCAAATAATCCTTAACCATCCTGTGATTGGAAGGTTCGGTTATAATATATATATATACAGTTATAATATATAAACAATATATGATAATCTGGACCAACTGATGATTGCTGGTTTAGCTTGAAATACGTATATTGGTGATTATTTATCTTTTCAGCATATATGTGCTTGAGTGTATCAGTATTATGAGATAGAGTGGAGAGTGGTGGATCATGTGAAAGTCTGTGCTCATATACCCTATATTACATATATAGACACAGGTATATAATAAGCCTGTGTTTCAGTTATTACATTATAGAGATGTCTGCCCATCCTTGCGTATGTATTTAATGGATTATGTCCTGTACATGTGGGGTTCAGTTTGACTTTAGGTCAACATGGGTGTTGCAAGAATCTCGGCCTCAGGGTGGCCTTCAAGCATTCCATCATCAGATTTTCAATTGGATGGACGGTTGAAGAGTTGGAGTGTGTAGTAGATTGGAGCCTGTCCATTAAAGTATGAAGATTGTCTATCTTAATATATATCTGAGCACTTATAGTATATATGTGTGGGAGATGATAATCTGGACCAACTGATGATTGCTGGTTTAGCATGAAATACGTATATTGGTGATTATTTATCTTTTCAGCATATATGTGCTTGAATGTATCAGTGTTATTAGATAGAGTGGAGAGTGGTGGGTCATGTGAAAGTCTGTGCTCATAAACCCTATATTAAATATATATACATTGTAACCAACTGTTCCCCAACTATCGATCGTCAGTGAAATGCATACCAAAAAATGTTGCATTTTGGCCTTATTTGCTACATCACTTGTATGATACAAATAAATCATAAAATATCTTAACATTTATATCTCAGGGTTCTAATTTTGATATGTCCGAATCAAGGCATACTTAAGTTAGGCAAGAGGATTCATTTTACTACCACTCAATGCAAAGGCACCAGCGTAACGATGAGACATTATAACTAATAGTCAGGTTTGGATCTTCTATCTGCTTGTGATATTAAAATGATTTACATAGTGAACAATATCACATTACAAGCTTGTTAATTCATTTCACAACTAGCATATTATACTTTCCATTGATAGAATTACACATAAACCACAATCCTTAAATCATACTACAGGCATTTGATTATAGCTGGAAAATAATAACGGGTTCTATTAATCACTCATTAATTAAATTAAATAATCTTATTTCTCAAATCCCAAAGAATACATGATAACAGCATTTATGATTGCAATGATGAATCGACAATGAAATTGAAATGTGTAATCAAAACCAATTCCATTAAACTGTAATGGCTAAAAATTAACTGAATTTGTGATTTGGAATAATCATGAATGCAAAAGCAATAAGTAGCATATTACAAAGACTACACTAACATTTATTTACACTAATATTTACATTTATTTACAGATGGTACATATAACAAAACAATAATTTCAATATTGAAACAAAATACAATATTAAATGTCCACATCTAATTTCTGGTATTTGCCAAGAGACCCCAAATTAATATCATAAGTTAGCATTATTTGTGTTCATAAATATATATAAAAACATAATCAAATAATAAGTTTGGTAATACAATACCTTGTTATGGAAATTATTCCATTTAAAGAATCAGCATACAAAAAAATCCAAACCACAATTTATAATTTCGCAACTTCACTAACAACAGTAGATTTATGATTAAATGTAACATTATCCCTACATTCAAAGTAATTTTAGCAATTCCATTAACCAGTAAATAAATGAATTTTTCCAAGCAGCACAAAGGTCTGAAGTATTAATATGAAAGAATATTATTTAATCAGTAATATTCCTTTTGCCTTTATCGACATTTTAAAATTGAACTGGAAATTTGCTTATTCCGTTCTTTTTTCCTTTACTTTAATTTGCTTAATATTGTTGAATATTGCAATACATTTTGTAATAATGATGAATATTGTTTCTTCCAGTCATAGATCGAAAAAGTCAGAGCAAATGTTTCTTAGGACAGAAATTTTTGAACTTTTGCATATTCATAATAAATGAGCACACCATAATTTTAAATAATAATAAATTGATATTACAAATTTGTTTTGTTTTAAAATACTTTACGAGAAGTTTTTCTTCCTGACTTATGTTAACTCTTGAAACAAAGTGAACTTCTTTTCCAAAAAAAAAAAAAAATATTATCTTCATTTGCATATTTAGTATGACATGTCTGAATAATAATAATAATAATAATAATAATGATGATGATGATGATGATAATAATAATAAAAATAATAATAAAAAATATATATATATAGTTGGGAGAATTTACAACTGATCATCTAATTAAACTGAATTAGACTTAGTTTAAACCACTTTCAAATCCAATAAACCAAATTTCTATATTTCACCTCTTAATAAAACCAATATAAATTATACCAAATTTTTAAAGTACATTTATTTTAATAAATATGAGAAACTATAGGAAAATTTAATTATTGATATGATTAATTTCAATTGCACTAATTAACCCCATCTTAAATTATGTCATACTGAAACGTCAATCATTATAACCAATTTATAATATCAAAATAATATATAAACTAAAGAAAAATATTAATAATATACTCTGAATAGACACATGTAAAGAAAAAAAATATCAGGTTTTTCCTTCAATTGCATATTAATAATATTTTAAATTTATAAAAAATTTAAAATTTTTCAATTTTTTTATAAAAACACCACAAATGCCAATCTTCCCAATGGAGTTGGGTAATAAGGTTACGATATATATATTCAACACTAACATTTATTGTGATGAATATTTAAAATAATATTTCTTTCATTATTTTGTTATATTTTTTGTAATAAATATTTATATGTTAATTCATAAATGTTAAATACAAGAAAAAACAGAATGTTTTATAGTTCATCCTAAATTAAAACAATAAAAATTTATTTGCTGTGAACAGAAACCAGAATAGATAAACATACCACGCTCAAATAACAACTGACACTGCTGCATTAAGCAGCTTTAGTGGCACTAGTTATGCACTTTGATAAAAGCAATGAATCTTGGGAAATTCACTAAATGTGACATTTCCATCACTGCTATAATTAGCAGCATCTCAAGCATCACTTAAAATAATTATTTTTAAAAATGGCTTAATTAATTATATTTACATAACAATTATGCAAAATATTAAATGAATGTTATGATATTGATATTTTTAAGCACAATTTAATAACTAATTTTTTCTGGGGGTGTGGCAGTTCCACAGTGCACTGTTAATTTCAGAACTTTCTACATTTTTACTTCTTGCCTCTATCATATATCATACCACAACAAGAATTAACAGTACAATATCAATTTTTATAGGACATTTTTTGCCTTATTTCCTAGATTTGAAGAAAACAAAATAGATTTTTTTCTAAACTTTATATTCTTTTTTTAAACTTTTATACTTTATCAAGTATTTTCTATGATTTTTCTAGAAGTCTATCTTTTTTTCAGTTGCCCATCCTTTTTTAAAATTGTTCTTTTTGAAAACTTTTGATAGTACACCCGGGTCTCGTTTTATGTGGATTTATTTAATGCGATTTTGAAGTTATGCGATTCATGTTTCTTCTTAATATCTTTGTATGTGGTTTTCTTTTATGTGATAAAAATTATTAGATCAGAAGTCGAGCTCTGATAATGCGCTATTACTTTAAATATAAATTTTGCGCACTCACATCATATTTAAAGTAATAGCATATTAGCGGAGTTCAACTTCCATCTAATAATTTCAATATTTTCAGTGCTTATAATAGTACTGTAATAGATTTTATGCAATAAAGAAATTCATAATTCACTTAAAATCAGGATTTCCCCATTTTATATACACACATTAAATTTTACAAGATTATAATGTAAATCTGTTCAAATGTTATAGATGACTATATTATGCATATTGTTGTTTTTGCATTTTAAATCACATTCTATTTTTGCTTTTTAAAAAAAGAGTATGCAATCAATTAATCATTTAGTGTCCACAAGTTTATTTTTAAAAGTTGAGTAACAGTGGTGGGCAGAATTAAATTTTACAATTAAAATCTGATTTTTAATTGTAATTAACAATTTAAAAATTATGTAACATGATCTGAAATTAATGTCATGTGAAATGATGGAATTTGATTTTTAAATGGAATTGAAAATTAAAAAATTAAAGACAAAAATAAGAATTTAATTTTTAATGGTTAGTTTTAATTAAATTTTGTCCAACAGGGGTCAGTCTGTGTCTTTTTATTATCGTAAGTCTATTTTCTTATTTTAAACTTTTAGTTTATTCTAATGGAGAAGAAAAAACACCCAAGAAAATGAATTTCTTTGGAAACAAAAATTTCAATTTTAGATCGCTTAGTGGAATGAGAAGGATCAACAACAATTGGAAAATGTTTTAGTTTGGACGAATCCACTATAAGACCAATTTAAAAAAATGAAGTTGGCACTAGTTGTATTTCCTCTTGTGACAAATCTGATGTCTAAAATAGCAATAATTATTAAAATACCGTACATGTATGAAAAAAATGTAAATTACGCATAAAAATATATTGTTTTGAATAAAATTAAATACTGTAGTTAATAAAAAAAGTAAAAAAAGTTTGTCTTGTATCAATTTTTTTCAAATTTGAAATTTTTTATTAGTCATATTTTATTTTTCTATTTTTTTTTTAATGTGAATTTTAAAGTAATTTTATGTCGTTGCTTTGCTTTTATGCGATTTTTGGAAAATTACAACCCCTATCCCCATTTTTCAAGGTAAGTTACATCTATTTTTGTGTGATTTCTTTTGTGCACATTTTCTGTGGAACCTATCTACCACATAAAATGAGACCCAGGTGTATATTTTTTCTTTTATCTTTTGAATGTTCTTAAATGTCTTTACAAGTGGTTTCTATATGACTTAATGATTTTTTCTACAAGTCTTCTCTATTTTTTTCATCAATTGACAGATTTTCTCTTATATTATTTTTTTCTTTTTTTAAATAATAATTTTCTCTGCTGGTGCTTTATTATATTTCTCTTTCTTTTTTAGTCTTTTTTGTTTATTTGGAAAATCTCATATTCACTGATCTTTTATTTTTTTGGACATCATTTAGATCCAAATAAAATGGTTAGTTTTATGATTTTTGTTTATACATTTGCTTTTTGGTTCAATTGATAAGGTCTTCATTCCAAAGTTATTGTGTTAATTTGTTCATTAATATTATCAGTCCATTAAAAGTTTAGCTTTTTTAAAAATATTGAAACGTGATTGATTAGTCAGATTATAGAAGCATATAGTTGATTCATTTATAATAGATGCAGAGATGCATCAGTCTATTCTCACATTTTTTCCCCTCACCATAACACATAGATTTGCTAATCAGTACATCATAGAAAAAAGTTATTGGTCTATAGAGACATCAACTATTTATCATTACATAAGCATTCTCTGATTGGTCTGAAAGGGTGTATTCAACTTACTAGCCACTTATGTTCAACTGCTTATTGCAATTATTTCATTATTCTAATAAAATAGTATTGTTTATTTAAATTTATGCTACTAAATTTTTTTATTATTTGGTGCAGCAATCTGCTCTATTTTGATTTTAAATATGGTTCTCATTAACTTCAATCAAAGTTGTGACTAATGTGATTTCTGTTTGCAACTACTTAAAAGGTCATGATGGATTGTGTTTTTTTTATTTGAACCTTTATTTATGTAATTTCATTCCAATGCTGCAACCAAGTTTAAAAAAAATACCATTATCTAAACTCTTGTGTTGTTTTTCATTAGCATTTATTATTTACTATTGATAAAGACTGTACTTATAATAAAGATATATATGAGAGATGGAGACCTGTGTCATCTGATGAGTGTTGGTTCAGCAGGAAATGCATCTTGAGGGGGGGAGTCATTTGTCTTTCATTGAACCTTTATTCATATAAAAAAATTTGAAGGTCTCAGGAGGATTTGAACCAATCCTCATATATAAATATATCAAATTTCTAATATACGTTGCCTTTGACAGAATAGCTCAGTTAGTAGAATGTTTGCCTTAAATTCAATATTCAAGAATCTAAAGGTGCGAGTTCAACTTCTAAGCGAAATGTTGTCACTGTGCATATAGGCCAATAATACTACTCGAAACGTGTAATTACTAACCTGTATTGTCTATTTGTGTGTTATTACTAACAAGTTGTTTGTATTTGGAAATTTTCTATACATTCAACATTCACTCATAAATGATGGAAATAGTCCAACATATCATATCTTGTTTTTTCTCTAATAAAACTATTTTAGATTTATCTCTCATTGGATATTTTTCAATTAGCTACATTTTATTTAAATTAATTATGATATAGCTTTTTTTAAAAAAAAATATTATTTAAAGTTTTCAACATTTAACACTAAATTGTTTTTAATATTATTATTAATCCCCCCCCCCCCAACAAGTTTACTAACACAATAATTACAATTTTCTTCCTTTTTTATATATATAAATTTTTTCATGCTATTAAGAAATATTAATACTTTAATATTTTTTTCTTATTTATATCTATACAAAAAACTTGTTATACCTTATTACAATGTTTTCAGACATAATTTTAAATATTATTTCTTTATTATTAGGGATTTATTTTTTATTTAAACTTTATAAGTACACCTGGGTCTCATTTTACGCGATAGATAGGTTTCTCAGAAAACACGTGCAAACGAAATCACACAAAAATAGACTTAACTTACTTTGAAAAAGGGGGGATACGGATTGTGATTTTTCAAAACTCGCATAAAAGCAAAGCACCAACGTAAAATTTACTTTAAAATTCACGCAAAAAAAAAAAAAATAAGAAAATAAAATATGACTAATAAAAAATTTCAAATTTGAAGAAAAATTGATACAAGACAAACTTTTTTTAATTATAATATTTAATTTTATTCAAAATAATACATTTTTATGGATAATTTACAGTACAGTAATTTACATTTTTTTATACACGTTTTAATTATTATCGCTATTTGCTGATAAACAGTTTCGTTTGCAAACTGGTAAAAAATAGAGTCGTCACAAGAGGAAATACAACTAGCGCCAAGTTCACTCAAATATTGTGTTAATGGTTTTCTGTTGACAACATAATTAGTAATTAATCTTTGAGACGATGATATTATTAATTATTTATGAACTTAGACTTATGATAATAAAAAGATATTTATTCACCACTGCTGGAAAAAATTTAATTAAAACTAACAACTAAAAATTTAATTCTTATTTTTGTCTTTAATTTTTTAATTTTCAATTCCATTTAAAAATCAAATTTCATTTTACATCACATTAATTTCAAGTCACCGTAAGTAATTTTTAAATTGTTAATTACAATTAAAAATCAGATGTTAATTTTTAATTGTCAAATTTAATTGTGCCCACTGCTATTGCTCACCTTTTAAAAATAAACTTGCAGACACTAAATGATTAATTATTGATTACGTTCTTTTTTAAAAAGCAAAAACAGAATGTGATTTAAAATGCAAAATTAACACGCACAATGTTTGAACAAATTTACATTATAATCTTGTAAAATTTAATGTGTGTATACATAAAATGTGGAAATCATGATTGTAATTTCATTATTGCATAAAATCTTACTATTATAAAGCGCTGAAAATATTGAAATTATTAAGATGAAAGTCGAATTCCAATAATGTGCTATTACTTTTAATATAACATAAGTGCGCAAAATTTATTATTTAAAGTAATATCGTATTATCAGAGTTCGACTTCCGGTGAAACATGAATTGCGTAACTTCAAAATCGTGTTAAATAAGTCCACGTAAAAAGAGACCCAGGTGTAATGTTAAAAATAAACCCAATAATTTTTTATGCTCTCCTATTTTTTACCGTGTGCACGCATGATTTTTTTTTTAACCAACCCTCTCTTATATATATATTGAACTGGATACTTTATCCGATTCAAGGGTTCTATCATGTAAATTAGAAAAAAAAAAACCCAAGTTTTATATGTGCAATAACACACATACTTATTTATTTTGAAATCTTATATTTTTAATTCTAAGTTGATTTTAGTATAAAATATTTTTTTTATGACGCTTGTTTTCTTTTAAAATAATTAAAAGCAAACAAAGTTTAATTAGTGCTCTTATATGTATTTTATTTAAACTAAAAAAAAAATTTAATGTTGATGTATTTTAAAGCTGAGATTTAGTTATGTATTTTTTTTTTATAAAAAAATAATAATCATTTTTGTAAGATTAAGCCCTGTAAGATATTGTTTTTCTAATTAAGATTGTGCAGGAGATAATGAAGGACATAAATAGCTGGGTAATTTATTTTTTGTTTGATTAGAGAGTAGGATTCAAAGAGACTATTCTGTTCATTCAGATTATTGCTCACCTTCTTATTGAGGATCGATCCAGATTTTAGCTGTTATTGAACTGTTGCATTGTGAAAGTGACAAAATTTTTTTTTTGATATTGGTGCCACGGGAATCACCAAGTTGAATTTTAGTTGACTGACAATAACTCTATTTGCCGCGATAATAGCAGTCATTCAGACGCCATGCCTGTAATATACGCCACGAAGAATCTCCACAACATGATGGGCTGAGCCTTTCCAAAGATGAACTTCCGGAGCTCCAAATTGTGACTTCCATCATGACCTAAGTGTCAAGTCCAGAGTGGAGCTCTATAATGCCTCCAGACTTCTGAACCTGTAGTAAATGACATCCATTGTAGAGGACTCTATAAACCGAGCTTTGTGTGAACAACAGAAATTAATATTATCTTGAGGTAACTTACCTTTCCATATCAAAATCAGGGCTAAATCTCTAATTAAGTCTCTTGCAAATCTCACCTTAATCTTAAAAGGAAATTATATTTACGATGTGTAATTTATCAATTTAAAGATTAATGTATTTTTGTTTATTTTACATTACAATCTTAGTAGCAAGATTTTCAATCTTAAAATGTTGCTTGTTCAAGAGTGTAGGGGCGAGTGATATTTTATATGCTTAACAATTTCTCAGTTTTATGATTAACCCTTGTTAAATGCTCAGACCGACCTTAGTAGTTTTCTTTTATTTTTGTTTGTTTGTTTGCTTCGGCGTTAAACTAAATCAAACTTGGCTTTGGCTAGGATATATGATTTATTTATTTTTGGTAGAAATTTATTTGCTATAATTCGGATTGCATAATTCATGTTTCTTTCTTGTGTGAGACTAACCTTGGCTCATTTCAATGTACTTGTCCATGAGCGTTTTGCAGAATTATGACATTCTTGGTTCCAACATTTCTTTTCTGGACTAAGAAAAGCTCATCTGCGCTGTCCCGTTATTCTCCACAAACATCCATCTTACTAAATCTCTATAGGGAAAAGGGAATTGGTTGGGTGAACTGCTAGCAAGAAGATATAAGCCATTATTGTGTTATAGATAAGAAATGAACTTGTCTGCCTGGGTATTTAATGTAGTTCTGCTCGCATACACTCAATGTTAAGATCTGCTAAGTAAATGTATATTGTTTCATGTTTATTTTGTTATTATGTTTAATAAATTTAAAAAGTTCTTATAAGTATTTTGGCTGACGTTTGTCTCAGTGTTTTCTCAATTGTCTGAACCACATTCATTAGCCTTTGCTCTCCCTGGGTTTAGTCCGGCACATTCATGTTCGTATATCCTGCCCACCCTTAAAATAAATGTCTAGTTCCAATTTTTGGACTAGTGGCGCCCTCATGGTCAGGATATATGAAACAAAAATCTTTCATCCGGCACATAGCTATAGTAATTTTGGCGCCCAACATGGGGCCTTTGATTTTAAATCCCACGTGAGATTTTGTTCGGACAATTGAGGAATACTTCAGTGTTGGAGGCAAGATTCAGTAGGTAGGTATCAGTTTGTGCTAAATGGTAGAAAGCAGTTTGGAGTAGGGAGTTCATCTTTTCAATATGAATAATTAATATATATAGTTAATTAAACAGTGTTCTTTAGAGTTATTACTGAATGGACAGGTCAGACAAAAAGATATTAAGAAGTTATGTATTTATTTTGTTTCTTTGTTTATTAAAAAAAAATTAGCTGTTACATTCATAAAAAAAAAAAGCAAGCAAAGAGTTTAGGTTCGCGTTTAAAGAAAAAAGTAAACAGTTTAACTTTTGTACTTTAAATATATATATAATAAATAGCAATTGAAGATTAAAAAAAGAAATAAATTTCATAAATAGACAGAAGTTGCGTTGGGAATTTAAATAAAGTTAGAGAAGAGGCTGAAGATAGACTAGCTAGCATCATGGCCAAAATAGATTGGCAAATAAAATATTTTATGGCTGATATTTGGGAAAGCCCATTAGAGCATTTGGAGAGCCTGCAAGAGATGTTTCGATGTCATAATTGGCAGGAGACTGAACAAGTGGCAATTGCATGCCACTATTTACAAGGAATGGCTGAGGATTGGTGGCATATCTTAAAGATCAAGCCACAGACTTTTTGGGATTACAGATGCAAATTATTGAACACTTTTTGGAGTGAAGAAAAGCAGTATCATATCTTCATCAATACATCACAAGAAAGATATATTAGGGATAATGGAGAAACTTACATCCAGTTTTTCTGCAGACAGGCATCAAGGCTGAAGTCATTGATAGCTTTCTCTTTGTCTGAGAGGCTGATATGCCGAATTGTATTGGGCAATATGCCAAGGGATATACATCAGATCATGTTGTGTAGTAGCAACATTCACTTTGAAGAAATGATGAAACTGTTAAATGAAATTGAACATAATCAGGCCCAAGAAGAAGTGGAGAAAAGAACAATGCAGGGCGATCAGATAATTTCGATAGAAAAAGGTCAAAAGAGTCAATTATCAGCTCCAATTAAAAAAAGTAAAGACAGCCATAGGACTGTAGCTAATGTGATGGTGGATCAAGAAGAACCAGCATGGAATGGAGCTATGCAGACTTGCCCAATTGTCAGTATAAAGACTGGAGACATCATTGCAGAAGCATTGATTGATTCAGGAAGCAAATGTCATTGCTCTCTAGTAAGTTTTATGTGAAAATAAAGAAAGACCAGCCACATTTGTATACACTGCCAATAAAAAGAATGCAGGTGACACTGGCCAATGGCAAGAAGGCAAATATTGAAACCAAACAGGTGTGGTTACATTTGCATCTGGGTAACATAGAGTTAGACCATGTCTTTTTGATAATGCCTGGTCTCATACAAGATATTATAATTGGGACTGATTTTTTGTACAGGCATAAATGTGTTTTGGATTATGACAAATGTTTATTTCTTTGCCAAGAAGTTTTGATGCCATTTGAAGTGCTAAAGAGTTATAAGCCACTTCAGGTACAGTGTGTTCAGCAATTGAGGGATACCGTGGAAATGCAAAGTAAAGTGTCGCAATCCATGTTAAAAGGAATGGAAGAACAACACCCTCTAATGGAACTGTTGAGGGAGTTCTATTCAGTTTTTTTGAATAGGCCTAAGATCATTGAGGGGTATGTGCATCGCATTCAAGTTAAGGATGAAAGCCATTTCCAGAGTCATTCATATCTTATTCCGTTTCAATATAAGGCTGAAGTAGATCTTCAAATACAGCAAATGATTGAATGGGGAGTTATTGAAAAGTAAACATTTCCATATGTTAACCCATTAGTAGTGGTAAAGAAAAAAGATGGATCTGTCAGAATATGTTTGGATGCCCGGCGGTTAAATGCCGTTACCACTCCTGAAAGAAACATTCCACCTACAATAACAGAATTTCTCTCAAAATTTCAAGGGAAAACCATTTTTTCTACATTGGACTTGACATCCAGTTATTGGCAGATCCCTATACATCCATTTGACCGCAAATATACTGCCTTCTGCTATGAAGGGCATACGTATGCATTTAAGCGTATGCCTTTTGGATTAATCAATAGTGGTTCAGGACTTCTAAAGTGTTTGGATCAAGTGTTATCAGACAAAATCAAGAGTCTGATTGTGATATATATGGATGACATAGTTATCACATCTAAAAATATGGAAGAACATATGGAACACTTGAAAATGTTCTTAATGGAGTGTTACCAGAAAAACATTACCATCAATTTACAAAAAAAGTTGCCTGGTCCAGGAGGAGGTTACATTTTTAGGCTTTTTAATTGGGAAAGAGGGTATTAAACCTCATCCCGAGAAACTAACAGCGATACAACATTTTCCCACATCCACTAATAGGCGTCAGGTATAGTCTTTTCTGGGATTATGCAATTTTTATCATAAATTCTATGAAAATTTTGCATTAGATGCTGCAAATTTGGTTCAGTTATTGACAAAAGACCAAAAATGGGTATGTGAGTACAAACAGGAGCAGGAATTTCAACACATTAAAAACAAGTTCTTGGAACAGGTGGTTCTAGCCTACCCTGACTTTTCACTAACTTTTTATGTTCAGACCGACAGCAGTGGGCAAGGGCTTGGAGTCGTGTTATTTCAAATTGATAAACAAAAGCGTCACAGAGTGTTGTATTTTTGTAGCCGCAAGCTAAAAGGGGCGGAAAATAATTACACGATGACAGAAAAGGAAGCTTTGGCCATTGTTTGGGCTTTCAGTAAATTCAAACAATTCCTGCTTGGGTCAGAGATTGTTGTAATTACGGATCATAAGAGCTTGGAATTTCTTAATAGCAGTTATTTATCGAATGATCGATTGATACTTTGGAGTCTTACGCTACAGAAATTCCAATATAAAGTTCTATATTGTAAAGGAAAGGAAAATATTGTGGTGGATATTTTGAGTCACTATCCCATAGATCTGACCCCACATCATCTTGAGCCCAACAATCTAAGTATTGCAGCATTCACATTGACCATAGATGAGTCCATAGAGCAACAATTACTAAGGCTATCTGAAATACAGGAGACCAGCCCAGTGTATGCACAAATCATGACATATAAGAAAAGAACAGGAACTTCAGACCCCAGTGACACAGCAACATTGGAAAAATACAAAGCCTATAGAATAAAAGATGGTGTATTGCAATACAGAGTCGCCTCAGAACAAGACTCATGGCGAATTCTTATACCCCAAACACTCAGGAACAAACTTATAGAGTATATACATTGCCTTTATGGACACTATGGACCATGTAAAGTAGAACATGTGCTCAGGGAAGTATTTTACTGGCCAAGTTTATATTCAAATGTATAAGTTTTGGAAAAATATCATGTGTGTTCACAAACTAAATATGTAAATAAGAGATTTACTGGGATCTTGCAGCTTATTTTAGCACCCAACCCTAAAGAAATGTTGGCCATAGATTTTTATGGGCCTTTACCTACCTATAAACGATACCGATATTTAATTGTAATGTACAACATATTTTCTAAGTATGTAACTGCATATCCGTTAAGAAAGGCAGATACACAAAGTACTATCCGGATCTTACAGGAGCATCAGTTTCCTAAGATTGGTAGGCCCCAGATGATACTTACAGATCATGGGACACCCTTTAAATCTCACCACTGGAAAAAATGGATTCAGCAACAGAGCATTCAGCATGTATTAACATCTATTCGTAATCCCTCAATCGAATCCCTGTGAGAGAGTCATGAGGGAGTTAAACCATTTATTTCAGCTTTATGTCAGCGAAAATCACTGTGGATGGGTGAATCAGATGGGAAACATTACTAACTACATAAATTGGACACAGAATGAATCTACAGGGTTTGCCCCCATCAGATTACATTTTGGACAGAATTATCCAATGCTGATAAAGGCTCCCTTGCCTGTAGATCAGGACAAAATTGATAAAGAAATGGATAAAAGAAAGGCTCAAATAAAGTTGAAACATATGGCTGAAGTACACATAAAGTGGGGAAATCCACGACCATGTAGATTCAAAGTAGGGGACTTGGTTTTTGTACGAAAACCTCATATCAGCAATCCAACCCAGCATCAATATAAGAATTTTTTTCCAGTATATGAGGAACCCTTCACTATACAAAAGAAAAATGGTGTGAATGCCTTTGCATTGGAAGTTGAGCGTGGGGTTTATGGATTTTATAATGCACAAAGCCTTAGGCCAGCCACCTAAAAGATAGGAGGTACGCTTAAGGAATTGATCTCAGGGCAAATGTTCAGCCCGGGGGAGGGGATTTAAAAGTTTTAAATGTTGGGGTTTAAAGTTTGAAAAAAAAAAAAAAGCAAATAGATGCTCTTATTTTTTTTTTTTTTTGTTGGCGTGAAGGGGCAGTTGAACTGGATACTTTATCCGATTCAAGAGTTCTATCATGTAAATTAGAAAAAAAAAACCCAAGTTTTATATGTGCAATAACACACATACTTATTTATTTTGAAATCTTATATTTTTAATTCTAAGTTGATTTTAGTATTAAATATTTTTTTATGATGCTTGTTTTCTTTTAAAATAATTAAAAGCAAACAAAGTTTAATTAGTGCTCTTATATGTATTTTATTTAAACTAAAAAAAAAATTTAATGTTGATGTATTTTAAAGCTGAGATTTAGTTTTGTATTTTTTTTTATAAAAAAATAATAATCATTTTTGTAAGATTAAGCCCTGTAAGATATTGTTTTTCTAATTAAGATTGTGCGGGAGATAACAAAGGACATAAATAGCTGGATAATTTATTTTTTGTTTGATTAGAGAGGAGGATTCAAAGAGACTATTCTGTTCATTCAGATTATTGCTCACCTTCTTCTTATTGAGGATCGATCCAGATTTTAGCTGTTATTGAACTGTTGCATTGTGAAAGTGACAAAAATTTTTTTTTGGATATTGGTGCCACGGGAATCACCAAGTTGAATTTCCGTTGACCGACAATAACTCTATTTGCCGCAATAATAGCAGTCATTCAGACGCCATGCCTGTAATATATGCCATGAAGAATCTCCACAACATGATGGGCTGAGCCTTTCCAAAGATGAACCTCTGGAGCTCCAAATTGTGACTTTCATCATGACCTAACTGTCAAGTCCAGAGTGGATCCCGATAATGCCTCCAGACTTCTGAACCTGTAGTAAATGACATCCATTGTAGAGGACTCTATAAACCAAGCTTTGTATGAACAACAGAAATTAATATTATCTCGAGGTAACTTACCTTTCCATATCAAAATCAGGGCTAAATCTCTAATTAAGTCTCTCGCAAATCTCAGCTTAATCTTAAAAGGAAATTATATTTACGATGTGTAATTTATCAATTTAAAGATTAATGTATTTTTGTTTATTTTACATTACAATCTTAGTAGCAAGATTTTCAATCTTAAAATGTTGCTTGTTCGAGAGTGTAGGGGCGAGTGATATTTTATATGCTTAACAATTTCTCAGTTTTATGATTAACCCTTGTTAAATGCTCAGACCGACCTTAGTAGTTTTTTTTTATTTTTGTTTGTTTGTTTGCTTCGGCGTTAAACTAAATCAAACTTGGCTTTGGCTAGGATATATGATTTATTTATTTTTGGTAGAAATTTATTTGCTATAATTCAGATTGCATAATTCATGTTTCTTTCTTGTGTGAGACTAACCTTGGCTCGTTTCAATGTACTTGTCCATGAGCGTTTTGCAGAATTATGACATTCTTGGTTCCAACATTTCTTTTCTGGACTAAGAAAAGCTCATCTGCGCTGTCCTGTTATTCTCCACAAACATCCATCTTACTAAATCTCTATAGGGAAAAGGGAATTGGTTGGGTGAACCGCTAGCAAGAAGATATAAGCCATTATTGTGTTATAGATAAGAAATGAACTTGTCTGCCTGGGTATTTAATGTAGTTCTGCTCGCATACACTCAATGTTAAGATCTGCTAAGTAAATGTATATCAAGTTTCATGTTTATTTTGTTATTATGTTTAATAAATTTAAAAAGTTCTTATAAGTATTTTGGCTGATGTTTGTCTCAGTGTTTTCTCAATTGTTTGAACCACATTCATTAGCTTTTGCTCTCCCTGGGTTTAGTCCGGCACATTCATGTTCGTATATCCTGCCCACCCTTAAAATAAATGTCTAGTTCCAATTTTCGGACTAGTGGCGCCCTCATGGTTAGGATATACGAAACAAAAATCATTCATCCGGCACAATATATATATTTATTAAAGTAATGACTTTATTATTGTAACAGATGTTTATAAGAGGGAATACATTGCTATAAAAGTAGTTCTAAAGATTATCTTACAATGACTAAAAAATAGTTTTGGCATCTTTCCTATGTCGCGATTGTGTTTTCCTAAAAATTCAACCTTGTAATCACTGCCCATTCAGCTTTTCTTTTGCTCATTATTCCAGTTCTAAACCTGCCACACTATTTGAACATCAGCTAAGGCATTGTTTAACATGTTTTGTTCCAAGCTAGTTGTTTTTGGATTAGTTTCATCTATGTTGTTCTATCTACTATTAATTCTAACATTTACATAGTTACTGTCAGAATTTGTCGGTGGTAACTCACTCTCTTTCATATTTTATTTATTTAGATCGATCATTTCCCACATCAGCCTGAAGGTCATCTGGGGTCCATGAAGTTGGTCATGAGTTCTTGTCTTGTTTAGTTTCTTCCTATAAGATTGGAATAGAGATGTGCTGTTGGGGTTGTATACTGCTTCACATCTCGTAAGCCACATGTTAAAAGCAAGGAAGGTTGAGCTTCTCATAGTGGTGAAATCTCCATTATTGATGGCATGTCTGATTAGAGTAGTTAGTGGTTTCTTGATTTGGTATATTGCTTGGATTGTGTTTCAGCAATCCTGAAGGGAACTGCATTGTTCTAAAATATGGGTTATGGTATCCTCTTCTGTCTTTCATAGTGGGCAAATAGGGTCTATGTTTTTAAAGCCTCTGCAGTATATCAGAAACCAATTAGTAGGTAAAGCTTCCAAATTTGTTTTGACTAGCAAATCGTAGAATTTAGATTCAAGGAACTATCTTTTGAACTTCTTTAGTATTCTGTGATTGGTGATGTTCCACAATGTTGGCTCAGTTCAGGTAATTTGTTAGTAAAGCAATATCTTTCCCAGTAGGTTATTTTTGTTGTGTTATTCTGAGGAGGGTTGAGTGTGTCTTTCTATTTCTGTCCTTTGTTTGTTATCCATCCTATTGTCAATGGTAGCAGTGTGTCCATGGGACTTATCTTACTATGTGGGTTAATTTGAGGGATGACTCTATTTAATTTATACATTAAGTTATATGTTCATTGACTCTTATATTTATTTGAGAGCAAACTGCAGTTATTTTACAGATTCCCATCATATATAAAAAGTTTTACTTTTTATCTTGAAATGCTTATTCATCACTAGAAAGTTTAATTTATGAATTTTAAATTTAATATTAATATGGCATTATCCATACTATTATAGTATATATTTGTAATTTTAATTTTGTGTATATATATACTTAGCAAGAAAGATTTATTGCAAGGGGAAAAAAAATATCGTGAAATTGTATAATATAGATATATTTTCATTTTTACTTTTTTATTATATTAATTCATATATTTCAGACACTTTTTACAAGTAATATATATTATTTTAAAAATATTCTTACAGTTTCAACTCACTTGGGATCTTCTTCAGATATAAACTAAAAAACAAAACAAAACAATAATTGTATCACAATTTTGCTTTTTATCTTACATACACAAATCTAGTAAGCATGTTTTTTTATTAATTAATTAGTATATTTTATAAGTATATCCTATATACCTTCACCTTTTGTATACCTTAAATCTTCATTTATTTTATTTTATTTTTCTAACTTTTTTGTAAATTATATAATTTTGTGCAAAAATATTATAAATAAATATTTTGAATAATGAAATAATATTAATTATTATAATAAAAGTGCTTTTTGTTATCCACTTTAACTAAGTTATTTTTAAGGATTTTGTTAAATATATTACTTCCAATCATACAGGGATGGGTATATAATGTAGTTTTAGAGAATGAAGAAACAAGAATTACTCAAGACTTTAATAGGTTTATAAATGTAGATGATAACAATCAACCCTTAAGCTATCAACAATCTCAACCTGTAGTCAAGGCAACTTCCTTTAACAATAATGTACACCCAATTTCAATCTGCAATCAAGGCACCTCATTTAATAATAAACATGTACCTTTATTGTTAAAGGAGGTTGCCCTTGAGAGGTTGCCCTTGACTACAGGTTGAGATTGTTGATAGCTTAAGGGTTGATTTTTATTATGTACATTTATAACCCTGTTAAAGTCTTAAGTGATTGGTTTTATTTTATTAGTAAATATATATTTTATATGAAATTTGAAACTTATAAATGACTATTTATTAGTCTGCTTTCAGAATCTGGAAATTATAATTGATTATTTATTTGTCTGCTTTCAAAACAGATTATATTTGCAGGATTAATGAGGTTTGGTTAAACTTCTTTGCATTATTAATCTCACACTCCTTGGTCAAGTTGAAATCTTTAGTGTGTATGTACAAACATATCAGAACCTATAAAAAGGTAGTACAACTTTTATTGTTAGGAGGTTGCCTTGACTATAAGTTGAGATTGTTAATAGCTTAAGGATTGAGAAAATGTAAATAAGTGTAAGAAATGAAGTGAATTATATATTGCATTTATTGATTTGGTTAAGGTATTTAATATAATTGAACAGATCATTACCACTATTAGAAATTAGTTGATTGTCCACCAAAACTTATTCATATTACACAACTTCTACATAATGGATTGAGAGGAAATGTTACTGCTACATATGAAAAATCTGATGAATTTGAAATAAAAACTGGTGATAAACAAGAATGTGTATTAGAACCAATCTTATTTTCAATTTTCATAAGTGATTATTGGAACTGGTGGCATAATAGATCAGAAATCAAGATATGATATAGGTTGTGGTTAACTTTTTAATTTGAATAGATTAAATCAAAAGAAAAAACTTAATCTTCTTAGCTTATGAATTATAATTTAATACACTGTACAGGCTTACACCCACCTGCACATATATAATGTAAATATAAGGGATTCGAACTCGACTTTCAAATGACCCTCAACTCTTCATGCCAACTCATACTGCTGATCCACTTGATCATACACATGTTGAAAAGATAAATAATCACCAATATAGGTATTTCATGCTAAACCAGCAATCATCAGTTAGTCCAGATTACTATCTCCACACATATATACAATCAGTGCTCAGTTTTATATTAAGATAGCCAATCTTCATACTTTAATGGACAGGTTTCAAAACTACTCCAACCCACAACTCTTCAGCCTTCCATTTCATTGAAAATTTGATGATGGAATGTTCAAAGCTCACATTAGTGCCAAAGTCATCATCCTACCCATGTTGACATTAGTCATTCTGACCCCTTATGTATTGAAGAATAATCAGGTGGGTCAGCAATATGAGATAGCATGGAGAATTGAGGGTTATGTGAAAGTCTGAGTTAGAATCTCTTATGAATTATAGTAGACTAATTATTATCTATTCATAATGTGATCTACTTAATGTTTAAAATGCAGTATATAATAACTTTCATTTAGTAATTACTGTTTTAAAAACTAAAAGTTTTTTCTCAATCAATAGTGGAAGAAAATTTTTCGAAATTTTTTATCTTGAATGGTTACTAACTTGAAAATGTGCTCAAACTTAAATATTTTGGTAACTTTGTAAATAAAAAAAAAGGACCTTGTTTAAATTAGTATTTATTGATCAGAAAATTATTTATATAAAATTATGTTACACTAAGTTATAAAAATTAAGGTTTATACAATGTGAGATAGCACAAAGAATTAAAATTCTAAGAAAATTAATACACTTATAACATATGTGTGAATGTTTAAAATTAAAAAAAAAATCAGATATATGAATCTTTAACTGAGATTTAAAGTTTATAACTGTGCTAGAGATAATCTCTAGTTTAGTAAATGATTAATAATAATATTTATTGTATTTACCTGAGATGGATAGTGTCAAAGTTGTGAGTGGAGTGAGTTTGACAGTTGTAAATAAAAATGTAACAATGATAAAATTGTATTGTATGAGGAGTAATATTAATTGATTAAAATAATTATAAAGCTTGGATATTAAATGAAATAAAAAACACAGACAAACACGTATAGTGATGATGAGAAGGAACCAAACTGAGTACAGTATATGCATGAGAGTCATCTCTGTTTTAAGTTTTTCTGAATTTACTGAATAACATAGATTTATACTATTTTTTTCACTACTGGATTTGAAACGAAGTAATGTCTTAAAAGCAAAAGAGTAAACGTCAGAACGATGGCAATTCTAATAGAAGATAAGACACCTTCAGGAGTACTATTTATTGACAATTTTAAGAAAGATGTAGAAGATCTGATTGAACAGAATAGAGTATGTTAGTTTTTTATGAAAGGATAAATGAAATATGAAAAATTCTTAAGTGTATACTCATCAAGACTGCAAAAGGACAAATAGCATCTAAATCAGAAAATTCAAATACTTCAACTCCAGGTACTAAAACTTAAATTTAGATATATATCTGTTTGATGGTCATTGCCAGTACAGAAGGGACTATTTTCTGTTCCATCACCATTAAACATATTAAAAGAATTCCTCTTTGTGAATGTTTTATAAATATTAGGATTGAAGAGTTGGAAATAATTTAAAATACGATCTAATATACTTTAATAAATTTGTTCTCAGGGGTGGTCTGTCAGTAGAAGTGATAAGCATGTAAGTTTAAATCCTAGCAAATGATATTACTAATCTATACATCCCATTAATCATCCTTTGCATATGAAAACTTGGAATTGTGGGCAGAAATAATTTTTAAATTTTGAATTGGGCCGGGGGGGGGGGATTCTGATGACGATGGGAATTAACGGAAATTGATTTTTATAAAAAAAAAAAAAAAACAACACCAGTGAATTAATGTATAGAAGAAATTGTGATTTTTAAAAGGATAATTAAGTTAATAAGTAAAATTTGATCAGGAATGAAAGGATAAGAACTAGAAATTGAGTTACTGGTTTTGCCATAAGGAGTCAAATATAAAAATTTGTGAAGAAGAGAAAATTTGTGAGAAAGAGTGATATAACATGAAGAAGCTACCATAATTGTAAGAATACTCTACACTGAAGATTTATTTTTATTAATTGTAAGATTGTTCTCTCAAGAGTTGTTATCTACTACATCAAAAAGTTGTGGAAAGGATTTCTTAAAAGGGGGGTTACCAAATCATTCATGAAATATGCATATGTAATGGATTGATTTTGTATTGAAATGTAAATTTACTTTTTTTTTCTATTTTCATGAATAAAGGATTAATAGGTGTGATAAAAAATAATGAACTTAAAGGGAAAACTTGAGAGATAAAGTCACTGAGAGAAGAGATTCTGGCCATCATTTTCCATATTCAGAGAGATATGAATCAATCAATTCAAGAATAGATGTACCATAATATACAATATGGGATTAAAGATATTAATTTTCTGAAGAATTATTAGTAATTTATTAACAGAAGCAAAGTCAGATATCAAAATGATATCCAATTGCACAGCAAATGGGGCCAACTACCAACCTTGATTACATCAATGACTATTTTAAGAAAACTATCTGCAGCTGAAATAAATGAACTTTTTATTGTAAACTGGAATTGGAAGATGGTTGATAGGATAATGTGCTATATTTTGTACTTTATTTAAAGATTCTATTATTTTGATTAGAAGAGGAATGTTTTTAAAAAATCATGGTTTGTGAATATTATAAATATTATGAATTTGTTTGGAGAGATGATCAATGGAGATTTTAATGATAGGACAGTAAATAAATATTATTGTTATAGTAAGAACTTTGGGACAGAATTAATACCAGGGTATATGCTGTCTGGCATAGAAGCTATTTTAATAGTGATTTTTGTTTGAAAATAGTGTAATCTATCTCACCATAACCTAATGTAAAGATAAAATCGGAAATTAAAAATTTGTAATTTAGATTTAAAGAGAAAGAATTATGAGATACCATGTTGCTCTAGTTATGTAACTTGCATCAATACATAAATGGATAAAAGGGTGAGCTTTAAAGGTTTATTGCTAAGAGTCCATTGAATTTAACCTTTAAATCAGTTGTAAGGGTCAGTCAGATGAATTTTGTATCTCTTATTAATAAATACTCAGTGAGGAATGAGTTCGATTTTACACATATACCTCCTGACTAAAAAAATGGTGTTTACAAATGATGTATTTTATGGGATGGTTTTTGTATTTAAAGTCTTTAATATACTGGTAAGGGATTTGAATCTTACTGTATAAAAAATGACCTATTTGTTGAGGTGCTGCTGTTTTGATATCTAGTGCAACAAAATTCGTTATTTATAAAATTTTATATTATCTAATTTATTGTATAGAAGTGAAAGTTGGATCCCCTAGTAAGGTAATATAAAATACCTAAGAAAATTTTTATTTGGCAATAAAATTCATAAAATTTAAAATATAATGGAAAATTATATATTTTTAGCCTACAGGATATAACACTACAAAGTTTATTATTGTAAAATCGCATCTATGTTATTATCAATAGATACAAGAATTTCTTAAAAAATATTTTATGATCTATTTGAGCATTGATTTTATGGAAGAGGCATATCTTATTCCAATTATAAAGATATTTATAAATACTTTAAAGAAGTGTCATTTGACTATTTTCATTGGGAAGATATTGCTGAACATAGAATCCAGTAGAGAGCTATAAATAAATAACATGCATAAATCTCTCACTCACAATAAAATGTTTGCTGCAGAACCATCATCAAAGTATCATATATGGACCTGGGACTACTGCATGAGGATGTATTTATGGCCACAGATTGGCTTGATAATCATAACCAAACTCACCTCTAATGTACTATTATCATTAATTTCCTTTACTGAACAAATGTAATAAGCAACTGGTAATAAACACATATGCAGAAAAGATAGATTTTTAAATATTCAGCTTTATTACTCCCAAGCATGCTTTTAATATATCATGTATATCATATGTATAGCTCGTAGTAATATGACTAAATCATCAAACTACTATGTGTCTTAAATGTTGAGTTATACAATCTTGCACCTTCCATAATCTTTTATAATTCAACTATAAATTATTTCCTTTTTTTTCATATTACTATAAGCTATGAATATGATACATATGATATAGTAGCCATAATAAACTGAATATTTAATTAAAATCTATTTTTTCTGGGTGTGTGTCCACTAACAATCATTTATTATTGTTATTGTCAATAAATAGACTATTTAATGTTGATAATAACTGATATCAAATTTAATAATAAAAATAGGAAATTCTTATATGACTGTCATCATCAACAGCCATTTGCAAAAAAAAAAAAAAATATGACTGCTCTAATTGCAAGAAATAAAAACAAACTAAAAATAGCAATACGCATATGAACAAAATGTAAAGAATATAAAGTAAAGAAAATACAGCTTAAAGTACATACAAAGATATGGGTATAAATGGATATATATATATACATTTAAGCTAGATGTAATTATTGAGTTTGAACCCAGACTTTCAAGTTCCCTTTTGTCATTCACTCCATCTTATACAATCAATATACCTGACCACATGCATGGTAAAAAGATAAATAAGATCTCCAATGTAAGTATTTTGTGCTGAATCAGCACTCATCAGGTGGTGCTATTTTAATATAAACCAAGCACTGATTATATATATGTATGGGAGATGATGATCTGGACCAATTGATGAGTGCTGGTTCAGAACAAAATACATATATTGGAGATCATTCATCTTTTTCACATGTATATGTTTATGCATATTGTTTGTATAAGATGGACTGGGTGACAAAAGGGAACTTACAAAAGTATATTTGTAAGATGCAATTATTTTTCTTTTATCCGCTAAAGATTGCAAATCTGTTGCAACTATAAGAATATTTTTAAATTAAAAAAAAATATTATTGGTAAAAGGTGGCATATATTTTTGGGATATGCACAATAAAATAACATAAAGTGGTAAAATATACCAAATTTTTATTATTGATGTTATTTATATGATTTAAAGTTTAAATTATATTTATATATCATTCAGCCTGTGGTCTTTTAAAAAAGCTGGTAAATGAAGGATTTCTTTTCTCTACTGGCTGCCATATACAATGTTATACATTGGGCTATTATACATAACACTTTCTACTCACTAAGTTATCAAATATATCCACTCATTTGTTCCATAAGGTTGTGTCATATGCAGCAACACATATTACTTGCTCTTAACTAAGCTGTGAAATATATACTTGCTCATTTTACTTTGAAGACTGTATTATGTAACAACATGTGGTATTCAGTAAAGTAAAGAATATCATATTTCACATTTAAAATATTGGCTTTCCATAGAACTATTATATCTATAATAGTGCTAACACTATTTGCTTACACTCTTTATAACAAAAAAAAATTCTACATTTTAAATGGCAATATTTGATGGTAAAAATCAAGTAACCTCTTGCTACACATGTTTCTACATCAATCAAATCTGATATCATCAGCAGCTCAGAAAGTCAGTTGAGACTTCAGTAAATGCAGTAACTCTATTTAATTTAAATAGAGTAACAATGGGAAACATGATCTTAAAGCTTGAACTAAACATAGTGGTAATTTAACTAAAGTCTTCTTTGTGTTAGCTTAATATTATTAAATATGGAAAGCCTTTAAACAAATATTTTAAAATAAGTTTTGTGCCAGTTCCAGTTAAGATCACTTTCTTTTACATTTGAAGACTTTTGAATAGAGATGTATGTACAGCCATAATGAAGCTATATATTATATATGCTTCATGTCCATAAATTAAAAATCATGAAGAAATTTTAAATTTAAAAGATTTTATTTAAATAATTTTAATAAAGTTATATAGATATTTTATATGCACAGATAAATGTAACAGTATAATTAATTATAAAGCTATGTTAAATCAGTTTAGAACAAAATATTTTCTGAAAGTTATAAAAGTTGATTAATACTAAATTTAGTCTAAAAGAATGTTAAAAACAAAAGGTGTTTTTGAAAAGTGGAAATGACATTCATAGAAAATTAATTAAAAGGCTTGTAAACAGATCAATCAATTAACTCCTTAAGAAGATAGATATCTGATGTAATGTAATTAAAAACAGACTGCTATTCCACACCAAAGATAAAAATTTGCAAATAAGGTATTGTGCAAATAAACTGCAGGACCACAGCAGATTCTCTGGAGTTATCTATAGCCAATAGATCAAAGAATTCAAAAGATAAGCAATGAATTCGAATTTTACAGATAAGCTAAACTTCAGAGAATGTAAATAGTGCTTACAATTTATTCAGAAGGTTTTTTTTTTCATTATTCAGCTGCTATTCTGTGATTCTATTCAATTAATCTGTGATATTCTTCTTCTGTTATTACAGCTGTTGCTCTATTATTCTGCCACATGCTTTAGTTACTCTGTTATTCTCAGTCCGAACTTATTAGTTATATGTTTTAGAGAAGCCATTGACTGCTTCATTCTATCCAGCTGGCATTTTAAGTTTAGGCTTTGTAGATGTTAGAATTCTTCATAGTGTGGTATCACTGTTCTGATATTATACTGATTGCAGATTTTATTTAATTTGTCTGCTATTCCTGGTATGTATGGATACACTACAGTACCCATAATTGTTTTTTCCTTTGGTCTTTTTTGTTGTCTAAAATTTTCTTAATGGCAGCTGATGCATAACATTCTTTATGAGAGTTTGTTCTATATAGATCTTTTCTTTTTCAAAATCACTGTTTCTGAGCAAACTTCTTTTGCTCCATTTCATAGTGATATAATTCCCATGTTTTGTACTCCTGGTATAATTGAATATGTATGCTAAGAACTTATAAGTGTGTGCTAGTTTTTCTATAAACCATTGTTTTAACTTTGCCATGAGGAAGACTTGTCACAAGAACATCTAAAAATGCCAATGTTTGTTTTTGTTCTGATTCTATTGTGAATTTAACTGAAGGAGATTATGTTGTTGATGTGTTTCCAGAAAGTTTGTATTAGTGTTTCATCAACATGACAAAGTCAAACTTTAGGCAGAATAATCTCTATGGCTATGGTTTCAAGTTCTTCCATGTAAATATTAAAGGTTTGTCATGATGGCATTTTAGTATTAATTATTTGTTGGATTATTTCCATCATCTAATACTAAAAATCTTTAGAAAAATTTTAAACTTTTTAAACACATTCCCCACGATGTTTAAATGATATTATTCTCCTCTATTCTTTAGGTGTTGCTGGCCTAATCAGTATTTGTATTATCATAAGAATTTAAAGGTCCAGGTTTGATTCCTATGTAAAAAATATTGCTAATCAGACCAGCAACATCTGGAGAGATGAGAATAATAACACTCAGAATGTTGTGTTGGATGTATTTAGAAAGATTAAATAAAGTTTAAAATTTTTCTAAAGACAGTTGCTTCTTACACTGTCTATATTTCCATCTCATTGATAAAAAATACTATAACATAAAAGTAATAATAATTACTTTCAATTTTTTGGTTTTATTAGTATAATGAAAGGTAAAGCTCTCCATACAATAGTGATACTCAGTGCAAGACAGAGTAATCAATGAATGCAAGAAGGTTTGTGCATAAAATCCCTACATAGTGCCTACTCATCCAATATTCCCAGACTAGTTTCTAGGTTGTGGCTTTCATTAGTGAGAAGCCTTGGATCTGAGAGCATTACACTTAGTTAGGGATTTTATGCACAAACCTTAAATCCATTGATTACACTAGATTGCACTGAGTGGCACTATTGTATGGAGAGTTTTGCCTCTGTTTAAACAGCTTGAGAAAGCATAAGAAATAATGATCATGTGATATTTGTGGTTTAATATAATGAACGGTATTGTACTATGAAGATAAGATTTTTACTATTTTATATAGCTCACTTAAAGAATGAGAGTTGTTCAAAATATGTGGTGAGAGAAAATGATCTAGTTTTAGTCTAGTGGATAGTTGCAAAATCCTGACTATTTTTGATCTGAAAAGAATTCAAGAGTTCATTCAGCCAATCTCAAGTCTCAAGTTAGAATCATAGAACAATAATGTTCTAACCATTATCCTATTGGCAGACTTTTACAGTATTTTCTGCATTCATATAAATTTTTAATCATAAACTGCTCCTTAATTAATTTTAAAAAAAAACAATTCTCAAGAACATGTTAGCTAGATTAAACTAATTAGTTTAAAAGTCTCATATTTTATTATATTAGTTATATTTTATACCAGTGGGGCACAACCTTTTTACACATGTGATGCCCATACTCAGATTGAAGTTTTATGCAACCCATTACTATCCTATTATAAGACTATAAAGATAATAATAATAAAAGTCATTTTATCACATACAAATATATCTTTATATTATATTTCAGTATATACTATATGATATAAGATCTTTGTAAAACTGCATATTAACAAAAATGTGTAATAATAATTGATTCTTAGTAGATCTGTTGATTTGTAGCAATTATAATTTTTTTAGTGTTTTAGAAAATTTAAAGTCTAGTACCATATATCAGCACTAGGAGGATACTAGTAGAAACAACACTCTGAGAGTGAATAAGAGAAATGAGTGCAATATAAGCAAAGTTCCATTATGATGTGCTGTTTATACAAAGTGGACTGGAATACAAAAAAAGTATTTAAGCACAAAAATAGTCAGATACAAAATAATGAGCAGTTTTCATGTATTTTTAATAGTATTTAGATTTTAGATTTTTTAATTTAAAATTTATTATTCAATATAAGAACTTCTCAAAATTTTCATGACCCCCCAACAATTTTTCTGCAACCCTTTGAAGGATTATGGACTACAGGTTACACACTATTTTATACCACAATTATAAGTGTTCAAAAAAAATCCTCCAAATTCTCTCCTTAGTGACGATTATAAATATCAAATAAATCTTTGTCTTTTCATTTATAGATTTACTAATTTAACCAAAACTTCACCAATTCTTTACTTTATATTGGCCCACATTTATAACTTTTGCAAGATCATTTTTTCTTACTGCTCAGCTTACTACATTTTTTATCTACATGATTTTTGTATTGGCATAGAAATCTTCAGTACAGAAGATAACATTTTTATTATTCAAGTAATATATTTTCCCCATCTTTTTGCTTCAATTATTATTTTATTTCAACTATTCTATGCTAACCATACAAACTGTTATATTCTACATATCAAATCATAACCAAATTTCTGTGGTAATTTTCTATTTTACCAATTTCTTTATAATTCCTTCTGTCTAGTCTTACCTGTGTCAAATTATCATTCACTGTATTTCTATACTATTTATCTTGTTTTATTTTTTCTCTTCACCAACCAAAGTATTTTTTTTTACTTTTCTTATAGTGAACTATCTATAGCACAGCTGATTTTATTTTTCTCTATATGTGAATTTATTTTGGCATTCATCATTTTACAATTCAAACATATATTTTGGCTCAATGTATTCTACAATCTTAAAAATTAATCGTAATTCTATCATTAGTAAATTGTGATCAATGTTTATAGCATTTTCAGAATTTGCGCTTATTACTTCTAATATTATTTGTAAAAATACTGTGAATTACTTTGTAGCAGGCAGTTGGTTGCAGACGGTTGTTACGGGTTTGCATCCCGGCAGATGCTATGACATAGGAAAAAGAAAATCTTAATATTAAATGATTGTCCATATTAACACATGATGTTCTCAAAACTTTTTGTATTGTGTACTCTTTACAAAAATAAGCCAATAGTGAAATTGTCAACCTTTGAAATCAGATAGAAATTCAATAAATGAATTTGCAAAGGATATAAAGTTAGAAATTTAATTAGGGAGGGGAAGTAAAACTGTTATAAACATAACTGAGTTCTTTACAGTTGATATAAACTTCTCTAAATGAATACAACAGCAGTTAACATTTAAATGACCAAGGAATTCTTTCATGATAATACATCCATTTGTTCAGGCTGATTCTCATTTATAAAAACATGTGCTTCCATTTTTCAGCCTTTCTGAATAATGCATAGTTCCAAGAGCTGAAAACTAATATGAAAGTGTATTTGTCTGAAGGTTTATAATGATGGTATATTATTAGATGTGATACGTTGGACTATTCCCATCATCTATGAGTGAATGTTGAATGTATAGAAAATTTTAAACTTTCCAAATACAAACAACTTATTAGCAATAACACATAAATAGACAACACAGGTTAGTAATTACACATTTCAAATAGTATTATTCTCCACTCTTCTTCAGGTGTTGCTGGCCTATATGCACAGTGACAATGTTCACTTAGAAGTTGAACTCGCACCTTTAAATTCGATATTCAAGAATCTAAAGATGTGAGTTCAACTTCTAAGTGAATATTGTCACTGTGCATATAGCCAACAACACCTGAAAAAGTGTGTTACTAGCCTGTGTTGTCCCTTTGATTACTAACAAGTTGTTTGTATTTGGAAAAGTTTAAATAAAGTTTAAAATTTTCTATACATTCAACATTCACTCATAGATAGATGATAAAAATAGTCCAACATATCACATCTAATATGAAAGTGTACTTTTTTAATTTGACAATTTAAAAAAAACACCTGTACATTTTAGACTGCCCTCTTTATTTATATTATTATAAAACATTGCAGTGTCTGTGATAAATATATCCATGATTGTTCATGATAATGCTTACAATGTCCTAATCTGTTAAATTTATCAATTTGACAGTTTAATAATTTATCATACACACACAGGCATGTAAAGCTGAGTTTTATTAATTTTCAGAAAGCTTAATAATTTTTGAAGAATATTTTTTTCCAAAATTTGTTATTTCTCTGATTAATGTTACTAAAAAGGTATAAACATGTTGGCAAACACCTACTTTTATTAAACTAAACTTAGGTAACTTTTTTAAAACTATTTAAATTGATATGCTTTTAATTATAAGATTATTTGCCATATTGTAAGTGAACCATTGTTTATTTATTTTCTGACTCTAATGAAGATTTTTTTTTCTCATATGTCATAGTATCGGCCGGGACGTGAACCCACAACTGTCTGCAACCAACTACTTGCTTGCAAGGCGACTGCGATGACCTCTCGGCTAACAACGATTGACTCTAATGAAGATTTTCTCCATCATTATGTAAGAAAGGTTAACTAATATCCAATTATGTATAGCAGATAAATTAACTATTAATTAGCTTTTTAATTGGTGAGTTTCCTCACTGCTTGGTTGTTCTCTGAATACATTCTTTGGAATCAAAAACATTGTATTTCCATTATGCTAGACTTATCTACATTGCTTCAAATTCCAAAATTGGTGAGTGCTCTAAATGTAGACTCTTTCTTATTTGCCAAACTGCTTTTACAATGCTGATATCTCATTTAAAACATATATCAATACATCGCAATATAATCATTATTTATTAAAGATCAAATTATTTATTCAAAAGATAGCAATTTCTATATAGATTTTCAATGGAATAAAGTAAAAAAAGAATTAGTAGTATGAAATTATGTTTGACCTGCTCAAATGTCACATGATATCCCAAGCAATGAATCACCTGATTCTTTGCTTATTAAATATGTTTTAAAGCAGTGTTTTAACAAAGATTGGATACTAATATTATTGTCAATGATCTCTTCTTATCTATTTCTCAGTGAATTCTTTAAATTTTTCAGCAATCAGAGTAAGATAAGTTTCAGACGCTAAAAATTAAATAGATAATTTCCTTATTAATCAAGTTTAGCATAAAGAAATAGAAAAACTAACTATCAACAGTTTATAATCAATTTTCAGATGCCAATATAGGATTCTATGCTTTTAACTCCAAATCATCTTTCTCCATGTTCTGATCTGAATAATTATTAATTCTCTTATTCTTCTCTTTCACTTTCTTTGCATATCTTCATATAATCATATATATATATTGCTTATAACACTTCTTTCATATACACTTCAATGCAAACAAATTTTCTTAAAAACTTCTTTATTTTCCTTACAGTTTCGAATGTCCAGCAGTCTTCATCAGAGCTCTAATCTTCGTTTTTGCTTTAATTTAAAAAGCAGAGAAGAAGATTAGAGCTCTGATGAAGACTGCTGGACAGTCAAAACTGTAAGAAAAATAAAGAAGTTTTTAAGAAAATTTGTTTGCATTGTATATGAAAGAAGTGTTATAAGTAATATATATATAATTATTAATTACAGTAATAAAGAATAAACACATTGGTAGTGATACTATTGAAAAGGCATTCTACAAAACTTATTGAATAACTATAGGTGCTAATACATTGCAGTGATTAATATAGATACATATTAATCATTTTAGACAAGTAAGACAAGCTAAATATTTGTTAAAATACAATTGTCCAACATATTTTTTACTAGACTGTAATTTGAATACAGTTATAATGTATATACTGAACTTTAGATGCAATTAGAGGGAATTTCAACACAGATTTTCAATTCCTTTCTAATTACATCTAAAGTTTAGTATATACATTATAATTGTATTCAAATGTTATAAAATCAACATGAACTCTGTCCATCCCTTTTTTGTGTATTTAAATGGGAATATTAAGGTATTATATGTGGGGGGTCAGAAAGATTTAAAGTCAACATGGGTATGACAACAATATTAGCATCAACAAGGGATTTGAGGCGCCCACCATCAGATTTTCAATTATAAGAATGGCTGAAGAGTTGGAGGATGGAGAAAATTGAATTCTGTCCACTAAAGTTTGAATATCTTTTAAATTTAATATAAACTGAGCACTGATTATGTGTGTGTGTGTGGAAAATGATAATTTGAAACAACTGATAAGTGCTGCTTTAGCATGAAATATGTATATTGGAGATCATGTATCTTTTTCACATTATGTGGCCATGTGCATCAGTTATATAAGATGGAGTGGACAGCTGAAAGGAGCTAGAAAGTCTGTCTTCAAATTCCCTCTAATTAAACTCTAATTTGTGTCCTTCAATTCTATAGTACTTTAGATAGTTCTTTGAGTTTTTTTAAAACTAATATTCTAGTAAATATATTTGATTCGGATCCTTAAATGTTGAAGCAGAATGAATTCAAAGCTATCCTTGAAAAATATTTAAATAATTTTTATACTAAATCAAAGGTTTGTTATTTGGGAGTTTAATAAGATCTATTAAGTATTCAAAATTTTTTGTTGATAAACTGACTTAGTTTAACTTAATACTATTAAACTTTTTACATTCACCTAAAATTGCTACTCTTTTCAGCATCACTGGTACATCAATCACTCATATATATGGTTTTTTTTTTTTAAAAAAAAAACAAGACTTTTTCAGTAAAATTGAGTTCTGTTTGTCGGATAAAAATTAATGCAACTTTCCTTGCCAATACACAATCAGAAATTTATACTCAATAATCTACACCTATTAGATAATTTCTTTCAAATCTTATATTTACTTCACTACTGATCTCTCTCTTACTCTTGCATGGTTATGATTTAAAGGCATTTTAACACCCTGTTCTGAGTTCTCACATTTTAATGTTACTTTTGTCACATGTTTGATTTCTAAAATCTTTTAAGCTCTTCAAATACTTTAAAATCTTAATTACTCAAACCATTAATGTTTTTAACTGCCTTTTTTAGTCATAAACAGAATCCCTATTTCAATTTGTTAATCAGAATAGACTCTAGAAATGTATCAAAATAAAAATAAAAAACCATTTTCCTGTAGCATCTCTTGGGTAAATATAGATGGTGATGAATTGTTTTAGATTTATATGTTGATGCCCCCCACTATAATGACACAAGAATAAATTTGCTGCCAAAATAGATATATCAATAAAAACATTTAGAATTCCAATATTTAAAGATTTATAAACATAAAGATGAAATTCAGTTGAGGGTATAAAAAACTAAAGCCAAATGTGGCATTGATAGTTGATATGGTTCTAGATAATGCATATTAATTATTCAATTATATTGACTTTGCTGTTTTGACTCAATTTTTTTTTAATCACTTTGCTTATATAATAAAAGTCTACATTGGTTCTTCAATTAATAATCTTGTACAAGAAGAAAAACTTTTCCTATTGGGATGAGAACAGGAAAAAATATTTTCTCACAATATATATATATAACTTGTTGAATTGATATTCCCACAGTAAAGGATATAAACTGATACATGCCATCCTACTTCCTAGAAAGTAGTTCACTTTACTTTTATGTTCACATAAAAATTAATATTTTATGCGAAATAATGTTACTAATAATCAATAATTATTGGTTTGCCAATGTAAAAATCAGTAAAGATTTACCACATAGTTTTGTTACAGGTCAGATTTATAGAATTAATTCTAATTTCTAAATCATTCGCAATTACAAAAATATATATTTCTAAAAATATACAATTCTGCATTACAGTAGAATGGCCATTAAAGATATTTTATGTATGCATGTTTACTGTTTGTTAGCATCATTTCATTTTGTTGCTATGCATTAAGCTTTTTTGTTTTGGTAAAATTAAAAAAAAAAAAACCCTACTGATAAATAGATTACTGCATCCAGGGTTATTATATTGGTATGCAGTACTGCCATCTTGAATGAAACTACTGGATAATTTTAGCATCTTCAATAAAGAATACTATTTATTAACTGAAATACAGGTTAATTATATACCTGTGTCAATATATGGAATATATAAGCATAGACTTTCACATGACCTCCCGCTCACCATTCTATCTCATATCACTGATACACTCGAACACATATATGTTGAAAAGATAAATAATCACCAATATCTGTATTTCATGCTAAACCAGCAATCATCAGTTGGTCCAGATTATCATCTCTACACATATATGCAATAAGTGTTCAGATATATATAAAGATAGCCAATCTTCTTACAGTACTTTAATGGACAAGCTTCAATCCACTCCACACTCCAACTCTTCAACCGTCCATCCAATTGAAAATCTGATGATGGAATGCTCAAAGGCCACCCTGAGGTCGAGATTATTGTCACACCCATGTCGACCTGCACCCATGGTTAATGCATGATTACAGCGATTATGGTAATGCAGTACTTCCGTTTTAAACGGAAATTAATATTTTAATATCTTTAAATAAGCCTAAATTTGATTTTTTTTATGTAAATGATTTTTTTAAAAAAATGTTTTGATATTAGCCTTTATTGTTATTCTTCAATCTTTATATATATTTGCTCATTTAATTTTTTCTTTTAATATTTGTTTTCTTTGGAAAATGATATTTTCTTTTGTAATCGTCAATATTTATCAAAATATTACATCACTAATTTATTTATATTTTCTTAGCTATGGCTAACAAGAAACCCAGATTTTGATAAATAAGATCTTAGTTTAAAAATAAATATTTAAAGCTGTAACTTATTCATAAAATATTGGTAACAAAAAAATTCCTTTCGCTTTACAAATTTGTTGTCTTTTTAAAATAAATAAAACTTAAATTGATTAAGAAGAAAAAAAAGATTGATAAGAACAAGTGTAAATAAATAAATTACTTATGAGCTCACAAAAGCTAAATAAAGTCATAAGTGTGATATACATAAATTATACTCTTTTTTATATAACTTTTGACAGCGCTTTTCATGTTTTTTAAAACACAATATGCTAAACAAAAAACTAATGGTATATTAGATTACAGTAAGCATGTAATAAAATATAACAAAACAAAATCAGAAAAAATATTAGAATTAAAAAAAAAAAAGTTAAAATATACTGAATCGAATGAGAGTGAATGTTTACGTTATTTTCGATGAGTCCCATCATTTTGTTCTAAATATGTTGGATTAGTTGCCCATGAAAATTCATTATAATTGGAGTTTATATGTTGTGTTTGGTTAGGCTTGCAGATTCGTTTCCAAACCAACAGATACAAAAAGAACAACTATTCAGCAATTAATATGTACAATTTATTAGTACAAAATATATACACACGTTAGTTAAACAAATGAACCAATACAGTTGATAGACTTGAATGCTGAGATAGTCGTGCGGAGTATGAAACTCGCTTCCAGCTAATGATTAGCCTGCATCGTGAGTTCTGGTACGACTCTTCCAGCTATGTAGTTAGCTTGCCTCGAGTCGGCTCAAATTAGGACGTAGCAGTTTCCAGTCCTTAGTTGGACTTGCCTCACTGCGTGGACGTCACGATAATGTATAGATAAATACCTTTGCTGATGGCAGAGGTTTAATGGAGAGCACGTTCTGTCATTCAGGTTAACAGAAGTAATTGCTCTTTGCCTTGCCTCCAAAAGGCTGACTATTTAAAGGCAGATCCCCTACCTTACTGGAAACACGCGGATTCTGTGTGCAAACCCCAGTGAAGGTTTTAATCCCCTTGGATAGCAACTGGGTGCTAGCCAATCAGGTAAGGAATCTGGAATAGTCCACTTCTGAAGGCAGGGTCAAATATGACATTATATATTATCAAATTTAAGAAAATGTTTATATATTGCTAATAAAATTAATTATAAAATGAAAATTTGAAAAAAAGGATGGTGGGAGATGCATTTGATATCAACAAACATACAAGATGATTTCAGAAGTAACAGCAGAGTTATCATCATAATAATAATCGAATATTTCATTGTTCAGAAATTTTTAAAGTTCAAACACTAGAAGTGATAGTTGAAGCCATGACTCATGGACTGTGAACTCTTTATGTCTAACAGTCTATAAATACTTCATCAAACCACTACCAGGCAGTTATTATAGAATGATACATTGTCCAAAATGGATTTTAAAAAATCACATACTACAATAGAGATCCATTATATTGTTAGACATTATTTCACATTTTGAATCATGGACGTCCCATATTGCTGATACATACTTTATATCTTCTTTCATCAGATAATTTAATTTGATTACATACTAAGTTACAATCATTTTTAACACCATGATATATCAAGTACCATAAATATCTATACTTTAGCTAGTAAATAATATTTTAATGTTTTCCAAAACTAAAAAAGCATAACATTTGTAATGTGTGTAAGCATTATACTAATGACTTGAAGACTTGCTTTTTATATGATCTGCATAAAACCTTTAAATTTTGTAATCAAAAAAACCTTATTGAAAATAATATAGTAAGATAAATGAATGGTTATTGCTTACAAACCTGTCACTGATAATAAATTTAGACTGTATCCCACTCATCACTCGTCTATATATTTAAATGGATAATGTCCTATATATGAGGAATCAGAGCGACTTAAAGTCAACATGGACATGACAATAATGTTGGCATTAACAAGGGATTTGGGTATTTCATCATCAGATTTTCAATGGTATGGATGGCAGAAGAGTTGGAGGGAGGAATAGATTGAAACCTGTCCAATAAAGTTTGATGATTTTCTATCTTAATATAAACCAAGCACTGATTATATATATATGGGAGATAATAATCTGAACCAATTGATGAGTATTAGTTCAGCATGAAATATGCACATTGGAGATCATTTATCTTTTTCACATGTGTGGGATCATATATATCAGTTGTATGAGATAGAGTGGATAGCTGGAGAGAGTTTGAAAATATGTGTTCAAATCTCTTATATAATTATATTTAAAATTCCAAGTATATAAATTATAATTGATATTAGTATATTAAATAAAAAATTGAGATATGATAATTTTTAGAATTGAAACATTGACATTATTACATTTTATTTTTAAAATATTTTTGAAATTACATCTAATTACATATTAAATTAGTCTCATTAAATGTTAGTAAAATTATTAAGCAATATGATCAGGTAGACTGAATTTGGTACCTGTGCATTTGGACAGTTAAATTGGGAGACAGAGATATCCAAAATGGTCTTTGCATGGTTCAGCTGTGAGTCGAGGGTTTGTTGCCCTGTGGACTTGGGCCTTGGACCTTGTTGCCTGTTGTGATGGTTGGCACAATGCTAGACATGTCCACCTATTCAGCTGAAGCTCGAGTCTTCACCTCAGGGCCCCGGGATGGGATCATTGGGCTATGGATAACTTCTCAGTGGTTGGGCCATGCAGACCCATGTACAGATACACATTGGGTAAGATTATAGTAACCCTTTTGTGGATATAATTGTTGTCTGGAGTGTGTCCTTTTGTAAACAAGATTAATAATTGTTTTGTACATTGAATGCTTTGCAATCACATCGGGTAATTAGACCCAGTAGACTTCTATGTAATCTTTAACAATAAAGGTTGCTTTGAAAGATATGAGACTTTAAAGCAAAGATATGCAGAAGCATACAAATCAGAAATAATTTTATATTTAAACAAGAGTCTTTAGAATACATTTTAATGATGTCAAAGCTGATCAAATTGTATGATGAATCTTTAAAATTAAGATGCTATAAGAAATTATGTGATGTCATATCCATCAAAATTAAACTACCTCTGATGATGAACAAGTTTTAATCTACCTGACTTCAAGAAGAAAATTTAACATGCATATTTTAAAACACTCATGAAACCTCTGATATTTTATCTATATATCTTACAAGTAGGATAATATGATAGGCTTAACAGGTAAAAGATGACAATAGACATTAAGATGATACTCAAAATATTCTTTTAATGGTGTTGATAGCAAAGTTGAATAAGTTCTTCTACCAGGCAAAGCATATCAAAAGACCTTTTTTTATATTGGTATTAATTATTTTTGTAAGTTGTGCTTAGAGCTACTGATTTCTATTGAAAAGCCATTTTGAATTTTGAAGGATTCAACGTGATTCCAAAAAGTGTTGAAGTCACAAATTATAAGTGGGGCAGAATATTTTCACACCTAAAACTGTTACAGTAAATATTTATCTATCTGTATCATTATTTCTCTTTGTGATTAGAATTGAATAAAAATTTCTGTAACTTCTTTACTACTGAATCAGATAATATGGATAATAGTGAATATGCTGAAGATGATTTCTAAAGAATTTGTCTCTTGGATAAAAAAAATAGATAGATTTTTCTAAAATATAACCTTACATTTAATCAAATACTTCTTGGCAGTTAATGTTAGTGATATGAACTGGGAATAAACTGAAGTAAATCTGAGAACTAATAGTAAGTAGATAGATACAAAGATGAATATAAATTTAGTTAGTTTCTCTTAATTACAAAATTAACAAAGCGTATGACACACTTGAATGAGAAGCTATAAAGATACACAGAAATTATTACACGCTAAGCGCTTTCGGGGCCTTTTGTCTCATATTCATAGCGGTACTGTGAGCTGCAGAATGAGGAAATAGGGCAAACAACAGTATGCAAAGTGTATTCAAATGAGCTAGATAGTCCAACGTTTGGAGATATCAAAGCAGGTATCTCGTCTATTGATGGAGTTATTATTGTCATTAATAAAATATGCTTCTCTGATTTTCTGCTTGATGTCATTTTTCTCAATACAGACTATTTTAGGGCTGGAAGGTTCAAACACATGTCCTTTCTTCTTGGAATGCTCTAAAAATGTTGATGAATTATCATTGTTTTTCATAGCTCTATTATATGTATATCTGTGTTGTGCTGTCCTGTTGATTATGCCTGCTTTGGTTTCTCCAAAATAAATGGCCTGGAAACCAGGTTGTGGGCATGATATGCTGTAAATGACATGGGGAGTCTGAGAAAGTTCAATGTAATTTTTAACTTTTCTTAAAGCAAAGCAATTCAATAATAAACACGAACAATGTGTATATTAAAAAGAGCTTTGTTTATTGATTTTTAAAAATAATATGCTAAATTATTTTAATAGTATGCTAAGCATGATTTCAACTAACTGGTAGTTATAATCAATGTACTGTAAATCACTACTGCTATAAATCACATATTTCTCATCAACTATTGTTACTATGATTATGACTACCAGTTAGTTGAAAGCATGCCTAGCATACATTAAAATAACTGACCATATTATTTTTAACAAACCAATAAACAAGCTTTTCTTAGTATACATTGTATGTGTTTATTATTGAATTATTTTATCTTAATTTGAAAATTATTCCAGATCATTTTAAGAGCAGAATGATGTGAAATTTTTATAATTTTGATTTTATGATACCTTTTTTTGTAAATTTTGGAAGCAGAAATTTATTTAATTTTAAAAATGTAATCATAGTAAATGTTAATTTACATCCAAGTTCTAGTATTGATGATAAGCCAGATAAAGTTTTTTTTCAACACAAGAATAAGAAATGTGTAAATTAACAATAAATAGAATAATTTAAATCAAGTATATTGTCTATGCTGAACTTAATATAATTAGAAGGGACTTGAAATCAGACATTCAAGCTCCCTACAGCTATCCACTCTATCCTACACAACTGATACACATGACTATATACATGCGAAAAAGATAAATGATCTCCAGTTAGACAATTTCATTTTATGGTTAACATAAGTTGAGACAGTCATGATTTTGAATTGAGCAATACATAAGGTTTGTTAAAAGCTTATTTCAGAGATATTTTTATTTTTTCATTCCTTTTAGTGAAATTGGTTACATAGTTTGGTCAGTAACAATGAGCTTTTAGTAAGAGCCTAAACTTTGTTTTTGTAAACCTTCATAATATACTGCTTTGCAAACATAATTCTTTAGCTATTAGTGAGATAAATCCAGTTTCTAATGACTGATCTCACCATTTCTGAAATCTACTAAATATTATTACTGACATTCTCTCCTGTTTTTAAAAACAATCTTGATATCACTTCCCCATTTAATCACATAACTATCTCAAAAATTACTGCAATAAGCCATGATCAATTAATTTTCTTTTTACAAGAAGCATTATCTTTATTAAAAGAACATTTTCTTTATATATTAATAGAAAAATAACATTTAATTTCTTCAAAGATAAAAATCTTAATCACTTTTTATTTTTTGAAAAATAAAATAATCTATTTATACATTAATTGAAACATAACTTTTAATTTCTTCAAAAATAAAGATTTTAATCTCTTTTTGTTTTTCATTTTTAAAAAATAAAATATTGCGTTTACATTTCAAATTCTAATTCATTTTTGTTTTCCAAAAATAAATTACAAAAAATAAACTACACAAGAAAAAAATAATTCTTTATTTTTCTTTTAAACTGTATCTAATAAAAATTAAACATTTATATTATCAAATCTTTTTAATTTTGTTACATGATCATTTCATATATAGAAATAAGTTTAACCTAGTTAAATTCCTATTTAACAACTAGGTTATCTTGCAGCTATACATAAGAAGAAATAATTATTCTCAATATACATTAAGAGAATAGAACTCATTAAGCATAGTTCTTGACTTCAGAATAGATATAAAGCCTAGGATTCTAAATAGATCTAAACAATATTTATAAAAAAATAATTAATAAAAGTTTTTACAGAACATTAGCCAAAAAAGTAGATAGTTTTAATAATATCAAAATAATTAGTTAATGTAATACAATAATTTATTATAATTCCTCTACTTATTTGATTCCTAGCATTAAACCAAGCAATTTCAAAGACAATTTTTTGTGATCATATAATTGGGAGATTTAATAATTACATACTTTGTTCAAAAACAGTGATATCTCACCTAATATCTATTTTGATTTAACATAAGTAAAAAGTTTAATAGTTAGCACCAATCTTAGAGATTAAAGAGTTATTCATAATGGTATTAAGAGAGAGAATGCTAGTATATGTAAAAGTAAGATCTAGCATATTTTAAAAGTATATTTGATAAGTTTGGAGACATAATTCTGAAATTATTAGTTTTTTTTTAAATAAATAAATTGAAGTTAGGGTTGAGTCTATTTGAGAAATTGTTTTAGAGTTGGTCATAATATCATTAAAACAGGCAAAACTCTCCATACAGTAGTGCCACCCAGTGCCAACCAGAGTAATCAATGGATGCAAGAAGGCTTGTGCATAGAATGTGGCTTGCACTGAGTGGCACTACTGAATGGAGAGTTTTGCCTGTTTTAATAACAGTTATGGGCAAGCATAAGAAATGGTGATCATGTGATATTTAGCAGTTTTCATAATATCATATGACACAATTTTATGAGCTTATTAGAACAGTTATTTTAAAGGGATTTATACAGATATTATTAGAGCCAAATTTGTAGTGAAATCAAATAATTATAGAAAGAAAAGTTATTGTGATAGCAGTTTTGTATAAGATGATTTTTAAAATGAGTATAACATAATAATTATTTGAAAATAATACATAAAAATGTTAAGAACATATGAGTGATCAAATGCATATTATAAAAATATTTTTTAATTAAAGATGACACCTAAAGGAGAATAAAATAAATATAAGTACAGTTTGAGTGAAATTAGCTTGTACAATTGAAGGTACGAAGTCACCTAAGGGTATTGTTCTTTACAGGGATGATAATTCCTGAGGCAAATAATTTTCATTCTTGAATTTGATGTTATTTTTGATATATAAAAACAATAAATGACAATATAAATGAAGATTCTATGCAAGAAAATGACCTTGTAAAAAAGTTTTTTAAGGTTTTAGCCTTATATAAGTATTACATGCTGACATCGTGCTTAATAAGAATTAATATTTACAACAAACTTATTATAACTTTTATTACTATTAAAGAATTTATACATTTCTCAATTAACTTTTTAAGAAAATATCAATAAAAATTACATCTTCAAAGACTGAGCACTGTTTAAGTAGTAGCTATCTGTATCATCAATTATTTTATATGTTTAGTTACGGAAACTAATTTTGAAATTTATCCATTACAGAGTTTGATTCTTATATTGCAGTTATGTGAAAATAACATTTATTATTAAAGCAATGAACTTTTTTTTGACTATTGGTTATAAAATAAATAATTTTGCATTTTCTTGCTATAGCTCATATACTGGAACTCAAAATCCAAATAAAACTTAGAAAATATTTAAAGAATTGAGCATTTTTCAAGAAAATTTAATTTTTTTTAAAAATTTAATATAGATAGGCATTCCATCTTAAATAAATTTATGTCTAGTTTTTCTTAGCCAGAAAATAAAAAAGTTTTAGCGTAATTTGCAATTTTTTAGATGGGTATAATTATAAACAATTGTAATATATTGCAAATTTTAATGCCCAATAAACATGTCATATATTTAGAGGAACTAAACTCAAAATTATATTAAATTTAATGTAGGAATTAGGTGTGAAAAAAAACTATACAAGAATATATCATTAATCTAATTATTTAATCTTTTCATTGCCAATAGTAAAATGCTTGTGCACTGTTGCCACAAAAATGAAAATAATTATAGTAGAGATGTAAAGAATAACAATAAAATCAATTTCCTATTAGTGAACTAAACATTTATTAACTGAAATGAAAATTTTGTAATAAGATATAGAAAAGAAAATATATGAACTCTATTTTGTAATTTTTTTAGAGTTATATAATAAAAATGCATTTAATACAATGACTTAGGCCAAGTATTTCATTATAGCTTTTTATTAAAATGTATAATTTTGTCTAAGCAAAAAGGATAATGTATTATTTATTTATAAATTAATAAGTGATTTATGTATTTATTAAATAAATAATTTCAGCAGTGCTTAAATAATTTGAGTTATTTTGCTAAAATTATATTACTCTAATTTTTATTTAAAAGTTGTGCTTCATAAAATAATTTTATTTATTTATTTACTGATTTATTTATAACTAAAAAAATAAATATTGTTTGTGAGTCATTTATAAACAATTAAGTAATTTATTTTAGTTTAATATTCCAACTATTCAAAATAATGCATATAAAAATATCTCTTCTGATTTCAGATTTGCAATCTATGATAATCTTTTAACTTTTAAATTATTCAATACTTTGGATTTTTTTTTACTTTGCTTAGAAATTTATCATTTATATATATAAACTATTATTTTAATGGCAATAATTTATTCATTTCATTCCTTTTATAGAGTCATATCTATAAGCATAAGCAATCGATGAATACAATATCAAAAAAATTTCCTGATTACAATTCAGTATTAGTTTTCTCAACTAATTAGTATCATTTCTATGCTACAGTTGTTGTATTAGTCAAGTCAGTAAATCAAAATATACAAACAACTTTTGGACTAAATCTAGTGAATTTTTCTATTCACTAATACATATTCAACATAATGTTGTCAATATGCATATCCCACTGATTCAAAATGCATATTATCTGCATTTTTCTTTATAAAAAGATAATCTATCTTAAAATAATACACACAAGACTTCTTTAGCTCACATTCAACTAGTTCATGATAGTAGCAGTTATAAAGAATAATAGCCAAACTTTGGCTAGAGAATCTATTTTGTGTTGCTATCTTATATTCATGGATTATTTGTACATGCAAGGATAGTTATGCTTTCCTGAAGGTTTGTGAATCCCATGCTAGTACTGTCACTGGTTAGGCCAGTAACATCTGAAGAAGAGAGGAGAGTAATAATACCTCTTGAAATGTTGTGCATATATTAACCTGTGTGTTATTATTAATAGTTGAATGTAATTGGAAAATTTAAATAAAGTTAATTTTTTCTAAAGACATTCAATACTTAATATTAGATGATGGAAGTAATTACTTTTATTTTTTTAATAATATATATTTCTTAGAATTGAAATCCATAAATATATTAAAAATCAAATTGATACAGTATATAATCATTTAATGGAATATCTGCATACATGCACATAGATGGTAATTTCTTTTTTTTTTTTTAGTAGACATGCATAATGAATTTTTTGTCATATAAAATAACATATATACAAATATAAGATATATCAGATAAAACTATATTTTCTCACAAAATGACTTATTTGCATTTGCCCTTTCTTTTTAGAAAAAATAATATTTTTTTTATAAATTTAATTGAAAAATAAATGAGTTTTAGATCAAATAAGATACTTATCTGAGATTATGGAATTAAATGAAAACCAAACTGGCTTGATATTGGATATATAAATGACTAAATGAATAAAAATTATAGTTGATTTCATGACATCCTTTTACCTAATAGATCTTAAATATAGGGGATTTGAACTCAGATTTTCAAGCACCCTTCAACTATCCATACTATCTCATACAACTGATACACATGACCACACACATGGTAGAAAAGATAAATAAACACCAATATACATATTCGTGCTAAACCAGCACTCATTAGTTGGTCCAGATTATCATCTCCCACACATGTATATATATAATCAGTGCTCAGTTATATTAAGATAGAAAATCTTTATAATGTAATGGATAGGTTTCAATCTGCTTCCAACCTCCAACTTTTCAGCCATTCATATCATTGAAAATCTGATGATGAAAACCCAAATCTCATGCTGATACTAATATTATTTACATGCCCATGTTGACCTGAAGTCACTCTGACCCCTCTTGTATAGGACCGTATCCATTTTAAATACCCATAAGAGGGATGGACAGAATACAAGCTCTTATATGTATTTCAAATGGATATGGTCCTATACATGAGGGGTCAGAGTGACTTCAGGTCAACATGGGCATGTAAATAATACTATACTTACAATTAAAGCTCCCAGGTTTGTGAAGAGTGCCTGGTTTTCAAATATTTACTAATAGATCTTAGCAATTAGTTCACAAAATGTTCTAAATTATTTTGTTTATTAAACTTATTTTTATCCACCAAAAAATAATTCTAAATTGCTTTTATCTATTACAGATAGTATTCGTGCACACGTTTTTTTAGGTAGCAGTCTGACATTCTATAGATATAGGAGAATCCAGAAGATAAATTTGACCAAAGTCATGCAAATTTAATTTTGGTACAATTTATTAAATGTATGATTTGATTAGTTGAAGATATCTGATAATTTTTGATCACTTATTAACAATGCTTTGTCTCCATTTTCTAAACAGTGTTTTCTTTATTATTTTTTACTTTTGATGTTCAATCTTATATATAGTTCTTAGTTCAGATGATTAGTAAAGTATAACCACTAAAAGTGGACTGACAAAGGATTTTGTTTTTCACTTTCCTCATTTGATAATCAATTCACGAATCTTTTCTCCTGGCAGTCAATCTTACAACTGGGCCACTTTCTCAAAGTATCTTTAAAATAATTCGGTACAAAAATCACATGTCAATCAAGTTGGGATTTTGGAATAGTATAGTGAGATTTACAATCGGTTTTATCCATTTTTAATTTTAAAATAAGTAATTACCATTTTATTTCAAAATCTATCTTAAAATAAATGAATAAAAATTTAAACATTTTTTTTTTTTTAAAAATTAAAAAAATGAATTTATTTTTTCATTATTACGACATCTCAATTTAAAATTAAAAAATTGAAAGAAGCTAAAAAGTATCGAAAGATTTTTAACTTCCGCATTATAAAATATGATAAATATCTGTGAAATACAATTGGGTGATTTTTTCCCCATTATTTTACATATTTGCATATCAAATGTCAAATCAGTTTGGACTTCATTTTCTGACATAAAACTTTCCACTAGAGGTCTCTAAGATCAATAACAAGAGAAAGAATTTAACTCGACTACTGTATATTGAAATGATACTTCTTTTTTTTTTTTACTTTTATCTGCTTTCTTACACAAACATCTGGAAATATGAAAAAAAAATATAAGAATTTAAAAATAATTTGATCTTTTATCAAAATAACAGTGAATGAAGATAGTTGAACAAAGTGGCTGTCTTGGAAAAGCAATTTGATGTTTCGTTTTTATATTATCAAAATAAATATATATATAAAATAATAAAATCAATTGAAGAAAAGCTAATAAAAATATGTATGCAATTTTTTATAATAATAAAAAAGGCTATAATTTGAAAAAAAAAATTGTGTGTATATGTATATAATATTATAAGTTATAGATACAAGTTTGCAATGGTTTTGAAATGTATTTTTATCACAGTAAAAAATATCTTTTAGAAATATTAAAAATAAACAGTGACAGATATTTTAGTACAGTTGACAATAAACATGTTTTCAACTTCTCCATCAATAGCTTATTTTACGCTTATTGAGCTATGCACCTCTAATAGTGTTTGTATCATTGTTGTTGAATTCAAGAAAACTAATACCAGACTTTGATGATGTAGTAATTAATGCGTTAACCCATCCTAAAACCCATACTTGGAATTAAATTAGAAGATTTCAGACAGCTTAAAATTTTTCAAGTAATCTTGGGATATTTTTCAAATAACTAAGTATAACTTGTCAAGCGTTGGTGGCCGAGTGGTCAGCACAGCTGCCTTACAAGCAGTTGTCCCGGTTCGCTTCCCGGCCGATGCTTTGACACATGGAAAAAAAAAAAACTAAGTATAACTTTTCCAGTTAGTCTTTTAATAGAAATTAATATATAGTATCGGATTATTTTAAAATTGAAAATAAAGTTTCCATGGTAATCATCAATGTACTAGCCACAAATTCTCACTTCAACAGTCAGTTATTAGCACACTGATTTTCTGGGGGGAAAATTGTTACCTAGAAGTATTAGAAAGTATAACAGGTACCAAAAATAGGAGATTGTCATCAGAGTTCTGTTTCTGCTAAAACCTTACTATTATTATGCATCTAAATGTATCTAAAATGGCATCTGATGTGGCATTTGTTATTTCAATAATAAAGTCTTTTCTCTCTTTTTTTATTATTTTTATTATTGATTTTAATAATATCTTTTGAGAACAGTAAGTGACTATCAGAAAATCCTATAATTGTAATAATTATATGAAATAAATGTCTTCTCTCGAAAGATAAATTCAACATACTTTTTTCCCCCCTCAATGATAGAGCTTTTATTCATCAAAAATACAAAATACACAACAGTTAAAAAGGTTTACAAAGAGATGATTACATGGCAAAATGAAATTCAAGTACAATATGGTGAGGGGGAAGGGAATACATATGAAATGGGAAGGGGATGTGGAAAGGGTGTGTAGTCCAGGCAAAGAAGAGTCTTTGGTAAGGAGCAATGTTGATAGGCTTGGTTGCTCTGGTGGATTAATAGGAGGATCCATATGTGACATTAACTTTGAGGGAATTGCTATATGTTGTCTTTAGAGGTTTCAGGGATGAAAGAGGAGGTTTCTGAATTATGCTTAGATGCAACAGGCTGATTGTTGTCCTTTATAGTAATTTTAGTTTTTCACCATTGTACTTGGAATGCCATTATGATTGGTCATGTTGTTCTTTTTGACTTGCTTTTTACCTTTGATAGAGCAAACTATAGCCAGAAAGGGAGGAAAGTCCAGAGGGCAAGGAAATGAAGACTTTGATGTTTTTAGTTAAGTTTTGTTTGAAATTCGATTTGGATAAAATTGAGGTAATTTTGAAGGTTTTAGTTTATGTAGTTTAGGACTCTGCATATTTTTCCACTAGTGGCAGTGGCCATCTTTAAACTGTTTGAAAGAATGAAAAGTGATATGAAGAAAACAATTTTGAAATGGAAAAATTAAATATATTGATATAAAAGCAAAAAAACCATTGGAAAAGTTATTAATAATTTTAGTTGAGTAATGAGAAAATTGAGTGGAATTTTAGGCGGTTAGTTATCCCAGAGGAGGGGGGGGGGATTCTGAAAAAAAAAGTTAGTTACAATGGTCTAAATAACTGGAACAACATACCAAAAACTTTATAAACAAGTTCTGAGTGACAGGGAATTAGATTAGGAGAAATATCTAAAAGTCTAAGAGAGAATAAAACTCTTTATGGTCCACGAAATAGTTGAACCCCTCACCAAACAGGAGGGGAAATGAGGTAGTTAAATGCTGTTAAGCACAAGGTAGACATAGGGGAATTGTATTAAAATGCACTAAAACAGATTTAGTGAATGAAAGAGTACATTAGCAGCAAAATAAGGCCTTTAAAGGGCCAAATAAATATAAAAGGCACCTTTCACTGCTGCAAAACCAACCTTTCAGAGCTATTCTGTGTGAGCTGTGGGGGGGATGACTTTCCAGTAAGAGCTCCACTATGGAAGATACTTCTTTACTTAATATATGAAAGTCTCTCAAAGATTAAATTTTCCAAAATATTATGTACAATGTGAATAATAGAAAATATAGATATTTCCAGTTGAATGTTTTCTACTGATAATTGTTTTTTTTTTTTGGTGAAAATGTATGAGGAAAATTCTGGTGCTAATATAGTTTATGGTCATATAGAGTTGTGAGTGGTGGGTTATGTGAAAGTCTGTGCTCATATACCCTATATATTACATATATTGTTACAGATATATAATAAGCCTGTATTTCAGTTATTACATAGTAGAGATGTCTGCCTATCTTTGCATATGTATTAAATGAATTATGTCCTGTACATGAGGGTCAGATTGACTTTAGGTCAACATGGGTGTGACAAAAATCTCAGCCTCAGGGTGGCCTTTGAGCATTCCATCATCAGATTTTCAATTGGATGGATGGTTGAAGAGTTGGTATGTGGAATGGATTGAAGTCTGTCCATTAAAGTATGAAGATTGGCTATCTTAACATATATCTGAGCACTTATTGTATATATGGGTGGAGATGATAATCTGGACCAACTTATGATTGCTGGTTTAGCATGGAATATGTATATTGGTGATTATTTTTCTTTTCAACATATATGTGTTCAAGTGTATCAGTGATATGAGATAGAGTTGTGAGTGGTGGGTCATGTGAAAGTCTGTGCTCATATACCCTACATATTACATATATTGATACAGGTATATAATAAGCCTGTATTTCAGTTATTTCATCATTAAATGAAAAACAACAACATCTAATTGATAAAAAATAAAATGTCTACATTTATTCTTAAATTTATGGTTACAATATATTTTGTAATAAAACATATAAATGAAACAAAAGATAAAATAGGTAGTCTATGCATAAAATATATATGATATAAAAATAATATTTAATATATGCCTGTAGTTGCAAATTGAAGAATAAATGTAGACATTTCTTATGGAATGCATTCTGTGTATATTTAAATTATCACGGATTAATTTTTTATTAAATAATTGATATTCTTTTGGTAAATAAAGTATATTTATTACAAAATGTTTATTTTCTTGTAACTGTAAATTATAGATTAAACACATACATTTTATTTTTTGATTAGTTTTCCATTTTCTCAGTAATATATATTGCATATAATAATTCATTGGATAGCCAGTACCCTATATTAGTACCACTTTTTGGATGTTTGAAAGTTTTTATTTTTAATATTTTATTTTTATAGCAGTTAAATTTTTTTGTTAGTAATATTGAGTTGGTTAAAACACAAGTACTGATGAGTCATCATTCTATCTTAACTTGACCACATCAATTGCTTATTGAGAAACTTCAGAATTCACAATCATTATTATTTTCTAGTGAGCTTCAAATTTACTTTCTAAAATATTATTAGAACATAAATTGATATTAAAAGGAGTGATATTTTTAATATCATTTAGGATTCAACAGCTCTTCCCCACAACAAAAGATTTGCCTTTGGCTGAATGATTCTGTGCTATCATGTTTATATTACAACAACGTTTTATTTGTAGTTTTTTGATAAAATATGTTTTTGGTTTTGAATGTTACTGAATAATCTGTAGTCTAATGAATGACTAATAAAAATTATTAACTGGTAATTATGTTTTGAAAGTCCAACTTATCAAGAAAATTTCGTTTTTTTCTCTATTTACATATTTCAGGGAAATATTACGTTTATTTATCATGTATTTATACATTAATATTAGAGGTAATTGCTTATTAATTAATGGAAAGACAGTTTTAATACTAAAATTAAAATTGATTTAGCACGATTGCCAGCAATATTGATCATTTAGTTTCAAGATACCCGACAGAAGATATAAAATAGCTGTAACAATTTTAGTTTGGAGCAGAGTGTCCACAATGACTTATGTCACCGTGTACAAGCAAATGCCCAATGATAATAACACATTTATAAATAAATAAACTAACTAACAAAGAAACAAATAAAGAGAAAAAGAAATATAATTACAAGTAGGGAGAAATATATTTTATGCATATAAATTCTTTTTGATAATCGTATATTTTGTAAAATGTTTATCAACATTATTCGATTTTTTTTCTTTTAAGTTTAAGTATATTTATAATGAATTTTATCTAGCCATATGGTGCAGAATTGTTTTTTTTTTTATACATGATTTAATTATTGTAAGATTTTTCTAATGATTAATTATTTTAACTTTATAACAATAATACCAATGGAAATTTTTTTAAAAGCCAAATTATAATAAAACAACAACAACGACAGCAAATAATTAGCATAAAATAGCAGCTGAAAGTTAGATCAAATCCTGAAGAAAAATTTGTTTGCTCTATAAAACAACAAAGTACACAAAAATTGTTTTCTTTAAAAAAAAAAAAAGAAAGAAAGAATGATAATAAAGCATGATTTGTTTTGTTATTTTAAACTAAACATATAAAGTAAATAAGTATACTGGACAAAAACTCATATATATATACGCTCAGAATATACAATAAGGCATGATTCATTTCCTTTAGTATGTTTTTTAAGAAAAAAAAATATATTGGATAAATAAATGCAATATAATTATAAAGTGTATACTTTCTAATTCAATGTTTAGAGCATCTTTTTCACGTGTGAATAAATTATCACGTGATATCCTAGTCTACATTTGCTTTAAAAGCAATAATTCAATCTACTTCTCTGTATTCCAAACAAAGTTTTACATAATTCCCTCAGCTTTTATTCAAAAACTATATTAGGAGCAGTAATAATTCTTACACATGTAACATGTATATCAAACAGTCATATGATTTTCTTAGTTTACTTTGTATTTTAAGCAAACATGACCTCAGATAACTTTCATTCTGCATTAGAAGCAAAAACCCACTTTATTATTCTACTCATATAAGATATTCAATAAGAGTATAAAACTCTCCACACAGTAGCACATTATTCTTTGATGTGTTCAAGTCCATGTTGTTCAGAACTATGAAATTTTATAAACAGCAAAAAGCCCCTTATTCCATTAGTCAGCTCATAACGAACCCAGATAATGATATTTTATATGTCAGAAAGTTGCTATCTTGATATTATTAACATAATACCAATTATGACCCATGTTCATTTAACATGATCAGCTGAGTGTCAGTTTGCTGACTGTTATGCAGCTTAACCTATGATGTTGACAGTATTCACTCCTACAATCACTGAGACCATGTCTTGTCAATCAACTTTTTTGATGATGACAGTATCCACTCTTATAATCACTGAGACCATGTCTTGTCAATCAACTTTTTTGATGATGACAGTGTCCACTCTTATAATCACTGAGACCATGTCTTGTCAATTACCTTTTTTGATGATGACAGCATTCACTCTCATAATCACTGAGACCATCTCTTTTCAGTCATATCTTTTGATGATGACAGTGTTCACTCCTACAATCACTGAGACCATGTCTTGTTAATCAACTTTTTTGATGATCACAGTATTCACTCATACAATCACTGAGATCATGTCATGTCAATCACATTTTTTGATGATGACAGTGTTTACTCTTATGGTGATGACAGTGTTCCTCTTACAACCACTGAGATCATGTCTTGTCAATCACTTTTTTTGATGATGACAGTGTTCACTCTTATAATCACTGAGTCCATGTCTTGTCAATCACCTTTTTTGATGATGACAGTGTTCACTCTTATAATCACTGAGATCATGTCTTGACAATCACCTTTTTTGATGATGACAGTGTTCACTCTTATAATCACTTAGTCCATGTCTTGTCAATCATCTTTTTTAATGATCACAGTGTTTACTCCTACAATCACTGTGACCATGTCTTGTCAATCACCTTTTTTGATAAACACAATGTTCACTCCTACTATCACTGAGATCATATTTTGTCAATCACTTTTTTTGATGATGATAGTGTTCACTCTTATAATCACTGAGTCCATGTCTTGTCAATCACCTTTTTTGATGATGACAGTGTTCACTCTTTTAATCACTGAGTCCAAGTTTGTCAATCACCTTTTTTGAAGATCACAGTGTTCACTCCTGCAATCACTGAAACCATCACCTTTATTAATTGTAACAAAATATTACTAAATAAATATAATTTTTACTGAAAGTATAAAAATAATATATAAACAATTAGAAAAATTGAAATAGATATCTAAAAACATCACAATAGTTGTAGAACAAAAAAAAAAATCAAAATTAAAAGTGGTAAGATATTTTTAAAAGATAGACTAGAAATTTTCAAAGAATAGTTACAAGTATAAGAAGCAATGTTATGTAAGAAAAACATATTGTAAACAAATGTAAAAGTTAGAACAAATTTTGGAAAGAAAGGACAATCTTTTTGGCCTACTTAGTTGGTGCAATGGCCAAGCAGCAAGTTCGAATGCTTAAAGTATGTGGATTGTCCCAGCTTTATCATTTTTGGTATACAAATTTTCATGAACTCCTGAGAAATAGAATTGATTATTTATTTAACGTCAAAAGGAAGCTTCAATTTTACATTTTAAAGTAATATTTTAAATCATTCCATTTTCTTTCCTTAATAAAATTTATTGATGAAAACAATTTCTATTATATTTTTCTTTTTAATCAAGACCATATTTTACCATTTAACCTATGGTAATAAAATAGATTGTCAAATAACATTAAACCATTAAACTACATTAAAGACTCTTACTAATAAATAAATATATAGGAGAAATTTATTTATCCAATCAATAAATAATATTATTCTACTAATGATTTATTTGTTTTTGGCAAGAATCTTTTGTATAAAATAAATTATATAGTATATATTGATAAAAAAAGATAAATATACGAAATACTTTTATACATATAAATAACGTATTAACATGATACTAAGAAATAATATTTTTGGTGATAAAACACATGCCAATATATGGCCATGTACATGTAGAAATTTTTACATGATAGAATAGGCTATAGGTAAAACAAGGTGTACACTGTCATCCTAACTATCCAGCTCATATAATGAATATGTATATAAAGTAAACCAAATTGATAGAAGGGTAGTATATGATGATAACACTATCTTATAATCAAAACAAAAACTAAAAACATTTATTAGAAAAGTTAATAAACAGAGTTAGTAGATGATATTTATTATTAATGTGTCAAAGCATCGACCGGAAACAAATCCCAGGACAACTGCTTGTAATGCAGCTGTGCTAACCACTCAGCCACCTTAACGCTTGACATTAGTAGATGATATTGTAGCTAAATATAAAGAAGTTAGTAATGACAGCAAATAACTTTAAAATTGAGGCAAAAAATATTGTTAATAGTTTTGCCACCTCAAATTATTCATAAATTATAAGAGAGTAGTCAAGAAGTTTATTACAGAGTGATGTGGTAAATTTTGTCATCCTTAAGCGTTTGAAAACTAGAGCACTTAAATACTTAAGAAAAATATAATAAATTTTAATTGTGATGCTGGAAAAAACATTTAAGAGTGGTATGGATATTAGTGAAGACAAATGAGAAAACAATTTATTGGATTAGACATTAGCAAGAAATGATTATATTGCAATTGTTTTATTTACATTGTAATAGATTCCAATTCATTAAAAATATGATTAATAGCCAAAAATATTGATGGTGTGAAAAATAAAAATGATCTTTAATAAAACAGCTGGATAAGCAGTGAACCAAATGAACTTCATCAACACATTCATATATTTGCATTGAGTATCTTAATAAACCAGCAGATAACAGATTGTTCAAGAATAACACAGTTTATGATTTTCAAATGTAGATGGCAACGTTACATAATCTAACAATAATAATTTGGGATTAAATGCTTGGGAGCACAAACTAAGAAAAGCCTGAAAATCAAATTCTTATATGAAGCAAAAAATAAGAACGGCCTGAAATGAAATTCTTATACTTTTAATATAGTATCCTGCTGAGCACACTTTCAGTATCCTTATAATGATGTCATAATCTGCAATATAGTCACAAAGTATGGAGAATGGTGTGATATAAACAATATGTAAATAATATGTAAATAAGTAGATTTGCAGAGACCATTTTTTAGAAAGGAGTAAGCAGGATTCTTTTTTGTTTATGCATTAGCATTGTCACTGAAGGGCCAAGTCTCCTATACCTTATGTTTTGCATCATTCCATTATAAACATACTACACTGACTGATGTACATTCAAAAATATGACTGAGTTTGTTTTCAAATATGGATTTTTGATCATTGTTTTTGGCTCTTTTATATAGATATTGGTGCTGGGTGACTCTTGTTGCCAGGCTAGCATCAAATTCTCCAAAATAGACTATGTTACAATTAGTGAGATTGCAGGAAATCTTAGTTTGCACTTCCAAGCATTTAATCCAAATTATTATTATTATTATTATTATTATTATTATTATTATTATTATTATTATTATTATTATTATTATTATTATTATTATTATTATTATTATTATTATTATTATTATTATTATTATTATTATTATTATTATTATTATTATTATTATTATTATTATTATTATTATTATTATTATTATTATTATTATTATTATTATTATTATTATTATTATTATTATTATTATTATTATTATTACTACTACTACTACTACTATTATTATTATTATTATTATTATTGTTGTTGTTGTTGTTGTTGTTGTTTGTTGTCGTTGTTGTTGTTGCTGCTACTACTACTACTACTACTACTACTACTACTACTACTACTACTACTACTACTACTACTACTATTATTATTATTATTATTATTATGTTTCAAAGCAAAACTTTATTGAATCTAAAAAGTTACAGAGTCACATCTAGTACTATATTAATTTGTTACAAATGCAAAACAAATTACAACAACTTTCAGTATATAAGTCTTTATCATTTCTGCATACTTTTTTTCTTGTTTTTAAATTTGGTCCTCTATTTATTTTAGTTTATGCTTGCATCTCTTTGAAGTTGGAAAAATTGCTGATATTGAGAAATGTCATCATCTATCATATTGGACTTTATATTTTATAGACTAGATCTTTGTTTCAAGTGTGACCATGTGGCTGCAAACACATCTGGTTGAGATGGGATGCTGTCTCTTTTTCTGAACAGTTCTAGTTTTATTGAAAATGTTGCTAGGTGGCATCGAGGGTTATTAGCAAATGCAAAAGTGCATCTGGTACTCCAGTAGGCATAAAGGCTATATTTTGCTGCACGAATAGCAGGGATGTTGCCTTTTTTAAATTTATTTATCATTTCATTAATTGAAATGATAGCCTTTCTGTATGTGGTAAACATTGTGCAATGTATTGTTTCTAGGGCACTGCAGGAATGAAGAAAATGATCTTGTGTCTCTTCTTCTCTATGACATAGCCCACACATGGGGTCTATATTTTTATAGAATCTACAAAATCTAAGGAAATGTGTTGTGGGTAGAGCATTAAGATTAAGCTTAAGTAGAAAATCAAATAATTTTGGTTCTAATGACCATTTTCTGAATTGTTGCAGTAGTTGCCTGTTGTCTATCCCAAGGACTGATGGATGTAGATTAGGTGTCTGGTTTGGGTATAGTATATTATAAATGTCCCAGTATGTATACTTGTTGTCATTATTGAGTGATATTTTGTTGTATATTGGCTTGAGTTCTTCAATCAGTGTGCATAGATATCCATATGAAGGGGGTGGTCTGTCTGTGGGTATTATACTGATTACACACTCCAGGTCTGGAAATCTTTTTATGGTTGCTGTTATTAGATTTACTGATTTCTGTGTGTAAAAAACATTGATTGTATGGAGTCCAAGTCCATTGCTATGTGGTGGACTGCTCAGATTTTTTAAAGAGATTGCAACTGTCTTTCTCTTCAATATTAGTTTGTTACAGATTGATGAGATTTTAGATATGAATGTTTTTGCAAATTTGATTATAGGTGTGTAGTAGGTAATTTTTGTAATTATAAGTTGATTAAATAGTGCTATCTTTGCGTATATTGACAGGTATGACAAAGTGAGGCTGTGATTTTTTCAGCATCTTTTTTTTTAATTTGTTTTGAATTTTTTGCCTCATTCCATTGGTTCCAAGGTAGAACGGGAAACCAAGGAAAGCAGATGGTTTACCATTAAACATCTCTGTACAGTGCTTGCCTGTGTATATTGACCATGCAGCAGTTTTATTTGTGTTAATTTTTAAATTAAAATTTGAGTTATAATTCTTGATTATCTCTTGTAATATGGGGAGGTTCTTTTTAGAGGGTAGGAAAATGGTTACATCATCCATAGGCTATGCATGATATATTTAAAGCAGTGTTTGGGATTTGAATGCCTTTTATTTTTTTCTGTATCTCTATTAATAGAGGATTTATATATATTGTAAATAGCAAGACACTGGGAAGGGGGATCCTTGTGGGATGGACTGACTCGGTCTGAAGGCTGGTGAATTTTTTCCATTCAATGTGATGTGAATTTCATGGCTGAGTAGCAGATTGGCTATTATATATAGTAGGGATGGATGTATTGTTGTTCTTTTCAGCACATCTAATAATTTAGCTATAGACACTGAGTCAAATGCTGCCTCAATGTCTAGTTGAACTATAATTGATGCATATTTCTTTCTTTTTTTTACTACTTTGATTATTGTTTTGTACATTAAGGCACCCTGGCCAATGGATGATCCTTTTTTGGCATATTGTGTTGATGATAACACAGGGAGTATGTGTTGTTCTATTTTCTCCTTTATTACTCTTTCAATAATTTTTATTCCTAAAGGTCCCATTGAAATTGGTCATAGATTAGATAAAGAAGATATTGCTGTTGGTTTTTTGTTAAATGGAACCATTGCAATTGGGTATAGACTTTGTATGTTGCAAATTTTTTGGGATATGTAATTGGCTAGATTGCACAGGTATTTGGTTGTGAAGTGGCTAAGATGTTTGAACACAAATTTAGAAATTCCTTGTGATCCTGGGTAACATGTGTTTGTTATTATTGCAAGTTGAAATACAATGTCAGTTGTTTTTATTGGTGTGTCTGTTTCAGGGTCTCCAAATATGTCTTCATTTGGTATGTACACTCTTTGTTTTTGCAGTTTTTTTTAAAAGTGTTGATATATTGGGTTTATCATGTTATGTCCAGCTGTTATAGAGCCATATGTTTCAAGTGCTATAGGCACTCTGACTGTGGATGGGTATCCCAGTGCCCACCATATGTAAGCTCTGGTCCAAGTGTGTTGTTGTGTAAGGTATATATTTTTCTTTTTTATTGCTACATATTGCTTTAGGGTGTTGCATGTATTGTTGTACATTTCTGTAAGTTTTTTAATTTGTGTTTGATTATCTGTAGTTGGTCTGGAAATGATTATTCTTTTATGTAGTTCATCTGCCAAAGCTAATAATCTGGTGGGGGAGGGGTGTTGAATTGCAAGTAATATGATTGATGTTGAAAGAAAGTATATTGGTGAATGCTATATACTTTTGTACTGGATCGAGTGACATGTTTTGAAGTTTTTGGAGCATTATATATGTTTCAGAATATAGGAATTCAGTTGTTTGTGCTGAAAGAAGTATTCGCATAGTCTTTTGAAGGGCTAATGTTGTATTCTGTATTTTTGTTAGGTCGAGGGTGATGAACTCAGCAGCATGATCTGAGATTATAGATGGACAGAGTTCAAGATTAAAATAATGATATAACATTGGTGAGTAGAAACACAAATCAATGAGTGACATATCTATTGTTATTAAAAGATATTGAGTTTGATGGGAGAAAACCTTCAGCACTCATAAGTGGGCTTGTTATTTGATGGATCCATTTGGTGACAAAAGTTTGGTAGGTCATGTTGAAATCTCCCAGGAGTATTATGGGATTTGGTGTTGCTGTAAGCATTGAATTTATTGTTGCTATTATTCTGGAGATGATGACAGGGCCTGGTGGTATATAGACAAACTCTAGGTTAAGTGTGATATTTTTATGATGAAGTGTTATTATGATAATATTTGAGTCAATATATATAATTTTAAAAGAATCAAAAGGGAAGTTGTGGGATATAATTATACCTGTGCCACCTGATGGTGATGATGATTGCCTTGAGCAGGCACAAAACCCTTGGCTGACTAAATATTTTGAAGGATCAATTTGAGAGCCACTGTATATTTTTTTTTAGTATGTGTGGTTGTGTTGTATGTAACCATTTTTTGAGTTCAAAAAGTTTTTTGATGGCATTTAAGCCTCTAATGTTGAGTGATCCAATTTTTATCTTCATGTTTCAGGATAATTTTATAACAGGGTATTGATTTTTTTTTTAATTCTAAATTTTTGTTTATATTGCAGTAGATGGATGCTGATACATATTTAAGACTTGGTAGGGTTTATTATCAGTTTTTCTTTCATTTAATATTGGTTCAGACTCTATACAGGCAATTTGTGAAGAAACTGAACAGTTGTCCATTTGTTGTTGGCTTAAATCCATTTCTATTTCATCATTTTCTAAGTTGTATATATCTGATGAGTTGTGCTTTTGGTCTGGTTTTTTTTGCCTTTTTGGATTCATGGTTTTTAGGTGGTCTACCTGGCTTTCTTTTTCCCTCTGGTGTATTCTCTTGAATGGGTGGAAGAGGGGGTTCTATTGCATCCATTATGTTTGATGCAGTTTTGTTTATTATTGTGGTTTGTTTTATTATTGGTGTACTTATATTATCTTGATTTATATTTTCATTATATAGCTGTGTGTTTATTTTCTGTTTGTTGATTTTTACTTGGTACACCTTTTGTTTTATTGAGATGCTGATCTGGTGATGTAATTACTGCATTTTGTGTTGTTGTTTCTTGAGAGTTATTTTCGTTTGAATCTTGGGTGTCTATGTTAGTTTTTGTGTTATTATTTTTTTGGTTAGTCTTTGGGATTGGCAATTCTGCTCATTATCATTTTTGTTTGTGGGTGTTTGAACCTTTTTTTGGTTTCTATTATTGGGTTGTCAATGGATGTAGTGTTATTAGAAATTTTATTTTCATCATCAGTGGGTTGTTCTGGGGAGAGGATTTTGGTTTGTTCACAGTGATTGCCTTTTGTGTTATTGCACTGAGTTGCTAGGTGGCCTCTCTGTCCACAGCCAAAACAATGTGGCTTTAAACCTCTTATGTGAAGAGAGAGTGTTGCTTCTTGATCTGTAATTTGTGTTGGGATCGTGGCAGCACCTACATTTTTATGGAGTTTTATTTTAAATTCAAAACAATTACTACATATTGGTATAGGTGTGTCTTTTAAATAAATTGGCTGTAGGGCAATTACTTTTCCAAACGAGTTTATCATTTTTTGAAAATCTTGTAAGTTGTATTTAAGATAAGTATTTTTAACACTCCAGTAATAATATTTTTCTGGTTTTCATCTATAATTACGAGTGCGTAATTATCGAGTGCTAAAATAGTGGATTGAAAACGTTCTTTTTGCTGCTGAGTATAAAAATCAATGGTTATATATCACGAATTTGGATGGTCTGCAATACAAGAGATTGTTTCCCATAGAGCATTTTGCGTAATTGCTTCATATAATAAAGCTTTTGGGAAATGATATAATGAGCATTGATTATCTGTTACTGCGAGTACTAGCGATGTTGGTGAAAAACCTGTGAAAAGTTTCACACAACATATGAGGCACCGTATTGTTGAAATGGTCCATCACATTTTCAAGCATTTCTTTTGTCCAGATTGTGGCTGGAGGTTGACATTCCTCTTGAGTATGTAGATATAGATTTTTTCTATCATTTGTATTTGTTCTTCGGAAACGTGGTATTTGGGTTGGTGCAGTAATATTGCTGTTGCTTTTAAGTATTTTTGCATATGAAATAGGCGATGTTGAAACTAACAATGTTGTTAATTTTGTATTGGTGCTTAACTCACTCATGCTTGACTGGGCAGTAGCCATGATTTATTATTCTGATTCAAGTCAGTTTTTTTTTTAAAAAAAGATATGAATACACACCGATATTTTTTTAAAAAATACTCTATTAATCTATTATATGATTTGATTTGTTCTGTATTATGTTTGTTTTGCGAATAACAACTTGAAATAAAAGAAAAATATAAATACTTACATCGGAGAGCTTAAAGATTGCTTCTTACCTCAGCAGAGATTTGCTGTGAGATTATTATTATTATTATTATTATTATTATTATTATTATTATTATTATTATTATTATTATTATTATTATTATTATTATTATTATTATTATTATTATTATTATTATTATTATTATTATTATTATTATTATTATTATTATTATTATTATTATTATTATTATTATTATTATTATTATTATTATTATTATTATTATTATTATTATTATTATTATTATTATTAAGTTTCAACAATAGTAAACTTTATTGATCCTTTTAGTTACATAGTATTACAATGCCATAGCAAGATACATGTTGAATCTTATTATTGTCAGTTCAATTTCAAGTGCTACAATATTCATTTTTTTAAAAGTACATATCTATACAGGTAATTTTTACATGATTCTATCCACTTTAGCAATGTTAATTAATCACATTATTGTCCAATAGGAGCATAATCTGGACCATGCTTTCTTTAATTTTCATTCTTTATAGCTTTGCTGTTTGTCTGAGCAGGGACCAAGTAGCTGCATAAACATCTGGGCTGGTGATCTGCCTGTCTCTAACTTGAATTTTATTCAACTTATTCTCAAATGTGACTGGATGCCTCCTGGGGTTATTACCTAATACGAACACACACCTAGTGCACCAAAGTGCATATAAGATAAATGTTGAGGCCCTTATGGCTGGTATAGACTTACCTTTGTAATTTGACATAATTTGGATCATTGTAGTATTTAGTTTTCTGTATTTGCCCTGCAGAATGCATCTAGTCTGCTCCAAGACCTTGCAGTTGAAAATTATGTGCTGTAAAGTCTCCTCAGCCATATGGCAAAGGCCACAGAATGGATCAACTGACCTGTACATTCTTCTGTGATGTAAAAAATATTTAGTAGGTAAAGCGTTCTAGTTGCCATTTTTTGTATTGCTTGATCAGATATTTGTTTCATATTTCTAGTCTTGATGGGATCTCGTCATTATAATTATTTTGATGAATAAATTTATATATTTCCCAATATTTATATTTTTGGTCCAATTGATCTAGAATTGTTCTTTCTCTCTTGCATTGGTAGACGGTGATTGCCAAAAAACAATCTTTTGGAGGAGGCCTATCTGTAGGTGTTATCTGTTCCAAGTGTCTTAATTTAGGAAATTGAGTGAGTATAGCAATTATAGCATTCCTTGTTTTGAATGTTTGTAAGCTATGCAATCCCAGTCCATTTGCTATAAGAGGGCGATTCAGTTTTGCCATTGAGATTGCCACCATCTTTTCCCCCCAGATGAGCTTGCAAAATATGGAATTAATGCATGCCATAAATTTTTTTAAAAATTCAACTACAGGCATGTAATATGTTATCTTGGTTGTTGTTGTTGTTATTATTATTATTACTACTACTACTACTACTATGACTACTACTACTACTACTACTACTACTACTACTACTACTACTACTACTACTGCTACTATTGCTACTGCTACTACTACTACTACTATTATTATTATTATTATGCACATAATAAATAGATATTGAATTGAATTATTATTATTATTATAACAGCAACAACAACAACAACAACAACAATAATAATAATAATAATAATAATAATAATAATAATAATAATAATAATAATAATAATAATAATAATAATAATGTTATTGTTGTTGTATGTGTATATATACGTTCTCTACAGTTTGTCAATTTGTACATCTAGGCCCATATTATGAGAGGAAAAAGGATTTTAAGTGTTTGTGAGCCCTAGATTTTATTATCACAGCATAATTTAGAATTTACTATTGTTGTTTAAAGCAGTCTTGGTGTTATTAAGAATGGCTATGATTATTGTATTTGATACCAAAATTACACTAAGCTAAATACAACTGGTATGCTTTTTTTTTTTTTACTTTATGCATTGGATAGTTTGTAAAACATATCTATATATGTATGCTAAATTTTGTTATACATCTGGATCTTTTTTTGTGAGAATTTTTTAAAGCAATTTTGAAATTATGTGATTCATGTTTCTTCTTAATAACTTTATGTGCAGTTTTCTTTTATGCGATAAAGAAGTTCATATTGCACTTAAAATTGGGATTTCCCCATTTTATATACATGCATTAAATTTTACATACTTTAAATGCCTGTTGAAAAAAGGTTTGGCAATAAATTTAAATACCTTAGAAGATTTAGAAAAAGATAATGAAACAGAAATGGAACCTGTTTGTTTCACAGCAAAAATGATTTGAGAACATCTTCAACTTTCTAATCAATTGGAAAATCATTTTTTGTTAATGACATGAATTATGAATGAGCTCTTAAATTCCAATGGTAGCAAAATAGTTGTATGTCTGTGTTATGTATGTGTATGTTTATATATTTTTTATACACATATATACAGGGAGAAACTTTTAGACAGAAAAAAGTTACAAGTAAAATATTTAAGAACTTTTAATTTCTACTTAAAAAGAATGTATCTTTAAAAGTTTTTAAATATTTTTACTTGTAACTTTTTCTGTCTAAAAGAAAAAAGTTACAAGTATATGAGAAGAAAGAAAAATATTTAAGAATTTTTAATTTCTACTTAAAAAGAATATATCTTTAAAAGTTTTTAAATATTTTTATTTGTAACATTTTCTGTCTAAAAGTTTCTTCATGTATATATGTGTATAAAAAAAAATAACCGTTAGTCATTATTAACACACTCGTGGAAGCATATAGTTGCACTCATGGAAGTGCATCCTCTAACAGCTAGATATAGCAGTCTGGATATTGCAAGCTTCATAAACAATTAGTAAAATCATCATCTCAAAGTTTAGTTACCAATTACATTGTCAATAGAAAAGCATTAACACAGCAGGAGACTGCAGTTGGCACTAATTATGTTTCCTCTTGTGACAAATCTGATGTCTTACCAGTTCACACACAAACCACATATTGTCAAATAAAATTAAATAGTTAATAAAAAAAGTTTGTCTTGTATCAACTTTTTTTCAAATATTTGAAATTTGTTATTAGTCATCCTTGTTTTTTTTTATGTGAATTTTAAAGTAATTTCATCTTGTTGCTTTTGTTTTATGCGAAAATTATGGAATGTATCCCACATTTTTCAAGGTAAGTTAAGTCTATTTTTGTGCAATTTTTTTAGTGCAGGTTTTCTGTGGAATCTATCTACTGCATAAAAAGAGACCTAGGTGTATTTATATTAGTGACAATTTTCATAATTATTAAATAACAGTTGTATTTAATCTGGCTCTGCATAATTCATAGTTTAGGTCAAGGTTCATAGGTCATAGTTTTGCCTTGTTATTTCCAATGTTCAAAGTTCTTATGAACTTCTGAGCAATAAACTATAAGATTATTTTGTACATTTAATTTTGAAATTACATACTAGTCTGGGGTAATCACTCTGAATACATTAAATATAAAACTATATATATGTATATTGTTAGAATGAGCAAACATAAAGGAATGTAATAAAACTGAAATAACATAGTCATTACCTTAAAAGAAATTAGTGAAAAAAAATGAACCCTTTTAAAAATGGTTATTTTTACATAAATTTACAAATTCTAAATTTTGAGAGTTAAAAGTTAAAATCACATTTTTAGAACAGTTTCTTCACATTCTTCATAAAATTCTGAAAACAATGATGTATAACATAATTTATCTGAGATAATTATTATAAAACATAGAAATATATATTTTCTGGTGACTTCCATTGCTATTAGTTTCTTTCCATACAGGTATCTGCTGGAAATTATGTCTTGCTAATGAAAAAAATTTAACAATAAATATTATATATCAGATATTATGCATTGTATATCAGATATTATGAAAATAGAATTTTAGCAAATTGTAATTTATTAAAAAATACAATTAATTTTAAAATAATTACAAATATATATATAATATAAAAGGGCAAAGAGAAAAGTGTCAGGATGAAAGACCAAAAGGTTTTTTCACAGTGTATGTATATCACATATCTACATAAAAAATTTTTTTTCACTTTAGTGCAATATAAAATATTAATAAAAAATAGTCACAATACTGAATATTATCTGTCCTACTTTTCATTTGCCTTTGTATGAAATGCCGATAGCTTACAAGGCTTACGATAATAAATATAACTTACAAAAAATTAATATTTTTATTAAAAAAGCATAATACCCATAGATTTCAAAAAATGAAATATAATTGATTATGTGTATATGACAAAGATATATGATACAGATGCATACAAATTATATGTGAGATACTGCTTGCAGCAACAAATATGACAATAAAATAAATTTGATTTTTCATTATTATCATTATTTAATATATATATATATTTACAGCTGGTAGAAAATATTATCGTTGAAGCTTCATATAAAATTACAATTGGCTAGAATCTATGTGTTCAGAGTTATATATGCATTGGAGCACAAACAGACTTAGTGTTCAACACTAAACAGATCTTTATTCTACTGCATTATAAATTATTTATATAAAAAACATGAAAAATGTTATATGCTTATAACTAATAGAAAATATTACCACTAGTATTTCATATTTAAAATTTGTTACGTTTTAAGCCCAAGAAATTACATATACAGTTATATGCATTGGAATTTCTACAACACAAAATTTAGACAATTATTTTAGAGCATTATAAATGATTTATATATATAAAAAATGTACTTACAGCTGGTGGAAAATATTACCTCTGCAGCTTCATTCATATAAAATTATTATATATGCATTGGATTTATAATCTTTGTTTTAGAAACAAACAAAAAAATGACCATTATTTTCCATGAAGTTTAAAAACCAAAAAAATAAATAAATTAAAAACTCCTTTAATAACACGTTTATAAAAACTGCATTTTTTATTGTACAGAAAAATATATATACCATTGGAAAGCTGATTCAATAATGAAAATATATATTACATATGTATGCACTCCTTATCAATCATGCACTATATTGATTTAAAGTCAATGATTTATCAAAATTTTTGATTTTGAGGACCTTTTCAGGGATAACATTCACAATACAATAAACAAATTTATACATAAACACATTAAAAATTGCATTTAAAGACATATATGTAAATTAAAAAGCTAAATTTTCTATTTTGTTTTCAGCGATTTTTTTTTTTTTTTACCTATAAATATATAGAATGTTTGCATATACAATATACACCTGGGTCTTATTTTATGGTTCCACAGAAAACCCGCATTAAAAAAATTGCACAAAAATAGACTTAACTTACCTTGAAAAATGGGGGATAGGTTCAGTAATTTTCAGAATTCACATAAAAGCAAAGCAACATGGAAAAATTACTTTAAAAATCGCATTAAAAAAATAAGCAAATAAAGTATGACTAAAAAAAAATTTCAAATATTTGAAAAAAATTAATACAAGACAAACTTTTTATATTTTTTTATTAACTACAGTATTTAATTTTATATTTTTCATATATATTTTAATCATTACTGCTAGCGTTCATTTGGAAACTGGTAAGAAATCAGATTCGATGTGATGTGATGTATTGTGGCTTCTCCTTAAATGAAGTCAAGAATCTCTCAGCAATTAGGCCCAGAGAAACCTGTTAGCCATTTTATTTTTATTCGTGATGTGATGTACAACTAGCGCCATTTTCAGTTTAGTGCTGTGTTAATGGTTTTCGGTTTCTATATTAAAAAAATGAGATCGCAATCAAACCAAAAAGATTATACATTATCATTAGAAAGATTATTTTCAGTTTATAAAATCTTGGCTTTTTATTTTAAAAATCTAAAAGATTATTTATTTCTGTTATATATAACAAAATACATTTTAAAAGTTTAATTTTTTTGAATATTTATTGTGATATTTTTATATGTAAGTATAAATCTATTATTATTATTTACTCATTAGTATAAATAGGTTATTTACATAGAAGCTAAGATTCTCAATACAGCTTCAGGCCATATTCACGTTAGCTGCTAATATAATGTTATATTCTTGAAAAAAAAAAGTATTTCAAGTCAAAATAAGTTATTAATAATTTAAAATTCTTGATATCTAATAAATATAGTGAAATATGAAAGATATTAAGAAGAAACATAAATTGCATAACTTCAAAATCACATTAAAATAATCGGCATAAAGGTGTACATCAAATGACAATAATATTTTTTAAAAAAAATTTTTGGAATGTTTTTATGTAAACAGTACTAGCCAATTAAAAAGTAGAATAATAAAGTAATCTGATTAAAATTGAATCTTGGTTAATTTTCCATTATGGGAAAATATCAAAAGTATTAAGAAATGTAGACTTCTTATAAAACAATTGAAAAATGCAGAAATATTCTTATTTCATAAAAGTATTTGAGGCCTTTTTGATTTTTATGTTTTATTTGAGCTTCAAATGACTTTTTGGAAAGGCAATATTCCTGCAATTTCCAATTGTTTTATGACAAGTCTAGATTCATAAGATCTCTGATATTTTCCAAGAATGGCCAATTAACCAAGATTCAGTTTTTTCTATTTTTTAATCAGATTACTTTATTTTTCTATTTTTTAGTTGGATAGTACTGTTTATATAAAATATTTTTTACATGTCCATGACTGAATCCAGTCGGAAGCATGCTTAGCACTTCATGCTTGTTCTGCACTAACAAAGCTTTACTCTCAATACATTGTTTGTATCTTTTACTTATATTACAGTTTCAGAGATAAAGCAATTAAAAGTGTTAATTTTATATTATTTTGTTAAAATTAAAAAAAAGTAACAGTGGGAGCAAATTTCAAAAGCATACGTACAGAAACACACACAGACATGGCAAGTTAATAAAAACGCATATAAAGTAAACATTTTTAGGTTGTACTGTGTATTAGGTATCTTCATAGAGAAATTATTCCATCTAGCCCTCAAAAAAAACCTGTTTAAAATTTTCTAAGTTCTTCAAAAATTTTGTCAAAAAATTAATATATAGTATGACCCAAAACTTCTTTTATTTTTATCTTATAACCATGAAAAAAATCTTCGTTTTAATGTATATTAAACTTTAGTTTGTATTTTTGTTTATATTGGTTTAAGTTTTAGCACTATAAAGAAAATATAAAGATATAGATAGTTCATAATAAGGAGATGAAAATGTATTGATGAATTATTATTAATCTGCAAAATTACTGATCTTTAGACTTATTTAATGTATTGTTATGTTGAATTACAAGTATAATATTTATACCTTAATCTAGATGGAATTAAAAAGGATTTGAATCCAGACTTTCAAGCTCCCTACAGTCATCCACTTTATTCATTATAACAACCAATACACATGACAACATACATGGAAGCAAATCTACACACTTTAAGGCACAGGCTTCAATCCTCTCCATTCTCTAGCTATCCATCATATTGAAAATCTGATGATGGAATGGTCAAAGCCCTTGATGATGTTAATATTATAATCATACCCTTGTTGTCCTTAAGTCAGTCTGACCCCTCATATGGATGACTAGAGAATGGAGAGGATTGAAGCCTGTTCATTAGAGTGTGTAGATTTGCTCTCTTAATATAAAACTGAGCATTAGTTATATATATATATATATGATAATCAAAACAAGTTATAAATTTCGTAACTTGCTTTAAGTTTGCATTTTATGATCACTATATGGAGCTTTACCAATAGCTCCTAACAAGCTTTGTTTACATAAATGCCTAGAAAGATAGAATTCAAAATCTCTATCATTAGCACCCACCTCCAGACCATCTGGTTTCGAGCTTATTGGCTCACATTAGTGAAGGCTTGGGAGACTAGAAACTAGATCTAAATACCAACTCTAAAGTCAGCACTTATCAAACATGTTTCTATCAGTTTGAAAGCATGAAATTTATCAGACACATAATGTCTTCAAATCCAGTTTAACAAACTAAATAACTATATGGATCTGAAATCAGTTCAGTTTCACCATATAGTAAAAGCCTCTGCAATATATAGCATTGCAAAAACCTTCAAAGGTACAATTATGATAACCAAAACAAGTTATAAATTTCATAACTTGCTTTAAGCTTGCATTTTATGATCACTAGATGGAGATTTACCAATAGCTCCTAACAAGCTTTGTTAGGAGCTAATGGTAAAGCTCCATCTAGTGATTATATATATGCTTAGAAGATGATGATCCTAACTAACTGATGAGTGCTGGTTCAGCATAAAATATGTATATTGGAGATGATTTATCTTTTTCAGAGTGGAATGACTGTAGGCAGCTTGAAAGACTGGGTTCAAATCCCCTTTAATTAATGTATTGTTCTAAAAAATATTGATATTGTTAATAAATCTCTTCTATTTATTAATAATATATATGATTAATAGCAACAGTAACTTTAATACAACTAAACATATTAAATCATTAGAACCATTTTAAATGATAAGAAAATATTGAAAGGGTTTTCAACTGAATATTAAAAATCTAAAAGAAAAAAGACACTGATTTTTTTTAATAATAAAAGACTATACATTTATACACTATTAATTAATTTATCTCCACAGTTCACTTCACAATGTACATTATACATAAAACAAAATGCAGGATTTATATATATATTATAATTGTTTAAAAATTTGAAAAAAAAAAATTATTACTAGATGTAAGTAAGACAGATTGACACTAGAGATAGCAGCTAATTTCAAAATTATGAAGATCTATAAGCCACCAAAGTTTATAATATCCTGTATCTTTCATCATCACAATATATTCTATAGCTTAAAATTTTATTATAGACCAACTCTGGGCCCAGTTGTAATGAAAGTTCTTGAAAGAAAAATCTTTAACAGAAGTACATATTTTAAATTCAAAATTTTGGAATTGTTTCTTAATTATCTAGGAATATGGAAGTTGAACACTTACAAAGCAGATGATAAGAAAAACAAGCATGTATTTATATTGTAATGGTGTTAAAAAATTTGAAGAATGCTGTAGATAGCAAAGAAAATGAGAATAGATGTGCATTTTCACTTAAGCATAAGACTGAAACTTATTTGGATAATTGTATTTTTATATTGGGCTATTTCCATCATCTGATATGTGTACTGAATGTCTTTAGAAAAATTTAACTTTTATTTAAATATTCCAAATACATTCAACTGTTGGTAAGAACACATCAAACAGGTTAATATTTGTGCAACATTTCAAAAGGTATTATTCTCCCATCTTCTTTAGATGTTACTGGCCTGACCAGTGACAGTACTAACATGGGAATCAAACCAAGATTCTTAGATTCTTGAGTATTGAATTTTAAGGTGATGCTTTAACCAACTGAGCCATCCTGCCAAAAGCAACAGTCTGTAGTAATTTCAATACTTATGTATGAGGTTCCTCCTGATTTCTCCACTTTTTTCTAAGATCAAAGTTGATTAACGGTTTCTCATACATAACAATCTCCTGTTCAACAGAGAAATCCTAGTTATCCTGGATGGGAAAGTTGCCCCCAGCTTCACACCTAACATAACTATCCCTCAGGGTTCTCCACTGAGCACTTTGTTGTTCACCGCATTTCTGAATCCCCTCTTGCTCAGACTGGAACATGACCTCCCTGGCATCCTCATTCCTGCAATGAGTAAAAGCATCAAATGCCTTGCTTATGTAGACAATATGGTTGTCTTCCTTCCCTCAGTTGATCTCATCCCCAGGCTTCAACATATCCTTACCTGGTACACCAAAACACACAGGCTGACATTTAGCAGTGATAAATCAGTGGCCTGGCAACTCTCAACTGGTAAACAAATCCCTTCCACCTTCAATGCCAAGCCACATCAGATTCCCCCTCATGCTGTCTCCTAAGGACATGAGGGTATGGGTCCAAACCACTCTGTATCAAAGCATATCATACACCCTCAGTGCTATCACAGGCATCTACCTCTTCCTTTATGGGAAAGTCACCCTCCTCAATCTTTTAGTGTTTCCTAAAATAGCATTTACCTCCCCACTGTTCTACCTACACATTCCTTTATATCCAAAATCCAATTCCCTTTGCACCTGTTTTTTCTGGGGCAAAAAGGTGGTGGCCATCAGCCTACAAAGAACTTGTTTTCCTAAAAACCTCAATGGGTTGTGCCTGCACTACATTTACATTCTTCTGATCCAGAGATCTCACAACATTATCCTTACACTCCTAAGTCACTTTCCTGCCAACCTTGTGCATATCATTGTCACACCCACTGACACTCCTCCTCCCAGTGGCAGGCCCAGGTCATGGACTTCACTCATTGCCAACATCCTTCAAAAGGCTGGCTTTGTTATACCACCCATCAATGGCAAACTAAAGTACTGGGAGGTTTTGAATCAGACAGCAGATTACTCCATTGTGTCCCCTACATACCGCAAACTTACCAATGCTCAATTAATCCACAAATTCAAAAGGCGGTCCCTTGAGGCAAAATTTCTCAATTTCCTCATCAAAATCAATCTTCACTCCCTTCCCACAAATCAATTTTGGTCATCCATAGGGGTTTCACCAAGATCTCTCCCATATGCCAGCTCTGTAAAACTGACAATGAAACCCTCCAGCATTTTCTACTTAAATGTCCCTTTCTGCTTGGAGTGAGATATGTCATCAACTCTTGCCTTTCCTCACACAGGAATACCATCTTAAACCTCCAAGAATCCATAGAAACAGGGGTATTTGCAACTATTAGATTATCAGTTTTCCTTATCTATGCACTCTGGTTGCTCCAATGTGCCATTAGTTTTGACCAGAGTCCACTCAGCGAATCAAAGCTATTGGACCTAATTCACTCTCTCAAAACCAGAGATACCAAACTAGCCCCACCCCCACTCCTCTCAGACACTTGGGCAATCCTCCAACTCCCATCCTCTCAGCCTCTGTCATAGGACTCAATGCCCAATGAAGACATGCATTGTGGACTGGCCTAGACTACACAACATTTTCCCTTTCCACTTCCCATTCCCTTTTCACATGTATCCTCCCCCTTTTTCCATGTTGCTTTTGAAATTTCAATTTATCATATAATCACTCCCTTGTAAACTTTTTCTAACTATATTTGTATCTGTTTTTTTTATGAATAAACTTTCATCACTGAGAAAAAAAACATTCAGTACATATATTAGATGATAGAAATAGTCCAATATAAAACACAACTAGAACACCATCAACACAAACCTTCAAGAAAACATTATTTAGATAATGTTTTGCAATGATTTTGTTTATTTCAAACATGAATAATATCTTATTCATTTTGTTAAAAATAATGCCCTCTCACCTTCAAATAGCCTTCATTTTCATCTAGAATATATTCTGAATGAAATATTTGTTTTTACAAACAGTTTCTACTTCTTTAAATTTTAAATCTACAATTCTTAGTATTTTTTATCAAGTTTGTAGATTGCTTTTTTTTTTTTTTTGGAATGATATATTTTATTCTATGTATCTACTACTTTGGAAGTGATTCATTCTATTATTCAATATTTAATTTATAGTTATCATCTATTTTATAATACTATTGATAACTATTTCTTACTTAAATTAATCTTCTGATTGATCTTTAAAAAAAAAAATTATTTGCATAAAAATTGATTTCAGTTTACATAAAAAATATATAGATTTAAAAAACATATGAAAAATTAAAAAACCTTCATTTGAAATTAATTAAATCATGTGCTTAAAAATTGTTAAAAAATATCCATACATAATTGATATTATGTTGAAAATTAAAATTTAACACATTTTTTTTTATCTTTGAGTATCTATGTGTCAGAGATCTCTTTGTGACACCTAGAATTTGAATTATGCTCATATCTTCATCTATAGTTATATACTTTAATTGCTTTGTTATTCTGAAAAAAATAGTTTTGTTTTAGATTCTATTCTACTGTACTGTTATAGATTTGAATTCAAAAATAAAATAAGATTGATAAAAATGATTACAGAAAAATGCTTTAAAAATGACAAGATGAAAAATTAATCGATTAATATTGACTGAATACAATCGTGACATACCAGTAGATGATCAATAAACTAAGAAATTTCTTGGCAGGATTGCAGGAAGTAAAAAACTTCTACGTAAAAGAGGACTTATTTAAGATATGGTAAGTTCAACAAATATGCTAAATTATTATAGAGGAGGAAAGAATTTGCTATGTTCATTGCAAATAAGTATGAATGGGTTTTTGATATATAGTATATTTTAATTGACTGATACTAATGATAAATGTAACAATTGTAGAATAAATTATAATTTATTTTTTTACTTTTCCATGTGTAAATAAAATCTTTTTACAGTCTTCCATCTACTGTGTATGTTGTTGGAAAATGTATCACTTTCAGATTCAGTTTTTTCAAATTAATAAAAATACACATTTTAAAACTCATATCTATGTTGAACTGCTTTCCATTTTATAATGATTTTGTATAAGAAGGAACTATATCCTTCATTTTATATTTTATTATCCTTTTTATTGTTACCTCGTCTTCTTCTATTAATTTATTTTCATATCTTATTGCTAATATTTACACTGGTTAGCAATGTATTTTCCAATCATTTATTTCATAATATTTTAATATTAATATGCATACTTAGCTGCAGCAACATGGGATGTTATGTGAATAGTTAATCACATGTCTCATTAGCATAACATTATTCCCAACTATGCAGGAGAAAGTTTAATCTTAAGTCAATCTTGTGTGTGCTGAAAATTGTATAAAGATTCAGATCATTATTCAGGTTATTACTAGAAGTCGTTATCAACTTGTTGGCACATAATTATGTTCTGAGTGTGAACACCAGTTTCTGGATTGACAAAGTTGTATTTATAGTTGATATGAAAATGTTCGTATCTGGTAGATCGTAGTTCCTCAGTTTTATATGCGTTTCAGCAGTCTGAATAAATTGATGAGCTCTCTTCCACATTTTGTTTGATCACTTCCATCAAAGTTGTCATTGTTCTATCCTCAATTGCCATGATGAAACAGTCAATAGTCTCCCTGCAGAAACCCCCAAACATCCAATGTTCTAGCAGTATTCATCTAGCTTGATTTTTTTTTGCTTGCCAAAAAGACTCTTGTCTATTTCAACAGCTTTGTTATAACCTCCAATGACATCTGGGCAGTAATGAGATGCATAATAATCAGAAAATGATCAAAATTTGGCAACTATAAAATCTATCAGTGAAGTTTATCAGAAGTTCCCATGTACACATTATTTGACGAGATCACAAGATTAGAAAGTTAGCAGTGGAACGATATATATGTGAAATGTCACATTAGATCTAATGCATAAATACAAAATGCCACAAAATCATTTTGGTATCAGTTATTGAAAATCTCATTATAAGGAAAATATAATCATGGCTACTATGCTGGATATGAAATCTCCTGCATAGTGGTATAAGCTATATCATATTAAAATTACACTTCCTGTTTAATAGTCAATGTATCAACACTTAGTATATCAAGGCTCACCTATTCAGATCAGATTAATAGCTAGAAATTCATTAAGTACCCAATACTTAATGTTTAACTGGGTTGTATCTAGAAGTGCCCCCAAAATATCCTGAAAATTTTCCAAGGGTGACCTCAGTTCATACTATAAACATACACTGTGAACATAGTATTCAGATGTAGTATTATAATGCTGGGATGGGGGCTTGACAAAATTTTAATGCATATTCAAATTTATATATATATATGTAAAATAGAAATTTACTTATGTTTAATATTTTTTTGAGTCAACATTAAATTCAAAACAATTTTTTTTAAAAATATTATTTCAGTTTACTCCACTTAAATTTCTCTGGCCAGAAATACAAGTTAACAATTTATTAACTAGTTATTTATTTATTAGAAAACAGTAATAACAATTACCGCTATTTAGTTCCTCTGTTTATATGTCATGCAAAGCCTTCGAGCAATTTTATTGTTAAGTTTTGTTAAGAGGAAAATTTATATTCACACCTTTTTTTATTTAAAATAATGTCTACACTTTAAATCTATTCAATCTACTTCACTTCAAAAATACTACATCAAACATAGATTATATTTGTCAGAAAGAAATAAACATTTTTTTTGTTAAACAAAAAACAAGAAGTTATGTTTGAAATATTTCAATAATAAAAAAACAAAATAAAACTAAACAATGTAATTGTAAAGTATATAATGAATGAAAATATAATTAACACAAAATATTGTTTCTTGGCATCTATGCCTCTTACCCGATTTCGAATTCGGGCTAAATGAAACTTATAAATGCTGTCCATGTCTCAAAAAAATTTGGAACCCTATGCCAACCCATTTGTCCATTTAGTTATTATTCACTAAATAAATATGGCATATGCATAATCTGGATAAATTAAATGTGTTAGTACTGCGATGTCATCTCCACAATTGTTGGAGGAGGAGAGGGAGTGTAGAGAGAATAGCATACTTCTACAGGTGTGGTGACCATAGTTTACCTTTTTGCAAGTTATTTAGTTATAAATGCTTCAAAACAGTATTTATCCCATTGCAGGATGCAGGTTTCTCCAAACAATCCAGCAGCTTCAAACCATAGCTTCTCTTCTTTACACCATACCAAGAATCTCCCTTATTTCATTCATATTATCTCACACATTCATACAGCTCTCCTAGTTACAATGATTTTATATTATATTTAAATTGTTTTAGATAAGTTTTATTCTAAGCTATGAACCTAAAATGGATTACCTTTAAAGATATGTATTTCAGCATAATTATATGAACATATGATAAAATCAATTAATTATATTGATTATAAGATACTCCACTATACTAAATTAAACACAAATTAATCTCTACAGTTACATTTTAAAATATTTTCAATGAAGGATGAAACTTTCAGTTAAATTAATGAAGAATGGAAATTTTTACTATAGAAAAGAAATAAGATAAATTGTTCACAGAATTATGTACCAAATGTCTAAATTCTGCACATATTCCAGAAGATTGGAATAATGCAGTATGAATAGATATTTAAAAAATATAAAAAGGAAGATATTAAAAAATTTCTGATCTATCAATCTTTTGTATATTCTATAGGAGATAAGATTATTGCAAGTTGTCTACCGAAAGCTTTGGCTCAAACCAACCAAAAAAAAAAAAACAAAAAAAACAAACTCAATTCAAAACTGGTTGTAGTATAATAGATCACATGCAGACATCAAGAGATGTAGAAAAAACTGGGAGCAACATCACTAAAAATACTTGTTGAAATTATTGCATCCAAGTGGAAAATACAGAGACCATAGATCGTCTTCTAAATTTTTGTAAATGGATATATATATATTGTAAAAATTTAAGTTAGAAGTTAAATAGTTAGAAACGATTTTTAAAACATCCTTTTTATGGGGGGATAGGTGAGCAAATCTTCTGTAGAATGACTTGACTTTGAGTAATATAATTTTTAATTATTGAGTCTATATACAAGTACTGAAGTAATAAAATTGACTATGCTGATTTCTATGAATTTTGTTAATTTTAAAAAATAATTTATTTGTACCTTATATTAGATTCAATCATTTGGTGTACAAAAAAGTACTTTAATTAAATTTGCATAAGATACTCTTTAGTTACTAATAGCATAATGTGTTGTTAATCCTTTTGTTAAAAGGAAAAGAAAAAAACAATTCTTTAAACTTAATGTACCTAAATATTTCAGAGCAAATCTAATACAAGTTTATATGACTCAAAACAGATTTTTATGGATTTTATTTATGCATAAAAATTTTTTTCTTTAAAAATAATCATTAAATATTTATTCAATTAACATTTGTTTAAATTAATCTGTGAGAAACTGAGAAGCTTAATTTCATAGTTTCATGGATGCAGAAAATTATTAGCTAAAACAGCTGACTTACAGTTTATCTATACCTTTTCTAATCTCTTCTTTTTCATGCATTAGGAGATGTACAAGAGCATGTTCAGGATAAAATCCAAGTTCAGAATTGCAGAATCATTGTATATCAGTTGAAATATTTTCATTAATAGTTTAAATGACACAGCTATCATGAACAATTCATATGGACTCTTTTATTAAAACAGGCAAAACTTTCTATACGTATTGTCACTCAGTGCAAGCCAGGGTAATCAATGGATTCCAGAAGGCTTGTGCATAAAATCCCCAACTAGTACCTACTCATCCAATATCCCCAGACTAGTTTCTGGCTTGTGGCCTTTGCTTGTTTTAATAACAGTTATAAGCAAGCATAAGAAATGGTGATCATGTGATGTTTATAGACTCTTTTATCTTAGGTATCTTTTCTTGTAAATACATTTATACATTCAAAAAGTATTAATCTATAATACATTATAAATATTAAATAAAAGTATATTTAAGAAAATTGTGTAGAGATCCAAAAATTCTAGCTACACCACTGAACACTATAAAAAACATTATTGTATAGTCAATTGCAGACTACAATTTGAAAACTGAACATTCTAAAGTAGATTCATTAGTCAAATGGAAACATTCAGGTAAGATATTGTAATGAATGAATATTGAATATGCTACAAGTGAGTTTGATGAAAAAAATCAATACTTATTCTTTCACTAATAAATTATAGATAAAATGAAAAATGTTCATTACAGATTTGAAATATTAGAAATTTAGTAACCAAAGTGAAAGTATCATGTAACAAAAGTCATAGTAACATGGAATAATAAAGATACTTGAAGATGAAGGATGTGTTTGAAAGATATTTGTTTCCATAAAATAACTTGTAAGACATAGAGTGTTAGCAGAATCTAAAGATAATAACAAAAACAACAAGATTGCAGAGAAATTTATTTCAACATTGTACTTGAGTTGCAAAATAAACAAGAGCTTAATAAATAAACCATTGGCCTTAAAAAATGTAATGTCATGGACATGATGTAATCACTGAAAATGTTCTTCTTTATAGTAAAGAGAATTTAGCCAGTATTCAGAAATATAATCCATATTTTAATTAGACCATGCAGAAAATATTCTGATTTAACTAGTAAAAAAGTTAACATGGATACAACATACAAAGTATATTCCAATAAAATAGTAACTAGTAATTGGCTTCTCTCCATGCTATCTGCTGCATCTATTTCATGATCACTTAAAAGCACAATGTAAAATAATGGTAGCTTCTAAAAATTCTTTTTTATATGTTCCATATTGGGTAATAAACTCATTCTTAAACATTGAACATGTTAGTATGAAAAGAATTCATTGAATTACAAAATGATAAGGAAATAAATCCCAAAATTTATTTTTATTCTCAATCAAAATATTTGATTACAAAAGAAATGTCTAGTCTTGTCTTGTTTCATGGGTAATTATGGTTTGCATGATTTGGCACAGTTTATAGTGTGCCCCAACTTGGGACCAGGAGGTTTTTGGTGCTTGCCATTCTGGCGCTAGAACTTCTTATCTTCTGAGCAATGAAGCCATTAGCAATTATTTATTTTTTAGGAGTAATTATTAACATTTTTTCTAATATCATATATACTAAAACAATGTTTTATTGCCATTTCATCTTTTGTCAAGATAAAGATTTATAATAGCTTACGGATAATGAAAACTAATGAGAGACATTAACATGTCAATAACTCTCCATCCAAATCATCTGTCATATTAAATATGAATATTATTGCATTAACAACTACTTTTAACAATTTTATAATTCTATTTACACTTAAAAACAATGAGGATTGCCAATTCCTCAACAAGCTTTGTGATAAATGCTTAGCCAAAGCCAGCATTTAAAATATCTCTGTCAGGAAACCCCCAAACCCCTGACCATGGTTTCATGCTTTGTCACTCCTCAGAGAGGCACTAGGGTAGACTCTGGATAAGCATTTATTACAAAGCTTGTTGAGGAATTGGAACTCCTCATTGTTTATAACTTACAAGCTTAAGATAATAGGATCATGTGATCTATTACTCTTATTTTGACTATTTACACTTGACTTGTATGCTCTTTATATAAATACAAAATCTTATTATACATTCATCCATTGTAAAGAAAATACCTCATGCATGTAATACCTATCCTAAATTGAATGGCAGAGTAGAATACAGGTTTTAATCTCTTACATAATTTTAAAATATGAATAAATTATTTTACTATCATTCTTTTCATCAATCACTTGTTAAAGCACTTTTATTTAATTTGTTAGAATGAAAGGAATGGTCATTCAGCTTTGAAGACAGTCAACTATATTATTAGTTTTAGACTAATAACAATCTGTTTATGCATATTAATCACGATATAATGCTTAATGAAATTATTGATAAATGTATTACCTTTTCTAATAATTGTATTGTACTATTATTAATCTTGTCTTTATATAACATAAGATAAATCCTATAAAAAAGGCATATGAAATTTCTCTCAGAAGTTCATAATATCCGAGCCCCAGAATTAATCCTGGGACCTTCATATTCCAAGAAAGATGCTTTACTAACTGTGCCAAGGATGCAGATCTCTAAGCTATATTTATTAAACCACTAAGCATCACATGATCAACATTCTTTATGCTTATACAAGCTGTTTACACAGAGGCTAAACTCTCTATACAGTAATGCCACTCAGTGCAAGCCAGAGTAAACCTTCTTGCATCCATTGATTACTCTGGGTTCCACTGAGTGGTGCTACTGTATGGAGAGTTTAACATCTGCATAAGCTATATTTATTTACATAGTTTTATTTAATCTCAATAAAGTTTAATAACTATTCTTTCGAGCAAACATATCTTTGAAAAAAAATTAGGCCTCAAATTGAATACAGTATTATTATTACATTTGCCAAGTAATTTTATAAAAGAATACAAAAAAACTGATTATTCATAATGAGAAAATTAATTATCATCATTTTAAGAATTGAAATGTTTATTATTATTTTTCAAAAAGCCAAAACTAAGCAAACTTCTTTTAAATTATATTTTCTTATTTTAACATATTTGTTTTGCAAAAAAATTAAAAAATTAGTTAATTGAACTCTGTTACATGTCACATCAAATAGGCACACAGATTAATCTGTGCATACATATTATTACATAATACTTATAAACTTTGTTAAATTATATATAAGTAATTTGTGCATATATATTTATATATGTTTTATGAAGTATATAATGTTTAAAATAAATGACTTCTGATTTTAGTTGAGCTTAATACACATTTTGGTGCTGAGAACCATAATTATAGCTATCCTTGTTGAATCTGGAAATAGCTTTATAATCACTACCATGTAAAATACCCTGATTTAAATATTCCGGTGATTCGATAGCTGGATGCTGTTTGCTTTTTTGTTAATGACATTTTGCGATATACCATGTCATTTGTATTTTTCATTTCCTGTTATTTCTTTTCTATCTAGATTAGTTTAATTTTTGTGGATCAAAAGAGTGTCCATGTTTCTTTTCATGATCTAAGAATACAGGCATATATGCTAAATCATCTTCGGCCCTTTTATATAAGTATTTATGCTGCTTTATTCTTGTTGTTATATTGGTTCGGAATTCACCATAGTATTTAGCAGTACATCCTACATGATTACATTGGACAGCAAACCCTACTTGTAGACATTCTTCTTTCTTGATTTTATCTTTAGAGTTATTGATTAACTTATTTAGGTTAGTTGGTGTGCTAAGTCTATATTAACATATTGCATATTTTCTTATTTTTATTGCAATACTTAGAATATAAGACATTGTTATCCACAGTTTATTGTTATTTATGCAAAAATTTTAATTACCTTGTACAGAAATATCACACAAGTAAAGATAATAATAAATGATGGGTAACAATGTCTTATATTTTAGGTATTACAACAAAAATAATGAAAATATGCAATCATATGTTTAATGTAGGCTTTAGACAACTAACTAACCTAAATAGATAAACCAATATCTCTAGAGACAAAATTGAAAAAGAAGAATTTTCACAAATAGTATTTGCTGTCTAATGCAATGTTCTGGGATATACTGCTAAATCCCCCCTCCTCACTCTTTGTAGCACAATGTGTGTAAAATGGGGGGGAAAAAAAAAAAAAACACCTCAATTATTTACTTTTTAAAGAATCTCTCCCCAAAAAAAAAATTTTTTTAAAAAAAAAAACCAAAAAAAAAAAAAAAACAATCCCCAAACAAATATATATTATGGTGAATCCCAAACCAATATAACAACAAGAATAAAGCAGCCTAAATACTTATATAATAGGACAAATAATGATTATGTCTGCATTCTTAGATCATGAAAATGAACATGGATACTGTTTTGATCCATACAGAGTTAAACTAATCTGTATAAAATGAAATGACAAGAAAATAAAAGGGGCATAGTTTATCACAAACAACAATAATATCACTACAAAAGAGTTAGCAGCATCCAACTATCAAATCATTATACACTTTGTAAAATATATATACATGCAATATTTATAATAGCTGTCATTTAATTGTAACATATTTTTTAATTCTTTGCATTAAAGTTTTAATGCTTTATTATTACAAATACATTTGAACTCATTCTGATTTCCACACAAAAGAATCTCACATTTATATTGCACAAAATGTAAAAAAAGAGAAGTGGAAAGATCTTGTATTGATAGAATAATTATTATTGACTCAAAACATTGAAAAGGAATAGTGATGGCATCCATTTGCATAATCTGAAAGTCATTACAGCACCAAATTGACCAGAAAACAGATGAATAGAAAGCAGTTAATTAATCAATGTATAAAGAATATTTCATTTTTGTTAGTAGGTATAACATGGCTAACAAAAACTAATAACTGTCATGCAGTATAACATAAATACATCTGAGCTTGATAATATATTAGTGTTATAAAGATTTTCTCAAACATTCTAAAGAAATGTGATGTTGATTGTTTTCATTGGAAAGATATGAAAGATGGAATACATAGGAGAACTACAATTTCAGAAATAAAAGTTTTATGCAGAAAAATTGCAAAATGTCAAATAAACCTAATAATGGCCCAACGTTTCTTCTATATGTGGATGTATTTGTTGTTCACAAATTAGTTTTTATAGTCATTGCAAACTCTTTTCTAATTCCGTGTTGTTGTTTTTTTTTAATGTGTATTTTTATCTTTTTTCCCTTAGAGTTGGAATGGGCATGGTTGATTATGAATGTCTGCTGTTGTTGTTGTGACCATGACTAAAATGTAAGTCATCAAATTATATGATCACATCTAGTAATTTTTTTGCATGTGAGAAATTTCCACAGTGCCCTTAAAAGGTCATTGTTGTGTTAATGTATATTTCAGCATGTCAAGCATTGGTGGTCAAGAAGTCAGCGATAGCTGCTTTACAAGCAGTTGTCCCGGATTAGCGGGTTCGCTTCCCGGTTGATGCTATGACACATGGGAAAAAAAATGTATATTTCAGCAACAAAATCATTAATAATAGTGAAGAACTTAGTTCCTATGATAATGAGGATTGGTCATGTGAGTGTTCGAGAACTGATTAAAAGGTATGTTTATAATATGGTGTAGCTTTAATCACCAGGGGGAAAGATCCTGCCTGTGAGTGAAGAACCGTATGACATATTTTTCTTTTATGTTATGTTTATTTGCCAATCAACTTACTTTTAACATTTATTTATTTATATTTTATAAGGACTTTTATAGTATATAATAATAAAATCCACCCCTCCCCCTTTTTGATTTAATTAGAATCTCATATATTATTTCTGCGTAATTAGAAGTGAACTACAGATGAAAATTATTCAATACTTTGTCAGCCTTATTAAATGCTTTAAAACTATTTTTCTCACAATTACTTTAACATATATTATAGATATGCTAAAATTACCATTCCAAAACAGTCAATGGAACAAAACAAAATAACTTCATATATTGTCTGAAACAAATCAACTGTCACCAACAAAGAACTTAGCAATTTTATATTTCCTTTTTTCTTACTTTTATTTTTTTATTTTAAAATAACAAGCAATTATTTCAATTATGTTTTGTGTTCTACTTCATTATTTATTCACCAGCTTCTTTCTTTGTTCCTTTTATCGTAGCCATCTGGATCATTCAAACTGATTTTTGTTATTTTTAAGTGTACAGTACTTTTTAAAAATAATTTACGTAAAAAGTAATTTTGAAAACATTTTTTTTTTTTAAGAAAATAAAATTGTAATAATGAATTTATTTATTTTTTGAAAAAAAATATTATTGTTACAATCATCGCTTAAATATATGTCAGTTATTATTGCATTTCAAAAATCATTAAATATATCATGATTTTCTTATACATGAAACAAAGCGAGCTTTTAACAATAATAAATAATTAAATATTATTCTTATAAGTTGTATCTTACTGTCATTTCTAATCACTGCTTATAAATATTATAATATTTAAACACACACACACAAATTTATGTATTGTACGAGACACTTCAGAAAGTAAAAATTAATAATAGAATGGTTTATTTTCTCGGGAGTTCGTTAAAAAAATCGATTACCGGAAGTGATGTTTAGGTTCGATCCGTGGACCTTGGACTCGGACATGTTAAAAAGTAAAACAATAGGATCCATTTGAAAAGAAAAACTTTGAATATTTATGTACCTGTTATACAATAAATGTAAAATATAGCATTTAGTTTTGTTTTGTCATTCAGAGGAAATGGTTGAATCGTCTCGTCTGCTAATAGAATCTTTAGACGTAATGATCAAAGGACAAATCAATTTTCATCACATTATATATCACTTTGATAATGCCAGAATATCTTTAAACAATCATATGTAGAAATGCATGGCACAAAATATCAAAAACATGTTTTCCCCGATTCATTTTTTTTTATTGTCTTGTAAAAATATACATAGTATGTGGCATTTAAAAACCTATGCAGTTCTTAATATGGCTGAAATGATCTGGCTAGCTAAAATGCATCTTACAAGTTATAAGTAAAATATTTTATTACCTATGTCTAAAGCATATGTTTGAAATATAAGATTATATATATATGAGTCTGTTTTGCATGAATGCTGTTTAATTGTAAATAATGCTATTTTAAAATTAAATTAATTCTATTATGAAATATTTATACTCTTATTTTCGAAAAAAGCTATATGTTTGAAATATAAGATTATATATATATGAGGTTGGTTTGCATGAACTGTAAAAAGTGCTACATTAAAGCTAAATTAATTATGAAATATTTATACTCTTATTTTCGCAACTTATCATACGAACACCATTGTATATATATTATCTATCTTATCAAATTATTTTAATATTTATACCTCATTCTTACTTGACAACTAATTGTCAAATAAACTTTATAAGTTGTTTATTAAATGTATAAGATGCTGAACTTTTGTTAATATTTATTGATGTTTAACATTTTTAACTTTGTTAGTACCTATAAATGGGTGTTCCTATTACAGAAACGTTTGTCTGCGATTGTTGAAACTTTAGCGTGAACTATATTTATTATGTCTCCGTAAATTCACCCACATTGCATTGTTAATTATTTTAAAAAAATAGTTTCATACCGGAGATCCTAATTATTTCAATGTAATTAGAAAATCTGATAGATTATTTTCAATATTATGTAAATATTCGATTTAAAAATGGCAACATGTTTTATTAAATTTTAATAATAATGTACTCAAACAAATATTTATATCGAAAAAAATTAAATAATTTTAGTTTATGTTGATATATGTTTTAGCTTAAAAAATATCTTAACACACACACATGCACAAAGTATTTTAAAAGAATAATAGTGTAAGATTGGATAAGAGTATATAATTAGTTTAATAATTTATAATAACGCTGCATTATATCATAACACATTATTATTTCTTTTATTATTTTGTAATATAAGGGATTCGAATTCAGACTTTCACACAACCCTCAACTCTCCATGCCATCTCATATTGCTGATCCACCTGATCATACACATGTTGAAAAGATAAATAATCACCAATATACGTATTTCATGCTAAGCCAGAAATCATCAGTTGGTCCAGATTATTAACCTCACACATATATACAATCAGTGCTCAGTTTTGTATTAAGATAACCAATCTTCATACTTTAATGAACAGGCTTCAAACTACTCCAACCCACAACTCTTCAGCTATCCATTCCATTGAAAATTTGATGATGGAATGTTGAAATATAACATTATAGACTTACTATAATTTATAGCTAGTGAATATTGTAATAATAGGTATCTGATAGAATTTAAGTGAGTATAGATAAGCACTTCAGTCAATTAGTTTTAATATATTTTTTGACAGCAAATGTAAGATCACTGCAAATAATCAAATTATTCTAAAGTTGTGAATTAGGATCAAAATCTTTTATTACTTTAGTATTGAGAATTTTCAAATAGTCATTGAGTTCTGTGTTGATGACAAAATGATCACAGTAGGTTTAATATTGGTTTTAAATCTATATAACAAAAAAAAAGACTTTAAAATGAGACATGTAGAAAAGAAAGTTAAGAAAAAATTAGTAAAAGTTTGTGGGCCACATAATTTATTAATAAAGGCATTAAATGTTTCATGGAATGGTAATAATGAGATAATTTTGCAATAGCCAATGAGAATCAAAACATCACATGATCACCATTTCAAATGCTTAACTCAGATTGTTAATAACAGTAGCAACCTTTCTGTACTGCAGTGCCAACAGGAACCACAAGCTAGAAATTAGATAGAGGTTTTATGCACAAACCTTTTCGCATCCTTCGATTACTAAGGCCTGCACTTGGTGGAACTACTGTATGGAGAGTTTGCTACCATTTTAACCAAAGAGAAATGGAGATAAATTTGTGATATTTAAAGCATCTAATAATAAGTCATAATATTTAATATGACCCAGATAGGATTGAGTTGATAGCTTTGATTTTTTTGTTTTTAATTTTATATAATTTGTAAATAGAACAAAAAATTGATTATGGCATAGATATTATCAATTAATAATTAGTTTGATTGTCTTATATCATAATTATTGTCAAGCTTTTTGAAATATTTAGAAAAAATGAAAACATACATTAAAAATAAAAACATTTAATTTAATAGAATTCTTACAGAAGGATGATTTTACAAAGTGAATATAACACCCATTAGTCTTTAAATTGATTAAGTTACACCATAATCAAGAAGAATTAAAAGATAGCCATCTGCATTATTACTTCTAAAAAGTAAGTTAAAGTTGTAAGTTTACAAATTGATTAATATATGAATATAAAATAATTATATTGGAAAACTTTGGAGAATGTTTTATTTTGGTGCTACAAGCTAAAGAAGCTCATATATATTTTTAATAATATGCGTCGATTACTTAAGAAATTTCTTTTCACCGATGTATTACAAATGAAAGTAGTGAAAAGGGCAGCTTTAAGTAACCTAGCAGAACATCCTATGTGACATAATCAAATGAAGTTCAAAAGTCTATTAAAGATTTTAAATTGTATAACACAGTATGTAAGTAGGAAATATCTGTTTAGTGAGTAAAAATAATCAGGTTGCCATGTTGGATTAGATATTACAAAGCAAACAATATAACCCAGTACATACATATATCCAATTATCACATTTTCTTGCTGGAGTAAAAAATTTAAAATTAATTTTATTTATACAAGTTATTTCACTATGTCTCTAGCAGAGGCAAAACTCTCCATATAGTAGTGTCAGCCAGCACAAGCCATAATAACAACTCTAGCAAAGATTTTAAGAGCAATTGTCTTCCAATATAATTAAGACAGAATTTTTTCCTTTCATTAAATATACCAAATTTCTGAAAGATGGTAATGAACTTCTTTATAATATCTTTATTTTAATATTTGTTTAATAAAGAAGAAATAGCAAAATTCTTGTAATTTATACCAAGGCAATGGGATGAATTAACACCAAGCACAATTTTAACTTTATTATTTCTATACTTTAACAAGAATTTGTTAACTTGATGTTTGAGAAGATTTTAGGATAGGTTAACTTTGATAGCTACAATATATAATATAGCATTGAATTTTAATTGTATATTATTTAATAGGGTTATATGTTTTCCTGATTAAATATAGCCCTTAGATCAGTACTTGAGGGTACTTTAGTTTAAGAATATTTTTCTTCCATAAGAACAGATAAACTTGAAAGAGAAAATGATTTTGCAAAGTCAGGGGTAATTTAATCTTGTTGATCAAATTCAGTTAGCTAATTCAATTCTTTTCTTTTAATTTGCTACCTAATATTTTTTGTCTTCATTGTTAGTAGCTAATTTCAATTCATATAGGATTTTAGTCATTTGGTAATTGACAAAATGATTGGGTATTTGTTACATAGCATAATTTGCGAAAGAAATAATTTGAACAAGTAATGCAAGCATTTACAATAAGAGAATGGAATCAGATAAAATGTTAAATTTAAAGACAGATTTGGGATATTAAAAAAAAAAATCAATTAATTTGTAATCAATACAGTTAGAGAGGTTACACTTTTAGGAGGATAGATTGATAAAATAAATTGGGACCGAACTTGGTGGAGATTTTTAGTTAGTTTGGAGAAAAAATTTAAAATATTGATGCAGTATGGTCTCAATATTTGGCAAGGGTAATACTTCTCCAAAGAACAGTCAAGATTCTAACAAAGTACAATTACATTTTTTGTTTTTGCAATCAGACAATCAATATTTATCTCACCTAACCAGTTTAATCTTCTATCTTTTATCTCCAGATTAACAATTTCTAGATACATATTTACTAACCAATTTTGAATGTGTATCTGTATTGCATATGAACTGACTATTGAAAACAAAAAATTCTAAGCCTACTTTTGACCTGAAAAAATATTGAAGATTTATTTGGCTTTGATTCAAAATTCTGGTCTTGAGAATTGTAGGGAAATACAACAAGGAATTAAATAATCTCATGACATTCAAATCTTTAAAGGCAAAAATAGATGGAGTTTGAAGAATTTTATTGTGAGCAGCATGAAGTATTGCAATGAATTTTCTAAGTGTAGAATATATTATGATAAAATAGCACAGATTGATAAGCTTTTCTACTAATATATGCATCACTTTACTTTGTAAGTTATGAACAGTTTGATTAGGAAAATTTACTTTATAACAAAAAGAGAAATTTAATGTCTTTATCACTTAGGAGATCTTAAAAAGTTTGAATACCAGAAGTGACAGAGCTGGTCTGTGATCATTACCCTCCAAAGAAAGTCATTCTGTCATCACCCCAAAACAGAGCATGGACATTTTTTCAGAGCATAGGCATTTTTTACTTATACTAACCACTTTAGTCTTCTCTTAAATGATTGTGTTCAATTTGTTTTGTGGATAGCACAACCAATAGTTCAATACTAAGAAGTAATGTGATCTAATATTCAGCACTTAACACATAAGTACTCATAATTAGTTGTAATAGTTGTAGAAGGCTAATAGTTTATAAATATAAAACATTTGTGGGGATATCTTGAATTATATGAGCTTATTCTAATCCAGTAATTATTTGTTGATATACTACAAATAGTTGGTTAATCAAATTTTATGGCAAAAAATTAATATAGGACTGAAACCTGTTGAAACACGAACAGTCTTTCCATTTAGTAGAATTAAAAACTTTTGAAATGTAGCATGTGCTTTAATAAGTTAATTGATCTGATTTGCTTCCATGAACAGTTTTATTCTGATGTCTATTTTATTGGCATAAGATATAAATAACAAATGTGGTGGTAAATCTTAATATTATTAGAAACTTTAATTTATTGAGATAATTTAGAATTGATTTAAAAGTAGTAATTGATTATCTGAATTATTGAAATAAATGAGAAAAAATTATGGAATAAATTTCCATTTTCAGTATTTCTTCAATTGAAAAAAATCAAATAAATCCAATCTTATTGCATAAGAAAAGTTCATAAGAAATTCAAGCACCAGAAGTGGCAGAAATGAAATCAGTCCGAGCCCCAAAATCTGACACTCTAATATCATGTGGAAGTAATATAATTTTCTACTTCTTTTCCTATGTATTGATTTCTACTTTAACATATCATACCATTTACACCTTTTTTCAACACTTTATCAATACTTTTATTTATATCAAACTAACAGTTTCAACTGTCCTGCAGACATCATCAGAGCTCATGTTAATTCTATTCAGTTTCAATTGTCCTGTAGTCATCATCAGATCTCTTGTTAATTCTATTTTTATGGAAGAGCTCTGATGATGTCTGCAGGACAGTTGAAACTGTTAGTTTGATATAAATAAAAGTATTGATGAAGTGTTGAAGAAAGGTGTAAATAATCCTCTAACATCATACTAAACCATGCATAATATTTATTATATGTCTTCATTAATCACTTCTTTTGTAAGTTATTGAAATTTACAGAACTACTTCATCTGAGAACATAATTTGAGAATATAAATGATTTGTAGATTTTGATGATAAATAAGATTGCTTTGAAACTGTATTACAAATCATATGAAAATTGTTTTTATTTCAAATTAATTTTATATATTAAAACTGCATGTGAAATTCTTGCTACCTTTTTATCAATGTCTCAGCTATTTATTTTATCGAGACTTAAAAAATTTAAACTATTCAAACTAATGAACTGAATATTTCAAATAGCCTAAGTATTTGAACCCAAACTATCTGCTTGAAGATCTGCCACTCTGCCACCAATCAAAAAAAGTCTACATTTAATACAGTGCCATTTTTTTAATCACCTTAATTGGAAGTTATCTTAAAAAATTCTGCAAAATAAAATTTCATCATATTCTGCATTTAGAGCACCAATGTTACTCCAGGTAACATACTTGGATTGAGTTTTTGAATTAAAAAAAGAGCCCAAGTTATTATCTATTAAGATACCCTTACCTTATAATAACTTTTAGAACTACACATTCAAATTGAGAATATAAAAAAATTTTTTTTTTTTAAAAAAAAAGGTAATTTATTAAGTCTTTTCAATGAATAAACAATATCAAGCCAATTCTAACAAAAATAAGTTGTTTTTAACTTAATCGCTCTCATGTTCATTTAAAAGCAATGGGTGTTTCTTCAGAAAAAGCTTAGTAGTTTCACAGATTTAGAACAAGTTTATTGTTTTTAATATCTTAGCTTTGGCCACATTACCTTTATTGATTTTTTTAAGTGAAAAAAATCTGAATAGGTCAGTATCTTATGGACAGTTGGAAAATATCAATCAGCTTGATTATTGTTCTCTAAAGGAAAGATTTATTTTAAGGTGTTTTTTTTCCTTCTTGATAATACTTCATATGAAATTCATTGCTAACATCAACACCTCTCCAAAATTGACATAGTGTTAGAATTTTTTAAAAATATTTTAATATTTATAAACATCAGATTTTGAAGTAAAATTCGATAGATTTATCATAAATCTATCTTTGTTCATTTACATTAAAAAACTTAAAAAATAATCATTCAATTTCTGAAAGAATGTATATAACAACTAAGTTGATGACAATTACAGTACATTTTCTTAAATACAAGTCAGTTTTTAAATATTTAAAAGTTCAAATGTGATTTTTAGAATATTATTCATTAATAAAATAAAATAAAAATTAAAAAAAAAAAAAAGTCAAATTTATTAAGTTTTAGTCTAAAATATTTTATACAGAAATGAGTGCATTTTCAAAAACTCTCACCAGATGTAACAATAGAAAATGGCAAATTAATACACCAATTATTTCAGAAATTTTAAAATGCAATATTAAATGAAAAGGAAACAGTTCCAATATATATACATTTGATTATTGTATTTGATCAAGATTCAAGTAATAAACTTTATGAATAAAATACTTTAGTCTAAGATTAATTTTATTTATTATATATAGTAATGACTGGAAGGTTGCTATTCTTCCACATGCGCCTTACTATTACTTTCAGACAGCCAATAGCTGTTAAAACAGCAGTCTGAGAAGTGATCAGACCACTGTTTTAACAGCTATTGGCTGTCTGAAAGTAATAGTAAGGCGCATGTGGAAGAATATCAACCTTCCAGTCATTACTGATTTAATAACAACATGCGATTTAAACAAAATATTATTATATATAGTACATATTCCATCTCTTAAATAAACTCACTGTGTTTGTAAAAATCTTGGCTGGGATATTTACATTTCAATCTTTTTTTAATTAGAAGGTAATCAGTCTTCATCATGCACTGTTTAATCATGTTACTAACTCATTGATGTTATAGTGAGTATAGAGAATACTCTCAAAACCAAATGCAAGATAGAGACTTTTAAATGATAAGATGGCCATCTTGTCTTTGTACATAAATGCAATTATATAGTCAATCTAAAGCATTCAGAATGAGAGCAAGAATATTTAATCTTCGTAACTATATGTTCATTATATTACTAAATTATTAAGCCCAGTGAAATTTTCAAATGTCGAAGACTAACTATCTTTAGATTACGAATTACTAATTAAAACCACTTGTAAATTATATTGTTATTAAATTGATTTTCAGTCTTTTGTACTTGGTCTGAAATCTGGCTAACAACAATAGATTAGGCTTGTCAGATAATTCTAAATACCCAAGAGCTTTGAATTCAAACTAGTCTATTTATGGATCAGCTATTAGGTCAGAATATATGTATATTTAATTTTAAAAATTTTCATTTTAGTGCAGGGATTGATCATTATCTTGTTTATGCATATTTATTTTAATATGTTCATGAGTAAAAGTGATGATTTGTGAATGGAAACTTCATGTATATGGCTGAAACTTATTTTGCATACTAGTACCATTTGTATTTTAATTCTTTTAAAACAAATTAACTTGATGAACTTCTACCATCTATTTTAAGCTGATCAGAAATTTTCCCATCCAAATAAAGTAAACCGGTGAAAATAGAATAATAATAAAAAAATACTTGACATTGTTTCAAAGCTTGTACTTTCTTACTTGGAACATAAATAAGTATAAGCTCTGGGGAAAGTAAACATCAGACAATTTTTATTAATTATTATGCTTGTATGACTTGTTACAATATAATCACAGACTTTAGAGTTCAAGATTCACTATCATGGCTCATCTCTCTTACTTCAAGTGCTTGAACTTCTTATGAACTCCTGAATAATAAACCATTTGATTATTGTACTATATGGTTTGATGCGTTGATGGAATGGCAGACTCTGAAGCTAAGATCCATGAATTGCAGTTTAATTCTGTCACTTCTGATGGCCAAATTTTTTATGAATCTCTATGCTGTAACTTCTTAGGTTATTTTTTTATTATCATGTACTAATGTGAAAATTTGATGTCAATTTCAAGATCACAATTGAAGAATAAAACAGACCACTATCTGAACAAATGAATTTAAATTCAGTTGGCATTACTGTTCAAAGTATTTTTTTAGTAAAGACACATACACTCTTGTTCAAAAAAGCAGATAGAGAGCTATAATTGAACATTGTTTTGATATCATTTGCAAGAAAAAGTCTATTGTAGAAGACTTTATAACAAACAGTACAAATTCCAAATAAACATTATAATAGTGTATTGGTTTTATTTGGACAAATCTGTTCCAAAGTTGGTTTGTAGACATTTCAAAACTTATCTTTATAGTATTGTTATCATTATCTGTGATAAATTTTATAACATTTGTCTTAAATAGTAAAGTAAAAAAGTTGTCATTTGGAAGAGGTGGAAAAAAAATTATAACCATTAAGGCTACAAATAGTATGAGATACTGCTAATTTGGAAAGGTGCATAAGATTTATACTATTCAAACTGATTTAATATTTTCAAAATAGAAACATACTTAGGAAGTTCAAAGAAGGATGCCTGTTTATTTTAAAAAATAACATAAAATTAAGGCATTTGAAAATTGTGTTGTAATATACTTATTGTAGCCATTGCAGGTTAAATTATTTGTCAATGATTTATTTTCTCTTATGAATCAACTTCAATTATATATACTGCTAGAGTAAAGATGCTAATTTTCAAATTTATTAACTTATCCTATTTTTAAATATTATTTTGTGACAATTAAGAATAACCTGTAATTTAAATTTTTTAAATGTTTTGAATTTATGATATAGCTCTAAATACTAAGGTGCAAGACTAAATTCTTTGAAAGAGTGAAAAGTTATGAAGAAATGTTATTATTTAATATTCTACTATCAGATTACAAATTTTTTGACATGGAATAAGTATTTCAATTGGAAAGATATTCATTTTCTGTATTGCCAATTTACTAATTAAAGCAATTCATATCATAGCTGTTTATTAACTTTTTTAAGAAAGATTATGAAATAAAAGTTATGAGTCTTTATTTAAAAATTTATTTTAATGATTCATAAAAAAAGATAAAGAAGAATCTTGGTATCAGTGGCAAAAGGAATAGACCAGTCTTCCCATTAGCAGTAAAGGCCAATTATATACATATATGATCTGCATAGCACATTATCCTGCCTTTTTCTTATTCCTTTAGTGAAAAAAATAAATACCTATTTACTAACGAATATTGAATGGTTGCATGGTTTAGTTATTGATAAGATTAAACAAAGCAAAACTCTCCATACAGTAGTGCCATCTTGTGCCAACAAGAGAAACCAATGGATGCCAGAAGGTTTGTGCATAAAATTCCTATCTAATGCCTACACAAGCCTTCTGGCATCCATTGATTGTTCTTGTTGGCACAAGATGGCACTACTGTATGGAGAGTTTTGCTTTGTTTTGAATTGTTTAATAACAATTATGTGCTAGTATGAGATAGTGGTCATGTGATATTGATAAGATTAATGAAAATAAAATCTTAATCATGTTTGTGACCAGAGAAAATTCACAATTCAACTTAGGTGATTTCAAAGCTTTTTTAAAATTAAAGATCATGTTCAAAATAAGAGTCATAGATCATGTGACCCTATCTCTTAAGCTTGTAAGTTATAAAAACAATGAGGATTGCCAATTCCTCTACAAGCTTTATAATAAATGCTTAGCCAGAGCCAGCACTTAAAACATCTCTGTCAGGAACCCCTCCCCAAACCCCTGACTATGGTTTCGTGCTTTGGCACTCCTCAGAGAGGTGTCAGGGTAGGTTCAGACACTAGATCATGTTCTTTGGTAAAATTCTTTTTTTGCATGCATTTTAATTAGCATGTTTGTTCCAAGATTGTGACAAACAAATTAAAGTATAATTTACTGGCTATTTTTTTATATACATATACATTAATTAAAGCATAACAATATACTGAAGCTGAATAAAAATAATAAATATAACAATAATTAACTATTATATACAGTCTTTCAATACACAGAAGTACTTTCAGTTAATTATTTAACCCTCTTCAATTGCTGTTAAATTCAAATAATATAATGAAAGTAAATATCATCAACTCAAATCTCATGAATTCTGAATTTTAACATTAGCTACTTGTCTATTAATTATATTCATTTTATTTCTATTTAAATTCTTCTTTTATTATGGTTTTTCTCTGCATCAAGAATCTTAATACTTTTAATATCAAATTTAAATTTATATTTACATGTCCTTTCACAATCCAAGAAAACTAAAGGATATATAAATATAAAATTAAGTTTCATATTGAAAGTGTTAAGATTCTTCATGAAGAGAGAAATCACCATAAAAGAAAAATTAATGAAGTAATTTTAATAAATAGAAATAAAATGAACACAATTAATAAACAACCTGATAATGTCTGCTTCCAGTTATGTTTTTTGAATTTAATGGCAGTCGAGGAGGATTAAGGAATTAACCAAAAGTACTTCTGCAGATTGAAAGTCTGTATATAATAGTTATTTATCATTATATTTTTTATTTTATTGTTACTATATATATATGTGTGTGCTTTAAAAATATTGGAATTCTATATAAAAGAAAAAAAGGACTTTAACTTAAAATTACAATTGTAAAGAAAAAAAATTATTTAACTTATTCTTAATCCTTTTCAGAGTTGTATAAATGGAAATAATTTTAGAAATGCACTTCAAATATCAAAGTTTCCTTTTTACATAACTTGACGACGATATTTCTCTCAAAATTACAATCTGTTAAATTCACTATTGTTACTAGAAGATCAGAAAAATGCTGATTTATACAACATGAAATATATTACTAATTAAATTACAAAAGCATTTATAATGTTACATTCAGTTTATTAATAAAATATTATAATACAATTTTTATTAATTTTATTTAAGGCATAATAAGATGAATATCAATAAGAAACATTAAGAAATTCATTCATAATTTTACTCTTTATAATTTTCTGCATTAACATATTATGAAACAGTCTTTTTTTTATTGATACATATATATATATACTGAAGTATTTAACTATCTATTAGTTAAAATTCTCCATTGCAACTATGTTAGAGTTAGTGTTCTTTCATAAAAGTCATTCATTGTTCTTATTTTATTTTCTGTTCTCTTCTCAACTCTGTTAAATTTTTACAATGTTTGTATATATAAACTTTTATGAATGTTTGAGTCAAATAAATTCATCTTTATCTCAGTCAATTAAGGCTAATTATATATATATGAATAGATTAATTGAGTACAGATGAGGAGAACTTTGAAATTTTTTCTTTCAGATAGACCGTCCTTTTCCAACAAAGAAGTTTTTAACCAATAATGGTAGAAAAATGAATATCTAGTTAGGATAAAGATCCCAGGTAAATATGGATTGTTCAGATAATTATCAATGTGCTGCATGATTGTAATATGATGTGACCATCCCTATTTGTGAGGAAAGAGTCATACTATTATGGGTGCTGAAATTTATGGTGACTTTAATTTTAAATTAACAATTTAATATATGACAATAATTTCAGAATTTAAGTTGTTTATAAATTTTTCTTTAATACAATTTTTAAATAACATACACATATTTAATTTATTTTTTCAAAGTAAAAGATAAGAATTCAGAAATTGCTCTACAATGTCCTATAAATGGTGTTAAGTGATGAATAAAAATTAATCAATTCAAATATGTACAAACCTTAACTTTACTTACATAAAAAAGTACACATTAGTAAATTATATTTTCAATCATTGGTATAATACAAATTAATGAAAAAATCCACAGAAAAGATAGTTTTTTTAAAAAAGATTCAGCTTTATTACTGTCTAGCGACTTATAATGAAAGCATGCTAAGCAGTAATAAACCTGAATACTTTTTTTTAAAAATACATTTTCTGTAGAAATTTTCATTAACAGTCTTGTATTATATTAACTCAGAAAAAAAAGGAAATTATTTATAGTTGAATCATAGGTGTAAATAATTAAGAATTAGACATCACATGAAAGCCATATTAGTTATACAAGATATACATAAGAACAAAAACCCTAAGCATACAAAAATAATGATAAATATTGATATACATTTTACTGCATCTTATTTTTACCTGTGGTCTAAATTCCCTGGAACATAATCCCATCTTCTTTCAGAATCCTTCATATAGCAAGTAAAGTCATCTTTTCAGTTACATTTTTTATTTAATAAATAATTCCTCAGATCTATATTAGATTTCTGGATATACTTGTTTGTGCTAGGGATGAGGAGAATAATAGAATTTCTATTTAAATTTTACTTGTTAATTACTCTCTCAGATCTAATCTATAATTGATTGATATACATTTCCTTACTTATTCAATTAATTACTTACTTGAAGACTTAATTAAATACATTCTTATCATTTCTAATTTACTTTTACACATCTTTATTTTTTGTTATCTATGTGTATACAAACTAAATCATTCTATATATGAATATCAAACGTCTCTCTAGACTGTAGTAATATAAAATATTATTGGTAGATAATAAAAAAAGCAAATTCTTGGGTTAATTTCAAATCTTGGGATTTTTTTTTTTCAAATTATCACCCCCCCCCCCCCCAAAAAAAAAAAAACAACAACAAACAAACAAATAACTGTATCTGTCTCATTACGATTATTTGACTAAAAGTTTTTTTTCTGGCTGATAATTGTGGAAATTAGTCTTAATAATCAGTAAACATTGGTTATATTACTACTGATGTTTGGAGATATTATTGCATTCCAAAATAGGTGTTTTTATATAGGAAACTGGGGGGAAATGTTGAAATACAAATATTAAAGCATTTGCTAAATTTTTGTATTTATATATAAAAAAGAATTTAACAGAATTTTGTTTTTGGCCATATCTACTACATATTATTTAAAAGAACAATTATTATTTATATGTTTGAAAACAAAAGGGAATAAAAAATTAAAAATTGTTTCTGTTATTAACAAAAATTATAAATTATTTATGTTTTTAAAGAGTGAAATAATATTTATTTCTAAGCGAAAAATTAATATATTTTTGTAATGGCTATTACAATAAATGCATTTTATTATGTAAGTTTTCTGGCCAAAGACGTGAAGTAACTTTGCAATAGTGCATTACAGTCAAGTAATAATATAGTATTATCAATGGCAATTTCCAATTGCATGCGCCCGCTTTAACAAAACTTTTCTATCTCAATATATAATTAGGAATCATAATCACTCATTAACATGCATTTAATAGAGTAACTGACTTTATTTTTATAGACACCAGTCCATTCTTAACACGTTTTAACTCAATCAATCAGTTTAAAGAAATATTTCATTAGAATATCGCAAAAGACATTTCGAGACAGCAAAAAATACCATTCTTTGGAAAAAAGAATGCCAGTTATGCATTCAATTAATTACGACAGCAATAAGATAGTTCTCAAAAAGTTAAACTGTGTTAAATACAATGTGTAAGGAATTTTAAAAATATTTCCTCACTAATACTTTTCATACCATATACAATAGTTAATATGCATATATATGTTTGACAGTAATGAATACAGATTGTTAGATGATTGAAATGCTTTGATTTAAAAGAGACATAATTAGCTGAAACTCAGAATTATATATAATAGAAGAGCTAATTTCTTTATTACTTAAATGAGATTGTAGATATCACTGAAAAGTTTTCATATGACATTGATAAATGGTAAAAATAAAAATTGTATCAAAACATTCTTAAATACAATTAAACGTAATGCTATTTGAATTAATTCTTCCGCTAAAGGATTGAAAAGCAGCTTTAATGAATAATCAAAATGATTTTTAAATAATTTCTAATTTAAATTAGATTTAAATGTGCAATTGATATATAAATAAATTTATTACTTAAAACACATCATTTCTCAGATCGGTTTTCTACAATATTTAAAAATATCCAGTGAAAATACAATTTAGATTTGAAATATAATATTAAGTTTAAAAGGATTTTATTGTTTAAGTGTTTCAATGTTATATAATTTCTTATATATAAAATCATATTTAGGATGATGATGATAATAATGATGATGATGATGATGAAACAATATTATTTTGTGTTTAAGATAATTAATTAGCTTATTGAGATTTTATGGTTCAAAACAAACAAACAAAAAAATATGTATATAGGACATATACTGATAAAACAAAAGTCAATTCATTATTCCAAAAATACTTAATTTTCTCTTATGTTTGTTTATTTTATTTTATTTTTTGATTCTGGAATAAATGCTGCATAAATACAGGTAGAATACTATTGTGACAAAATCATTGGCCTTTTGAAGATTCTGAAAATTTAAGAATTTGAATAAAATCATGCAATTATATTGATTAAAAAGAAAAATACTTTAAAAATACATTTTTACCATGTAAAGTGAAGATATACCATATAATACTAAATTATCCATTTACTTTACTACTGTTAAACAATGCTTTATTTACCACCCTTTTTTACAGTTTACAGTTTCGATTGCTCCAGAAATCTTCTTCAGAACTTTATATCTTCTAGCCTCTAACTCTAAATTCAAATTTTAAAAATTTATCAGTACCCCGCCCCTCTATTTAATGGACAATTTAGTATTATATGGTATATATTTTGGCAATACATAAGAAAGAGTAGTTATTATACTTCTTAAAGTGAAGGTAATTAATTCCTAAACTCATGGAACAGTGGAGCTATGAACTACATTGTATCTAACTACATGATTTTAATTATACATTATCCAAAGAAAAATAAAAATAAACAAACAAAAATGTAAACAAGCACATACAAAAAAATCATTAAAATTCACAAATTTTAAATATTTAACAGCCATTTTTCCTTCTCTGAGCACCATATGTGATTATATATATTAATGAAATTTCTTCAGTTTATGTTGAAAGCCCATACATTTTATACTTCTATTAACCTTTCTGAATTTGATGTGCAGTATTTTGCATAATAAAATATTTTCTGAGCACAATACAACAGGTTTTATAAAATTTTAGAACATACCAAAAATTTATACTGTTTTAAAATAAAATAATTAAAAAGATCCTAATTTCTTGATAACAAGATTGCTGTTATGTTTCAATAAGAGAAAAAAGTTAGTGAAAAAAAATTGTCTAGAATATATGTAATAGCTATAAAAGTTGAATGTTTCACTATTCATATTAAAAATAAAATATGGTAATTTTTCTTTCTTATTCTTATTGCTTCAATGAATGCATGAAGAATCATAGCCTCAGTAAATATATGTAAAACTGTCCTATCAGTTTATTATTAATAACTATATATTATTTTTTAAAATTTTGCTTATTTTATAATTTAAATTTTTATTATTACTAAACATATAAATAAGTATCCATGTTATATATTGTAACGAGCACAGACGTTCGTTACATTGTTTTTTTTTTACATTTATTAAACATGAAAGTAAATTAAAAAGTTCGCATTTAAAAATTTTCTTTAAGAATTAAAAATTGAAATTAAATATCATCTTAAACTCGTATATATTAAATCGCACAGATAATGAAAAATTATTAAAATAAAACTTTATTAAAGAAAAAGTATTTTAAAACTAAATTTTAAAGAGATTTGGAGATAAAATTATATCTTTAAATATATCTTTGATTTGGAAAACAGGTTAATTAATCAGAAATGGAAATGATAAATTTAATTAGTCAAATGTAAACCAGCCTTGGGCATCTAAATGTAAAAACATCAGTCAGATAGGAAAACAATACAAACAAATAGCCAATGAAAGAAATCCATCGGGAAATCGGACCTCAGCGAAAGGATCATCACATCGATGACATAATGCCAAGTCAATCCTTCGAATACGTATAAAAGGAAAATTTGGAAGTGATTATTATTGATTATTTACGATGTGACAGATATGTGTTAGTGCGGAAGTGAAGGAGAAGGGATTGAAAAAGACTCACGTTCAATCCTTTCATTTGTTATAAAATGGAAAAATGAAACATCGCTTTTCTTATATTCAGAGGACCACAGGATCATCGGGAAATTTAACGCTGGATTTCAAACGGCAAGCAACTGTAAAAGATGAACATTTCTAAAACCGTAAGAACTTTATAAAATATAACGAACAATATTAATTTGAAAACACTAAGAACTTTAAATTTTAAACTTTCCTAGTAATTTAAATGTTACAAATAGAATCCTATCTGACCAAACTAAATTCTTTATTAATAGTGTTATTTGATGTATTTTGTTTTCTTATTTATGTAAAATCATTTCCATTTATTTATTTTTTGTTCTTTAAGTTTTTATCATGATTTTTTTGTTTTTCGTTAAATTAATTATATAAATGTTAAACTTAAGTCGGGCGTGAATGGCTGTATAGATTTGTAAAGTTATATTAGGGGAGGGTAATCTTAGGTTATTTGTGTCATTGTTAAATTGGGTCAATGGATTGGATATATTGATGTAGTTAGTAGATGTAGTCGGAGATTCGCTACTGGCAGAATCGCTTCATACGCCGCACTCTCCCGTTTTGCCTATGGAAGGAATTATAAGACGCAGAGCGCAGTTCCTTTCTATGGAGTTTTTTTTTTATTGCTCTTCTTGTCTGATAGATGTCACATTCCTATTTGACGAGAGGCAATTTCTTCTCTTAACTTTTGGTGCCACCATATTTCGTATTACATTGAATACATCGATATATCAGATGGATTGATGCCAGTTTGACTGCGAATTTTAGCCTAAGGTTAAATAGGAATAGAATGTTTATTTTCAAAAGCAAATTATGTAGTCTATTCATACTCGACCCTAAATAAAAATGCATTAAATTTAAGTTGTTTATGGACGCTTGCATGGATTGGTTATCGGTTAAGTATGTTTTGGGTTTTCATATTTGATCAAAATATATAGACATTTGATAAATAATGATACCTTATGGTGAGTATCTAAAATGTATTTATTCGGATGTCTTTTAAGTCATTGGTGACAATGCAAGTATCTTATGGTGAATACTACTGGGTTACTTATAAATTTCCCTCTGCAATTGCCAGTATCAATGATTTTATATTTTGATCGTTTATGTTTACTTTGAGATGTTTTTAACCATGTAATCTATGTAACCGATCTATAGCAACATATTAAAACAAGCTTTTATAATCCCATCTGTGCGAACTTAATTAAAATGTAAACTTATAATATAATAGAAATTAAAATGTAAATTAAAATCTAAGGTAAAGTTAAAAATAATGTTAAATGTTAAAATGTAAAACTAATACTAAAATAATTTTAAATCTTATATATATGTGCATAAATAAATGTTTGTACGTTAATTACTGGCAGTGGCTTATTTTATTTATTTTTTTTAATATTGAAATATAATTAGATAAGATATTATATTATTTAATCTCTGCTATTCCACTGAGCTAGTGACATGGGCTAACGACCGGAATCAAAATTTAAAAAAAAAAAAAAAATTTTTTTTTTTTTTTGACTTACGTATCTGCCTACTTTATAAATTTTTCTAAGTTCAAATGCCTAGATGGCGCCCTGTAGTGCAGTTTACGTTAAGTCACCTTCTCCGTATCATTACAACTGGCGAACCAACTCAGGCCGATCTTTAATAAACCACAAATACCCTAAGCAAATTTTGTCAAAATGAAATATTTGTATCTATTTACATATAGTCGTATACTTTAAATCTTATAAAAGCACTGCCAGAAGAAATTGCGCATATATATTAAACACAAGAAAGTGTAAAAAAAAAAAAAAAAAATTTAAAACTAATTTTTGTTTAAAAAAAAAAAAAAAAGTCAAAAGGTTGCAATAAATATGTTTTTTTTGTTGTTGTTGATATATATTATGCTTTAACGTGTATAGGCACGCACAGCCACGTAAGTTTATGATCGAAATGTGGTACCTTACGATGAGTACCGTTGGGAATTTACTTCAGTGTAATCCTATTTAAGCATTTTAATCAGTCATAAATAAGTTGGTGGTATTTATAATTGTGCTGCAAATATACACGTATAAATCCATTATCTTTCAAAATATATTTACTTCAATGCAACCTTCTTAAATAAATATTATAAAATAACTTGCTTGTCATGCCGTGTGTAAAAATAAAATGTATAAAATAAAATAGAACTCTTGTGGGGAGGGGTGTAAACGTAAATGGTCCTTAGGTAAGCGATAGTCAACATTTTCTTTTTCTTTTTGTATATAGTCTTTTTGTAAAATTATTAACCGGATGTTTTGTAAATGTCTTCGTCAATCGTGTACCGTAATTACTAACCCTAAGTAAAATATTTTTTTTTTTGATCATTTTTTTTAAGCAACTTTACTGATATATAACGAGCACAGACGTTCGTTACATTGTTTTTTTTTTATATATTTATTAAACATGAAAGTAAATTAAAAAGTTCGCATTTAAAAATTTTTTTTAAGAATTAAAAATTGAAATTAAATATCATCTTAAACTCGTATATATTAAATCGCACAGATAATGAAAAATTATTAAAATAAAACTTTATTAAAGAAAAAGTATTTTAAAACTAAATTTTAAAGAGATTTGGAGATAAAATTATATCTTTAAATATATCTTTGATTTGGAAAACAGGTTAATTAATCAGAAATGGAAATGATAAATTTAATTAGTCAAATGTAAACCAGCCTTGGGCATCTAAATGTAAAAACATCGGTCAGATAGGAAAACAATAGAAACAAATAGCCAATGAAAGAAATCCATCGGGAAATCGGACCTCAGCGAAAGGATCATCACATCGATGACATAATGCCAAGTCAATCCTTCGAATACGTATAAAAGGAAAATTTGGAAGTGATTATTATTGATTATTTACGATGTGACAGATATGTGTTAGTGTGGAAGTGAAGGAGAAGGGATTGAAAAAGACTCACGTTCAATCCTTTCAGTTGTTATAAAATGGAAAAATGAAACATCGCTTTTCTTATATTCAGAGGACCACAGGATCATCGGGAAATTTAACGCTGGATTTCAAATGGCAAGCAACTGTAAAAGATGAACATTTTTAAAACTGTAAGAACTTTATAAAATATAACGAACAATATTAATTTGAAAACACTAAGAACTTTAAATTTTAAACTTTCCTAGTAATTTAATTGTTACAAATAGAATCCTATCTGACCAAACTAAATTCTTTATTAATAGTGTTATTTGATGTATTTTTTTTTCTTATTTATGTAAAATCATTTCCATTTATTTATTTTTTGTTCTTTAAGTTTTTATCATGATTTTTTTGTTTTTCGTTAAATTAATTATATAAATGTTAAACTTAAGTTGGGCGTGAATGGCTGTATAGATTTGTAAAGTTATATTAGGGGAGGGTAATCTTAGGTTATTTGTGTTGTTGTTAAATTGGGTCAAATGATTGGATATATTGATGTAGTTAGTAGATGTAGTCAGAGATTCGCTACTGGCAGAATCGCTTCATACGCCGCACTCTCCCGTTTTGCCTATGGAAGGAATTATAAGACACAGAGCGCAGTTCCTTTCTATGGAGTTTTGTTTTTATTGCTCTTCTTGTCTGATAGATGTCACATTCCTATTTGACGAGAGGCAATTTCTTCTCTTAACTTTTGGTGCTGCCGTATTTCGTATTACATTGAATACATCGATATATCAGATGGATTGATGCCAGTTTGACTGCGAATTTTAGCCTAAGGTTAAATAGGGATAGAATGTTTATTTTCAAAAGCAAATTTATGTAGTCTATTCATACTCGACCCTAAATAAAAATGCATTAAATTTAAGTTGTTTATGGACGCTTGCATGGATTGGTTATCGGTTAAGTATGTTTTGAGTTTTCATATTTGATCAAAATATATAGACATTCGATAAATAATGATACCTTACGGTGAGTATCTAAAATGTATTTATTCGGATGTCTTTTAAGTCATTAGTGACAATGCAAGTATCTTATGGTGAATACTACTGGGTTACTTATAAATTTCCCTCTGCAATTGCCAGTATCAATGATTTTATATTTTGATCATTTATGTTTACTTTGAGATGTTTTTAACCATGTAATCTATGTAACCGATCTATAGCAACATATTAAAACAAGTTTTTATAATCCCATCTGTGCGAACTTAATTAAAATGTAAACTTATAATATAATAAAAATTAAAATGTAAATTAAAATCTAAGGTAAAGTTAAAAATAATGTTAAATGTTAAAATGTAAAACTAATACTAAAATAATTTTAAATCTTATATATATGTGCATAAATAAATGTTTGTGCATTAATTACTGGCAGTGGCTTATTTTATTTATTTTTTTAATATTGAAATATAATTAGATAAGATATTATATTATTTAATCTCTGCTATTCCACTGAGCTAGTGACATGGGCTAATGACCGGAATCAAAATTAAAAAAAAAAAATTTTTTTTTTTTTTTTGATTTACGTATCTGCCTACTTTATAAATTTTTCTAGGTTCAAATGCCTAGATGGCGCCCTGTAGTGCAGTTTACGTTAAGTCACCTTCTCTGGATCGTTACAATATATATATATATATGTAAATTTTACTTAAACACTACCAATATGAGTAACAAACAATCTCAATCTGTTGTCATGGTAACCTTTTAACAATAAAGATGAAAATCCACCCTTTTTATGGTATATGTTTATATAGACTCTAAAGATTGCAATTTGACCACAGAGTAAAATTATTGATACACAAAGAAGCGTAAATAAACCTCATTAAACAAGAAAATATAACCTGTAGTGAAAGCAGATTAACAAATTGTCAATTATAACTTGCAAACTGCCCTCCACTAATATATTACTTAAATACTAAAGAATGCATAAAGCTAGACAGGCTTAGAAATATAAATTATTTAAAAACAACACTTAAACAACACCAATATAAATAACAATCAAGGCAAGCCTTTTTTAATAATAAAGGTGGAAATCTACCTTTGTTTATGGTCAAGTTGCAATCTTTAAAATCTATATAAACATATTAGTAATACTTACTAAGGCTGTAAACCTCAAGAAAATGTGCATAAAAATGTGAAGGTAGGGATCTCCACAGGTCTTAACCACAAGCTTGCCTTGAAAAAAAGAGGGCAACTCCTTCCTACTTCAACCTACTTTTTATATGAATAGGTGAAGCTGAAGTGGTTAGATCTAAGAGCATGAAACTATTCAATACTTCACTGACCAAGTCCACAATTCCTATTACACATTATTACTTACAAAATCTTTTGATTTACAATGAGTCAAGGAAAGATTTTATAGTTAGAAATCTATTACAATAATTTAAAGTTGGAATTATAAATTTATTTAAATGCACATTGATTACGTAAGTAATATTTACTAAGACTGTAAATCTCAAGAATATGCACATAAAAATGTGAAGGTAGGGACCTCCACATGTATAAGATCTTTCCATTGACTTGTAAATCGAAAGATTTCGCAAGTATTAATGTGTAATAGGAATTGGGGACTTGGTCAGTGAAGTACTGAATAGTTTCATGCTCTTAGATCTAACCATTTTAGCTTCACTTATTCATATAGAAAGTAGGTTGAAGTAGGGAGGGGTTCCCCTTTTTTCTTACAAGGGGTAAGCTTGTGGTTAAGACCTGTGGAGATACCTACCTTTGTATTTTCACACACATATTCTTGAGATTTACAGCCTTAGTTAATATTACTTATGTAATCAATGTGCAATTAAATAAATTTATAATTACAACTTTAAATTATCATAATAGATTTCTAACTATAAGATCTTTCCATTGACTCATTGTAAATTGAAAGATTTCATGAGCATTAATGTGTAATAGGAATTGTGAACTTGGTCAGTGATGTATTGAATAATTTCACGCTCTTAGATCTAACTGCTTCAGCTTCACCTATTCATATAGAAAGTAGGTTGAAGTAGGGAGGGGTTTCTCTTGGGGTTCCCCTCTTTTCATCCAAGGCATAAGCTTGTGGTTAAGCCCTGTGGAGGTCCCTACCTTTGCATTTTCATGCGCATATTCTTGAGGTTAACAGCCTTAGTAAATATTACTTATGTAATCAATGTGCGTTTAAATAAATTTATAATAAACATATTAGACAATAAATGAAGGTGGATTTCCACCTTTATTGTTAAAAGGAAATTGTTCTTGATGACAGATTGAGATTGTTAATTGTGAGTTGTTTTATGCCATATACATTGAATGCAAGGGGGTTTGGAACAAAATATAGCATAATTCAAGGCTTCACTTTACATCAAAAATCTTGTATAAAAATAAACCATTATAATGGCTTCCATTAGTAAAAATTTAACTTGTTGCAATAGATTACAAATATATAATAAACTCTTAATATTTTATTTTGAAAAAGTATCTTAAAATTATGAATCAGTAATTAATGAATAAATATTTTATAGACCATATCGTTAAGCAAAATACTAATTTGTGTGTTAATATAGATCATAAAAAGTTATTAATAAGTCTAATGCAGTTCCATTTGGTAGCTATATTAATGATAATGATATCAAAGATGCTATAAAATCTGATTCACTACAATTAAAATCTAGCAAAAAAATCAATTAACATAATGTATATTTTATAAATAATTTTTTATGCACTTTATACACTATATGGTCATTTTTTCTGTTTGCAATTAAATGGTTTTTAACTTCTAAAACCAAAATTTTTTAAACAACTTTTTAAAGTAAATATTGTTTTTTATTATTTTAAAAAGTGTATTTATATAAAAATAAAGCATGTAAAAACTATATAATTTAATAACATAAATTATATTTCAGATTTATTTACAGTGCATTTTATTCTATGATCAAAATTTTTTTTTTACATTATATAATAATTATAATATAATAACAACTTAGCTTAAACCACGGCACATGCGCTTTACAGATGGAACGATATTTATAATAATAAAACTTTATTTTTTAAAATAAGAATGCAAACGTTTTATGATGAAAGATAAGTGGTTTTGCAATTTTTTAATTACAATAATATTAAATCAAAAGTAAATAAATTCATTTCTGGTGGAGTTTATTACTGTGCATGGTCAAAGTTTTTTTTATAAAATTATATAATGAATACAACACTTATTTATTTATTTATTTTCATTGAGAATATTCTTTTTTTAGTACAAGAAGTCACTTGTTTTCAATTCTAATATAATATTTCTATATTCGTCACTTTAAAATAGATTAATAATTAAAGAATATTTAAATTTAAACACGAATAAAAGATTAATTTAAAAAGGTAGAAGAAACTGTGATTTTCAGGTGAACTGAATAAATATTTGAAGTTTTCACCATATTTTTCTATTCTTACTTGTTTTAAAAATATACTTTTGGCTTAGAATTTCAAATCTTTTGTGTTTATATATTGTGCATAATTAAAAACGCTACGTATTTTACAGATTTTCTTTCATGTATGTTCAATTGTCAAATCAATTAATTCTGCATAAACTTCGTGAAGTCCAATAATGTCACACTTTATATCAGTTAGTTCTTTCTCCAATTCATATAATCTTCCTTCACTTGAAATGATCTGCAGTTCAAATAACATAACCATTGAAAGGCAATCTGAGTCTCAGATTAGCACAATTTCACTTCAATCGCCAAACCACTACCTTATCTGATGACTTTACAGTTCCTGAGATTAAGAGTCATAATTTAGTTTTGTCTGCAATGATTATAAATATTTAAATTTTTTTATTCATATATACATTTGTCCTCCTTTAAAAAAATAACTGATATTTCTATAAGAATTATCAGGCAACTGAGAGGAAATATATTTCTTGATGTCAAACATAAAGTCACTGGGTAATGCAAGTTCATGAGTAGCTTATCCTTGTTATTTACAATATAAATAATGACCGACTGATAATACCTGAAATGACAAGAACATATGTAGTGAACCTTGGGAATTTGCCCTGTTGAATTCTTTTAAGATTTCAAAGAATAGTAAAAAAAAATTCTTCCAGTTAACAAAAAAATACATTTATTTTTATTTTTTAACAATTCAACTTTTTCATTAATGAGTATAAATACTTACAAAAGGCTTTAACCTTTGACACTGCGCTCTTCTAAATATATTTTAATGCTAGAGGGAGTATAATATGGACATCATAGTCCATTATCATGTTATCATTATCATTGAAAATATTCTTTTAATTTGTGGATTTAATAATTATTTTTTTCAAAATCCATAATTCTTTGAACCATAATTTAATTGTATTAATCATTAATAAGTCAGGTTCTGATTTAACATTTTTATGCAAGCAAATTTATTTTAAAAAAATGACATGCAAATATTTCTAATTACAAATAATATATAAAGTATATTTAAAATGTTTTTATAATTTTGCAAAAACATTTTTGTGGCATTATTACTAATAATTTTTTAAGTTTTTTTTTTTATTATGTCTAGATCAATTACAACATCATTCTCAAAATCAATCTCTTCCCCTTTTCAGTTACCCACATTTTGATTAAAACATCTATTGTTATTATTTGAGCCAATTAGATGAGAATAATCCAGGATAAAAATATGTAGTCAAATGTTAGTGTCAAGGACATTAAATTCCATATTTTAATTGATGCATAAAATATACTCAAAGTAAATATCAATAAGATATTTTTGTAAACCTTCCATTCCATTAATAAATAAAATGTTTACAAAAAAATCTGTATTGCATGTTATCATTATAATTAATATTAAACCTGTTTTTAGTACATGGAATTACTGTGATATCACAATTATATATATATTGTAATAGTAAAAAAATGTCTGTTCTGGCTTCACTTGGATCACCAAATGTAATAGTCATTACCTCTAATAAAAGATCTTATTCAGGTTTCACTTGGATTGCCAAATGTAATGGTATTTAATTAGCTAATAAGGCCTAAAGAATGATAAATAAATTTATTCAAGCTTCACTAAATGTAATGGTATTAAAAAATTGCCTAAAATGTTGGATCCCAAATGTAATATCATCTTCACAGTTTTCTTTTCAAAAATAGTTCATAAATTTCAATATATATGAATCAGTACATCAATTTCTTCTTTTTAAACCTATAGTAAAGAATAGAATGTAAAGTAGTCGAAATGTTGGTATAAAGTTATATTTTTTTTTTTTTTTTTTTCTGGCTGGGGGGGGGGGGGCCGCCCGAAGGGGGGGGGGGGGGGGGGGAAAGTTATATTTTTTACAATAGTCATATAAAAATAAGATTTAAAAAGAAGTTGGTGTATTGATTTATATATATCAAATGTAATAATATTTAAATTACCTCAGGTAAAATATTTATCTATTGTGCAGACTAGCTAATATAATAACATAAATATTAAAAAAATAGACTTTCAAGGCTTAGATTATTGAGGAAAGAAATATGCAATTAAATCTACTATTAAAATGTAATTTGAATTATAAAGGAATTTTATTAAAATTAAACTATGTTTGTAAATAGATAATAAATATTTAAACTTTTTTGCATTGTTAAAATTATTTATTCCACAAGTATTTTATTGATTTATAATATTATTTAACTTTTTAGAAACTTTATTACAGAATTAGTTACTAGTTACAATTATATACGATATGAATAAACAATAAATAAATAAGAGTAATACTTCAATTACAGAAAAACAGTTTAATTAATAAAATTAAAATTTAGTTTACTATAAACAACAATAATAATAGAAATATATATATAATTAAGAAGTAAATTAAATATTCCTTGTTGAATAATTTACACTTGAATATTATATATTTATTATACTTATTATATTACCTTCTGGATTATCTACCTTGTGTTATAAACAATGTACAGTAAGAAATTTTAAAAAAGGTTATATATTAGCAGAATTATTACTAAATAAATCCATAAAAGTATATTTGCAAGAGTTAATTAGTACGTTTAATTTGTTTATATATTAGCACAATTATTTCTAAATAAATCCATAAAGGTATATTTTGCAAGACTTAATTAGTATGTTTAATTTGTTTATTTTTATTAGTAAAATAAACATAAGCTTATTAATTTACATTTCATAAAATTTATTCATGTTATAAATATTTATTAAATACACAAAGTTTCATTAATATAACCCATAAATATTCATACATGAAAACCTATATATTTATACTAGATATAAATGAAACAAACATTTTTATTTAAACAAACTAAAACAACCATTAATAAATATGTATATATTCTAACTATTTACTTAAACCTTTTTTTTTTTTTGGTAACGATATATTTTTCACGTATACTAAACAAACATGTATTTCCAAAACTTAATATATATATATTAAACAAGTATTACCTGGTGAACTTTTCTTTTCTACTCACAAGAATGCCCATCAAACTTCAACTCCATTGAAAAACACAATATTTATTGTGTACAACAAAATTTTTATGATCCACTTATATATTTTATATAAACACAAGCACAATAATAATTCATAGTTCAAAATCTATATATTCAGCTAAAAATTCCACATTGTGTATACATACTTATTCTAAGTTATTAGCTTTCCTTGGAGAAAAGAACTACTTTCTCAGTTTACTACACACACGCGCGCGCGCGCGCACACACACACATATCAATAATACATATATATCATGGGTGGGCAAACTTTTTTGACTGCAGGTCACGTGGACTTCTATAAGATTTCTAGCAGGCTACATCTGAAAAAATGTTTTTACTTTCTGTACATGAAGTATGCATAACAGAGAAAAATATTAGATCATGCCATAAACTGACACTTTATTATCAATGATTTTCACGAAATAAAATTTATAAAATTTATTTCAGGCAATTTTAGAATGGTGTTTAGCATATACTTATGTACTGTATATATGTGTGCGTATGTTTGTAAATAACTGAATTTTGTTTTTATGTTAACTTGAAAACTACTGGTTCTATGCAATTCTCAGTTTACCGATAACTTGAAAACTAATATAACATGCAAAAAAAAATTATTTGATAAATATGTTCAGAGTAAAAATTGGAGATATTTTTTTGTCTGATATAATTTTCTATAAAATTTATTGTTTTTAAAATATATTGAATGATCTTATGATTTACAATAACATGGTAATCATGTATTTTATGAAAACTTCATTGACAAAAATTATGCATAGATTAATCAATACAGTGATGTCAACTGCATATGGCCAAAAAAACTGTATTAGGGCAGGCTCGCGATCATGATATTACTGCAGGATTTGAGAGTGTAGAACTTGATTTTGAGGGTGGCCCTGAGGTTGTTTAATGCAAGTATAAACCCTGGCTCACAATCAGTTTTATAATATCAAACATATATTGATTGTTTTATAATTTAACTTTTTTTATAGTAAATATGGGTAGAGGGCCCATAAATTGCCTACTTTGATATATGTACTCTTAAAATCTATGTTGTAATGAGCACAGACGTTCGTTACATTGTTTTTTTTTTTTATTTTTTTTATTAAACATGAAAGTAAATTAAAAAGTTCGCATTTAAAAATTTTCTTTAAGAATTAAAAATTGAATTTAAATATCATCTTAAACTCGTATATATTAAATCGCACAGATAATGAAAAATTATTAAAATAAAACTTTATTAAAAAAAAAGTATTTTAAAACTAAATTTTAAAAAGATTTGGAGATAAAATTATATCTTTAAATTTATCTTTAAATATATCTTTGATTTGGAAAACAGGTTAATTAACCAGAAATGGAAATGATTGTTAATTAGTTAAATGTAAACCAGCCTTGGGCATTTAAATAAAAACAGCGTCAGATAGGAAAACAATAGAAACAAATAGCCAATAAAGAAATCCATCGGGAAATCGACCTCAGCGAAAGGATCATCACATCATGACATAATGCCAAGTCAATCCTTCGAATACGTATAAAAGGAAAATTTGGAAATTATTAATTAGTGAATGATTAATTACGATGTGAGAGATATGTGGTAGTGAAGTAGAAGGGATTGAAACAGACGCATGATTCAATCCCTTCAGTTTTGCTAGGAAAGAAAGAGAAAGTGAACTATCGTTTTTCTACATTGAGGACCAGTTAAAACAAAAACCTCCGGATGGATAAATAAATCGGCCAACAGAATATCAATCTTAGGACAGCATGGGAATTCACGTTCATGGAAAGCAACGGATAAAGAGGAACTGTTTTAAACCGTAAGAACTTTATAAATAATGAACATTAAATTAAACTTTCCAGAGTTAAATGATTGCAATATTATCCTATCTGACCAACTTAATTTATTAATAATGTTATTTGATGTATTTTTTTTTATATATATATTTAAAATCATTTCCATTTATTTATTTATTTTTTTGTTCTTTAAGTTATATATGATTTCTGTTTTCCGTTAAGGTAAATTATATAAATGTTAAACTTAAGTCGGGCGTGAATGGTTGTATAGATGTGTAAAGTTATATTAGGGGAGGGTAATCTTGGGTTATTTGTTTCGTTGTTGAATTGGGTCAATGGATCGGATATATTGGTGTGATTAGTAGATGTAATATTGATTCGCTACGGGCAGAATCGCTTCATACGCCGCACACTTCCGTTTGCCTATGGAAGGAATTATAAGTCAGATACCGCAGTTCCTTTCTATGGAGTTTTTTGTTTTATTGCTCTTCTTTGCAGATAGATGTAATATTCCTATCTCATGAGAAGCAATTTCTTCTCTTAACTTTTTGTGCTGCCGTATTTTATTACATTGAATACATCGATATATCAGATGAATTGATGCCAGTTTGACTGCGAATTTTAACCTAAGGTTAAATAGGGTTAGAATGTTTATTTACAAAAGCAAATTTATGTGGTCTATTCATACTCGACCCTAAAGAGAAGTAATTAAGTTGTTTATAGGCTGCATGGATTGTTATTGGTTAAGTATGTTTTGAGTTTTCATATTTGTAAAATATATAGATCGATAAATAATGATACCTTAGGTGAGTATTAAAATGTATTTATTCGGAGTCTTTTAGTTATTGGTGACATGCAAGTATTTATGGTAATGCTATTGGTTAGATAAATTTCCCTCTTTCATAATCAATAATTTTGTATTTTGTGTTTATGTTTACTTTGAAAGTTTTAATTAATCATGTAACGATCTATAAAATATAAAAAAGCTTTTATATCCCATCTGTCGAACTTAATTAAAAATGTAAAATAGAATATAATAGTAAGTAAATAAATTAAATAAAAATAAATTAAAAAGTAGGTTAAATTTAATAAAACATAAAATATTTTAAATTTATATTTATAAATAATTTTATGCTAATTACTGAGTTATTTTATTTATTTTTTTAATTAATAAATAGATAAGATATTATATTATTTAATTGCTATTCCACAGCTAGTGAAGCAACGAGATCAAATTTAAAAAAAAAAAAAATTTTTTTTTGAGAGTATCCCTACTTTATAAATTTTTCTAGTTCAAATAGATGGCTAATTAATCGTTTTGGATCGTTAACCAACATGGCGATCTTTAAAAACCATAACCACAAATTTTATCAAATAAATATTTTTATCTGTTTACATATAGTCGTATACTTTAAATCTTATAAAAAACGACAAAGAAACTATATATTAAACAAAAATTAAAAATTTTTAAAACTAATATTTAAAAAAAAAAAAAGGTGCAATAAAAGTTTTTTTGTTGTATATTAGTATCAAAAGTTTTAAACCTTACATAGTACCTTTATTACTTAATGTAACCCTATTTATCATTTAATAATAAATAAGTTGTGGTATTTATAATTGTTCGCAAATATACACGTTTAGCCATTATTTCTTAAAAATATTTATCTCAATCAACCTTCTTTAAATAAATAATTTATAAAATAACTTTTGTATAAAATAATAAAAAAAATCTTTGGGGAGGGGAAAAAAATGGTCTTAGTGATAGTAAAATTTCTTTTGATATATCTTTTTGTAAAATTATTAAGATTTTTGTAAATCCAATCGTGAGTAATTACTAACCCTAGTAAAATTTTTTTTTTTGATTTTTTTAAGCAACTACTGATATTAAAAACGTTCGTTACTTGTTGTTGTTTTTTTTATTTTTATTAAAAGAAAGTAAATTAAAAAGTCGCATTTAAAAATTCTTTAAGAATTAAAATTGAATTTAAATATCACTTAAACCATAATATTAAATGACAGATAATAAAATATTAAAATAAACTTTATTAAAGAAAATATTTTAAAACAAATTTTAAAAAGATTTGGAGATAAAATATATCTTTAAATTTATCTTTAAATATATTTTGATTTGGAAAAGGTTAATATGAAAAATGATTGTTAATTAGTTAAAAAAGCCTTGCATTTAAATGTAAAAACACAGATAAAAAAAAACAAATAGCATGAAGAAATCAGAACAGACTCAAAAGGTAACAGATACATAATCCAATAATCCTGAATAGTATAAAAGGAAATTTGAAATTATTAATAGTAAATTAATACAAGATATGTATGGGTAAAGGTAAAAGAAGATTCAATCCTTAGTTTTTAGAAGAGAGATAACACGTTTTTCCACATTAAATTAAAAAAAACTCCGATGATAAATAAACAACAAATATCAATCTTAGCAATAATCACGTTCATAGCAAGTAAAGAATTTTAAACCGTAAGAACTTTATAAATAATAACATTAAATAAACTTTAATTAAATATTCAATATATCCTATCTGAAACTTAATTTATTAATAATGTTATTTGATGTATTTTTTTATATATATATTTAAAATCATTTCCATTTATTTATTTATTTTTTGTTCTTTAAGTTATATATGATTTTGTTTTCCGTAAGGTAAATATATAAATGTTAAACTTAGTGGATTTGTATAGTGTAAAGTTATAGGGGAGGGTATCTTGGTTATTTGTTTCGTTGTTGATTGTAATGGATGGATATATTGGTGTGATTAGTAGATGTAATTTGTCCTATAGATTTCAAACAGTTGTATAAGGAATTATAATCGATCAGTTCTTTCTATGGAGTTTTTGTTTATTTTTCTTTCGATAATTAATATTCCTTCTCATAAACATTTCTTCTCTTAACTTTTTGTGCTGCCATATTTTATTACATGAAACATCGATATATCATGAATTGATCCAGTTTGACTCTAATTTTAACCTAAGGTTAAATAGGGATAAATGTTTATTTAAAGCAAATTTATGTGTCTATCATACTGACCCTAAAAGAAATATTAAATTTAAGTTGTTTATAGACACTTGATGATTTTATTGGAAAGAAAGTGAAGTAATCTAAAAAAACAAAAAACACAGCCATCTACATTTGAGCTAGAAAATTTAAAGTAGGCACGCTGTTAAGATTCCACTTTATTTAAATATTGATCACCAAGTCACTAAGGGAGATAAAAATCTATAAATTTTATATCTTAAATATAAAAAAAAAAGCCACGCAGAAATTAAAATAAAAATATTTATTTACACATATAAAATAACATTTAAATTTTGAGGAATAAGTTTAAATTTTAGATTTTTATATTAACTTTTAATTTTACATTTACTAAGTCTCAAAGTTTAATATTTTATTTAGATAGTCAAGTATAAAGAAATCATTTGAAAAGAAATATTCCTGATTTAACCTTAGAATAAATTTTACAAAAATCATGATATCATGTATTCAATACATGATAAACAAAATACTATACTGTCAGGAAAGTAATCAAAATAAGTAGAAATAAGAGAATTGATCTCCAAAAGAAGGTGAATTGAAGTAGAAAAACAAAAACTTTATAGGATGACTGAGTCTTTCGACTACAAACCCATCCATAGGAAAAGAGGGTTGTGGTATATCTATAATCCTGCCCGTAGACCTCATACTACATCTACTAATTACAAAATATACAATCCATTGAACAATTCAACTACAAATGAATAACCTAAGATTACCCTCCTTAATATAACTTTACAAAACTATATAGCCATTCACACCCGACTTAAATTTAACATTTAAATACGTTCCACAAATGCATTTTATAAAATTTGTTTTAAAATGTTGAGTAAGATCAGCGCAAGATTCATAAAAACATTCAAATTAAACACAACCGATCAAAATACAAAGTCATCGATAAACGTCACTTGCATAGGGAATATACAAACCATTAGCATTCATCGTAAGATGCTTGAGTGATATCGTTGACATATATTCTAATCGAATGGAAAACCAAACATTATCAACCTAACAATCTATGACGCTATACCAACCTAAATTTCATCATTTAAAATTTAAACAATAAAAATTTATAATAAGAAAGAAAAAAGAAAGATTTTTATAATGAAAAATATAAATAAACATTATTAATTTGATTTAAAAACTTAAAAAGTAGATAAGAGTCTGTTTTAAATTTAAGTTGATTGTTTATTAATTTGTAAAACTTGAAAAGTTCTTAATTGATTTCAATAATTGTTCATTTATATAGTTATGGTAGAAGAGTCATGTTCCGTTGAATCCACAGGATTTCTGAAGACGTCTGATATTTTGGAGGTAGCATTAGTGTTTGTTCTGGTATCACAGTCTTTGATTTTTAAAATAAGTGAGTGAGGAGACAAGTAGTCTTGTGATAAAATCATTGGAAAAACTGACTGGAACTCAATATTTTTTCTTTTTATATCTCTATGGATTCCATGAAAAAAACGTCACTGTTCTGTTTTTTGTTATGGTCGGCCTTTATTTCTTCATTGGTAAGCTAAAATCTTTCTTCTCTTATCTAACTTTTCATCTGACTTTTTAATTAAAAGCTTTTAGATATTTAATAAACAATCATTTCCTTTTATAGATTACAGGAATTAATTAATACCTGTTTTTATTTTAACTTACGTTATTTTTTTATTAAAATATTTTTATATTTCAATCTTGTATTTTTTTATTAAAAAAAATACGTTCAAATACTTTTTTTTTTTGTTTATGAAAAAAATATTTTTAAAGTTTAGCATCTGTGCGAATGTATATACGTTTAACAATATTTTAATTTTAGCGTTTAGTTTTTTACTTTTATTTGCGAACTTTTAAGTTTTTATTTTAAATAAATGTAACGACATATTTATATATCGTTACAATGTATATCTGATTTTAGAGAAATATAACCTGATAAAAAGATTATTTATAGAATTTAATGAAAACCTGTAATGGCCAATGAATTCATGCTTGAAATGTCATGCTTATAAAATAAATTGATGTAGTATGGGTGTATATATTGTACTAATACAAAACAAAATGGTAGCAGGAGTGATGAATCACTATCCATAAAACAGCATAGTCATTGAGCATGAGAAAATAACCAAAGAAACAATATCAGAATCCAATATAAGTTATAATGTAGCATCACTAATCATAAATACTCAAGAGCCAGAAATCATCCATTGTGAATTGGCTAATCATAGTCTATCCAATGCTAGACTTAAGGCATATTATAAAAGCAATCGATCAATATTTCATTTGCATGCACATACATAAGTGCTAAAAATAATTATAAAAGTAATTCTATACCAAAGGTTCCTGAGAATCTTATATTAATGTTGTTCATCATCATTGCTCTGGGCCATCTGATTTTTTGAATGCACTGATGATCAATAACTTAATTATCAAACTATAAAATAAAGTGAAGTATATGGACTTTAGAGATGACTTTTAAGACCTTAGTGTAATCCGTATAATTCTGCAGAGAATCATCTGGATGTGCACACATACACTTATATTACATAGTGTAAATATCATTATGCCTGAATTAGTTTTAGGATTACAAAAATCCAGGAAGTGTGAACAGATAAATATACATGCTTAATTCATTTTATTATTAAATCATTTCACTGGATTAACCTACAAATTCATTAAATCAATCCCACCCATTGGTAATTCACAGAGCAGATAGTTAGAAGAATAAATACATCAAAAATAATTTTAGATATTATTTTGAAAACAATTATTTAATAAAATTAACTAATAAGTAAAAGAAAAAGTTTGTAACGTAATAATGTGATAAACTCCAAATTAATAGATTTTGTTGAACTTTACACATGTAATGTATATATAATTTCATAAAATTCTTATGATTATTATTCCTTTCTGATGCTTCTTAATTAATTAACATTTAATTTAAACAGCTAATCCCTTACAATAATCAAAACCTAAAAGACATTTCACAATAAAGAAAACAATTTTAACTGGACTCTTCCTCCCCCCTTTTTTTTTTTGAAAATGAGAATGTCCCAATAAAATTATTACTAAATAAAATTAGGGTATTTTCAGCTCAGACTTTCACAGGACCCTCAACTCTTCACACTATCTCATACCACTGATACACTTGACCACATATAATCACTAATACACGAATTTTGTGCTAAACCAGCACTCGTCAGTTGGTCAGATTATCATCTTTACATATATATATGACAGGCTTCAATCCACTCCCCCTCCAACTCTTCAGTTGTCCATCCTATTGAAAATCTGATATTTATGTGTAGAGATGATATGGATCAACTGATGAGTGCTGTTTTAGCATGAAATACATGTATTGGGGATTATTCATTTTTTAGATATATATGGAGTCAAGTGTATCAGTGGTATGAGATAGTGTAGAGAGTTGAGGTCGTGTGAAAGTCTGAGCTCAAAATACCCTATATATTACATTGTTTGTACAGGTATATATATATATAGCCTGTATGTTAGATACGAAATAAAATTAGAAAAAACTTTTTAACAAGCTACTAAAAATATATTCAATATTCTTAATGATTCAGCTTTATATAAAGTAATTGTTTTAATGAAGATGTATATACATGGTTAGTTGAGAATTTCTTGTAAATCTTGTAGGTAGAAGTTTATTTTAGTCAGTTCTTTGGTTCCAGGTTTTTTGTGACAGCTTTCTCAATACTTATTTTCATTCAAATCTTTTTTTCTTTTTATAGCTTCAGGTTTCCAGTATAACAATTATTTTTATTTCAGGTTAACACAAATTTAATTGAGACAACCATGAATTTGGATGGAACAATAAATAAAACTAGTTGAAAGTTTCTGTCAGAGGTATTTCCTTCTTCTACATTTCTTTTACTCAAATTGGTTACATAATTAGGTACTAATGATCACCTTTAGGAAAAGCTTAATTCATGATTCTTGTACTCCATAATATTATATTACTTTGCAAACATCATGTTTTTACCTATGATTCATTTAGTATCAGACTTCTGAGCTAAACTTCTAACTGCTTAACTTATAACTACTGAATTCTGCTAAATTCTGTGTCCAGATTCTCTTTTGTTTTTAAAAAACAACCCTGACATTGTTCTTCCATCTAATCACATGATTACCTCAGAAATTACTGCAATAGCACATGACCAATTGGTTTAATTTTACAAAAAAGTTTATCCTTTTTTAAAAAAAGCAAAAACTATTTATACACTAATAAAAATACTTTTAATTTCTTAAGAGTTTAAAGTTCTTACTCTCTTTTTTTGTTTTTATTTTTTAAAAAATAAAACATTCTATTTTATACATTAATTTAAAAATAATTTTAATTTTTAAAAATAATTTTCAATTTTAATGTTGTTTTAAAAAAACAACCCTGATATCAATTTTCTATTCAATCATATGATTACTTCAGAAATTATTAACCAATTGATCACTTTTTATGAGAAAGATTAACTCTTTTTTAAAATATAATTCTATTTATACACTAATTGAAAAGTATTTTTAATTTCTTCAGAGTTAAAAATATTAATTTCTTTTTTTTTATTTTTAAAAAATTAAAATATTCTATTTTTTTTTATGTCAAATGCATTGACCGGGAAGTGAACTCAGGCCAGCTGCTTGGAAGTCAGCTATGCTAACCGCTGGGTCACCAACCCCCCCCCCCCCAGATCCTAATTACTTTTTAAAATATATATATATATAATGAACTACATGAGGAAAAATGATGTATTTTTTCTTTCTTTTACAGATATATCTGATAAAAATTAAACATTATTATTAAAATATGTTAAATTTGTCCCACAATCATTTTATATATGTAAATTTTTTAATAAGTTTAATGAAGGTAATTTTTTATTTTACACTTTGGCTATCTTGCAGCTTATTCTCAATTTATATATGTAGATAGAGAGATATAAAAGTACATAAATATATGGATAGATAGACATACAGACAGATATACAGATAGACAAACTGAGACAGATAAATAAATTACTAAATTGATAAGTAGTTAGAATACATCTGCTACTGTAGTTTTTCAATAGTCATCACCCAGATGAAATTATAAGAATTCTCTTTAATCTTTTATGATCGCTAGACTTTATTACTTTAGCATATTATTAAATGTCATTGGCATGGGTACCATGTTTCCATTTTGTTTTTTAATTCATTTTATTTTTTTCTAACAAAGAAAACAATTTTTTAACTTGATATAGTCTATACAAAATGAAAATATTTCTGTAATAAAAGAGGGACGGATTATGGAGACATATCTAAATAAGATGATATAAAGTATGCAATAGTTTTTAAAATAGATGCCTCATTAACTAAAATTTTACAAAATACATTTGCCTTCAAAACATCTGACAGCATTATCAGACTATTTTTTCTTTTAATTTCTTAACCAATTTAATTGACATATATATTTAATATGTTCTGCATACACACACACAATGATTATAAATTTACAAATCAATTTAATACATTATTTTTGTCAAAGCATTTATTAAGCTTTCTTAATTGAGAAGCTTTGAAATGCAACAAATTTGTGACATTTGAATTTGTCAGTTACAATTCTCTTTCTTTTAAAATCAACAATGGAACAGAGTAACTTTTCAATTCTCATTTTTATGGCTACTGCAAAATTAAAGTTTAGTTTATTTCTCTATCTAATCGTATGTTTTATTCATTTTTATAAATATTGTTTTATGAATGTACCAATATAAAAAAAAAAATACATGTCCACGATATTTTACTGTATAGAAATTTGACTGACATTAAACTATATAAAGAATGAATAGGATCTTATCTCTAGGATTAATTAAAAAAAAGTGCCATAGGAAATTAAGATTTACAATGAAACATGTACACTAATAGGATTATCTCAGTCTTAATATTGTTTTGATCCTCATTACTCAAAATTAATCAATTATTAAATAAATGAAGACTTGCTTCTTTTTGAATCTTAGAGGATGATAAATACAACAAACATTTGAACTGCATGTTGCTTCTTCTGCACCTTACAGATGGATAAGTTGATTACTTGAAAAATATGACTTGAGGGCGCATATGAGATATATAGCAAAACATCATATGACAGCACAAATCATGTGCATACCAAAATCTTCATCCATTACTAGAAGTTGATCACATCTATAAAAAATTTGATAGGAAATTTCTCCTAATCTCTACAGAAATTAACATAACTACTATGGACATATGCTTCATATTTATTTACACAATTTATTTATGAATTAAATTATTATTCATTTACAGCCTTATATGAATTCAAAATATGAGCATTGTATGGCCTTTTTATATCATCTTGTAACATGAAAGCATATTCACCATGCTTCATTTTAATTTTATATGGTCCTTCATAAAGGATTTCAAATTTCTTGAAAATATGTTTGCTTAGATAGGCTGACATTGGTTGTCTTTACAAAAACTTTGTCACCTATCTTGAAAGAGTAAAGTGTATGATGTTATTATCTATGCTTTTTTCACCCTGACTACACATTTGATTATAAACTTTTTTTTTGGTCAGAATTTATATTGATATCCTATCTAGTAAAATTTTTATGAGGTTTGATGCAGATTTCCCAAAATGAAAAGAGATAGAGTCATATCCAATAAATTTATTACACACCCAGTTAATGTAATTCACAACCTGATCCATTTCACTTACCCAACTATGATGGTTGTTATGGACATATACTCTAAGTAATCTTTCCAAATATGTCACAACCCACTCACAGGGGTGAATTGAAGATTAGTTGATATGTGTTTAATTTCCTCTTTTGATACACAACATTGCCATTCCACTCACATAAATGGTTTTCCATGATCCATTATAACACTTTTAACTTTCATGTTTTCCAATAATTGGAATGTACTGCTTTTTCAATAATGATTTTTGTATTAACCTGTACAATGCCTCATTTTTCAAAATGATGGAGGTGGACCATAAAAGTCAATTGTGGACATTTCATTCAGTTTCTTGGGTCATATCAGATACAATACACTGACAATATTTATGAGGTGTTTAATTTGGAGACACACTTCACATTGCCCTAATATAGAAACTATATTGCAGTACATTTCAGCCAATGAAACAACTTAATGTATACTCCACTTTTGACAACCAATATTCCTGTATAAATAATGTACATAGATAATGAAATCTTTTCTAACCCTATATACACCTCCTTTAACTTGTTATTCCAACATTTCATTCCTAATTTGATACCAAGAAGCTATCTTCTTTTGCTCTTACAAAGGTCATGTGTCATATCTGATCCTCTTCTGGAGCATCATTTCTTTGTAATTCATGAAAGATTTTCAATCTATCCTCAACTGATTCATTAGATTCAGGCTTGCAATATATATGTCATCATCATTTAAATATTGCCAAGTCACCTGAATAGGATTTTGACTGAGTATATCAGATACAATATTTTCTGATTCCTTTACAACATTGCACTGAATAACATAAGTTTTTGAAAAAACAAACTCCACTGAACAAATAATGGTTCAAAAGTTCAAGAGTTTTATAATCAATGATCACAATAATCTGAGCCCAAAATGAATTGGTTTAAATTTTTGAAAATCCCATATACTAGGGCTTCCTTTTTTGTAATATTATACTTCAATTCTGGGACTCTTAAAAGCCTCCTTAAAAATAGAGAATACCCTGCTGGTTATTTTCCTGCACTTGGAAAATGATTGCTCCAAGATTATAGCTACTGCTATTCATTTTGGCATAAAAAAAGTTATTAAAATTGGGATATAACAGCAGGATGGTATTGATAAATTTCATTTTTAATATTCTCCAAAATTTTGATTATGTTTTGGCAGTCATCTTCTTGTTACATTTTTTTCATAACAGAAGCTTGACTTGCATATCCAAAACTAAATTTGGCTAAGATCTATGATAGAATTTACACAATTCCATATTTGTTTTGAATTTATTAGGATGTGGCCTTATACCTTCCTTTCCTACTGCATGGTCTAAAAACAGCAATTTAGCAACTATTAAGGAACTCTTTTTTATCTTAATCTGAATGTTCTTGTCTCTACATTTTTTTTAAAAAAGTTCTAAATGAATTAAGTGGTTCTTGCAGGTTTTTAAATGTGATTTCCATGTCATCTATATATGAAGTCATTAAAATTCAATTGACAGGATATCATCTAAACATTTTAACAAGCCAGCTGTTCTTTTTATTGATCCAAATATCATACATGGAAATTGATAAAAATAGAACCATACTGAAATGCTGTGCATTTTCAGTCATCTTGTTGGAACACAAATTCCAGTAGCTCAATGTGAGGTTGAATGTACTAAAGTCCTGAGAGCCTTGAAATTTAATAAGTAAGTCATAAATGAGTGGGGATATTTCTATGAGGAATTGAAATCTTATTCACTTAGTCTAACATCTAGACATAACATTACAGATTCTTCCTATTTCTTTACAATCACAAATAGATTATTACAGAATGATGAACATTTAAAATTACTCCCTACTCACTATTTGCTTTAATTGTTTTTCTACTTCAGCCTTATACTTATTGGATATGCTCTGGTTTGATAAGATTGGTTTTTTTATGACCTTAATACAATGTATGCATCCTGAAATTATGCCTACTTTTCTAAAAATATTTCATGGTATTAATACACTAGATCATATGGTTTTGTTTCCACATTCTTGGACATACTCTTCTTTAATCACATTATTTATTATATTTCATGAGTCCTCAGGGTTTTTAGATGATTGATCTCATTGGAATAATATAAATTTGTAGATACAAATTTGCATAAATTTGGTTGCCAAATGTAATGGACAAATGTAAGATCAAAACAAATAATTAATAATGATTAATATAAATTCAAATACAGAATGTAAATATGCAATATAGAGTTCAAATAAAATAGTTAAACTTAAATATACTCAATATTAATAACCAACCATTTGAGATGATGATGATATATAACCTATAACCCCAAAAAAATGAAATTATTTTGAAAGTATTTTAATTTGCTTTTCTAGATTTAATTTAAAATTAAATCTTAAGGTGACAAACGTCCTAATTAGAAAGTTTAGTTCTGGATAATTTATTAATGCTGATCCTCACCATTATTAAATTATTACCATTATTAATGCATGTCTGTTCAGTGGATTGCATGATTTCTCAGAGTTTGTGAATGTTAATGATATATCTTTGGAGTGAGATCAAAAAGTAAAACAAACTAAAGTGGTTAATAAAATAAAATAAGCTAACAATTTATTTATAATAGATAAATAAAATATGAACTTGTTGCTTATACATTCCCAACTGCTACCAGATAAATGTAATAAATAGAATATGAAATATTGAAATAAGAAACAAATAATTATTATAAATATTTAAATGTAAAGCTTTATGGTTAACTATAAAGATAGAATCTTACTCACTGTCTTACATTTTTAAAATGTTAAAGTTTTAAACTATGGTTTTCTGCAGATATACTTATGCTGTATATGTAATTAAGACCTTATCAATCCAGTCTTAATCATAATTGTCCTATTTGGGTATTGGTGATGATGGATAGTATATACAATAAATCTCGGTAGGTTTTATTGCAGAGTTCATTTCATTTTTTACAGCATTGTTTTCTTCAGTAAAGAAGACACTATTGTATTTTAGCAAACTTCAGCCTTTGTACGGAACTTATTGCATAGTTGAGGTTATTTTATCACTGTGGTTAAACTTTTCTAGCCACCCCAAATAGCCCTTTTTTTTTAGCTATTATCATTACACTTGAAAAATACTTTAAAACTCTCAGCAAGATAAAGCTATTCAATACCATTCAAATTAAAGCAATTTAAATCTGTGGTTTCTCCTATCTTTACAGAATCAATTTGCACTGCTTCTTGAATCAAGGCTTAGATTATACTAGTCTATTGTATTTTTCTTTTAAGGCCTATTTAGACTTATCTTTTATTTTTAACATCAGTATTAATCAATAATGTTTATCAAAAAGCACTTTTATCATGTTTATCCAAAAGCCTCTCTATCAAAACATAATAACAAGATTTAATATCTACTTATTTATCTAAACATGTTTATTGATAAGTATTTTTTTCATTCCTTAAATTATTTTATAAATGATATTTAAAAGGATTTTTTTTTCTTTATGGTAAATGATAAGAAATCATTACTAACTTTTCCACAGCCTACCTTAACATAGCAGAAAACACATGGGTCCCAGTTGATCTACCCAGTGAAGAAACATGCACACACTAGTCCTGAACACAACACCACAGAACTTTACAACACATGTATATAAATCATTGTAATAACCTATATAATCCAATGTAACAACCTGTAAAAACAATGTAATCACTGTATATTTTCTCAATAAAGTTGAAAGGAACTTTTAAAAAGTGTTATCCTTTTTAATTTTAGTGCTTTATAATAAATAATATTGTATTTAGGTTTCTCATTCAATTTGCCATAAGAAAATATAATTATTTCTTTAAAACACCTCCTAGTAGAAAAATCTGAAAGGATCTATAAATACTGTACATTTTCTCAAATTATGCAGTTCAAATTCATTTGTGCACACTAAAACCAGTTCATGAATTATAAAAACTTAAGAATAAAACAGTTAATGACTTATTATTAGGTTTTCAGACAATGAAAACGAGTGTATAAATTTATATTGATGACACATAAAAGTTGGTCTCTTTTCTTTCATTTGCAACATTTGTGCTATGTTTGTTAAATATTCACTTTATTTAACTTTTTTCTATTATTTACAAAGGGTTGTTATAAAATAAAATTCTGTCCTTTAACTTTATATATACAAGTACAATTCCAAACTAATAATGTTGACTTTACATCTGGCTTAAGTTTGAAATTTACCCTCATTTCAGCACTTGTCAGAAAACCAAACTGCATTAAAATCTAAGTTAACCATTTTAGTCATAAACATTTTTTGACAGTGAAAGTAAGTGTATACATTTTCATTTGGCAACACATAAAGATTGTCCAATTTTCTTTTACTTATATATGTGTTTAGTGCTGTTTAAAGTGTATATATATATTCAAAAATTTCTACACCAACTATATATATCTTAAGTTATTTCTTCAAAAATGCCTGGTAAATTTTTATATTATTAATATGCCCACATAGCTATATATGTTTATTAATATATAGAGTTAGATGTGTTCATGAATTAATTATGATGTAAACAAAGAAATGAGTGAAAATATTTTTATGTAATAACTAATTAATTATGGCATAATAAAGAAATGAATGAGAATACTTCCATATAGTGACTAGTAAAATATGTTAGCATTGGTAATAACTATCAAATACTACTGATATCTCCCAATCTAAACTACTTGCCAAATAGTAGCATTTTTGGCTTAAGTGTACTAAGAAACAAAAAAATGTCTCTTTTTTATTTCCAACTCCATAATCTTATATTTATTTAAAATCATATTTTTTTATAAATTAAGTGTAACCACAATATTATTTCAATTTACTTACCTAATATGCAACATGCATCATAGATAACACTTATTTTGTTGATAAGCTTTGAGTGTAGTACATATTGTTTAACCCTCTAGAATTCTGACAGATTTCTTTATGTTCACTTGCTTTAAGCTTTTAACTTTTACTTTAATATTAAACTATTATTATTTATCAGAATACAATAAATTTGACCTTATTTGATAGATATTGTTGTTGAGAAATGAAATAAAATTTATAAAATCACATTTGATTTTCAGAATTATAGTAAAAATTAGATTTTAATCAAAACAAAATGCTGTCACATCATCAAACTTCAGGTAGAGCAGATTCAATTTGCAAAATAAATGAAATTTTCTATGATTGATATTTGTTTTAAAAATCTGAATGAATTATTTTTAATATCTAGTAAATCTATCAATTTATGCTTTAAAAGTTTTAATTTTTTCATAATTTTTATGATATTACTAAATATTGTAACTGTCTGTTGAGTGACATCATTTTTAGACAGTTGTATTTCCTGTGATCTTAATCTCTATGGTAATATTGCACAGAAGAATATATATTTTTATATTTGAAAATAAAATATTTCTGTAAAAAGTAAATATATAATAATATATATTTTTGATTTCTAATAATTATTACACAATTATGATACAAAAATAATCATAAACTTTCCAAAAAAATCAAGTTTTTAGACCATTGTAATATTTTCTTGAAATAATCTTGCACAAAGTTTGAGATTCCCAAATATACAATAACTAGGCATCAATTTGTGGTTTTGGATACTTTGAAGTTTTGATTTATTCAATTATCTTGATGACTTTTGAATTTTTTTGAACTTAAAAGATTAAAAATATATATATGAATGTTAAATTTCTAAAAAAATGTTAGCAAAATTTCTTAATAGAGGGTAAAAAATACAAATTAAATTTTTATATTTCTCAGACGTGGGTCTGACATCTAAAATAAAGCATTACTTAATGTACTGTGCAGGAGTACAATTTTTCAACATGCGTATATATATATAATACTTTGATACTCTGCCATTATATACTGAAATAAATAATGTTTTATTCATTTCACAGCCATATGGTCTTTAATGTGACAGAAAATTGTTTTCTATTGTTGTGAAAATAGCTAATAAATATAATACTCAAAATTTTTAGAGATAATTATGTAAATGAGGCATTTATTTATATAGCGCTATGTTTATAAATTGTAATAAACTAAAGATTAGCCTTTCAAGCAGGTAATGTAAAAATTTTGGAATGAATTCTTAAAACATCATATTTTAAAGTAATAATAAATAATACATTTGTTAATGTGTTTAAATTTAAAAGAAACTAATAAATTACATAAACTATGATAAAACATTTTCTTATCGAAGTTTTTAAAAATGTATGGAATATATTAAAAAACAATTCAGTTAAGAATACTAGTGTTACAAGTAATAAAGTTTAAATAATTAGATTAAAAATAAGTTAATAAAAAGATTAAATCTGTTTTGAGATACAAGATTTAAAAACAAGAGGCATTTCAAGCAATTTAATAATTACAGGGATTGTATTTTGGAAATTTATGTAATTAAAATAAAATGAAGTGATAAAGATGTTGAACTAAAAGATTATCAAAGATGTTAAAAACAAGATCAAAAGTTATAAAAACAACAGGTATATATTAAACAATCATTATGATAATTTAGAAAAAAGAAAAGCCAACTGCCTGAAATCTAATATAGACCTCTTGAGAATCTGACCAAGCTGTTTAGAAAAAAATCTCTATTCAAAATGAAGAAAAAATGCTTAAACCTCACATTTCAAAAATAGGAGATTGATAAAGGACACCATAGCAACATGTAAAGAAAGGAACCTGTTTATACATGAAATCAATTAATACATACCATCATGGAAGAATTATTAGCCTGCAAAAATCCTCACAATGAACTGTAGAGAATTCTAGCTACAAAACTTTTGCTGCATAAGTTAAAAAAACTATTCATTGATTAGACTGTTATTCTAACATTAACTATTTTAAGTTTTATTTTATAACCTCTTAACATATATTTCATTCTTACACACTATATTTTGTTATTTATAGAGTGTTTATATAATATATCATTTAACTGATTGATTAAACAAAAAAGCAAAAGTTTTATTTTAAAAAAAGAGTCACCATTTACTGTTAAGCAGCTATAAATACCCAAATTGCATTTTAAAATATCTAAATACAAAATTTACTTCTTTTTTTATTACATATATGCCCAGCTAAAATATTATCTTCTTTAAAAAAAGAAAAAAAAGTTATTTTATGTAGAAAGTGTTAACAAATATGTAAAAGATAAATCATCAGGATGTAATATTCACTTAAACATGTGAAGTGTGCATACTTGTAAAATATTTAAAGATATGTCCAAGTGTTAAAAATAATGAGTAATTGTATAATTATTAGAGTTTCAAATTAAAAGTTTATTTTAAAATTTGATTGAGTTTATTTGTACATAAATTAACTCTTGTTATTGCCTTGAATTAGATTTTATGTATATAGAATTTATAATACAAATGCAGTTGTTAGATTACTGTTGAATGTTTAAAATATAATATAAATAGATGATAAATTTATTTATGGTATTGGTCTAGTAAATTCAAGATCAGATCCAAAGACCCACCTCAGTATTATTGTTGAATTTGAGATCAGATCTAAAAGAACCATCTCAGTTAATTAAGTTGTCTAATTATTAAACTAAAGTAACCACTCTTAAAATTACCCTTGCAATGAATGTGTACTAATTAAAATAATCCCATAATAGATATGAAACTAACGATGTGAATAAATGTATTGTATATATGTGAGGTTCAAACATGTGTATAATTATATTCAGGGTGTATTAAAAGCCAGGAATTTATTATATAACAAGTGTGTTTATCATATAAACATGTTAGTATTATGATATATAATTGAAAGATTAATATTTTAAAATAAACATTGGACACTTTACATATAACTACTATTGTTTTTTACCCTGCATGTGAACTTAAAGTTAAAAGATTGGGAAGGAATGGTTTGTTAAAGCAATAATTCCCATTAAATTATAAACAAATTCTAAAGAAAATTGTCACCAGTTCTTATGATATAGTCTGCAATATAAGCATGTTTAATGAAAAGAACTTTATAGCTTGTTTGACAATTATGATACTTTATAAATACACTATTGTTTGTTATTTGTTCCAGTAATATAACTTCTTTATATCTAATATTTTATGGCATTCATATTAATTCCACATCCATTTCATTGGGAATAACTTATATTCTATGTGATTTCACAGGTATTGCAAGTAGTAGTGGTGTAATGGTCATCATTATTGCATATTAAAGAAAATATTTTTAAATCATAATTAAATATATAAATAATCAATATGTGCCCATATATTTCCTGATGGTTAATGCTATATGGCACCTCAATCAATTAAAATAAAATAAATTCAAACATATTTAAGCTGATCATTACAATATATAACACAGACACTTTATGTAAAGTATGGATATGTAAATTAAGATTATAGTATAAATAAAATTTTAAAAATCATGTAGTGATGGAGCACATTTACATATATATTTTAACTGTGTGTTCACATATTCACATTCAGTCAAAAATTAAAAGTAATAAAAGCAATATATTATTTTAGTGTTTAAAAATAAAATGAACACAAAATATCAGATTTTGATTTCTCAAAACATTATTGTATTAGAATAATCATATTAATTGTTCTGAATGGTATTCTTTTCCTTAATAATATTTTTTCATAGTAAATAAAGATTTATTGTTGGGGAGTCATGTTTTTTCTAATTATTTTGATGTAATTTTAGAATCTATACCAAAACCTTACTTGCAGTTATCATTTCAAATTTTTTGGTAAACTATTCATACAAACTTGAACGTTTCTCTGACAATGTAAAAACATTTAATCAGGTTTTTTTTGTAACTTTAGTTTTATGATTTAAGAAAGCTACTTTATGACTTTCTTAAATTTCATAAAGTATTTAGCTTTATGCTTAGAAAATCTTTTATTACATAAAATGCTGTACCTTATCAAACTTTTAAAAAATAAAAAAATAAAGGTAAAAAATAAAATGCATGTGTTATCAATATAGCCTGAATATTAATGTTATATATAAATGTGAACACATTTAACATGTATGCTTAAATTGTAAAATTTAAAAATTTGAATTTAGCGACGTTGCTTCAAGATAAAAAAATAACTATTGCCATATCATCGAATGTATTGAAATTATGAATTTTAATGTTTTTATTTTTTATTTATTTACATTTTTTTGGGATAGCATATAACAACTAATATATATTGATACAATGCATATGAGAATCACATTTTTTGGTGAATCTTATAATCATCAATTCATCAATCAAGTTATATATATAATGTTCAAGTATTGTTATTTATCAATATTTAGTACCAACATTTTAGACTAAAAATCTAAAAGTTGGTTAGAGCACATTGAAATCCAATATTTCTTAATGATGAGTTTGTAAAAGATTTAGAGATCTATAAATATTAGTAAATAAGTTTATGCTACAATTTGAATTAATATAAAAAAATTAATGCAGTTAGAAAAAACTCACAATAAGATGAATGAGTATGAAAAAACGAAAAATACCATAAATTTTTAATGCCATTTGACAAATTAAGTTTTCTATACTCCCATTTTTAAAAGTAATAATGTTTAAAAGCAAACTTATCATATAAGATTTGAAATTTGATTAAAAATATGTTATGAAAGTAATTTATATATATAAAAATGGACATTTAGATATTTGTAAAGCAAACAAATACTTGAAGTTGTATTCTGTTAAAAAGTATAATATATAATGTTTATATATTAGTAAACTTTAAATATAAAATAAATTTTTATATAGTAATTTAGATATTATTTTAGGTATAGTGTAGATAGCCAATAAACAATTAAAACTGGTAATATAAGCTGAAATTGTATTTGTTTGACTTCCATTAAACCAAAAATGAAATTAGTATTAGCTCAATATTTTGAAATAAAAATTGTAAATCAGACATAAATACTTTATAAGTGACCTTACATGTCTGACTTAGAACTTTTATATTAGTTAGAATATTAAGTTAAAGGCAGTTCTACTTTAGTTTAACATGGAGTAGACAAGTACTATTACTAGATGACAAGGTTTTAATTTGTATTGTCAATTTTAATTGGCTGATGCTTTGTTAATTTTAATTGGCTGATGCTTGAGTACATCATAGTTTAAATTTTATTTAAATTATTATATATCATTATATTTTAATGTTCACATTTATAAACTGTAAAAATCTTTAAATTAATATACATATGCATTATATATTTATAAGATATATATATTCTTAATAGATCAATTAATGATATCACTAGTTAATATAAAAGCTTGAAAGTAATAATTTATTAATCAGAAGAAATAATAAATTTATAAGTATTAATTTTAAAAATGCTGATAATGTCGATAGAAATAATATTTCAGCAATAATAAAAACATTATCTGAATCTTTTATTTAAAAAATAAAATTTCTAAGTTATTATTAATGCTGTCTAAAGTTTTTATCTAAGATTTATTGATCCAGTGCAGTGTGAAGAAAAAAAAATACTTAGCACTTTAAGTTGTAGGAAAAGCAAGAATCAATGTTGAAGTGAAAATTTAAAAAATACTACGAATTTGTGAATGTTAATCACGAGCTTAATATCAACTGTATGGTTAAGCACATAGGAATATAGTGCCTAATCTAAGTAACTAAAAGAATGATATTAAAAATATTACTTTTATACACATACTATATAAATATATGCTATTTTTATTTTGAGAGAAATTTACAATAATGTCAGCAATATATTTTAATATCATTGGTGTTTGTTAACCATAGTTTGCCGTATCCTACGCATAATTATTCTAATATCTTACAATTATAAATTTATTAAACGCACATTGATTACATAGTAATGTTTACTGAGGCGATTACCTCGATAATATGCGTATAAAATGCGATAGTAGGGACCTCTACAGGTGTTTTAACCACAAGCTTACGCTATGGAAGAAAAGAGGGGAACCCACCCTTCTTTACTTCAATCTACTTTCTATTTAAATAGGTGAAGCTGAAGCGGTTAGATCTGCGAGCGTGAAGCTATTCAATACTTCACTGATTAAGTCCACATTTCTTATTACACATTAATACTCGCGAAATCTTTCGATTTACAACGAGTCAATGGAAAGATTTTATATTTAGAAATCTATTACAGTAATTTAAAGTTGTAATTATAAATTTATTAAACGCACATTGATTACGTAGTAATATCTTACATACATTTTCCTTGGTAATTTAATAATAAAAGAATAAAGAAAATCTACTATGTATAAGGATGATTATAATTGTGCTTAATGTATATAAAGAGTGTTTTTGTAGAATATAATCTGTTTTTGAGTTAAGTAGCTAATATTGTCCTATATAATTTTGATTTAAACTGATTTATGGGTAAATTTGAAATATATTTAATGCTATAAAATAAGAGTGTTTTTTAAATAATCATTCACAGATTATTCCTATACTTAAAATATATTTAAATATATTATTTGAATTATCATATGTTATATAAATTTATTTAAACGCACATTGATTACGTAAGCTTGTGGTTAAGACCTGTAGAGGTCCCTACTATCGCATTTTTACGCGCATATTTTTAGGTACAGCCTTAGTAAATATTACATATGTTATATATTAATTCTAATAATAACATGTTCTGCAATTAACAATTCTGTAATTAATACAGTTTATTTTACTAATGATGAATGAAAAAAAAGGATATTTCCACTATAATAAGGAAGTAATGCCAGTATCTGGAAGACTTTTAAAACAATAATAAAGAAAATAAGTATCAGAGACAAAATGCTGGCACCTGACTGGCTATACAGAGAAACTTGGAGCAGGGTTAAACTAACATAAAGTAGAAATCAACAGGATACCCCTGATGCTCCAGATATGTAACATTGCTTCAAGTATATCCCACTGTAATATTTCTTTCATTATATGTAACTCAATAAATGTTGTAACTATTGTTAATAAATAAATTATATTTTTGGGAAAAAAAAATGGAAGTAATGTTTTATGTGTATGTAGGTTTTCTGCCTAACATTAGTTAGATTAATTAGGCACAGACTATTATAATCAGTTGACAATATCTGATAATTATTTTGTAATAGAACTTCAATTTTTGAATTACATCAAAATTTTAATAAAGTCTACATTATTAATATTCATAAAGTTAGATCTGCCTGAATCCCACATCTGTATGATACAGCAACCCCAATTTTCCAAGAACTCCTGCAATAGTACTCTGAAACCCAAAATTTTTTTTTACATCAATTGATTTTCAAATATAGATTGCCTATGTAATAATTTTTGAAAAAAAATTATTGTAACTCTCTTAGTTAAATAAAGATTATTGTTGAAACAAAGTTAGATCTGCTTTGAATGAATAAAAGATATTCACCTTTCACTTTTTTTCTTCAAAAACTTTTAGCAGTATAATAAAAAAAATATGTTAATTTGCTGCTAATGAATGAAAGATATTTTCTTCAATATTTTTTATATCAGTGAAAATTATTATTCAACATTGAAGGATATATTTTGAAGATTTAATGATATTTCTATAAATTTTGCATTACTGAAATATTTTTTACATAACTATAGATTTATATATATATGTTTAGCTTACATAATTGAAAATCTTCAACAATATAAATATAAAGCAAAATGAAGTATATCAAATTACCAAAATGTCATTCTTATTATTTAAATAATATTTTATCCATCACTATATGATAAAAAAATCAAATCAATCTTTCAATGCCATGTGTTTTTAGTCTTACAACTCATATTTAACTACTATAAGCAAAAACCTCTAATATAATCCTTTTTGTGTTCAAGATTGAATTTTAAACTAAAGATTTTTACTTGAGCAACAAATATATTAGAATAATGGTATTTAAATAAGAAATGAACTTGCTATATTTTATGTGATATTTATTTTTTCTAATGGTAGTTAAGTGAAGACAATTGATTTCAAAACACATCCTGCAAAGTTTTTTTTTTAAAGTGTCATAGCATCGGCCGGGACATGAACCCACAACCTGGGCAACTGCCTGCAAGTGCAAGGCAGTCGCGATGACCTCTCAACCACCAATGCAAGACAACATCCTGCGAAGTTTGGGTCATTTTTATCATGTAGCAATGTGTTAAAATATAAAAATAATATAGATAAAATTTTGAAGATCTGAGATAACTTCAGTTTGTTTATATATATATAAAAGGCATGTTTTGCAGGTTCATCCATGTTAAAAAATTTAAATATTGATATACCGATGTTCCAACTTGATCACACAAGTCATCCACCGGGTGATAAAATGTAGAAAGATGGTTGTAGAAGTGCTACAATCACTAATTAAAAAAAATTTTAAAGTTCCACCAATAGCAAAAATGTTAAATTAAGAATGTTTTTTAAAAAAATCTTTCCAAATAAGAGGAAGTTTGCATGTATTATCTAGCTTATTGATACAATCTGGCCTTTTAAGTATCTCAATGGTTTCTCTAATTTTGTACTGGTAGAGATTATCACATCTGGATATGATCCTGGTACTAAAAAAATCAATTTTATGACCTGAATCTATAGTATGGAGTGAGGGTGCTGATGATGATGAGTGTTGTTTAACTGCATTAGCATGCTCATCTCTTCTAATACTAATGTGATGATTACTCTTTGGAAAGATTTTTTAAAAAACATTCTCAATTTAACATTTTTGCTATTGGTGGAACTTTAACATTTTTTTTTCAAATCAGTGATTGTAGCACCTCTACAACCATATTTCTACTTTTTATCACCCAGTGAATGACTTGTGTGATCAAGTCAAAACATCGGTATATCAATATTTAAATTTTTTAACATGGATGAACCCGCAAAATATGTCTTTTATATATGCAACCTGTGAAAATCTTTGTATCAACATAAATATAATGTTGGTACATTTAATTAAAAATTGATAAGTAGATGACAGTTTAATGGTCATTATATAAATATTGAAATATTTTTAAGAATGTAGAAATATTTGTTTTATTTTAGCGAAATTGCAGTTAGATGATATAAACAGTGACCAATGGAAACAGTAAACTGTAAACACTTTTTGCATCTAAAAGGGGATCCTCTTTTCAATGCATTCTCATGATATTCATAGAGATACAATGTTACAATAAACATATAAATGTTTAAAGAAACAAAGCCTCATTACTTTGTCTATTTTTCCTTATTATAATGGACTCTTCCACCAAGAGTTGAATGTTATAAATTATATATATGATGGAGCTTACCAATAGCTCAAATCAAGCTTTATTTTATAAGTGCCAAAAGAGAAAGAATTCAAAATCTCTATCAGAAAGTCCCTATCTCCAGACCAATTGGTTTTGAGCTTATGGCTCACCTCACTGGAGTGCTGAGACTCTAGAAACTAGATCTAAAATACTAACTCAAAAGACAGCACTTATAAAACATATTACTATCAATTTGAAGGCTTGAACTTTTCAGACATGTAAATGTCTTCAAATCCAGCTTTATAAATCAGATAGCAAGCTTAAAAGCAAGTTACAAAATTTATGACTTGTTTTATTAATTATTATAAGTGTACCTTTGAAGGCTTTTGCGATGCTATATTGCAGAGGCTATTACTATATGGTGAAACTGAGCTATCTGGTTTGTAAAGCTGGATTTGAAGACATTTATGTGTCTGAAAGGTCAGGCTTTCAAATTGATAGTAACATGTTTTATAAGCGCTGACTTTTGAGTTAGTATTTTAGATGTAGTTTCTAGAGTCCCAGCATTCCACTGAGGTGAGACATAAGTTTGAACCCAATTGGCCTGGAGATAGGGGCTTTCCAATAGAGATTTTGAATTCTTTCTCTTTCAGCACTTAGAAAATAAAGCTTGGTTAGAGCTATTGGTAAGCTCCATCTAGTGATCATTTAAATGCAAGCTTAAAAGAAAGTTATGAAATTTATGACTTGTTTTATTAATTATATATATATATGCAATATTTTGAATTATGAAATTAGAACAAAGCATTTTTGATCCCTTGTAATATATTATGAATCTGAAAATTTTTTTGCTTTTTTTTATTTTTAATTCTGTATTGTAAGCAACCAATTTTTGTCTTTATATAGCAGCAAATAAGATTATAACAATATTGTTTTGGTTTAGAGACTTCAAAAATTCTTCTTAAGCATAACAGTGCATTACAATTTTATATTTGTTAAGCTATTTCATTGTCAATGAATTTTTTAACTAGAAATCTTTTGATAGATAGTTTAACATTTCTAAATCAATTTTTGTTTAGTGTGAAATAGTTTTATTAGGAATTCATGGCTGGCTTAATATTTGAATTATGAAATTAAAAAAAAAATTTCTATTCTTGATATTTTTATTATAATAATTATCTAATAAACATTTAAGTGATAAAAAAATTATGAAAGTGTTTATTAATATTATTTTAATTTGCTGTAAAATTCATAAAAAATTTGTAATCCTAACTATACATTGTAAAAATATCTCAAATTAAATATGTTTTGTATTGCAACTGTAACTACATATTGTAAAAATATTTAAAATTAAATATGGATCTTTAACTCAAGATGACTTAAATAAAAGTCACAACAATGTCTTTACAAACATTCTCAAGTGTAAAAATGTATGGAATCAAATTAATCTTGAATTGATAAAAGACTTAATTAATATAAGCCTTTGTTTGAAAGTTTGTGATGATGGTATTTTAGTTGTAATTATATGTTGGACTACTTCCATCATTAGGAAAAATTCAAACTTTGTTTAAACTTTCTATTTTACATTTACAAAATAAAATTAATTAATAATTATTTTCATAACCATGACAATCAATTAAATGTAAAATTAGAATCTGCACGAAGTTATGCTGAAATGAAGTACAATGAATATTACAAAAGTTAATGTTAATAGCTGAAATCTTGGTGGTGAAAGAAGTTTTATTATTTTTTTTCTGTATCCTTGATTTGGAATTTCGTAATGTAGAGATAATATTGTTGGAAATTTAGCATGAATATTTGTTGTGTTCAATTTTATTTTTTGCTATTAAGGCTTTGTTGATTTTATATTGCTAAAGCTATTAATACATGGTATATCTGAACTTAGTTCAGTCCCATATGGTTATTTAAGTTATATAACTGGATTGGAAGACATATGGATGTCTGAAAATTTCAGATTTTCTACTTAATGTTATACATTGGATAAAGTGCTGGGCTTATCCTGGTATTTTTAATCTAATGCTTGAATATTCTAGCACCTCACTAATGACACCAGTAGCAGAAACTGATCTGGGGTTGTGGATATTCTCAGTGCTTGTTAAGAGCTTATTTTGAAAGCTCTATATATGACTTTATACATATTCTAATATATATATAAGCAGTCAACCTTTAAACAATACCAATGTCAAAGAATAAGTAACAATCTCAATCTGTTGTTAAGGCAATCTCATTTAAACAATAAAGATAGAAATCTACCTTTATCTATGGCCTAATATGTTTATATAGGCACTAAAGATTGCAACTTGAATACAGAGAGGGAACACATTAATTCAAAAAAGTTTAAATAAACCTCATTAAACAGGTAAATATAACCTGTTCTGAAATTACACTAACAAATAGTCAATTATAATGTTCAAATTGCAAGTATAACTTTCAAATTGCACTCCAACCATGTATTACTTATATAATAAACTTGATAATGCTCAAGACTAGATAGGTATTCAATGTAAATATGAAAAAAAAAACAGTGAACACTTTAACAATATTATTAACAACTAATAATCTCAATCTGTTGTCATGGCAACTTCTTTTAATCAATAAAAACGGAAATTCATCTTTATCTATGGACTAACAGGTTTATATAGACACTAATCATTGTAATTTGACTACAGAGAGTGAAATTATTAATTCAAAGAAGTTTAAATAAACCTCATTATACATGTAAAACTAATAAATAGTGAATTATATATAACCATTATATTTAATATTGTAACTGACTAACATAGCCAAAAATTAAAAATTTTATTGGCTTTATTTTCTGATTAAGCAAAGTTAATTCATCACTATTATTGGTCAAATAGCAGATTAGTATAGTCAAAATTAAATTCAAAAGTCTCTCATATTACTACCTAAAAGAAAATATAATTTTAGAAAATATTTAACATCTTCCCAAGAAAAATTTGTTAATCAATGCATATATAAAATAGATGTGTCTGTATTTTTATTATTTTTTGAAATGTGCAATTTTTTATTATTTATTGAAACGTGCAATTGAATTTTATGCACAAATAGAAAGATGCACACATACAAAATAAATATTTTAGAAAGATATACCGAATAGGACAATAAATCAAGTATAATAAAACAGAATATTTTAAAATAAATTTGATAATAATTGCATCAAAATAACTACAATTAAAATTACATTTAATAAAACAATAGAACTAATAATTCATATAAAATGGGTGTGCTTGGCGAATTTATAAATATCTCACTGGTAAAATTAATTTATCTTGTTTAATTAAAAGCTACTTATTTAATGAACTTATAAATAAATATCTGAGAACTTTAAGATAAATTTATAAGTTATTTATTCATCAAATAAATGATTATAAAATTTATTTTGAATTGGATCAAAATGAAGTGATTTAAAAAGTTTAACTTTTTTCTTTTTCTTTCATTTTGTCCAATGTCTGAAAAATTTTGGCATTTAAAATAAAGCTAGACAAATTTGTTTATCCACTTACTCCATATCACTATGACAGTTTTCAAAATTTTCCCAAAAGAAAGCAAAACAGCATTCTGGGAAATCATGTCCAATTAAGACATCAGGTGACCAGAGATTATAAATAGGAGTACTTGGGAAAATTCAGTCAAACTTTATAAAATTACATTGCATCAAAGATCCAGTCAAATTAAAATTTTAAAATAACCATTTTTATAATATCATCTGCAAAATGAATGAATAGATAAACTTATTCTATGCATTTTGCCTAGCTGGTAAAACGTTTTCTTTTTCTCAAACTGAAAAGAATAAACAACAACAAACAAACACAGGATTTTTGCTAAATATTATTTTAAATAAATTTTTATTTATTGCTTTTAACTAATGACAGCCTCTGAATGCACATCTTCTGCATCATCTTTCATCTGATGTGAATATATTTGCACTAAAAAGGGAAAAATTCGAGAGAAAATTACAAAGCTATATCTGTGAGTACAATCTTTATTATTCTATGCAATTATTTAGTGTGATTTACTACTTCAAAGTAGTTTTGAAACATTAAATTAAATAACATTTATTAATTACGGTTAACCGCTAAAATGGACTCTGTAATAAAGCCTATACTAAGGCCTAAACGCTCTAATGGGAGGAAAAATATATATACTAACCTTAAAACCTCTGATGAGTCCCAAAGTTTGGATTACAACAATAAACCCTCCAAAGAACCTAAGAATAAATCTACAACAGTAGAAAGCATTTCAAATAATCAAAATCAATTTCTTTCTTCTTCGACTACTAACAACCCAATAATAAAATCTATGCTAAAATCGAAACATTGTCACGTGAAAGGGGAAAATAATTTGAAATTATCTAGTGATTTCCAAATTGTAAATGCAAAGATTGCAACCCCTAATGAACCTAAAAATAGCGGTGAAAATGTTCGAAATGATCATACCGTTAAAAGAAGTATAATTCCTCTCATAAACTCGCGAAACAACGAAAAAACTTTGCAACAGGAGAAAAATGATGATTCCCCAATTACAGCCTCAAACAAAAAAATGAATCACTTAGAGAATACCAAAACTTTACAAACACCATCAAAAACTAATCTATCTCCACTAAATAATCCAGAACTGGGAAAACAGATTAACAACAATAATTTATATAATAACACAAATCTAAATCTCATAAAATCTCCAAAACATTTAAAGGAAAATAAAAATTCCAAAACTACAATAATTAAACCAAATCAGAAATCGACCATAAATCATAATGATATGCACTCTCCCATTCCAAAACAATCTTCACTAAGTCACCCAGAGTTTGAAAAATTCAATATCACAAGCCCTGAATACAGGGATTCAAACCAACTACCTCACAACTCTGAGCATAATAAAACCACAAGCCCAATGATGAATGAAATGACATATGCAAACAAGGTCAGAGCTAACATAATGATAAATACACATCATCAAACATCACAACCTGATAAATACATAGAAGCAATTCGACTTTTACAAGAAATAGAAACAGAACAGTCTGCATCAAACTACTCTAATCCTCAAACAACATCTACAGATAATCCTACTTGTGATATTCAGAACCATGAAATAATAAATGAACAGTTTAACCAAACCATCCCATTGCCACTCCACAAATCTCTACTCAACTATTATAATGGGTGTTCTCTCATACTTTCCACTACAGATAACTGTTTAAATCTATACACATTCCCTACATCATCACTATATGAACTATGTAAAGCACATGGCTGGTGGAAATCGATCCATAAGGTCCTCTTTCATCCAAATGAAAGATATCTTATCATCCAGTTCACAAACCAACAAGTTAAAGCTGCCTTTAGAAATAGTCATAAACTCCTAAACAACAAATTTCTTGTCTACATTGACCTCAACCACCCAGTTGTTTTAACAGGGCGAATTCAAAAATGTACCATGGACTTTGAAAAGGCAGACCTTCAGCGCCACTTCAAAGACTATGGCACCATAACACTGCACAATTTCAGCTAGTTCTTAAAAAAAGAATTCCATCTCAATCAGTCCCATCTCTAATTCAACATGGCGAATCTCCACTCAACATCATCTTTCGTGGCCTTCCACCCCAATGCTTCCATTGCAGGCAGAGAGGCCATCTAAAAAAAGATTGTCAAGAGAGAAAATGCATAATTTGTGGAGAGATTTGGTACAAATTCCACAAATGTGATAGCGATCAAGAAAATCAACATCTAACAAATACATACCCAAGTCTCAAGCAACAATATATCACTAGCAATACCACAGATCACACTACATCATCATCAAAAATTCCTAATGATAAAACTTCCTTGGAAACAGAACAATTTCAACTCACTCCTGAACAGCTGCATACCAATGACAATTGCGTATCATCATTAGATACAGCAACAATCATCCAAACAGACATGGACACTGATGCTGAAGAAAGCGACACTACAATGGCCAGCAACAGAATTCCACATAAAAGAAAACATAAAAAAAAAACAATAGCTCTGAACAATCACAAGAAAGTAGAATAGCAATGAATGTGGCAATCTTCGAGATGCAACAAAGACTAATATTCCCCCACCAAATAGACCTTGTGAAAAAAACGAAGAGACCGTTCTCCAAAAGTCACAAGTTCATATAACCTCACAAATGAAACAAAAACAATAGACCAAGATAACAACATACAACTGACTGACCCTTTGTCTCAAAATAAAGTGGCCTCATGTCAACATGAAAATGATAATGAACGCTTACTGATAGACTTATCTCCATCATTGTGGCCTATTCCTGAACCTATTCCACCAGACCTCAACTTATCTAAGAACCTAATACAATCTGAACCTTATCATCACCCCACCAATTTGATGCTGGAACAGAATATTATGGTCTTAGAAACTGGATCACATTCCAATCAGGCAAACTCTCCCACATGAGAGAGCGGTTTCACTATCAATTATGACTTTCAACATAACATCGATTAACGTCAGAGGCATGAACTCTCTTGGCAGAATCCAAGCATTATCATTCTGGCTTAAGCATAATACACCTGATGTTCTTTGCCTCAATGAAACAAAACTTCACACACTATCTGACCAAACCATCATACAGAGAATACAAAAATTTGGATACTTCCATTATTCCTTCTCCTCCTCTGCATCTGGTAGAGTAGCAATTCTTTTTAATAAAAAATCTAAAATAACCTTTTTCAAAATAATTCATATAGACTCTAACTGCCTCATAGCCATTATACAGGTAAATGGATGGACACTTAACATAATAAATGTTTACATGACCAAAGCATCAGATATAATCTATAGAATCATCCACACTATCAACGCGGTCTTAAGAACTAACCCTTTTACTGCACTGATGTTGGGTGACTTTAATCATACATACGATTCTTTTGAAAGGAGTCACTTAAAATCACTGAGCAACACCTTTACAAGTGGAAGACAGCTTTTTGATGTGTCTGCCTTCTCATTCTATTCATCACGGTTTAAGTCCCTCATTGATCTTTTATACTTCTCTTCTTCACTTGCTCCCTTCATTGAAGCTAACCTGTGGCCTGTTGTCTTTACGGACCACATGGCACTAGAGGTTCTTATCAGAATTGTGGATAACACACATTCATATGGCAACATTCCACGAACAATAAGGATCCTCACAAAGGAATCTGCCACTATACAACTCATCTCTGAGATTTACATATCATTCAACTCTGCTAATATAAATACACTTTCACCATGTGATAAATGGAGTAACTTCATAAATATTCTACAATCACATACTCATAAATGCACTCAACATAATAAAGGTCCCCTCAAATTACTAAGTCAATTGGACAAGATAGCTGACACACTTAAACATTTGCCCATACAAAGGCAAAATATCCAAGAAATTACTCACCTTAAACTACAATACAAAGCTACCCAACAATCCCTGGCTGAATACCTATCAATTAAATGAGTGCACAGTTACTTAGCATATCAACACTGCTGGACTCGAGGTTACATCAGATGGGCCCTAGGATCCAACCAACAAAACAAGGCACCCTCATCAATCAAGATACACAGTAAACAATATATTGGCCTCTCCATGCTTTCCAAAATAAGAGACTTTTACAAAAGAAAATTACAACCTATTGGTGTCACTAACGTCCGTAGAGTTTTTGTTACTAACAACCCTATGGAACATAACATCACAGATGGTGATATTCTTGACAAACTGCAATCACTCCCAGAAAGTGTCCATCTTGGCATGCATGGAATTCCCAGATTTCTACTTTTACACCTAAGAGCTTTTACTATCCCAGTAATCCACGGAATGATAGACCTCATCACCACTGGAAGTCATCACCTAATAAACCTATGTCCCATCTCCATGGTACCCTTTTTAAAGAAGCGAGATGCACAACCAGATCTCAATAACCTGCGTCCTATCTTGATGATTCCTCTATTGACAAAGATCATCGAGAGCATCATTAAAGACAAGATTCAATATAACATAATTAAACAACTTTCACGCTATCAATTTGCAAAAAAAGGCACTTCAACATCTGACACTGTCAGCCACTTCAGACTTCTGGTCAATCATGTGCAGAGACAAAGGAAGTCCCGGCCCATTGCAGTCCAACTTGATATAGCTGGGGCATTCGACTCCATGAGAATTGATGTTCTTCTCAGTGTTCTGGAACAGCTAAATGTACCACTCGTATAAATTCAAATGATTGAGAACCTTCTTTACAATCAGGAAATGTTCTTGTCCCTAGATGGTCACATTGCCACGGGTTTTATGCCCTACATCTCCATCCCCCAAGGTTCTCCCCTGAGTGCACTTCTCTTTGCTGCCTATATCAATCCAATGCTGTTGAACATCGAGGCCACGTTTTCTGGTATCGCTGTTCCGCTACTTAATGAGAACATCAATCACATCTCCTATATGGATGATGTCACATCTCCTATATGGATGATGTAGTTGTGTTTCTTTCATCCCATGATGAACTGGGTAAGCTAAAACAACTTCTTGATCACCATGCCAAATTATCTGGTTTCCTTGTCAACCCAAAAAAATCAGCTATTTGGTCAATTCTTACTGGCCAGAAGATCTCTGGTGGATTTGAAGCAGCGCCACAGAAATTTCTAGGATTTCACCTATAAAAAACACCCACACTGATGTGTAAAGAGATACAGGACTCATTATTAGAGAAAATTGAAACCACAATCGCATCTTTGTAAAAAATATACCTTTCCCTATTTGGGAAAGTAGCCCTTTTAAATGCTCTCATTCTTCCAAAAATAATATACTATTTGGCAGGGTTCATACCCTCCAAGGTATTCATCAACAAAGTAGAAACCGCCTGTAGAAAACTGTGTTGGGCGGGTCAATCACCCGTAATTAGCTTGAGAATCCTTCAAAAGCCCAAAACTTTAAATGGTCTCTCACTACACTCACTAACTATATTCAACTTACAATGCATCCATAATGTACTCTACAACATCTTCAAGGAAAATGAACGTGCTCAATGCCCACTTCTGGAAAAGGACATTCAACCTACTGATCGGCCACCCCAGAGGAAGTGCCTTGCTCCTTCAACAGCAGATCAACTTTATCTTTGATAAAATCAAACCAACATCAACCCTATTTCAAAGAAAAGTTGCGTATTGGGAAGTGTTTGATCTTCTTGACCATCAAAAACAGAGGATCCCCAGCTGCCTTTCAATCAATATCCCTCGAATGATAAGGATGACCAAGCTCTGGAAGTTGCCGCCAAAAATCGTGGACTTCCTATTGAAATCGAACCTGCATGCCCTCCCAACAAATGCCTTTCTCCACTATAAAAGGGGGCAAGATATTGACCCTAATTGCACATTGTGTCAAAGACAGGAAGAGACTACCGATCACTTCCTCTTCGAATGCACAACTTTGAACAATTTAAGAACTCATTTTCAACAAAACATGACAAGAAATCAAATTGAAATGAACCTCAAGACAGTAAATGAAAAGGGCATATTTTCTGAGATCCGGCTTTCAGCCATAATTAACTTTTCCATCTGGGCATTGCGCTGTAAGCTGGTGTTTCAGGCTGAGACCTTGAATAATATATTCACAGTGTTTTGCCAAATACTAAACAAGGAAAGGGATAGAGATATGCGCACTGCTGACCCCTTCACAGCTGCACAAACCTGGGACTCCATTGCAATTGGATAGAGCTCCCCGCAACTTTGCTGTTTATTGGATGGCTGTTGCTTTTCATCATTTCATAAAACTCAAACATGGATATTAATACTACCTACTAACAGCCATCTTCCCTGCTATGAACTTTAGACAAATTGGGTTTCTATGGTCTATTTTTGGAACAACAAACAAGTCACAAAAGTTTCCTGTGCAAACATTAACTCAAATATATCCTTTTTTTATTTGCATGCTATTTCATAATCATTTACTTGGTTTTTTTTTTTACTTTTTGGTCTGTATTTCTATGGTCTAAATGTACAATAAATTTGGTTTTTGAAAGATAAAAAAAAAGAAGAAAACTTTGTAAAATTGCTTATGGGATGTTCAGTATAACTTCAATCAAGTCACTTATCTCTTCACATTCAAATCAAAATGCTTTAGATTCACCTATATAATTAGAAATTAGGTAAAAGATAATACTGGCTGCTTTTGTCTTTTAAAGTTGTTAATCTTGTGTTAAGATTTGTAGAGGTCCCTACTGTCACATTTAGGCACATAGCCTTAAGGTTATAGCCTTAATATACATTGCTTATCACTTCATACAAAATGATTGTAAAATAACTTGGCCCTTCATTCAAAATAATTATGAAATAACTTATTTCAAAACTAAGAATTACTTTATCATGGATTAGTGAAAGATAAAACTTTAATTAATAAGTTTAAATCCATGTATAATGTCAAATTAGCAGGTTTTGAAGAAAATGCTTGATTATTAATAAAAAATAAATGAAGTTAATTTGTTTATGGATTATAATTTATTTGCTAGGCCTTATTAAATATTAAAACAACCTGAACAATATAGCAAAAGGATTAATAATGTATTGCTATTAAAATATGTAATAAAAGATAACCATATGGCTATACATCTGCAAGTGTTTTCAAATGGAGTAAACTGCTCTATCTCTATTTTGTTTAAAAAACACACAATTCAACATCAGTGCTTTAAGAATGGATTTAGTATTATAGATACCACAATAGGAAACAAATGATAAACATCAAAGATACCCTGAAATAGATTAGTATGTTAACTATGGAATCACAATTGGATTACGAAATATGCTTAATAAAATTTTATCACATTATCATATTCATCATCAACCATTATCAATCCACTGCAAAATAAAGGTCTCTCCAAGTTCAATCCATATTCTCTGATCTTTAGCTTCTCTTCTTTGCATCATCCCTGCACACTTTCTTATTACATCCATCCATTTCACATGTGGTCTCTTTCTGGGTCTTTTATAATCTCTTGGAATCCAGTTTAGGATTTTAATTGTCCATCTACTACCATCTCCTTCCGCAATATGTCCAGCCCAACTCCATTTCATTCTTAATTTTTTCAATGAGGTCAATAACACCTGTTTGTTCTCTTACCCATATTAAGTGTCATTAAAGATTAAACCTACAAAAGGAATTACTTTGTGCTTAAAATTTAATATTTAATGCTTTTATTAAAGTATTTCTAGTGAATTTTAAAAATGTTTGAATATTCTGCAAAGTGTAAATATTTCCGTACGATAATTTTCAATTGTTCACAACAGTCTGATTATGAACTGATGGATAACTTTAAAGAAACTTTGTTATAATTGTCTAGTTATTTAGTTATAGTTATTATTAGTATAATAAATAAAGTTGTCAAAATAATGCTGAGATATGAAGGTACAGGTAACAACTTTATATATTTTATTATTAATGATATTAGTCATGGTATGATATATATGATTTACATTTTTATATTGTAGTCAGGTTGTATTAAGTTTAACTAACTTTTAAACTTATGTAAACTTGTTTATATTTAATTTAACATATGTTTTATCAATTTTTAAATTCAGCCTGATCCATAGGAAGTTAGTAGATAATTAAAATACCAAAGAATATTGCCATGTATAGCACATATGATATTTATATTAGTTTTGAAAAGCTATTCCTTGCAATGAGGCATTCTAATGATATAAATAAAATGAATGCTATTTGTTAGCAGAGATATATTTCTAATTATTAAGACTTTGAATAATATAGAAGCATAGCAAGTTATTCTATTCAAGGATACTAATGTATAATAAGTAAAGCTATGTATTTTGTATATCATTTAGGAGTGCTAAGTAAATAATTTTACTTACTCTAAAAGAGTGAATGAACTAGCCAGTTTTTATAAGATGAAGTTGATAATTTATTGATTATTGTTACCAAAATAATTAAGGTCATTATAAAACATTATTCTAATGTCTTTGCACCACTTCAGAATTACACATAACCCAAGCTTAGATTAATTGGGGAGAACAAACACTAATATTTATTAATTATTATAGAATGTTAATAATAAATTACAGTTATTATCATTTGCATATTGCCATTTACATTCTACTCTGCACTATTTGTTTTTTGTATGGCTATGAATATGAGGCAAAATGCCTCGAAAGTGCTCAGCTGTCAATTATTTTATCGATTCATATAAGTATTTATTATAGCTTCTCTTTCCAGTGCCTCAACACGCTTGTGATTTTGTTATCATTTGCTTATAATTTTTATTTTTGTTTATATTCTTATTTTATAATAAAGCAATTGTTATATATAATACATCTGCTATAATTATTGTAAACATTGCCTTTGCATATTTATGAAATAAAAGGTGTTACTTCTAATCTTCTAAATACATATTAATTTATTTAAATTTTATACATCATTTATCGTTACTATTGCTATCTAAAATACAAATTAGTATGGTAAGGTGAAATATAATAAAATTCCCTTTTACATTCATTATACATAGAATTAATGAATAAATGTTACATACATACATTTTTATTATTTTATTTAAATGATTAATATTGATTTAATAATCCCTGAGATAAACAATTAGTTAAACATTATATTTAAGTTAGGAATGAGAAAGAATTAAATTTCTAGTAAAATACATGTTGATTTATATATAGGGTATATGAGCACAAGTATATAAATAAGCTTGTGTTTCAGTTATTGATTTATAATAAAGTAGTTTCTTATACAAGAGGTATTATATCAAAAAATATGTGTTTAAGAATGCAATAAGATTATTAAAAATACACTTAAAAATATTCTGAGAAAGTTATATGTCTTAAATTTTGTGCATTATTAAATTCTGTAATAATATTAACATTTATTTTATGTGGAGATAATATACAGGTATTTATCTTAATTTGCTTTCATAAGTGTGCAACCAATCATAAAGACACATCTCATGAAAGTGCACTCAGTCTCAACTAATGTTGTACTTTATGTTACAATATATATAATAAAAAAATAGAAATGAAGAAACAAAATATCCATGTAAATAGAAATAACCTTTAACCTTTGGTGGTACCAAAGAAATTATCAGTTACTTTTAATTGATGATTGCTGAGGCCAAACCAGTTTTTATTAAACCTATAATAGCTCTTTCATTTCAGTTTTTGTTGAAGTATGTATATGGGCATATACTATAGTGAGAAGTGAGTGATTATTGTTGGAGATAGAATATATGGTAAAACTATAATTAATTGCAATTTGAAATCTTTATTAAAATTATTATAAATGATAAATATATTAAAGAAATGAGTATAAGCTGACCTGCTTGAGAGTTAAATCAAGTATAAATATTTCTATTATAGAAAGGAATGCAGTCATTAGCTATTGTCATCATTTGTAATTTATTACAAGATGAAAGTTTCTCCAAGTTTAACTGAGTTTCTTTGAACTTCAGTCTCTCTTCTCTACAATATACCACCATTTTTTTTATCTTATCCATCCATTGCATATTCTAAGACTTTTACAATTTCTTGAAATTCAATTTAAGACTTCTACTGTCCTTCTTATATCATCTCTTTTAACAATATTTTCAACCCAATGTCTTTTCAGTCTTTTAATAATTTTTTCACTGATATAATTATATCGATGTCTTCTCTCACTTAAGTATTTCATTTTTGATATCTTCTTCCTACATCTTTCAAAACTTTATTAAGTGGTTTGAAATCTCTGTATTAATCTTATGTAGTCTCAAATCCATAATAAGAACTAATAAAACTCATCTATTAAAAATACCTTTCTTTTTAAACACATAGACATATTTTTTTTAATATTAAATTATCAAAGACATTCTATGATTAACTTTGCATTATGTTTCCATATGTATTAATAATAATATGACCAAGATGTTAATTTCTTTTAGTTTAAATTAGGCAAAACTCTCCATACAGTAGTGCCACTCAGTGCAAGCCAGAGTAATCAATGGATTCCAGAAGACTTGTACTTAAAATCCCTATCTAGTGCCTAATCATCCAGTATTCCCAGACTTGTTTCCAGCTTATGGCTTTCATCAGTGAGGAGCCTTGGATCTGAGAGCATTGCAGCTAGATCTTAGGATGTAATGCAACCCTTCAGCAAACACATTTTATCTCTACTTAACTACAAACCTATGAGTTCAAAAGTGAAAACTATATTTTCAATCAAAGCTCATTATCTTATATAGTCATATAGTTTTGAACTTAGTTCAATACCCATACACTTTGGTGTCTTTGATTCTTTAATAATCATGGCCAATACTATCCTATTATGCAGGATTGGTATTAAACCACTAAACATCACATGATCACCATTTTTTATGCTCGCTCAAGCTGTTAAAACAAGCAAAACTCTCCATACAGTAGTGCCACTCAGTGCAAGCCAGAGTAATCAATGGGTGTCAGAAAGCTTGTGCATAAATCCCTATATAGTGCCTACTCATCCAATATTCCAGACTAGTTTCTAGCTTGTGGCTGTCATTAGTGAGAAGCCTTGGATCTGATAGCACTGCACCTAGATCTGAGGATCTAATGTAACCCTTCAGCAGACACCTTTTATCTCTACTTAGCTACAGAACTATGAGTCCAAAATTGAAAACATAATAATATTTTCAATTCAAGATCATTAGCTTATATATTCTGACATTCACTCAGTGGCATTACTGTATGGAGAGTTTTACCTGTTTTAACAGCTTGAGCAAGCATAAGAAATGGTGATTATGTGATTAATATCAATCCTGCCTATTGGGATAATGATGGCTGTGGTTATTAAAGAAACAAAGACACCAAAATTATGGGTACTGAACTGAGTTCAGGCCTATATAACTACATAAGTCAATGAGTTTGGATTGAAAATATTATGTTTTCAATTTTGGACTTATAGTTTTTTAATTAAGTAGAGTTAAAAGGTGGCTGCTGAAGGGTTGCATTAAATCCTATGATCTAGATGCAGTGTTCTCATATCCAAGATTCCTCACTGATAAAAGCTGCAAGCTAGAAACTAGTTTGGGGATATTGGATGAGTAGGCACTAGATAGGAATTTTATGCACAAGCCTTCTGGCATCCATTGATTACTCTGGTTGGCACAGGGTGGCACTACTGCATGGAGAGTTTTGCCTGTTGTTTTAAACTAAGATATATTCCAATGTCCTAAAACTACTTTTATATCCAGCTTGTTCTTTGATTCTTTAAAATTCAAAATTTGCTATAGAGAAGGTGTAATTATCTTGGTAAAAGTTTTGTATAGAATTGAAAGAAGATCAATAGATCTGAAAATTTTAATACCTTCTCTATTATCTTTTGAAATACTAGTAATACTACTGCATTTTCCAATTACTTGATAAACCTTTATCATTTAGATACATGATATAAAATTTGATAAAAAAAAATTCTATTTCTTCACCTGCTACTTTTAAATTATTAATTATAATCCATCATTTTCTGAAGGTTTCCCCCTTTCCATAGATTTAATTGCATGCCTCATATCCTCATTCAAAATACTTAGCAATTTAAAAGATGTAGAAACTATAAGGGATACTTTGTTTTTTGTTCTTTATTACTACATAACTCCTTGTTATACTCTTCCACACATTTTATGTTGACATCTCTCGATGATTAATAGTTCACTCTTTTTTTTTTATTGCAGAAATAATTTTTCTTCTAAGATGCTGTTTTACACTTTTGGAACTTCTATTCTCCTTTATGGCTTTCTTTGACAATTCACAATTATATTTTTTATGATGTTATTAAGTCTGTTTTTTTTATTACTTTACAAAACGCTAGATATTCAATTCTTCTTAAAGGATCATTTAAAAAAATTTCATATCTGTTTTTTATACATAGTCTTGTTTCAACACAAAAATTCACTGGTAAATTGTTTTTTTATATATATCATCTACTTTTCTTGCAATTAGCAATAGTGTATTAGTTATCTTATTTAATTTCATTCAAAGGTGAACCATTTTCAAAATTTGTTACTATTTTAAAATTATTTTTAAGTTCTAATTTAAATTTACTGGTATATTTCTGAAGTTTAGAAATGTCAATTACCAATACTATTTTGTTAATAAATTTTCATCTCTCTAGTTCTGAATTAATATGTATCTTATATCTTCATAATCAATGATGATGATGTACATTCAATCTATTAAGAAGATTACTATCAGAAAAAAAAACATTTTTTCTTAGTCAAAATATAATTCAATTTTTCAGCACTCTTATTTGAAAGCTTCCATGCCTATTTACATTTCACATTTTTCTCAAATAAAGAATTCATAATAGACTATCATTTTTTTTCTAAAAATTCCACAAGTCTGTTTACTTACTTATTTCTATTACTATAACAAATTTATCCAGATCATTTTCATTTTTCAATTGTTTATCAATTCTAGCATCTTCATAATGAGAACTTATTGGACATAAACTTGAATTATCTGCATTTAATGTCTTCCATTAATTTGAGTAATTAATTTTGCTACTTAATGTAATATACCATTAATCTCCAAATGTTTTTCCACTTTTTATTTATAATGAATCCCATTCCACTTGTACTTCCAATACTCATATTTTTGTAGTAAAGGATATGCCCATTTTTTAAACCAATTTTCCCTTCACCTTTAAGTCCGTCAATTTCTCATTTAATATTACACAATTCTTCTTCCAATTCACACAATCTTTCTTCACATGAAGTGATCTTCAATTGTAGATATCTACAAAAAAGTTTTTGCTGTTAACTGAAGCTCTTTAATTCTTCTTACGAGGCTTTAAAAAAATTAAGCAGAGTAAAATCCTACTTTTCACTCCTTAAGTTCTTGTAGATGTTCTTACTATTGATTATTGAATAAATGAATATGATTGGCTGCCCACCAACATGTATCAGTTAGTATGATAAAGTTTACTGCCTTTTTACCTTTGAGTTTAAAATAAAAAAAAAACACTATGGCCTTTATTCTCAGTGGCCAATAGTTCTAAGTTGAAATATTAGTTACGTTTAATTAAAGCAGTTATAGATAATACAAACTTAGCAATTTCCATCATGTTTTAGCAGAGCACATGCAATACTTTATCTTAATAAATTAGTAGTTTCTTAGTAATAGCCTGTCTTCAATTACTTTAATATCTGATATCAAGTTTCAGAATAAATAGGTATAATTTGTCTTATTGCCTAAAGCTCTAATGTTATTAAACACACTGTCTATGATTTCTTGAATGAAACTAGTAATCAAAATTGCTTAATTTAAAAAGTTTTAATAGTTAACAATTCAGATTATGAATATAAGTTGATACATTTAGTAATTTATTTAAGAACTTGACAGAGCAGTAAAGATAGATTTTAAAAATTCTCAGTAAGGTTATAATATCTCTTGAAGTGCATATTTAAGTAACTTAATGGTAATTGTATTATATACCAATTATATTTTTCTTTCTCACTCATTGTGTATTGAAATTTCAGTTATTCTCCAATTAAAAATAAGTAAATAGCATTTATTCATTTGTACTGGATTGATAGCTTCATTTGCTGTGACATCAAAAACTATCTCATAAAAAATATTTAAAAATTTTAAATGATAAATTTGTGATTCTTTACCAATAAAACAATATTTACTTTTAAGAAATGAGTTTTCAAATTAAAATTGCAATAGTTCTAAATATTTCTGGGATAAATGTAATGATTAATAAACAAATGTAAGATATACCAATAATAACATCATGAGACTTCTCATGTGATATTGTTGTTGGAATGAACCTTTCTAGGAAAATGATGTAAACTATCTACAATTATTATAAAACTAAGCTCTCTAAAATATGTAATTGGTGTCAGATCTATATAACTAGGGAAGTAAGTTATCCTGAATTTGAAATCATATATATATATATTAATTTTAGATAATTAGCATGAATATAACAGAGTAAAAGATAGCTGCTAGGTCCATAAATGCATAAGTTCTAGTTTGGAATCCTAGTTTACATTGACAAATTTAAAAGCCAGAAATTGGAGACAAAGATTTTTATAGTTCTATATCACTGTAACTGGAGATTATAGTGTGAAAATAATTATTCCTGAAATCTAAGATATAATAGAATCCATTTTCATAGTTTGAGAATTTAACACAGCATGAAAAGATAACTGTAAATTTCAATGTATTAACTCTTTTTAAGAAATTATGTAACTCTTCAGCACTCATTGACTTAGAGTTCAGATGAAAAGATATAAATTAATAAATATAAACTAATTAATTGCACTGAGCCAGCTTTCAGCAAACACTGCCAAAATAATAGAAATGAACTAAATTATGCAGTACAGGTAAGCTTATATAATTGTGTAAGTTAACCTGTATTACATAATTTAATTCATCTCCATGATTCTGGCAGCATTTTTCTGAAAGCTGGCTCAGTGCAATTAATTAGTTTATATTTATTAATTTATACCTTTTCATCTGAACTCTAAATCAATGAGTGCTTAAGAAGTAGATGTAATAATTGTTAACTGACAACAGATGAGTAATGTAAAAGTTATCTGAGTATTATTAGAAAAAATGTTTATATAATATATTCTATTTAAAAATTAAACAAAGAAGTATATATTTAGAGTTAATAATAATAATTTAAAAAATCTTTATTAGAATAGATAGTAGAGGCAACATGGTTCAATAGTAATGATTTTATCCTATTGGCTATAGCAGAAGTACAGAAATAAAGCAAACCATTACATAATACAATTCAAATTCAAACTCTAATGGCAAAACAAGATATTATGATAGCAAAATTCAAATTCTTAAGAAGGTAATATTTAATGATGATCGAGGAAATCATTTTGATATTAAGAATTTATTGATTTCATAAAAACCACATTTTTTTTAATAAAAAAATCATACCATTGAAACATAAATACATATACGCACACACAGAGCAATATTTAGTTTCCTGTGAGATCACATTTTTATTGAATAAAATTATTTTAATAATTAATTGGAAAAATGAAGCAAAACAGTTTCTGCTTCAATGTATTTTTTATTTCAAATTAAGATCAAAATGCAAATATAATCATGTGATAATCAATAAACACCAGGTGTGTTGGATATTAAAATAATCAAAGACAGTATTATAAAATTAATTAAATGGTGATTAGTAATTTATATTTATAAACTAAATTATAAATCAAATAATTTTGAGCTTGTATAAGTACAACCTTTTTTTTTTTTTAAATATTGATAGTAAAGAGTTTCCTATAAATATTTTATTACATAAGTGATTTTCCATTTCAGAAAAATTAAAAAAGAAAGACGGAAAGGAAGGACATAAAAATGCTAAAAATCATTTTAGATAATATATTTAATCTTTTGCATTATATTTAAAACGCTTGAGTAAATAGGCATGTTTTTTTTAAGCAAGTCAATAATTATTTTATAACAAAAATAAAAGAAATCTATTGTTTATTTTAACGGCATAACATTGATAATGAAAAAGAAGGTTACCCCAAAGCAAGAAATGTCAAATTTATAACGTTTTGATGCTGATAGTAAATTATCTTTGTTAATTTTTATCAATAATTTAATATATATATAATGCTAAAGTGAAACATTCAAACTATTAATAAATTAATTGTCTGAAAGAACCTATAATGTTTTTTTTTTCTGGATATGTAAAAAAAAATACTTTATTTAGATAATACCCAAATACTTTATTTAGATAAAACTCTTTATCAATGCCATATAAAATATGGAGGTGTGTTTTCTTAAGAGGGTTATAAAACTTACCAATATCAAATTTGTAGAGGTAAGATATAAATCAGTTATTAAAAAAAATTTGAGTTTATGTGAGATTTAGATATCCCATTTATATAATACGGATATTTATCAAACAAACCATAATCATCAAACATTTGCAAATGATTATGGAAATTCCAACTGGAAAGAAAAAGATAAACTAGGATTGCCCAACACAAATATCTTTATAATCAATCCAATAGGATCATATCTATGAGCCACTGAGAGGTAGTGTAATGTGTTCTGAAAGAGATGACAGAATAAGAAAGAGTCTTGTATCCCTTTGTTAAAACACTGGATTATGTAAATTAAATAATTTACATTTTTACAGGGAATATTTAAATGCCCTGGTATAACAGTCATTTATAGTTAAAATCTGCAAAGCGCATGTGCAACAGCTTAATGCTGTTTAACTATTACAATGTTAGATTGCTATAAATGTGATTAGTGGATAATTGAAAGCATGCTAAGTATATTATTTATGGATAAAAAAAGAATTATTTTCTTAGTAGATATGAGTGCTGAAAGAAAAGAAAGTAAATAAATATTGAATAATAATGATGATAATAATACCCTATTGGTGAATTTTGCAATTACTACACAAACAATCTGTGAATCACAAATATATATATATATACTTACAGAACGCATTGATCTATTATTTTGTTTACTTGATATTTTGTGGTGTGATCTTTTTTTGCAACTAATCTTTTTTTTTTCTTACTGAAATACATTAACACTCTGTTTAGTTATAGTGCTCTATTATACTCTATTTATAGCCAATGTTCCAAGAAAACATGCTACATCTATCATAAAAGCTATAAAATACTATTTTAAGAAATCTTATATTGTATGTTCATTTCACACATCCAATTTAAGAAAGAAGTGGTGTTCAGTAGCTGACTCTATAATATCAAATCATATTGGTAAGTTTTATGATCTTGCTATTTTATTTTGAAAATTTTATGAAGCATTCTTAATATATAAAATTAAAAGCGTGTGAAGAGCTTGAAAGAGAAGCTATAGAGAGTGCAAAAAATATTAAACACTAAGCACTTTCAAAGGCCATTTGCCTCATATTCATAGCAATAATGCAAAATGCATCACAGAGAAATAAAAGCGATATGTAAAGTATATGCAAATGATTTAGATAGCCCAACGTTTGGAAATGGCAAAGCAGGCATCACATCTATTGATAGAGTTATTGTTGCCATTAATGAAGTATGCTTATAAAAATTTTCTAATGCTTTTACTTTATATTGATAGATTGTCCAAGTTTCACTTCCATACAATAAATTATGCTAAACGATAGATCTACATACAGATAATTTAGTCATGCTAATTATTTCATTGTGATGAAATATTTACTCTTTTAACTTGTAGCTAATTATTTCATTGTGATGAAATATTTACTCTTTTAACTTGTTAAAGGGAGAAGCAGCCTTTGGAATTTCTGCTGTACACAACATCCAAATCTACTTTGATTAAACACACATCTAATAATCTCACCACCCTCAATAAGCCCAATAAATGACCTTATATTCTGAATTAACATTTACATTAACCACTACATGCTAAAAAATTGCTAATCTGAAATAATCACTTTAAATGTGATATTAATGTAAATCAGTTCAATAAAACACTAACAAGCCAAATATTATAATCTGCAGAGTGCTGCAGTAAATGAATATAAAGGTTTTAATTCGTTGATAAATTATCTTATAAACCTTTTTTTTTTTATCGTCACATTTATAATGAGTGGATTAATAGATTTTGAAAATGTTAATATCTTGTGAAGCTAATATTATTTTAAATTGAATAATTAATATAAGAGAAAATATCTATAAAAATATATTTTTATATTTAAGGTTAACATTTTTCAGTCACTTGTAAACAAGTCAGTACTATTCCAATTCCAGAAAAAAAGACACAGTTTAAAAGATAAAAATACGTTAAACAGCAACAACAAAAAGATTAGAGTAAAAAGTATTATGAGTTTAGTGAAATGAACACTAAGCCACTAATTTTTCCCAGCTAATGTCAGTATAATTTATGAAGAGACAGAGAGAAGATTGAAGAGAAAAGTAAAAGATATGTAGTACATTATGAATTCAAAATACAAAATAAACCAACACGTACAATAATAGCAAAATTAAAAAAAAAATTAATTAACACCACCATATATAGTACACATTTAACTATTGGACTTTTTATCAAGTAAATTTTGACAGTAAAATGAAATTTTACATGTTTTTAATTTAGCAATAATAATCTAAATTGAAAATAAAAATACTTTTAGTGAAGAAAGATAAAGTCTTTTATTCATGGTCACCTACTTCCATAGTTCATTAGACTGCTAGTTTGGTATTATATATTATATTGTATTTATAAATGTAAGTAATATCAAAAATACAAACATCTGCTTTCATTAATATAGTCATATTATCGAACAAATACAAACAATGAAAGTTCAATTTTAAAATCAAGATTGATATTATTGAATTTTAAATGACTTGATTTGGTTATAGACGGGTTGGATTTGATTATCAAAACCGGAATCTTATTATTTTACATCTATATTATGGATGTTTGGATTTATAATTCAGTGGTTGTTTCAATTGCATATTCTGTAAGGCATAGATAACAATAAAAATAGTAAATATAATGGTAATTAACTATTATAAACAGTCTTTCAATCCACAGTTAATTCCTTAACCCTCCCCAACTGCCATTAAATTGTAATAAGATTACTATTATATTATTATTTTTATTGTTATTACAATAGTTTTTAATTAATGGACATTTTATTTATATTATATATATATATTAAAGTGAAAATTTTCATAAGCAAAATGTAAACATATATTTGAGACAACCCCATTTATATTTATTTTCATATATATTTAGAATTATTAAGTAAAACAAAAAGACACCTATCAATTATTATCATAACTAGTAAATTAAAAATAAATATTCATAGTAAATAATTTTTTTAAATAGATACAGCTTTAAAGATATGATAAGAAATAACTAACATCAGTTTCTAAAGCCTTTGAAAAAATATTTTGAATCAGTCTAATTGAAAAGAGATTACATTATTTGCATCCAAGCTTTTTAAGTGTGATTACTTCATTCACTAAAGATACAAAAATAAAGAACCTGAAACAGCTATGATTGAAAATCAATGCTTTTTGAAAAGAATAACAGATATTGTGAAGGATTGAAATCTAAAATGATGAAAATGACTATATGCTATATGAACCATACTTACACCTTACTTTTAAGTAGAAATCTATTTTTCTACTTCACATCTTCCAACTAGTTTAAACTTGAGTAATCAGCTGATTCCAGATGATAATATTCCTAGAAACTAATCTGCAGATATGGAATACAATATAACAATTTGTCAATTGCTAAAACAGAGTATTGGTTTATTATCTGCAGATATGGATAAGATACTAAACATAAGTCAGAAATTGTGTTTTTTATTTATTTAAAAGTAATGGAGTTATTTCTGACATAATAGAAGGAATAAGAAGGAAATATTTGAGCACTGAAACAATAAGGATTGGAGTATATATGGAATCACTTTTGTTCTTGAAATTCATCACTCTACAATTGCACTAACCTGTGTTTCAGTTATTACATAGTAGAGATGTCTGCCCATTTCTTGTATATGTATTAAATGGATTATGTCCTGTACATGAGGGGTCACATTGACCTTAGGTCAACATGGGTGTGACAAGAATCTTGGCCTCAGGGTGGCCTTTGAGCATTCCATCATCAGATTTTCAATTGAATGGACGGTTGAAGAGTTGGAGTGTGGAGTAGATTGAAGCCTGTCCATTAAAGTACGAATATTGGCTATCTTAATATATATCTGAGCACTTATGGCATATATGTGTGACAATGGTAATCTGGACCAACTGATGATTTCTGGTTTAGCATGCAATACGTATATTGGTGATTATTTATCTTTTCGACATATGTGTTCAAGTGGATCAGTGTTATGAGGTAGAGTGGAGAGTGGTGGTTCATGTGAAAGTCTGTGCTCATTACTCTATATATTAAACCTTGTAGAGTGTACAGACACTTTTTTGAATAAAAAGCACGATATGACCTACTGTTATTGTATCTCACACACACATTTCGACACAATAATCTATGACACTATGGTTTTATATTATAAAACTATATTAATGCTTAGCCAACTTTTCATAAAGCAATATATTTTATGAATAAATACTGCATAATCTTCGTTTTTAAAAGATAATTGCAAAAGTTGGAAATAATACAATAGAACTCTAATTAGAATAGGTAGTTTTTTTTTTCATGTGTCATAGCGTCGTCCGGGAAGCAAACCCGCTAACCCGGGGCAACTGCTTATAAGGCGGCTGTGCTGACCTCTCGACCACTTATTGTTATTTAAAATGATTGTGATCGTTAAATTCTAAAGATATCACTTTCTGATAACTATTAAGATAAAAAAAGATCTCAGACTGCTCTACTTTAACTTCCTTTGTTTATATAAGAAATCAACTTAGTTAAACTACAAACATAAAATCATAAAATTAAGAATTTATAAATGTAATTTTTTAAAAAATATTTTCTGAATTACTTTAAAATCTATTAGAAAAATTAATATTATTCTGTATAACTTAAATAAATAATTAAAATAGCATTACATAACTAAAAAAAATGATTGATCACAACATGCATATTTTTATAGCGTTATGTTACTGTTCTATTCTATGTTTAAAGATACCAATATTAAAACATTGATGGTTAACTAATGCATAGCTATATAACTAATTAGTAAAACATTCAATATTTAAAATAAAATTATTAGTAAATAAAGTGCATAAATATAAAAGTCTAATCATTATATTATCATAAATGTTCAAACATTTCATGTCTTTAGTTCATGTGTTAAATGATAATTTTTCATGAAATGCAGAGATTGAACTAAAAAATTTTACACTGAATGATCCGATCCCTCAAATTTATGACATTTTGGAGGAGTGTCATAGATATGTAAGATTTCATTGTTAGAAATATTAGTCAATTAGTAACATATATATATATATTGTAATATTATTGACAATGACCAACTCTGGCTATGCCAAGATTCCAAGCTTCTTAAATTAAAAATATATTAATTAATGGAGAAATAATAGATTTAATTTCCCATATGATTTTTTTATTATAATATCATACATTAATTTATTTAAAAGCTTACATTTCTTAAATCATGATATGATAATTCTGAATCATCTTTAATAGTGAGATGAATATTATTCTAACTTGTTAGGAGTTAGAAAAGAGAGAAAAGTATAAAATCAAATAAATAACTTTTTTTGCTCTCTTCAGTAGTTTTAATCACATACCAGTTTTGGTTTTAATTTTTAAAGACAAAATACTGAGAGAGCAAAAAATTTCACTTCAGTAGTTATTTAATGAATTTTAATTTAACTTTTGAGAGAGATAAAGTAGGTTAAGTTTTATGTTTAGCAAGATTTTTTAAAGGAAAAGAGAAAAAATTATAAGGATTAAATTTTTGTAGATTTTGTTGTTTTAAATAAAGTTTTTATTTTATTTTCTCTTTATCTCTCTCTTTCTCTCCAAAACAAAAGCCAATGTTTATCAAATCAAGGATAATTAAAGAATTATCTTATTTTTGGAATAGAAGAAAAAGGAATATTTTTCTTATGATTGAAATTTAATTTTTTAAATCTTTGTATAAGTTTAATCTTGAAGAAAAGTAATACATTTTTGTAAAAATAAATCCAGTTGGCCAAAGTTAAATTTTGTCAGGTGGGAGACAAAATTGTGCTTGGATAAACACAGGATTATTCCAAAAAGTAAATAGTGGAGAAGGTAAATTAAGACTTTAGTGTCCTGTGAAGAACAGTTAGTCTTGGTTAAGCTGTTGAAGAAGTCAGTAGCAGCTGAGATTTCTGGTCCAAGCTGTTAAAGAAGACAGTAGGAGCAGTATTTTTGATTCAGCTGCTGAGGGAGTATTAGCAGTGATTCTTGACTTAGCTATTGAAGAAAACAGTAGCAGTTATTCCTGATACAGCTGTTGAAGAAAACAGAAGCAGAAGTTTAGCTGTAAAAAAATAAAATTGTTTTTAAGAAATGAGTTTAAAAAATCTATGTGATAAGTTTCAGCAAGAAGCTGAGAATAATAAATCTCAACCATAAACCTGCTTTCTAAAGAAAATGTTGAACAAGAATACCCCTGAAATAATCTGCAAAATACTTATCTCTATTCAAAAGTATGAGTATCTTTCTGTATGTGGAAAGTTATTAGACTCATAAAATGGATAAATTCTTTCTATATGTTTAGTCTTCATTGAAAAAGAATGTAAAAGATAAGGAGAATACCTCTAGCTACTAGAAGACTTGTTTCCATCTAAGAGCATGATTGTCTCTGTTTTTATGTGTATAGAAGTCTTAAAAATTATTTAAAAAAATTGATACATTTACTATGTGTATTAATCTAACATGTAAATTATAATATTAAAAAGATGAAAGAATTCAGCCTGTGAATCTTCAGGAAAAAAACCAACAGCAAAACTGAAAAATACAGCTGTCCAAGAAGAATTTAAAAGAAAACTGACAGGAAAGAGAAATATTTAATGTGAATATTATATCTACATTTACAGATAAAATTTATAGAAATTATTGGTAATATTGAATAATTTTTATTAATTTAACATTTTCTTTTGAAACATGTTTTTTTCTATTCCTTTGATTTTCTCTCCCAAATTATAAATTGAATTTTAATTTACAATTTCAATATCTCTGATTATAAAAAATTATTTTCCAATTTTAGTTGTTGAAAATAACTTAATCAGTAAAATCAACTGGTTAATCAAATTGACTATAGAAAATTATATTTTTTGCTGAAATATATTTAATTTTGAATTATCATATTATAATGTATTTTTTAATATTTTTAAATTATTAATCAGATAGTTTATTAAATAATTGTTTCAAAAAATAAGTTATAATGTCTTTATTCCTCCATCTATCTGTTCTATGAATAAACAGTATGTGTGGCTTGATTTCATAATAGCAAAGTGTTTTATGAATTTTTAAATTATGCCAGTAAAATTATTTAATGTAGAGTAAGTTGTTATATTTATCTTTTTCTTGCTCACAATTACAGTCCTTAGTGTGTTATAATATTGAGCTATCTCAAGAGAGCAATAATGGTTAGTTATATGAATATATGGATTTATGTTTGTATTTGAATATCCAGATAATTTTCTCTGGATAATGCAAAAGTATCACTTTTAAAGTCCATACACTGCCCTTTTATTTATTTTTTTATTTGTAAAAAATTAGTTTATAGTTGGCCTGCACACTAATGGTACCATGTGTCCAGAACATTGATGATTACCAGATATCAGTATTTCAACATTATTTTTTATGTATAATAGATTACCACTTAGATATGTGCATTCAAAATATTGTGTTATATTCTTCCCTAAGTTTGGCAGTGGCTAGAATAGTAACCTGTTTTATAGTGTACCTCATTTAAATCTAGTAACAAGGGTTGAGTGTTGAGTTAGTTATTTTTGTGTAATGCTAGGTAATTTATAGTTTATAACTATTTTGATGATGTCATTATATGTGCACTACAAGACATCATCATTCACATGTGCAATGAATTAAACATAAATTCAGGATTGATTTCGACCACTGAACTAGAAGAAAGACAATCAAATCCAATATTTAGACTTAAAACTAAAACAGACCCATAATGCACTATATACAAAATGATTATTAACCTCCCACTCATATCAGTGATTATATAGATATGAAATCACAAATACTCCACATCACATAAATTTGCAGGTTTAAAAACTTCCTTTACTGCAATAATTATTTTTCAGTTGGAATCAGATCGCATTAAAAACATAGAATAATACATAGCTGATTTGACAAAAACAGGATACAACAAAATACACATATACTGATATATACAACAATTCAAAACAGAAATACCAAATAAAACCTCTGATCATAGAAATAATAATAAAAACTGGATTGCTATACTATATTCATTACATATGGCTAACAAAATAGTACAGATTTTCTCAGATAAATTTAATGTGGGATTTATAATACCCATTAATTTAAACAAACTTATTAATACAAGAGATAAATTGCAAACATTAAACCAGACCAAAGTAGTTTATGCTGTAGGGTGCATCCAAAAAGACTGTTCATATATATATACTATGGTGAGATATATATATATATCCAAAAAGACTGTTCATATATATATACTATGGTGAGACCAAGGCTAACCTTAAAACAAGAATAACACAGCATTCTCTAATGCATAAAAAGTCACAGACAAAAACTGATGTAATACATTGGTTTTTTACAATCATAAAAGAGACCATGGCCATAGTTTCAATTCAAGATGTGCTAAAATAATGTGCAAAGAGTGAAATGATCAAAAATGAAAAATTAAAAAAGTGTGGCTCATTATAAAACATGAATATGTGATGAACCAGAGAACTAATAATATATAAATCAGCAATAAATGGTTTTTTTTAGCAGAATAACTATGAATATGTTGTGAAAACATTAAAAGTATACTTGGTACTAATAATTTAATAAACCTATTTAAACTCTGTTTTAGTATTTTTTTAACTTATTCTTAATATAATTGTATATTGTTTCTTCAAGTGCTGACCATATGCTCCTAATATATTTATACCTTTTATATGTTTATTCATTTAGGCTTGCTCTTTATTTTATTTACTCACTGAGGATGATGATTTTCCCATCTCTCCATGTCACACCTTCTGTTCCACACCATTACGATATTGAAAAGATTTTCACAGGTTGATAGATTTAAATATTAGTAATTTCATATAATTTCTCCACATATTTTTATAAATAAATTTAAGCTATAATGTAATTAATTATATTTCCAATATTCTCACATATAAGCTATTCCATGGTCTTTAAATAAGCTTATATAATATGATAAAGATAATTTACTTTTGGTTTACATTTCAGACAAATACTATTACTAAAAGGCATGACTACCATATCATATCTGAAATTTTCGTTTCCTGAAATTCGTTTCCAATTCGTTTCCAATATTTATGGACAAATGTTGTTAAATAACTAATATTTACATACATGCACTGATGATAGCAAATAGTTTGAAATCATGATCTGAAAGTGGAATTAAAGTTAGAGATAGTGAATACATGCTCTGACATTTACGTAAACATACGCTTGACAGTGTTTTGGTAGAACGCCATCTGTTGACATAAATACAAGCATTAGCAAGTTTTTAACTTGTTTTTTGTTTTTCATATATATATAGAGAGAGATAGAAAGTGAGATAATATATAAATAAATAGTAAGTGATACGTAATGATAAAGAGACATCATAATATTTAATTAAAGCAGCCAATATGAAATACTATTCAATTATCACATATGAAAATCCATATTATCAAATAAAAGTTCTATACAATTTAATGTAATGGTGGAGAATAGACTTGTGATTTTTAAAAGTCTTTAGTTGAATTTCAATGTATCTCTTCTGTGATTGAATGTCAATGATCTCTCAAAAAATAATTGTTGGATATTTTCTTGTTTTTTTTACATGAAAAATATGAAATGTTATTCTGAAATTTGGATCAACTCATAATCAAATTATTGATGGGATGATAAAACATTTTGTGCTGCCAATCTAAAAGACTAAAGGTTCATATGAGCCAAGGAAAGGGCCAGAATTTGATATTTTGGAGATTGGTGACTAAGCGCATGACTGAAATATATAAAGATAAATAAAGTTTTAAAGATATATAAAGTTCTGTTCATGAAAAAAAACAGACAGAATTACATAGGTAAATCAGACCCTTCAGCATGAATTCCAAGGTCTAATGCAGGGTCTGAGAGATAGGTTTGAGGAGGGAGGTAAAAAATAATCAATCCCAAAGGAATGCACCCTAACCAGTTATCATTGTTTAGAATAGGAGCTAATCAAGGATCATCACCAGGGGGGGGCATAACAATCAGCTTCCATGTGACTTCAACAAAAATAAACATTCTTTATGTAGGATTCAAATTGCCACTAAAATAGCTACATCAGTTTTATATTGCCCTCTGTGTTCACAAATTGAAAACTATAGTCAAATTGTTAGCCTTAATGTGTAACTTAAAGTATTAAGTTAAAAGGAATTTGAACACAGACTTTTAAGCTTCCTTCAGTTATCCTCTCCATCTTATATAAACAATACACATGGCCACACACATGTGAATAAGATAAATGATGTCCAATTTTGTGCTGAACCAGCACTCAGCAGTTGGTCCAGGTCATCATTTTTTACACATTATCAGTATTAAAATACTTTAAAGTATACATAATCTCAAATACTACTTCAGAAAATTTAATATGTAATGTCAAGTCTTATCATGTCAGACAGAAATGATCCACTCTATATGTTAATGTGTAATAAAAAATATAAGGCAAATATAGAATAAAAACTTTAATGAATATAAAAATAATGAGTGAGTAAATATGACATTAAATATTGTCATAATTTAAAGATTATTTAACAAAATACAATAATAATGATTAGGTTATATGGTAATATTAATAAGATTAGCATTGAGAAAAATGGACAACAAGGTAATTCTTTTCTCCCAAACTATTTAGAGCAATTTTACAAGACATATTTTGTGACTTAAAATGTGAAACTTAGTGAGTAAAAGAAATGGATATTATTTAGTCATCTGGATTTTGCAGATGATGTGATTATGTTTGCAAATAATGCTTCAGAGTTTTAGAAAGTATTACAAGAATTATCAAAAGAAAATAAGAAAGTGATCAAAAATAAATGCTAAAAAGACTAAAGTAATGTGCAATGGATTCTCTCAGAAGAAAAAATAAAAAAGGATAACATACAGATAAATACATAATTGGTGAAATTAACCAAAGAATTAAACTTTAGATGCTTTTTGTAAAAATAAATTAATATTAAAAAAATATGTATATGTGTTTCAAAATAAATGTTTTTAATAGATGTGTTTTATTTGTTTTTGCTTAAAAAATTTGAAGCTTGGAAATTTAACAGAACAACAAAAGAGAAACTTCAAAGCACTCAACAATGTATGGAAAGTTGTATGTTAGAAATAACAAAAATATATTATTATTGTTAAAAGCTTGGGCAGATATTAGTAGTTTTCTTTTTAATCCACCTGTTTCTTATTTGTTGAAATTAATTTAGTCTACCTGAGCTTGCATTTCCTGTAGACCATAAATCTTTTGCTACTGATTTATCAATTGTATTGTTCTGGGTTTTTTTTTAAACCATGGAGATTTTGTTTTTTTCTATTTAAGATTACGTAAAATCATAATCTTTTTTCTCGGGTTTATCGGAGTCAACCTTAAGGGTCATAAATTGACTTCTTATGAGTGTTTTTATGCATATGACATCTCTGTTACGTCCTGATGCTTTACCAGGTTTTAGGAAAAGATTGCTCTGCACTATTCATTGACTTCCATACAAGATCTTTTTTTAAAATCTCTAGATAAAAGAAGGTGGAATTTGTTTAGATAAATCACTGGCAGGAAGAAATTATAACTCCCTTTAATGCTTAGGTGAGAAAACAAACTTATCTGCCAAAATGTTTAATGCACAATACTCTAGTGCACTCTTGATGAAGAAAGTTGGGTAATTGTGGTCAAATTTTTATATTTTGTTTGACTAGTATTATTTTTTATTTGAATTTAATAAAACTTTAAAATTATTTATAATTATTTTTGCTTGATGTTTGTGTCTGTGTCTGTCCCTCAATTGTCTGAACAATTTTTAAGATCTCTTTATCTTTCTGGGTTTAGCTGGTAGCATTTCTTATCATCAACTTTTTGATCACTGTAAATTAAATTTTCTAGGTTGATAGTAGCTTAGTGGCACCCTCAGTGATAAAAAGGGAAGAGAAGCATCTGGTACAATAAAAACAGTGCCAATTTGCTTTATATTCTTTTGTTTGTTTTTCAACAGTCATGAGGGAATCACACCTCTACTCATATGCTGTATAGATTAATAATGCTTGAAGAATACTTTCCCTTACAAAATGAAAAATAAAGTCTTTTGAAAAGATCAGATAAATCGAACTTATCTTTTTTATCTAAATATATATGTTTAGGCAGATCTTAAGCATTTAGAAATGAGACCATAAAGATCTTTAATTAATCAAATTAATTCCATTTACTATGTCTTAATAAATGATGTCTGCAAAATATTTACAATTTACTGAAGGTCAGTGTTAGATGTAATATTAAACACCTATAACAAGTTATTTATTTATCTAGTGTTGTGCTTAATTTGTAGCAGTCATTAGGAAACCATCCCTTTACACATGCACTGTATATATTTATAACACTTAAGAAATACTCTCTCTTTCCAAACTTGAGATAAAATCTTTAATAAATAAGATGAATCTACCTTAGCTTTTTTATCTAAATGAATATATATAGGCAAATCTTGAGCACTTAGAAAAGACCTTAATCACTTTTAATTTCATTCACTAATCATAATAAATGACAATTGTGAAATATTTACAATTTATTGCAAGTCAGTATCAGATATAATATTAAACATGTATAACAAGTTATTTATCTAGCACAGTCTTTAATTTGTAACAGTCATTGCATGTAATACTGGTATGCAGTAAATTGTAAAAATCTTGTAAATATCATTTATTAAGATATAGTGAATGGAATTAGAAGTGATTAATTAAGGTCTTTATATCTCATTTCTAAATGTTTAAGATTTGTCTATACATATACGTTTAGCTAAAAAAAATAAGGTGGTTTATCTTATCTCTTCGAAAGATTTTATCTTGTAATCAAAATAAGAGTCATAGATCACATGACCCTATCTCTTAAGCTTGTAAGTTATAAACAGTGAGGATTGCCAATTCCTCTACAAGCTTTGTGATAAATGCTTAGCCAGAGCCAGCACTTAAAATATCTCTGCCAGGAATCCCCCCTCAACCCCTGACCATTGTTTCATGCTTTGGCACTCCTCAGAGAGGTGCCAGGGAAGGTTCAGAGACTAGATCTAAAAATACCAACCCAAAGCCAAGCACTTATCTAAAAGTTATCTATTGAGTGGAAAATCTGAAATTTTCAGGTGTCTACATGTCTTCAAACCCAGCTATCCAACTCAAATAGGTATATGGAGTTGATAGATCTTCAGCCATACCATATATTAGTAGTAAGAGATAGGGTCATGTGATCTATGACTTATTTTGACTATTTATAGTATCTGCCATAAGTCTTGTGCAATTTTTATATTGCTAAGACTACTAATATATGGTATGGCTGAAGATCTATCAGCCCCATATAGCTATTTGAGTTGGATAGCTGGGTTTGAAGACCTGTAGTGTCTGAAAATTTCATATTTTCCATTCAATAGATAACTTTTAAATAAGTGCTTGGCTTTGGGTTTGTATTTTTAGATCTATTGTCTGAACCTACCCTGGCACCTCTCTGAGGAGTGCCAAAGCACAAAACCATGGTCAGGGGTTTGGGGGAGTTCCTGACAGAGTTATTTTAAGTGCTGGCTCTGGTTAAGCATTTATCACAAAACTTGTAGAGGAATTGACAATCTTCACTGTTTATTTTATCTTGTGTTTGGAAAGGGATAGTATTCTTCAAATGTTATAAAATCTATACAGTGCATGTCTAGAGGAATGTTTTCCTAATGGCTATTACAAATTAAAAATTGCACTAGATCAATAAATAACTTATTATATATCTTTTCATAATCCTATTATTTCTATAATCTATATTATATTCAGTCTTTTATTATACTTGTTTATTATATTTTTTTCTTCTATTTTACAAAATTTAAATTTTATAACTACTTTCTTATACTTGATTAATCTCCAAGAAAACTAACCTTGCACACTATGTATATATATATTCAAAACTTGTTTTATTCTATTGAAAATTGGATGTTAAATTTTTTAATTTAAATTTTGTTTTTAATTAAATTCTTTTTCTGATAACATTTATATTATTCGAGTCAGGTTTTTATAGGGAATTGTTAACAATTATCATTTTTAATATTAATATATTTTTATAATGTTATTAAATTACTGCTTGCAAATAATTAAATTTATTGCAGACCAACAATTTTAAAAACTTAAAATACTTTTATGAAATTAATTAAAATTTACAATGTAAATCAAACTTATTATTAACATATATCACCAAATATCAGCCCTTAACACACTATCTAATGCAATACACAATGTTTACTTCTCCACTGATGATGAATTTCCAATAGCTTCTGATGTCCTTGAAATTTTCATCTCCACAATGATCCACTAAACTATCTGATTTTATAAAAACCATTTCAGAAAATGTCTTGTATTAGCAGGATTCTTTTTATTTTTTGTATTCTATGAAAAATTATACTGCTCAATTAATTATTATCTTTTTGTTATATGCTTATTCCATTTCCATTTGCTTATTTTAATTTTTACAATAATGTTAGTCTTGTATCAAATTCATCAATTTTTCTTTTTATCTTCTTTCCCGACCCAATTACATTTTTAGTCAAGCATTGATACCTAGTAGTTAGCATAGCTGCCTTCCAAACAGGTGGTCCGGGTTCGCTTCCCGGCCAACGCATTTGACATACGAAAAAAAAAAACTACATTTTTACGTTTTTGCAACTTTTCATGTGTCAAAGCTAACCTGGGACAACTGCTTGTAAGGCAGCTGTGTTAACCACTCGGCCACCAACTCTTGACACGTTTTTGCAACTTCTGTTTTATTTTAAAATTCATAATTAACATTATACTATTATAATTCAAAACATATAAAGCTCTCATTTTATGTACAAAATTATTGTTTTTTTTTTATATAAATATAAGCCTACCAAATGTATTCCATATGTATTTAATTCTTTAATTTTGATTTTTTTTTTACTTTATATCAACTGAACCAAAATACAATAAATATAAATTATCCGCCTTCTCAATTATTTTCCCATTATTTATAACATTTTTAAATAGCGCTAAATTTTATTTCAATGTTGCATTAAAATTAGTTAATATATTCCCAATTTTTATTTGTAAGGTATCTAATGTTGTTAATGTTGGTGCAAAACTTATCAACATATCTAAATAATTTACATAATTATTACAAATCTTGAAACTTGTGTAAACATTTACAAACTTGTTTTAAGTTATTGTAAACAATTTAAAACAAATTAAATTATCTTGAAATCCAATTTGTTTCCATCTAAAATATTTTAATAATTTATGCAAGTTTATTAATAAAAGCATATTCTGCAATTTTTAAAATAATTTCTAGAAACAAGTAAATGTAAAAATATTATAAAGAACAAACTGTAACATATTTAGAATAAACTTTTTCAATAATTTAAAATAGACTAGCAAAAAATACCAATTAAGTATTTAGATTTATATATTGTTTTATTGTTTACTTGATTAAATAAAAAAATGTTTATATGATCAATATATAAACATAGAACTGTTTCATTTTTTCATAAAATAACTGAGTTAAAATATTGTCTTTGCAATAAAAAAATGTGTAAGTATACTCATAAATGAGAATATTTATAGATATATAGAGGATTTTATTTCTAATATTATTATTTTTTTTTACACATGGTCATAATAAAAGATAATGTCTAAAAATTGGTTTTATTCAATTTAATTTTGATAATAAACATAATGTGAAACATATACGTGAAAAATATTTACTATACCAAAATCACTTTTTCCTTTATTTTTGCTGTAATATCTTATAGTAATAATAAAAAGTCAGATGTCACATGACTTATATATAGCTTGCACTTACAAATATGTAAAATTAAGAGCATGCTAATGAGCTCTAAACAAGCTTTTTTATTTATTTATGATAAATGCTACTACAAGAGAAGGCATTCAAATCATTTTTATCTTAGATTGTCCCCATCCCCATACTGGTTTTGACCTATGGGTCTCTTCAGTGAGGAGTTGGGACCTTAGATTCAAAAAAAAAAACAACTCAAGCAAAGCACTTATCTAAAAGTTAATTGTCAAAAAGAAGATCTGAAACTTTTAGACATCTACATGTCTTTAAAGTCAGCTCTCCAACTGTAATATCTTATATAAATCCAATTTATCCAAATCACTTTGAACACTTTTTAGCAGAAACCTTTCATTTTACATATATACACATGTACCTCTGTTTCAACTGTCCTGCAGTCTTCTTCAGTGATATGATATGTACCATTAAAGGATTTTGCTAAAAAGTGTTCAAAGTGATTTGGATAAATTGGATTTATATTGTGTACTATATTTCATCTAATTTAAATAGATTGATTAATAATATAAAAGGCATGATTGTAAAGAACAAAGAATTAATACTATTATGCAACCAGTGTTTGTGTAGGATTTCATATATTGGTGAACTACAAAATGCACTTATAAATTTTTTAAGGAGCACTATTCATTGTAGAGTAAAACTAAAGTATAAAATAATAAAAATAACATTGATAGCAGTCCGCTTTCTTCGATCCCAAATCAGTGCATAATAATGAGTTTATTTTTGATTTTGATGGTGGTGGTTTTATGATGAAAGAATGAAAAGATGAGCCATGTAAAAACAATATTTATGAATAATGAATGTAGACATCAATCGGAATGGGAAAAAATGTAAAACTACATCATGATTGGAATGACATATGATTTTTGATTTAGTTATACTAAGATGTGAAGGATTACAATTATGTCATTGAAAGTACTTTTATACATTTTATAAACTTATTAAACATTTTTTTAAATTGATATATATATATATTGAATATTATCATGGATTAATTATGATGTAAGCCAAAAAATAATTGGGGGTATTTTTATGTAAATGACTAGAGAAATGTGTTAGCAGTAATACTATTAGGCAAACTATCAATTACTAATGACAATCTTCATATTTAACCAATTTATTTTAATAGCTCACAATAGTTTTTTTTTTTTATCTTGGATTCATTTAGAAATTAAATGAAGTCCATATGTGTATACAAATGATTTTAATATGGGTTTTGATCATCACAGCTCAGCTTAAATTTAATTTAAGCCATAAATATAAGAATCCGTGCCAGAAGCCTCATAAGCTTTTCAAAATAAAATTTTATCATACAATTTCTACTGTTTGTTTATTTATTTCTTACCTATACTTAAAATCCACAATTAATTTTTATGTTAAAAATTTCAAATTTACTATTGAAGACATTAGAAAAAAATATGCTAATAATATCTAGAATGCATTTTGACCCAACTTGATCTTCTTAATTAAATGAGGATTTACATAATTCTGTAAATAATATTAGTATCATTTATGTTCTTTATTAATTTTTACAATGCTTTTTGTACAATCCACTATTGATAGCTTTGATTGCCCCAGCAATCTTCTTCAAAACCTCTACTTAGATTTGGAAATATAAATAGAAGTTCTGAAGAAGATTGCTGGGGCAATCAAAACTGTCAATAATAGGTTGTAAAAAAGCATTGTAAAAAGTAATAAAGAACATAAATGATATTAATATTATATAGATTTGACAATTCAATAAGAAAGACAAGGTTATAATAGTTCTCTAAATGTTATATAAAGCTGTTTTGCAATAATTGGTGCACATTATATAAATATTTTTTATTAGTAATATATTTTGAACAAACTTAAATTTACAACCAATACCTTTCAATAAATACAAAAACAATTGCTTATTCATTCTTATTAAAAATCATTAAATATTTTTAAAACCTTACATCTGAGATTTTAATAAAATTCAAATTTATTTATAATACCCATGTCATAGTTACAAGACAGACTCCATAAGATGTGATATGTTGGACAATTTCCATCATTTATGAGTGAATGTTGAATGTATAGAAAATTTTAAACTTTATTTAAACTTTCCAAATACAAACAACTTGTTAGTAATAACACACAAATATACAATACAAGTTAGTAATTACACAGTGTTTTGAGTGGTATTATTCTCCACTCTTCTGCACAGTGACACTATTTGCTTAGAAGTTGAACTCGCACCTTTCGATTCTTGAATATCGAATTTAAGGCAAACTCTACCAACTGAGCTATTCTGTCAAAGTGTTTTGCCTTAAATTCAATATTCAAGAATCTAAAGGTGCGAGTTCAACTTCTAAGTGAATATTGTAACTGTGCATATAAGCTAGTGACACCTGAAAAAGAGTGGAGAATAATACTACTCGAAATGTTACGTAATTACTAACCTGTATTGTCTATTTGTGTGTTATTACTAACAAGCTGTTTGTATTTGGAAAGTTTAAATAAAGTTTACAATTTTATATACATTCAACATTTACTCATAAATGATGAAAATAGTCCAACATATCACATCTTATAATATACCAACATTACAAATCTTCAGACAAGACAGACTATATATTTTAAATATTTACTTTTTTTTTATTTTTGCATTGCATTTTCATATTTTTAGAACCTACAAGTAATGCCAATTCTTACATTTCAACTATACAGGTTTAGACATTGAAATAACTTCTAAGATCAATTTAATACAATCAGATCTCCTCAGTTAGCTAAACCTTACATATTTATTTAAAGATCTCATATCATTGTTTTATGTTTTTTTATGAATGCCATATTCTTAGCAAAAACTTAATTTCAACTGTTGCTTTTCAAAAAATATATTAATAATTATTAAACACTATTCAATAGGTTAGAAATAATTAATTTTTTAAACTTTAATTGAAGGTATAAAATTTAATAAAACTAAAATATGTTATAATATTTTTATGTGGATGCATGATAATTTTTATCTTTTAACTGTTGATCCTTTTCTATCAATCTACTATATTCTTATATTTCTAAATGTACAACTGGGGACATTATTTTTTATATTTCATACTATATGCTTGTAGTCATTAAGGCATAAAACAAAATCCAGATAACATTTAGTGTAGAATAGAAATGGTTATAAATTAGAAAGGTTTTCCTAAAATCAGATTATAAAATACTATTTGTGAGAAAAAATGAATAATTTCAAATTTACAAAACTAATAAATAAATAAAAAGTTAAACAAAAAAAAATGATATGAAAAAGTAAATTAGTCAATTAAAAAAACAATTTGAAAAATCAAAAGAATCTTAAAAGTTTTTGCTATTGTCTGCCATGATGAAATATGTAAAATATTATTGATATATCTAGAGGTTTGAAAAAATTAAATATAAATAAAATTCTAATTAGTTTTACTTTTATAATGTAAAAGCTAAAGCTTGTCATTGGGAAATTTTTACTAAATTAAATCAAATAATTTCCTCTCACACAAAAAAAAATTGAAATTTTAATTAATCTAAATTAAAATGCAAATTGCATTAAAATCATATTGAAGATTTCTGTAGAAAAATTCTACAAAAATTGACCAAATACATCGTATTTGTTATCTTTCTTTAAATGCCAGAGCCATCAAAAATACATAGCAATAATATGTAGTATTTAGATAAGTATGTAGGCTTGCCTTGATTGAACAGACCTGAATGATGTAAAATGCATCTTAGAAGTATAAGCATTTTTAATGTTTATAATTAAATGTTTTAGTTATAAGAAAGAACACATATAAAAATATAAGCTTTTGAAATATAATAAACATCACATGATCACCATTTCTTATGCTTGCTTTTAACTTATTAAAATAGTCAAAATTATCCATACAGTATTGCCACTTAGTGCAATCCAGAGTAATCAACAGATGACAGAAGGTTTGTGCATAAAACCCCCATCTGCCTACTCATCGAATATCCACAGACTAGTTTCTGGCTTGTGACCTTCATCAGTGAGGAGTCTTAGATCTGAAAGAACTGCACCTAAACTAGTCTGGGGATATTGTATGAGTAAACCCTAGATGGGGTATTTTATGCATAAGCCTTCTGGCATCCATTGATTACTCTGGCTTGCACTGAATGAGCAGTAGTGTATGGAGAGTTTTGCTTTTGAAATATAAGTGTAAAAAAGGATATATTTAAAAGATGGATATTATTAGGTATTTATATGTAAAGAGTTAAAAAGAGTATTTAAGATTTAGAAAATATAATACTTCATAAACTAATAGGAAATAATTAATAATCACTTTTGTATTTTCATAAAAAAAACATTATGAATAAGTGCTTGCTAAAAATAGGTATTTATAAAGTAAAATTATAAATTATATATGTGTGTGAGTAAACGCACGAAAGCAGTCTACATCTAAACAATACTAATATCAATAACACATCACTATCTGTTATCAAGGTCATCTCCTTTTTACAATAAAGTATATACTTATATAATCAAGTCATGTGTCTCATGATCTATATAGCTTGCATTTAATAGTTCGAAACTGGTCTGCAAATGGGGGACAATCCTAGATAAAGATGATTTGAATGCTTACTCTTGTAGCATTTACCATAAAGTTAAAAAAGCTTGTTTAGGGCTATTACCTTGCTCTTTATATATATATATATATATATATATGTGTGTGTGTGTGTATTAAATATGTTCATTGATTTATGATAAGATTTAAAATGCAGGGTTATTTTTATGTAAATAACTAGAAATATGTTTATCCTTAATGTTGCTAGGAAATTATCACTTACTATTGACAGTCCTAAGGCTAAACTACTGTTTGCTCTAATACCCAATAATAGCTTTGGGGAGGGGGGTGAAGTTTAACTACAAATAAAAAAAAATCTTCTTTTCTTTCTAATTAAATTCAAGATAAACATTTCTAATTAAACTCAAGACAAAAAACCAATAGCACCAAGGCTAAATATATTTCTAGTTATTTACATGGAAATATTCCCACACGTTAAATTTGTTTGCATATATATAATAAACTTTCATAGACTTTGGATCAGTAAATATTGCTGCTGTAATTTCAATATTCATTCATATCTTATCATCCATTATCAACTATATTTAAAACAAAAGTGAAAATCTCCTTTTTATCTACATCTAGACTCTTTAAATAGATTATAAATAAAATAATAAAAAATGCAATACATTTTAAAATTAATTGAGATGTTCATAAAACTCTATTTTAATCTTTACAAACCTTTATAAAACATAGATAATATATATTCATTTTAATACTATGTAAACAAATCATTAAAATGTAATAAAATATATAACAACCTAAATATACTAGTGCTAAATAGATTATTTTACAATCAAATCGCTCACACAAACAATATTTATAGTATTCAGCCAAATCTTAGGAAGAAAGAACAGATTTCTATTTACTGCCTAAATACAATTAATCCTGTTAATGAATGGTAAAATTTAGTTTGATGTAAATATTGTTTGGATTAGTGAATTATAGCCAATTAGCATTACAACATTTGGATATATATATATTGTGACATGTATTTAATCATTTGTGTTACATCTATATTAAGGCTATAATCTTAAGACTATGTGCCTAAAATGTGACAGTAGGGACCTCTACAAATCTCAACACAAGATTAATGACTTTAAAAGACAAGAATGGCCATCTTATCTTAGATATAATTTCTAAATATATAGGTGAATCTAAAGAATTTTGATTTGAAAGCATGAAGCTATTAACTACTTCACTGATTAAGTCCACAATTTTTACACAAACTAATATAAGTGAAATCTTTTCATTTACAAGTCAGTATGAAGTTCTTATAATTAAAATTTTTTATGTCTGTGCTACCATAATAAAAATCTTGGTACTTGTGAATAATTCAACTGATGACGTTTTTGACTTACCGATTTCCCTTCTGGTAGACATCGACGTTTTTTGCATGACAACATTGTCATGGTAACCAAGTGACTGGCGTGATTAATCCATCAGAGAGTCAATTTTTTTTTTCACCCGCGAGATTTAAAATTCGTAGAGAGTTTTGGGAAATTTTTTGATTTTTCTGTCTATTGCGATTTTGCTATCCACGGCATCACAGTTACTTTTTTGAGCTGTTAATTCGGGTAAAGTGTTTATTTATCTGTTTATTTTAAATTTACAAAAATTTTTTGTTAATATTTCTACAATTCTCAAACTTCTCCGGTAAAGTGTTTTTTATTTATCTGTTTATTTTAAATTTACAAAAAGTTTTTGTTAATATTTCTACAATTCTGAAACTTACATTGAATTACATTTAATGTGTAAATAATTTATTCTCCGGTAAACTGTTTTTTATTTATCTGTTTATTTTAAATTTACAAAAACGTTTTGTTAATATTTCTACATTACGTTTTTAATGTGTAAATAATTTAAAATAATTTTTTAAATCAATTTGCAATATGCAGTACGTTTTAAAAATTACCAAATGCATGTAAAAGTGCGGCATTTTCTGGATGCCATTAATACCAGATTTGCATTAGATCGCGTCTTTTTTATTTAGGTGTTTATTTAAAATTTACAAAAAGTTTTTGTTAATATTTCTACAATTCTCAAACTTATTTACAAAAAATATTTGTTAATATTTCTACAATTCTCAAACTTACATTGAATTATGTTTAATGTGTAAATAATTTTCAATAATTTTTTAAAACAAATTTTGAATATACATTACCAAATGCATGTGATAACAAGGACGCCATTAATGCCAGATTCGCATTAATTCGGGTAAAGTACTTTTTGTTAATATTTCTACATTATGTTTTTAATGTGTAAATAATTTGAAATAATTTTTTAAATCAATTTTGCAATATGCAGTATGTTTTTAAAATTACCAAATGCATGTAAAAGTGCGGGCCATTAATACCAGATTTGCATTAGATCGCGTCTTTTTTATTTAGGTGTTTATTTAAAATTTACAAAAAGTTTTTGTTAATATTTCTACAATTCTCAAACTTATTTACAAAAAATATTTGTTAATATTTCTACAATTGAATTACGTTTTAATTTAATTTTTAATTTCTGAATTGTATCATACAGAAAATTATTTTTCGTAAATTCATCGGCAATTTTTAATTTCTGAATTATATCATACAGAAAATTATTTTTCGTAAATTCATGGGCAATTATAAAAATTACAGCTATGAGAGTAATACAGAGTATAGGTGTACGCCAAGCCTAACGGCTTGTCAAAAACACAAAGGGCCCCCCCGCCAACTCCAGCGCTACGCGCTGTTTTTTATAATTGAGCATAATATAGGGTGGTTTTATAAATTAGAATATAGTTTTTCTAAATTATTTTGACACATGCATGTACATTTTTTTTTTTTTACTATTTGCCTGACCTGTGTCAGATTTTTGCCTTTTTTTTTTTGTTTTTTTATCACGTGACCTGCGTCACATTTTTTTCCTTTTTTTTTTTTTTATGTTTAATTTTTTTTTAAATTTTTATATTTTTGCCATGTTTTTTTGTGTTTTACCACATGATCAACCAACAACGTATTACCCTGAAGGCATATTGGTCTAATATTGCGTTTTTTAACATACCGTGTTCACGTGATCTGCGGACACATTTTAGTGATTACATGTGTCCGCAAATCACTTGGAGACGTTATCTTAAAAATCGCAAGATTAGACTGATATGCCTTCAGGGTAATACGTCATCGGTTGAATTATACACAAGTATCAAAATCTTAAATTATATGTTTCAATAGTATGAGTTAGAGTAATTAGCAGTTATTTAAAAAATTATCTTAAGTTGTTTAATATTTACTTGAAAAATATATTTAAACTAAAGAAGAGTTAATCTAGAACTTAAAGTGTTTGAAATAGATGTAATAGATAAAGTTGTTTTATGCTATCTGAAATGATTAGTTTAATTAGAAATTTTAGTTGTTGATTTTTAAAATAAATAAGTTTAAAAATAACAGTTATGATTTATTAAATATCAATTTAATATAAAAGTATTTAGTAATACAATTTTAAAATAGAAAGTATAACTGATTGAGAGTAGCTCTAATTTTTAAATGATTTTAAATGTCAGTCAATAGCTAATTTATTTTCATTGTATTAAAAAACAATCATATTACCGTGTATGTGTGTGTGTCTGTGTTAGAACATGCATGTGAAATGTTGAAATTTAAAAAGATTTATTAAAAGTATATTTTAAAAAAATTGGGTACAATCAATCAATTTTAAAATTATTTTTAAAATACATTTTTAAATAATGTAAGAGAAAGAGTAGAGTTTTGAATTTAAAAAAATATTTAGTTTGAAATTTAGTTAATGATTTTATTAAATAATTGATTTAATAATTATTTAGACTTGCTAAAATTGTTAATTAATAAGTTCATTTATTGTCTAGGTCAGGTGTGGCCAAGATATCATCTGTGGTCAACTGGTCACCTGCAAGGGCTCTAAAGTGGACCACAAAGCTGTCATGAACATTGACAAATTATAGTGATAAATTCAGAACTGATTTGAATATAAAAAATAATAAAAAATACAAAAAGTAAAAATTCAAAATAAGTTGGGCTTGTATTTTCTAATTAGTGATTCTTGGCTTCAACTTATGATAATGTAAAAACCATCCACACTATGCATGAGTACTTTGCATCCTTTGATTCAGCATCCATTTTCCTTTCAGTCCATGTAATTTTCATTTCTCTATAATAAAAAATTAAGATCATATGATTTCTTTTAAATAGTATTTTTTTTTTCATTTTTGTTATTCTTAATTTGTTTACAGAGAAATTTATAGTGAAGAATAATTGTTAATCCATGGATTTAAGAATTTATCATGATTTCTCCTTATGGGGCTGACAAACTAAGCTTTTTTTATAATTTTTGCTAATGATTTCTTAAAAGTAATAGTAATTATAATGTCTAAAAAAAGAATTAACAAGCTGATCTTTGCTCATAAATATAGATATTATCTTTGCTGCACAATCTTTTCCCTGATGGATTAGACTTTTGATTGAACATTATTACTAGATTTTCAGTCATTCCTAAGCATTTTTTTAGTTATTATTTTATAGAAAAATAGATAGTAAAAATCATTTATGATATTGCTTTTATATGTTTTCTTGTTTAAATTTTAACAATAAAAAAATCCAAATATTAAAAATAAAAATTGCAATAAAATTTAACCCAATTAGATATATACATGTGACCACAGTTATATATGTAAACATGTCCATTGTGATGCAAACTTTAGAGCTGTGTATCAGATACATAGATAAATATAGTTGATAAAACTATTAAGAAATTTATCAATTACAGTTAACATTTAATAATATCATTCAAAACCAGTAAAGAGATTTCAAATGATAGTTCTGTGGCAGATAGCTATTAGGAACTGGTTCAAATCATGGATCTAAGCAGATAGCCACAATGTCCATGTGTACCATATAGTTTTTCATAGATAAAAATACAACTTCTGATCTCTGGTTACACAAGATTTGCTCTTAGTAGTTTCATAATATTTCAAAAAGAAAATACTGTGTTGCCTGCCTAGAAAAAAGGCATGAAAGATTTATTTATTGACTAATGCTGATTAGAAACAAATCAGTGTTCAGGAAGACTGCTTTATTGTTGTATTTATATATTGGATTATTTCCATCATCTGAGTATTGAATATGTAATTTCTACTGACTGTTGCCTTTGGCAGGATGGCTCAGTTGGTTAGAGTATTACCTTAAAATTCAATACTCAAAAATCTAAGGGTCCAGGTTCCATTCCCAAGCTAATACTGCCACTGGTCAGGCCAGTAACACCCGAAGAAGAGGGGAGAAAAATATCTCTTGAAACATTGTGCATAAATTAATCTCTTTGATGTGCTATTACTAGCAGTTGAATGTATTTGGATTATTTAAATAAAATTAAAATTTCCTAAAGACATTCAATACTCATATTAGCTGATGGAAATAGTTCAATATATAAATACAACTAAAACACCATCATGACAAACCTTCAGGAAAATGCTTAATTGTTTATTAACTGAAATAGGTAATGTACTCTACAAACTTCACCTCACTTATCTTATATTCAGGAGTGTTAACTGATATGCCAATTTCTGCAACATCATTCTACATTGTTGCTTTGACTTGTTGATCAGATAAGGAGTCATGAATAGTTCTAATAGATAAGTTACATCAACATTTTTAATTTATTGAATTTTTTTTTTTTAATTTAGGACCAGTAGAAAATAATTATTTATAGGTAATTTAATAATTGTAATTTAATAAATATTTTATGAAGCAACATGGACAAATTGTAATACTACAGAGATCTAAGATAATTTAATAGTAGTCATAGTAAAATATCTTTGACAAATCATATTTTATAGAAAAAAAAATCATCAGTTCTTAAGTATCTTCTAAAAATGTCACAATTTTGTGAGTACCTAAAAAGCTCTTACAAAAAAACAACAACACCAATTCTTAAGTATATTCTTAAAAAACCAGGACTTCAAGGTGTTATTTTTTTTTTGTTTCAGCAAAAATGTTTTTCTCGGTTGCTGGTTCGAAACCCTGAAAAAAACATAGTAGTCCTCAGGTACATTCACCAAAAACATAGCCTCGACATCTAAAAGTTTGGCCAACCCTGGTCTGCATGTTCACATGGTAAAATTGTCTAGATTTAAAATACAAAGTTCAAGGTCAGATCAATTAAAAGTCACTAATGACTATTAATTTAAATATTATAATGCACACTTGTAACTCATAGGTTTAATAAAGAGGCAATGCAGTATTGATTTTGGTGCATGGGTGAAGATAAAAAAAGGCACATACACTAGTATAAAATCCAGACACAATTAAAAATTTAAACACTTCTACTTCTAATTCTTCACACTTCATTTTATTTAAATTTTAATTATATTTCAGTTTTGAAGTAAATTATATGGTTTTTATTTGAATATTTATTTTAATTCAACGTTAAAGTTTAGCATTTTATTGTTTATCATCTTCACGATAGAGTAAAAGAACCAATAAATTATCTACACGGTGTTTTTTCTAAAAGCATAAATTCAACTGATTAATCTAATGATAATTCTAAAAGATGTTGAAAATTTTTTTATAGTTTCTCAAAGAAGCCAAAAGAAAAATCATGTAAGGAAAAGTATATTGTTTTATTGTTATAACATTAGCTAAATTCTGAACTTTGCTATGCCTATCTCCAGCTTGTAAAGCTGCTGTCGCAGACCTCTTGACCACCAATGCTTGGCGTTAAATACTAATTATTTGCTAGTAAATAATCTATGTATGCCAAGCTCAGATATAGAATGATGAATTTCTATGAAATTATCAAACCTATGAAAAAATAAGCATTAGTAATTATTTAAAATTATTTTATAAAGTTATTATAAAAGACAAATTTATTAAAACTAACTATACTGTTTTCAAATTGTTTTATGTTAGAACAAATAACCTAGTTATTCATTTCAAGTTCATTTATTTATCTAGTGATGTGAATAGTTTTTCTTAATTGTTTGTTGTTGAAATATGTTATATATTTTTTTAAAAATAAAGAAATAACTAAGCTTACATCATTCTAATTAATCTAGTTAAAAGTTAACTGATATAGCTGTATAAAAAGCAATTTATAATCAAAATTATATTTCTTCTTGTTATTCCTCTAATTTTATTGCTATTAAAAAAGTGCTTTTAAATAAATTATTCACAATTGGAATCATTTGCTATCGGCTCCTGTTATTTTATATAAGTGAAATTATTGTGAACTTTTTCTCCAAAATATTTCTATGTATATATTTGTCTGCTCTACTTAGCAAAGGTTGTGTGATCATCATCATCATCATCAATTATTATCAATTCACTGAAGGATGAAGGTCTCTTCAAGTTTAATCCATCTTCTCCGATCTTTAGCTTCTTTTCTCCACATCACCCCTGCACACTTTCTTATTTCATCCATCCATCTTGCAATCTCTTGGAATCCAGTTTAAGATTTCAATTGTCAATCTATTATCATCTCTTCTAGTAATATGTCCAGTCCAACTCCACTTTAATCTTTTAATTTTTTCAATGAGGTCAGTAACACCTGTTTGTTCTCTTACCCATACATTGTGTCTTCAATCTCTTCTTGTTACTCTCAACATGCATTTCTCCATACTTTTTTGAGGGGTCTGGAGTCTCTGTATTGCTCTTCTATTAAGTGTCCAAGTCTCAGATCCACAAGTAAGAACTGGTAAACACAGTTGTTAAAAACTTTCCTTTTCAAACATATAGGCATACTTCCTTTTAGTATCAAGTTATGTCTACCAAAAGCACTCCAACCAAGTTTAATTCTATGATTTCAAGAAGATAACAAAAAGATTGAAAAATGATAGTGTTCTTTATACAGAGGAAATGATCTATTTAAGCTCCAAAATGGTATTATAATTTCGTGTATATATATTTTTTTATATTTAGAATTATTATAACCATTAGCTTATAGATATTATACTATGATTATTATTAGTGATATTATAAATATGTTGGAATGAATGGTGTTCTAGAAATGAAATTGGTAATGTACAGTATAGAGTTTTATATTATATGGTGGTTTTATTATTCTGAAGTTTTTTCAGAATGAATATTTAAAATTATAAATGATTGTACCCAGAAATATGATAGCCTTTTTGTATATTATGAAAAGTATTTCATAAATAAAAGTATTATAAGTATCATTATATGTATGGAAATTTCAAATAATTTATGCATAAAGTGTTATCATCATTATGTAATAATAGATTTTGTCGATGGACATATAATCTTAAAACCAAGTGAATGAATTACATACCTTTTGTATGTGTGTGCGAGATTAACAATTATTTCTATGTTTGTTATTATTATTATTAGCTCCATGCCTTTTATTATTACTAGTATTTTGAAGGCAATATTAAGTGGATTATATTACTTTTATATGTATTTAGCCACTCCATGATAGAGAGTGCAGCTCGTTCATTCATCAGCACAACATGGACATAAATACTGGGTGTTCATATTTTTGCTAGCTCATATTTTCCTTGACCACTATATCTAGAATTTCAATATAAGAATATATTTTGGTGTATATACACAGGCATGTTCAGCTTTATAATTTATTATTTGCTTCACTATAATTTGTTTAATCTTCAAATAGAGTTATTATGTTTTATGTTATCTGTACTGGGTTTGTAAATAAAGATTGTACTTTGTAAATAAGTAAACTATTGGGTAGTAAATATCACTTATAGGATAAAATCGTAGAAATGGTTTTTAGACAGGTATACAGGTGTGTTAGTCAATAATATCCCTAAATTATAAATAGTAAATTATGTCTTTTAAATAAATATTGTGTTAAGATTTGCAGAGGTCCCTACTGTCATTTTTTCAGGCGCGTAGTCTTAAGGTTATAGCCTTAATAAATATTACTTTAAGTAACAAGTATGCACTTTATAAATATAATTATTACAATAATAATTATTTGAAATGAATATTTTATTATATGGATAATTATAAAAAGAAAAAGAAGAAGTGAAAAGTTGTGTATATAATTATATTTATAATTTATTTATTATTAATTAAATATGTTTTTGTTTCATTACCATTATAATATGCATAAGCACATATATTTATCAGAAAATCTATTTTAATAAGATTTGCATTAATAATTATATTAAGGGTACATTTCAATGGCTGCATTATGTTGATACATTCATTTTGCTTACTAATTATTTAATTATTTTCACATGCATTCTTAGAAGATAAACGTTATATTATTTACCTCATTTCAAATGCACTTATTATATAGTTGTCAGCATAAAAGATGCCCTTACTGCCTTCTATGTTATTTTAATATTGCATATTCAAATTTGCATCAAAAATATTAAGATTTCAGTAGAAGTGAAATAATTATATTTTAATAATTGTGAAGTATTTAAACGTTTTCCTAGTTATCAATTATATATATATTAATAACATATAACTTCTTTAATGAGCATTATAAGCACATAAGTATTGATATTATATATATTATTTAAATATTTGAGTATTCGATTATCAGGTAATTTCATTTCTAATTTCATAAAATATTAAGACTCCAAAATAAATTTAAAAAAATGTCAAATAGTCTATGTTTAGCTTACATAATAATCATCACATTTTTGTTAAGAAGTTAAAGTATTACCATTAACATTTTGTCCCAAATGCCTTTTATTCTGAATTCAAATCCTGAGATCAAGATATCCTAAATTTGTAAAAGAACATATATTTGAGTAAACATGTTTTTTAAATGTAATATGTGCTATTTTAAACTTAAAACAGAACTTATATTTAAAATAAATACAATAGCCTTAGAAAACAAGATAAGACATTTAAAAGTGAAAATAATCTATATTTGAAATCAAAATATCTTAAGAATTAAGAAAAAACGTTTTGAATTATAAAAAAAAAACCTTATATTTTAATGATTATATTTAGCCATGTTATTTTTTTCTCAAAATATGATTTATTAACATAATATTAATTTTTGAATTTACATGTTATGTGTAGTGATATACAAGATTCAAACTATGATTTACAATGCAGAACTTGATTTACCCAGTGAACAGAAAAACCTTAAATTGTATATGCATATATCTTGCCATTCATAGCTTCTTTCATAGTTTACTAAGTAACTCCTGACCTTAATGGCAACTAGATAGATCACAGCTATCAAGAATCACATCTAAAAGAATACTCATACTCTGGGGTGTTTTCAAAATCCATGTCATATGATGCCTGTGTGTAATCTTAGATCGTTTCACTGTTAGTTAGCCAGCTACCTTATTGTTGTTCAGGTTATATGGAGTTTGGTTTTCAGCAATCAATGGGGTGGACTTAATTATAACGGCTTCTCAGATGTCCTACCACCATTTGGTTTGTCAGTCATTAAGTTACAATATATATATATATAATGCATATTTTAAGATGTTTTTGAATAATATTCTTATTTTTAAATAGAATTATGTATTTATAATTTAAATATTTTCACCCCTATGTTTAAATATTTGATGTTTCCCTATTAAATATTTGAAAATGATCTAGTAAAAAATTGAGTATTGCCACACTTTAGTTGTAGCATTAAATTTATTAAAACATATTTAATGGCTTGATCTTAATCTTTACTTTACAGAATCAATATATCAATTACCACTTGTAGATGATCTATAATCAAAATCTATTTGTAATTTTTTTTGATTATGCAGAATCTAGCTTTGCTTCTAATTTAGTAGGAAAAGAATTAACTTTTGACCTTTATGCAGAAAACCAATATTTATAGAACCTAATAAGTTTTACATGTCCTGAATCCTTTCTGTCAATTGTTTTTGTGTATATGCAATAACAGTATTAAAAAAATCAAATCAGATGTCACATGACCTAATTTAATAAACTTGTATACCAGTATATGTGTTGCTATGATTGCTTTTGTAAACTATTCCATAAACAAAAGTGATATCTTTATTAGTTCGTCATTACTAGTTTATAGCTATTTTAGTTTCTACATCGTCTGATATTTTTTCGTTTTTTTTATTTGACATTATATATTTATCCCAGCAGATTACATAAAAGTATAATATTTCATCTACAATTATCAATTCTATTTTAACAACTTTATAAAAGAAAGTATATTTTTGTACATCAAAGCGTTGTTAGCCGAGAGGTCAGCGCAGCCGCCTTGCAAGCAAGTTGTTGTTTGCAGAGATGGTTGTGGGTTCGTCTTCTGGCCGATGCTATGACATATGGGGGGGGGGGAGACAAATGTAATTTTCAATTTTTTTATATAATCTTTTTTTTTGTATTAGTAAATTTAGTTTTATTAAAGACAAAATTTTTAAGAATCCCAATAATTTTCATAAAGCTGATTGCAAAGGTTTATTTATTAATCATAAAAAATATTTTTCGAATCAAATAAAGTAAATTAAACTGGCATTTCTAATTTAAATTTAATGTAGAAACAGATAATTATAGAATCAACAATTTATTAATAAGTAAAATATATTTCTTCTATTCCAGACCTGTCTTGTATCATTTAATTTATTATTAACAACTAAACAAAAAATTATTAACAAGCAATCATTTAGTTAAAAATTTTAGTAATTGTTTTTTTAAATTTCATTTTATATATTTCTAATACAATAATATATCAATACATAACAACGATTATAATAAAATAAATTTTTATAATTATACAGAAAAGTCTTTTTCAGCACATAAATTAATGTCCTTTTTGTATTCAAAAATGATTTTTTTTTTTGCATAATTAAAAATATACATATATTGCAATCACTGTTATATATTTATTTATTTATTTTTGAAGTATATAAGAAAGAAAAAGGAAATAAGTTTTTATTGTAACAATTGGTTTTTTGGATAAAAAAAAAAAAGGGGGGGGGAAAGTTTTTTGAGAAGGGAGTCAAATCCTTGAAAATGACTATAGAGTAAAGATAGTCGAAACGTTGGAAATAAGTGGATATATATATACATCAAATAAAGTTTTTGAAAAGAAAAGAAGTGATTTTTAATTATAGAATTATATAGCTATATTTATACTACTTTATTATAAATTAATATGGAAAAACAACTTAATGTAATTTTTTTATTTCCATTTTTGATGGTAACTATATATATATACGAATTTACTATTTGCTTTTTAATACATTGACAGGCTTAAACCTGTATTTATATATGTAATATATGCAGGATTCGAACTCAGACTTTCACACGACCCACTACTCGTATATTGGTGATTATTTATCTTTTCAACATGTGTGTGATCAGCTGGGTCAGCAATATGAGATGGCACTGAGAGTAGTGGGTCGTGTGAAAGTCTGAGTTCGAATCCCGCATATATTACATATATAAATACAGGTTTAAGCCTGTACAATGTATTAATTTATATAAATAGTGTGTAAAAGGTCTGCCCATCCCTCGCATATGTACGTATAAATGAATTATTCTCCTGTACATGAGGGGTCAGAATGACTAATATGTCAACATGGGTAGGATGACAACCTAGGCACTAATAAGGCCTTTGAATGTTTCATCATCAGATTTTCAATGAAGTGGAAGGCTGAAGAGTTGTGAGTTGGAATAGTTTGAAGCCTGTCCATTAAAGTATGAAGATTGGCTAAATTAATATAAAACTGAGCACTGATTGTATATATGTGTGCGGATAGTAATCTAGACCAACTGATGATTGCTGGTTTAGCATGAAATACATATATTGGTGATTATTTATTTTTTCAACATGTGTGTGATCAGGTGAGTCAGCAATATGATATTTGCTTTTTAAAAATTTCCTATAAGAAAAATAATGTTAGTAATTTTAATAAGTCAAGCAGATCCATCAAAGTGATAACAATACTAAAATAAGTTTTTCTTTACTTATATTTTGTGTACTCATTTTAAATTGTTACCTTTTCCAATAGTGTTTTTAATTTAAATCATTTATTAATATACCATAATGTATGCATTTGGCTGAAGATGCAACAATTTAATTGGTAGTATTTGATTACTTAACAGCAGCAGCAGCAAAAACAACAATAATAATAACAACAACTACTACTACTACTACTACTACTACTACTACTACTACTACTACTACTACTACTACTACTACTACTACTACTACTACTACTACTACTACTACTACTACTACTACTACTACAACAACAACAACAATTTTAAATGCTCTCTAAAATTGCCATATTATAAAAAACAATAAAGATGAAAAATAAATAATCACTATCATAAAATAAAATATAAAATAAAGAATTAAAAAACTTTAAAATATAAACAGAACTTTTAAAACATTAATTTTAAATAATTCTACATAAAATTTTACTTAAAATGATGTATAATAGCATTTATTAATAATCATTAATAACAATTTTTTTTTGTAAAATTCAGATTTCTCTATTTCACTTAAAACCATGTTCCAAGTAAAAAAAATATTTTTTTAGGAGCAGAGGATTCTTTTTTAAAATAGGCAAAACTCTCCATACAGTAGCGCCACCCAGTGCAAGCCAGAGTAATCAATGGATGCCAGAAGGCTTGTGCATAAAATCCTTATCTAATGCCTACTCATCCAATATCCTCAGATTAGTTTCTGGCTTCTGACATTCATCAGTGAGGAGCCTTGGATCTGAGAGCACTGCACCTAGATCTTAGTCTGGGGATATTGGATGAGTATGCACTCGATAGGGATTTTATGCACAAGCCTTCTCGCATCCATTGATTACTCTGGCTTGCACTGAGTGGCACTACTGTATGGAGAGTTTTGCCTGTTTTAATACAGTTATGGGCAAGTATAAGAAATGGTGATCATGTGATGTTTAGTGATTCTTTTTTACTAATTATATAAATATAATATTATGTAATAATTTGTTTTCAAGTATTTATCAAATAATAACATTGATAAGATGGAAGAGTGAATGTATATTATGAAATGAATTTGCAAATTTATACATGCATACATGTGACTGATCAATGACTGATTTCTTTTACAAACTAATATTTAAAAAATGTAATTATTGATATTCCAATATAATTTGTATCTTTTCTTGTAGCAATTGTAATTCAAAAATAAACACTATATTTGTATATACTAAGAAAAGTTTATTTATTTCTTTTAGCATAGTATACTTAATTCATTTAACGTAGTGTGTTTAGTATGCTTTCAATTAGCATGCTAAACATACTTTTCTTAGTACACATAATGATAGTGTTCATTTTTGAATTATTAATACTGCACTAATAAAATTAATTTAACTAAATTTATTTTCTGAAGAATAAAATTGAAATAATCTATCAAGGCAAGTCATTATGATATAACATATTATATTTAAGTAATAACTTGGATACAATTTAAATTTTTTAATTATAATTTGTAATTTTATAATTGACTGTTTATTAGTCTGCATTCAGAATAAGTTATATTTATCTGTTTAAAGAGGTTTATTTAAACTTCTTTGTATCAATAATTTCAATCTCTATGGTCAAGTTGCAATCTTTAGTGTCTATATAAGTATATTATACAATTAATAAAGGTGGAATTCCACCTTTATTGTTAAAAAGGAGGTTGCCTTGACAACGGTTTGAAATTGTTGATTGTTAATGATATTGGGATTATCTAAGTGTTGACTGGTTTTTAATAAAAACCTCAAAATATATATCAATTCATTTCAAATTTCTTGTACATAAATTGACCATGTTTTTTTTTCTATGCAAAAAATATTTTTTAAAAATATAATTTAAAAAAAAATCATAAAAAATCTATAAGTCATATTGCCACAATAATAATACTATTTTTTTAAAAAAACCCAATTAGCTACATCATGTTGCATCAAATACATACATAATGCATGCCAATTTTAATCTACTGAAATATAAGTTTGCTTTACTTTAGTTTTTAAACTACTGATGCAATCCTGCTAAAAGTGACACTATACATACTTTGTATCACCTGTTGTTTCAAAAACTACCTTTATTGGTTAAAGATTACAAAGCAATTCTACGGATACTCAACCTATAGATGAAAAACACTTATTAACTATTCTATAGGCTCATGTATGCTGGGACCACATTTTGTCACCTGCACCTGTGGTCCAAAATATCAAAAAGATACACTAAAATTATGCAATTGGGTGGTGGCTCAAATTAATCCAACTACCTTACATAACAAACTAATAGTTTCTGGTATCCAAGAAAAACAAAATATCACATTCAAGCATCATTTCAATGACAGTCGATCAAGGAAATGCCACAGTCCATTTGAGACAAAATCCAAACAGGAAAGATGACTCTCACCTAATAGACAGGACTCCAACACCCCCCCCCAGAATTCATCCATGACCAGACAACCATAACCATGCTTTTCTAATCCTAGACCCATCCTTTGGGTAAGGAATATCAACTTTGGGCTTCCCCTATAAGTGAGTTTTGCTTTCTCCAAGTGTAACATTGGTTTTGCAAATCTGGAACATTAATCGAACCAAAGAAGGCATTGAGAAACAAGTCAAGCCATCCCACCTTTAGGTATGGCAATGATCACCATCCATCACCACAGATCAACAACCCCCTCATGTCCATGGCAACCACCCCTGAGACCAAAAACTCAAATAAACATTAGCCTATGATTGCCCATTAAGCAATTCACATGGGTAGTGACCAACCTAGTCCACCTGTCCAAAAATGCACTGTTCGGCAAAAGTGCATGAATAAATATCAAAGTTTTTACATGTCAGTCCAAATAGACCAGCCATATATGGTCTACCTGCCCACCTAGATTAAGAATTTTTTATTACATTATCTAAGTGATCAACTACAAAATACATGGAATCAAATCCATTTTTCACAGGTGATCACATATGCATTCATGAAATTAAATACCTTGATTTACAAAAGTACGATATAAAATACATTGATTCATAGTATTCTCAAAATCACAGCTAGCTCTATCTCCACAAACAATTACACATCATTTGTCCATTTCACTTAGTACCCTAAGGCCTTTGGAGTTCGAAGTCTGTTTGATAGCCTTATTAACTGCAGATGTCCATCAAAGTTTAATATAACTGTTTATTTCACTCAACTGCAAAGTTCTCCATGATTTACCATCAAGCTTATAAATTTTCACTTTAGTCCCACCAGAGGGAGCCAAGGATTCCAGATTATTCTGTTTCTGGCTCCCAGTTTTGATTCATATTACTCTAGTTTAGGGAACAGGATTGGTTTAAAAGTATATCAAGTTTAAAGGTGAGTATATGTTTTATTGTTGTATAATCTTTAAAAGAATGTTTAAATTGGTTTTCATTCAAGAATAACTGATTTTTTCTCACATTCCATTTTATGCAAATGGTTGCTATTGGGAAAGGCAAAAGTCAAAATAAATAATTCTAAAAAAGCTATGGTATAACATAAGACTGAAAAAGATTTTAAATGAAATCAATTGATCAAAAAATGAAAACAGCTACTAGAAATCCTGATTTACAGTAATAGAACTAGTTGAGAAATGATTTGGAAGTTAAACTCCATTGAAAACATTAAAGAAATAAAAAAAATGCTTTGCAAAGATAGTTTAAAGCATTTCTCTGTAACATCTGATAATTGTAAAGCAGAAGAAGTTTCTAAAGCTGCAAACCAGCCAGGGAAGACAGGAAATAGCTCAGAAAACATACTCGACATAAAAAATAATTATAGAACAATGGGTAAAAGAAATTCTATCAGTAAATCTGTCATGAAAAAAAAGTTACGATATTGTGGTGTCAAACCGGAAGTGGCTGAGTGCAGCAAAACAGTGCAGGGGGAAAGTAAGAAAAAAAATATTTTGAACGTTAATTCAATCTAAATTTTAAAATCAAACAATGTAGAGTTTTAAGGAACCTGTTTCATTATTGAGAAATATAAAAATATTTTTTTGTAAAAAAAAAATTGATTAAATAAAAAAATTGAATCAAAGCTAATTTAATAGATTTAGTTTTTATGTTCATGTAAAGTTAAAGTAATTAAAAAATAGAAAATTTGTTCTTAGAATACAATTATTCTTTTTTAAATTATATAAAATCAATTAGATATATAAAATAAAAGATTGAAAGTTCATAAAATAAAAACTAAAACCAGGACTTGAGAATGTTTGTAGAAAAATTTATTTTAATATGTTGTTTATATATATATATGAGAAAGTGATCATGTGATGTTTAGTGGTATATATATATATATTAGCATTATTTATTATTACAAATTGATAGCAAATGTACAATTTGCCATATTTAAACATGCTAGAAACATATGAAATAGCTTGTTTCCTGCATACTAATATATTAAGACCTTGCGCAATCTAGCATCAGTTGTAGATTAGCAGACTCAAAAGTCTAAAGTTTCTTAATTAATGCTCGAATGAGTAAAAAAACACATCTTAATTTAGACAATTGAGCTCTGGTATAGTTAACTTAAGTCAGAAAATTGTTAATACAATAATAAAATGAATTTGATAGGTAAATGTTAAAAATTCAACTGTGAATATTTATACTGTTTAAACAAAGACTTGTAAATTTTTTTCTTATTATTTTGTTTAAATTGTTTAAAATATAATATTGAAATTAAAAAACTATCTAGCTAATTAAAGTAAATTCTTATTACCTCATAGTAAACATTTGCTATGAAATACATTTTAGCATCCCTTTATGTTTTACTTTATTTTTTTGCTAAATTTTTGAAAACTATCAGTGATGAAATTAAATTTGAAAACATTTATAAAAATGTTAATGAATGTATTGTAATATACACATGTTATTATCTATAGTTTTTTCTGTAGTATATAAATGACTAAATAAAAAAATTAAAGATATTCTATTTTATGAACATATTTGTTAATTTGTGATAAATGACTAGTGAATGAATAATTTATCTATTAAATTTAAAAATGAAATATTTTATTTAAGTTATTATTAAATGATAACAATGTCTTATTAGGATTAGAAGAAAGAGAATCACATGTCCATAAGCCAGTGTTTAAAAAAAGAAAGAGACTATGTTATTTTTGCATTACAGTAGTCACAATTACTAGTTCAACAAGGAGAACACATATTTTCTTTTGCTTAAAAATTTATGTTTTATTTTACTTTACTTTTAGAAATAGGTTCTGGACTTATAATAAGGAAATATGTACTGTGAATAGAAAATTTATTTAAGGGGGAAGAAACACTGACTTCTCACCATTTGATATTGTTATGATTCAAACAAAATGATAAATAAATATGCTATGCTTAACTATCATGAAGCTGTAAAACTATCAAAATTTATCATAGATTGTAATATCAATAAAGGAATAATTGGATATCATTTAAAAATAAAAATGTTTATGGAAACTTACATTTGTATTTTGTTATCAATGTAGCAAGGTAAATGTTGTGGAATGGTAGTATCTAAGTTGAAGTTATATATATATAAGCTAAACATGATAACAGACACTAAAAGAAAATTTTTTCTTAAATGATACACATGAAATAAATTTCATTTATTAATAATAATTATGGGTGTAATAGTAACTTAACAATAAAATATTTATCAAAATCTTTTTTTATTAATAATCTTAATTATGAGGTAATTTTATCTTATTCGATATAAGCTTAAATTATAGACTCATGTAATTAAGATTTAAATCAAGTGTTAACTTATTAATTTGTAATTAACCCTTTCTGACTGTATGCTTTAATAATTTTAATCATAAATTATTTTTATTAATTGCAATCTAATAGGGATAAATTATAAGGATATATTATGTGATATTAGATTGTAGTTGGAAAATTAGAGTTATGATTTTTATTTTAGCTATCTCAATGAGTTAATATTTACTTCAATAATAATAATAATTGCTATTATTATTAATATTACTTCTTCTTCTTCTTCTCCTCCTCCTCCTTCTTCTTCTTTTTCTTCTTCTTCTTCTTAAATACTTTGGTTTTTTATTGCATAAATCATTATAAAACTATTTTGTTACACAATTTATTTAAAATTAAAATATTTGTGTGCATATCCCATACTGTCTCATTAGCAAGTAAAATATTATTTATTGAACTTTATCTTCTTTGCTGAGCAGATGTACAAATTATGGACCATTGGTACCTTACAAATTCATGAGTCCATTGAGATATAAATCCAAACTGTCATAGAGCCAATTTATGATTAATTAATTTATTTGTTTATTTAGTAGTCATTTTAGTTACCTAAGTACAACATTTAGTCATTATATTTTTTATCTTGCACGAGTATATGGTCATTTGTAGATCAGGCAGCTTTTTACATTATTTGATTAATTGTCTACTACATTTTTGGCTCACCCAACAGGGAAATATTGCTATTTATGAAACAATGTTGCTTCATTAGTATTGTTCTTATGATTTAAAATATTTTCCATTACATTTTGGCTTTCAACAAGGGCTCAAGTATTTAACCATGACTAATTAAAGATTTAAAGTCATATAATAATCGGTAGATAGAATTAAAATATTTGATTAATTATTGCAATTAATATCAGGTTTTTTTTTATATGTCAAAGCATTGACCGGGAAATGAACCAGAGCCAGCTGCTTGGAAGGCAGCTATGCTAACTGCTAGGCCACCAACACTTGACAGTTGTTTTTGTGTATAATAGTGTTAAATTAAACATAGTAATGCCTCAGAGAATAATACAATTTTTAAATTTGTAGTTGTGCTTTGTTAAGGGTTTGAATTTAGATCAAATTGAAAAATTGTTTTCTGAAAAATAAAGATGTAAAAATACATGGGTTGAGAAATGGCAAAGTTGTACAATGCTTTATAAATAAAATGTTTTATAAATATGCTAAAAAGGGCATATGAAAGGCAAAGTACCAGATGATGATGCCTAGGCTTGCCATGTAATAAAAATAAGAGTTTATATTTGTGACTTCAAAGCACTAGATATGTGTTATATGTTAATAAAATGCCAAAGGCATGTGGGTTTATTACTAATAAATATTATTGTGTTCTCCTCATGAAGTAACTGTAAAATAAATAACAAAATGTATTTGAAGCTAGCATATTTTATTAAAGGTATCGTCTACTAGTTATTTTGGAAAATAAATTGAAAATATTGGTGCTCACTGTTCAGATTTGTTAGCAAGTGCACGGTACAAAATTTTTTGGACATGCTCATAAAATTTATGCTATTTTATATTCAATATAAGTTGAATCTTAAAAAAATAAATAAATGAATTTATACACATTTGTTTGGGATAATAATATTGTGAATAGGTAAGTCAATCATTATTGATGAGTGTTATTTTGGTATTTTATATTAAAATGATATATTACATGAGTTGAAATGTGTGTTAGTAGAGATTTAATTAATCTGTATGGTTTAGCATATTAAACATAGTAGAGAAAACAAGTTATTCCTTTTATTTGGTCTGAGATATTGAATTGAGAAGGAGGATCCTGTTCTTTTCTTTATAAAATAAATTAATAAATATAAATCTTAGATTAATTATGAAAATAAGGTTAGACATGTTAGAACAGGGAAGAGAAGTTAATGAAGTCTCTGTCATATCAAAAACTAATCAAAATGAATCTATAATGGCCATGTTAAAAAGCTTAATGAGTTTAATGAAGCAAAACCATGAAGAACTTGTACAAATAATAAAAGCAAAGCTGAAAAGAACTTATACAAGAAAAAACAAGGTTAGAGAGATCTAAAGAGTGAGCTCAATGAAGATAAAGAACAGTATTGTAAGAATCAGAAATTATTTAAACAAAAAATAAAGCAAAGCCATGAAGAGTTTAAACTAGACTTAATGCAAGGCAAGGAAATCTTAGTAATAAAGATAGAAGAGGGTGAATATGAATCAGAAAAGTATAGATTGGAATGCCAGAATAAAGATAGTATCCTAAAAACTAAGTTAAATGAATATCAACAAATTGATGATAAAGTGTTAGAGAAGGTATGGAATAGACAGGAACAAGAGGTCCAAAGGTTAGGAATTCAAATGGAATAGGGTCATTCATATTATGATATTAGCTTAGGTGCTTTTCAATTCAAAGTAAATTATCAGGTTTCTTTCAAAGGTAATTCCATTACAAGATAAATAGTGATGATTAGAAGTAAAACATGTAAGATGCAAATGGCTTGATGTAATATATGGGATTTGAACACAGAATTTCAATCTCCCTTTGGCTATCTATTCTATTTCATACAACTGATACACATGCCCACACACATGTAAAAAAGATAAATGATCTTTAATGTTCATATTTTGTGCTAAATCAGCACTCATCAGTTGGTCCATATCATCATCTCCTACACACATATATAATCAGTACTCAGTTTATATTAAGAGCAAATCTTCACACTTTACTGAATTGTTTTCAATGGTACTGATGACTGAAGAGTTGGAGGGTGGAGTAGGTTGAAGCATGTCCATTAAAGTGTGAAGTATTGTTATCTTAATATAAACTGAGCACTGATTATATATATGTGTGAGAGATGATGGTCCAGATCAACTGATGAATGCTGATTCACTGTGAAATATGTATATTGCAGGTCTTTTTTTCACATGTGTGTAGTCATGTGTATCGGTTGTATAAGATAGAGTGGACGACCAAAGGGAACTTAAAATGTAAAATTGTAAATAAAATTTTACAATAATTATATTTTTTTTATAAAAATTTGAATCTATATTTATCAACTTCTTTATGTTTCATTTATTTGAAACTATATTTATTAACTATTCTATGTTTCATTTTTATGCATTATTCAGTGCTCCTAGCAATAGTTTTTAAAATCTTTATAATCAAATTTTATTTACTTATTCTTTTTATACATTTATATGTATTAAATGTTTTTTTTAAAATTTACTCTTTATTTATACTTTTATATGATTTGCTTCTTATTATACTGTTTTATATTAATTCATACTTGCTTTTAAGTTTTTAATAGTTTTCTTAGAGTGTTTCTTTCAGCTATATTTTTGAAGCATATAATATTATCTTTTTAAACATTTAAATAATATATATACGTGTGTGTTAAAATAGTATTTGAAAGATAAAAGAAAAACAGAAACATAAAAATATTGAACTTTAAATTAGCATTTGAAATACGCTAGTTAAATATGAAAAACGTTTGACATTTGTAAAACAACATTTACTTGTCTCGTAAAAAAAAAAAAAGACAAGACAGAAATATTAACTTTTATAGAATGAGAAAAATTCTCATAAATTACAAATTTTCATACGAGGTAGTTTTCTTTCCTACAAATAATGTTAAAGTGAATACAAATAAGCCATAGAAATTCCAGGTGGAAATTTTTCCAACAAAAGATGTTCTTTTAAAAGAACTAACAATATATATGAAGTAAAAGTTTATATAGTATTATTTATTTCCATATCTTCTCAAACTAACTCTGTGTTATTGTTAATAGAGAGCTTTGCTTTAAATTAATACCTTGACCAAAGTAGTCAAATTTTAAAATAAATCTTAAAAGATATGCCAAACTGGTTTTCTGTATAATCACATTGTTTATATATATTGGTATATACTGAAAATGCTATTAACAATTAATTCATTGTGAAATTCTAAAATTTATCTAGTTAAGAATAGAATCATATTATCCAAAACGATTATATTTTATCATTAAACTTCTATCTGAAATAAATATGTGTGTGTGTGCGCGTGTGGAGCTATTTAATATCGGTAACAAATATTTTAAAGATGGATAAATTATCTTTTTCTTTTGATCTTTGTTCTAAAATCATTTCATATACCTTTCTAGATTTTTTCTTTTGAGTTCAATGGCTACTTTTCTTTTTTAATATATATTTATGTTGAAGTATGTGCGCACACGTAATTCGTTTCACTATTATTATTTGTAATAAGAAATTACAAATAACTTGGTGCTTTTGTCGGTGCAAAATAATGGCACTCGATCTTGAAACAGCAATAATCTCAATGATGATAATGATGGTGTGATTTGGTATAGTGGTAAAGATAGATTCTGGGGCTTACGGTTTATATATTACACCCGCTTTGTTTTTTTTAGGGCTCAGATGTCTTATAAGCTGCGATGGTGGTGGCATTTAATAGACAAAGTTTATATATGTTTCGTCTGTTATAAGCTATTTAATTTATATTTCATGCATATGATGATATTAATAATTACTATTTAATTGGTGGGGATACAATTTTCATAACATAAAATTTATTCTCATTTCATAAACAGCACAATAAAGTATATACTTTAAGAAATAAAATTAATAAACAGTTTTAAAATGCAAGTAAGGAGTTTTTTTAGAACTAACCACAGAAAACAATGGAGAAAATTGTCTGATATTATGCATGAGGCTTAGATTTTGTTAGTGAAAATTATGATAATAAATTAACCACTGATTGTGTATTATTAAGCATAAAACACTGAAGAGCACATTTGAGTTTGTAATACACAGTAATTGTTTGCTAAGAATAGACACATTTCTAATATATTTACTATTAAATGGTAGATAATCTTAATTTATTTAAAATTGGCTGTGGATTATGTTAGGCTGTTTTTACTCTTTATAGAAAGATAACATACATGCTTGTAACCACTTTTCATTTTTAATATAAAATCAAGATATCCCACTTAATACTGTGTTCTTACAGTAGATCTATGAATGGTAATTGATATCAATCCTAGTTTAATCTTAACATTTTCCATGCGTGTAATGTTTGCAAATACTTCAATTGACATATCAGGTCATCAATTTTCAAACTACATTGTTTCAATCACTCTTTATATTTGTTACAATTCAGATGATTTTTTAAAGTTTCTTTCATACAAATCAGTGTTATGTTTATATTCACAATGTGATCATTTATCCTGATAGGTTATAACAATGACTCCATGTTTTTATTCACAAAAGTTTGCCATTAATAATGTATTACTTTTAGTAATAATGCTAATTAATTATAACATGGATAAACATATATTAATAAAGATGTCATTAGGGCTTTATCATCTGATGGGTTTATTATATTTTTAAAATTAATTATGACTAGGATTCACTCTTGCTTATGTGTAGAAAAGGTATTAATTTATAATTTTTTTAAAATTTCTAATACATTATTTACATACTTCAGGTTATAATTATAAATTTATTAAACACAAATTGATTACGTAAGTAATATTTACTGAGGCCAAAACCTCGATAATATGCGTGTAAAATGCGATAGTAGGGACCTCTACAGGTGTTTTTAACCACAAGCTTACGCTATGGAAGAAAAGAGGGGAACCCCAGAGGGGAATCCTTCTTTACTTCAACTTACGTTCTATTTAAATAGGTGAAGCTGAAGCGGTTAGATCTGCGAGCGTGAAGCTATTCAATACTTCACTGATTAAGTCCACATTTCTTATTACACATTAATACTCACGAAATCTTTTCTTCCATAGCGTAAGCTTGTGGTTAAAAACACCTGTAGAGGTCCCTACTATCACATTTTACATGCATATTATCGAGGTTATAGCCTTAGTAAATAATACTTCCGGTTAATATTTTATTCAAGTTGATTTTATTTCTGAATTATTTTCAATTTATGGATTAATAAATGACACAAACTTGAAATTGTCAACCTTTTATGGCATGAAAGGACATCATCAAATTTCAAGTAAGGCACCACTTTTTAAATAACATACATAATGACAAAATACTCAAGTATTTTGTATAAGTGATGGTATTCTGCAGTGAATTATTTCATTTTGTAATTATAGCTTTTATACAGTAAGGTAACTCATGGAAACAAGTCATAAATTTCATAACTTGCTTTTAAGCTTGCATTTTATGATCACTAGATGGAGCTTACCAATAGCTCTAATCAAGCTTTTATTTTAGTTTCAAAAATAACTTTATTAATGAAAAATAATTGATTATTTAAGAATATGTGAATACATTGTCTTTCTTGGTAAGAAGTTCTAACATCCTAATTGAGAATCTGTGCTAGATCTAAAGTTTAATCCCCTGGAGAATCTCTAATGGAAATGCTAATATCAAATTTTGTGTGTGATTGTTTATGTCTTAGGTGATTTTTGGTATTTGAAAGAGATTCCATGTCTCATTATAGAGGAATTTTGAAGACAGGATAAGGTCTTTATTTTTTAACTTATTAAGGTGATCGATAAATATGACGTCCTGATTTGGAGGTGGGAAGGTGAAGATTAGTTTGCAATGGACACTCCAGATTGTATGAACTATAAACAATGAAAGTCTAATGAAAGAAATTGTCTCCTTTGTAAGAAGTCTTTCAGTGATAGAATTTTGTAAAAGTCAATGCTCGAACTTTGTGATATTAGCAATCTAATGCCTACCAGCCAAGGGCACGATTTAATAATATGGTCAAAAGTATCCTTTTGAGTCTTGCAGAGCGGGCATATTGGATCAATATTATTTAGATATCTCTTGAAGTGTAAAAAGTGATTAGTATGCATGACATTTTGATTTACCTTAATTAAGAAGGTAAGAAATTTGGGTTCTAATTTAAGGAATTTAAATAAGGAGGTGATTTTGTGATTGTTGATCCCTAAGGACGGTTTTATATTATTGATGATTGGGTTCAAAATTAGATGTGCATACCATATAGAGATTTTGGAGTTGAAAGTGGTATTGGTGATCATCTGATATTGGTTGAGATACTGAAGAATAACATCAAGCCAGGAGTTGTTATGGTGGTTTGTCAGTTGGGTGTATTACTTCTGAAGTAATGAAGTTGCCATGTTTTAAAACCAAGTTATAAATCAGGGTATGAGATTTCTGATAGTATAAGGATAGAATAGAATGCAATGACCTTCCATTCGCTTTACGATGGAGTTGCATCCCCGTGGAATTTATTGGTCTGGAGATATGGGACCCCAATAGAGATTTTGAATTTTTTCTCTTTTGGCACTTATAAAATAAAAGTTTGATTAGAGCTATTGGTAAGCTCCATCTAGTAACTCATGGAAATTAAGTAACAACTACAAACACCTTCATGAAATTATTAATGCAAATAGAAACTGAAATTAATCACAGATTCATATAGAATGCTTTTGGTAGAAATAACTTAGTATTATAAGGATATTTATAATACTGTGCATTTAAAAATGGTTTTTAATATGTGTTTTATCAATTTGACTTATGTAAAGAAGACTTTGACACATAATAGAAGAAGTATACAGAAATTCATTGACAATGTGAAGAAGGCTATGTTAGGAGTAGCAAGAAGAGGTCAAAAGTGGAATACGTGGATGACAGAGCAAACAGTCATCACTGACATCATATGGATCTAAGTTGGATATATTGCTAGATGAGATAATAATCAATGGACAATTCAATATTCAAATTATATTCGAATAAATTTTAAAACATCTTTTAAAAACTATTGTAAGATAGTTGAGTAAAATAAGAAGTTTTCTGGTATGGTATGGAATAAAGGGGCTAGAGATTAGACAAACTGTATCAAATTGGAAGAGATCTTTATTCTATAGTTGATCAGTAATGCTTGAAAAAATATAGATTCTATATATGAAACTACCTTTATGTATTCCTTTTAGTCAACTTAAATGTACTTATTGCTCTCTCAATACTATTTAAACTTGTGATGCAAAATTCTCATAAACATAATATTCACTGAGATCATAGAAAATTACAGATTTCAAAAATAAAACATTTGCATTATTCAAATACTAAAAATGGTAAATGGCTTTTAATATAAAATAGCCTCAAATCTGCTACAAGAAATTATTTGAGACTTGATCAATAATTCAAATTGATTTATCAGGTTTGTTATGGCTTAAGATTATAATTCAAATTTTAATGGACATTGGGATATTTTTAGTGCCGAATTGTTTACTTTACTTTGCTAAGATGGAACACATCTATTTTTATAACAGTACTATTTCTTTCTTATTGGGTTGATGAAATAATATTCCAGAATCAAAACACATGAATAGTGTAATATTGACCTTGATTCAACAGTTTACTAATGAGCACAAAGTTATAAATTCAACTTTTAATGGTGGTCAAGCTTTTTAAGTAGCAAATGTTCACCTAATCCTATTAAAGTCTTTTCAGTTTCAAGATATTATCTTTTCTCTGCTGAAACTGAAAATATCTATTAATATACTAGATTTCTTTCATACTAATCTAATACAAATACTTTCAATTGAATAGAAGTGAAATATTTCAGGATTAAAATGAAATTACAATGTAATAATAATATTGATTGAATACTTTATGAATAAATGTAATGTTATAAGTTCAAATATTAATGGTCATGCACTTTTAGTATCAAAATGTTCCCATTACTCTTTTAAAGAAGTTGTCCATAAATGTAATTATTATCATATATAACTTAATTGCAAGGAAATCAAGCCCGTATACCATGTGACTTAAGAGCTATTGGTATACTCATTCTATAACATATGACTTTTAATTTATCTCCAATAGCAAAAGCAAAGAGTTAGGTTCTATTAAGATTTTTATAGGAAAGTTATATGCCCGCACCCCCTTCCCCACTTAATCAAGAGTTTACATCTATTATACATATTTATACATCTTTCATCAGTTTTATATTTATCAAGTAATTACTTTTGAATATAATTAAATATGTCATAGTGGGAAAGATTGGATATATAAATTTGATATTTGTAATCTTCAGAGAATTATCCAAACACATATTCTAGAATTGTTGAAGGAGGCTAGGGATGTTTTAAAAATCTATGAATAACATGCAGCCTTTTATAACAAGCATGTAATACAAAACCTATTTTATCAAAACAAAAAGCAATTTATCAAAGTCATCTGTTTATGAAATACGTATATTTAGGATGGTTATGAAAAACAAAAAATCTTTATTTTCTATCTAAAACCCTTAAGATAAGCAACTTATTCATAGACCAAATAAATCAAATATGTTATTATAATTCATAAGTTTGATTCTGAAATAATTGTGTTTAATAAATTTGGAAACCGCAAGAGCTTTGTCTTATCAATGCCAATTTATTGAGGAAACAAAAGGTAGCCATTTTTATCTGATTCTCAACTTATTTAAATTCTCTAACCAATAAAATGCCACTAATAAAATAAAATGAACATTGTTTAGAAGCTTGTTAAAAATAAGTCTTTAGGAATCCGTCTTATAATTTTTTGGTCTATAAATAAGTTTATATATTCTCAATGTTTCATATTTAATAGCCATGTTTTATTTACAGTCATTATAAAGCACAATAATTGTATTTATTTATTATATAAATAATATAAAAAAGTTTTCTTGACAAATATTTTATGCCCTTCTCAATATGGTCATAAACTATCTTAAAGCTGTAATGCACTGTAATATAGTTTCTTCTTTATCGAAGTCAGGAATCTTTCACCCACTATGCACAGCGAAACCTATTACACACCTCCTCCCTTTACATTTCCCTCCCTAAGTTTTTTCCATATTCTTCTTTATCCTGCCCATCCCATTTTCATAACATCATCTTCATCCACTCTATGATCTTTATATCTAGTCCCCCTCTAAACTCAGCATAAAAACCAAGATCACACTTTCTGTATAATCATTTTATTTATATTTATTCTACCACAACTTTATTATTTGTGCCTTTTCTTCTTGTAAGCATTTGCATTCAATTAGCTGATGCCTAATATTTTCCATGCCTTCCTTAGATAACTTGCAGGCTAAATCACTTAAATATCTCCATTTGTGTGTGTATTCTGTTGTTGCCAATGAATCCTGGTCAAGCCTTAAACAGTAAACTACTTTCATTGCTATTATTGTAAATTAACTCATACGCAATATTATGTTTACTTCTATATATATATAAATTCTTTTTACTCTTTATACTAATTCTCAATCTCTCCAACTCCCTATTTTTATTAATGCATTTATTATTCTATCCCATTCTGTGCCACTATAACACTCAGCAATTCTTCTAACACAATCATCTCACCTTTTGTACAAGTATACTGACATAAAGTCTTTATTTAAATCTTCTACATACCATACAATCTTTCTCACCCATCTTGTTGCCTGTACTTTACTTGCAACCCAATTAAATGCTATTTTGGCTATTCTCTTACTATCCATAAATTGCAATCTACCAAACATTTTCATTTGCATCTCTCATACAAAACTTGATCATTCTATTTCTCTTTGAATTGCTTCTTTTGCCATCCACACATCTGCATCTTATGCATATCTTCCTACTTCTTTTGTACTTTTTCTAAGTAATCTAATACCCTTTACTAACACATAATGCATCATTACCTTAAGTTAACTTTGTTACTACCACTACTTTTCATACAATTCTTGCTACATAATATTTATTATATGAAAACACTACTAATTTCTTTATCAGTTCCTTTCTTCTCTTTGCTTCATTTGTCATTTTTTCTCCCATTGATCCAAGTAATTTCTCTTGTTACTTAAGATGATTCCCAAAATAGTTATACCTATTCACCACATTAAACTTTATATCCCCAATAAAAATTCTTTATCTTCTCTTTCCCAACATTTATCATCATAACTTGTGATTTTTCTTCACTAAATTTAATCCCCATCTCTTTTTATCCATTTTTGTGCACATCTTTTGCATAACTTCTATATACAAAATTAACAAAGCGTATGACACACTTGAATGAGAAGCTATAAAGATACACAGAAATTATTACACGCTAAAGCGCTTTCGAGGTCTTTTGCCTCATATTCATAGTGGTATGTGAGCTGTATGTTCCCTACTTTCTGTGCACAAGAAGATAACCTCGATTTACATTGCATATAATGACATCTATCATTTTTTATATAAAATTGATTAAAACTAATAATAATGAGAGAGGGATCTAAATACAAAGAAATGCAACATACAAAACTATAAATTATCAATTAAACAATGTATAACAATTATTAATTAAATTAATTGATAACTAATTACGTCATTATCCCAGATTAGCTTTAGGCACTATTTCGCTTATTATTTCTAAATAATACATGGGCAATTTAAAAGTATTGCATTAAGTAATGTTTTAGATGACTATTTATTAGTCTGCATTATAGTGACATGTTTATTTCATGTTTAAAGAGGTTTATTTAAACTTCATTGTAACAATATTTCATACTCTGTAGTCAAGTTGCAATCTTTAAGTGTCCATATATATTCAAAGGACCATTAGTAAGAATGGATTTCATTCTTGCTATTAAAAGGTGTGAAGGTTGCCTTGACAACAGTGAGAAATATTGGTTGCTATATTTACTGTGAATGTTTAGGTGGTTACTGGTTGGAAACTAATTATATATATATATACACTGTTATTATTATTAGAATTTCATCTGATTTGTTATTTAAAACATAAAGTTGGCTTCATTAATGATTATAAAAAGCAGTGCAATATAGAAGTTTCATACTAAAGTATTGATGCTAGACTTATTTGACATTTAAGAACCTGAATAGCATATAAAAGTGAACACCTTCTGTCTGACCAATAAACTGATATTCATAAGAGAAAGTCAGTATTGTTTGCAAATATATCAAAAATGATTTTTTAAGAATTGGACTTGTAAATTACGTAATGTATTCAGACTTAGTTGATTCATAAATGTATATATCTCAATAATATTTAATTGATAAGCGTGATTTATTTTCAATTATTCAAAAAAAAAAATTGGGTCTGTACACTTAAAATTATTTGATAACACAGGAATTCTGAAAATTCTAAAAAACATGATTCATATTTTTACAGAAATAGTAACATGCTAATAATGTATCTGAAAATTCCAGATTTTCCACTCAATAGATAACTTTTAGATAGATGCTGACTTTGGGTTGGTATTTTTAGATCTAGAACTGAAGCTACCCCAAGCTACACTAGCACCTCTCTGAGGAGTACCAAATCATGAAACCATGATCAGAGGTTAGGGGATATTTTAAATACTTTCTCTGGCTAAGCATTTATCACAAAGCCTGTTGAGGAATTGGAAAATGCTCATTGTTTATATCTCACAAGCTTAGGAGAATTGATCATGTGATCTATGACTCTTATTTTGACTAATATTAGATAAATCTTATACCCATTGGTCATAAAATTACAAAAAAATGTATTTCTTTAGCAATTCCATTCAAAATATAATCTTAATGGGTTTTTTTCATGAACTTAGAAAAATTTACATAAAATGAACATTTCTACATGATCGTATGATTATCTATATTCTTAATAAACATTCATTAAGAAAATTTTTACCAAGCGCTAAAAATTTTATACATGAGATATACAAATTTAGATTTATGATAATCAGGATATCATATAGAAGAAATACTGTCTTTAATGGTAATGTATGTTGGTCAATTTATATAAAAAAGTTATGTTTATAATGAGTGTAAAAAGTTATATTTTTTATTGAGAAACTATTTCACATGATTTATTTTAATGATATGCAAATAAAAATAAATAATAATTTGATTAATACTTCAAAGGAAACATTGTTATCAAAAGATATCAAAATTTTCTAAACAATTAGCCCCAAGATTACTATTAGTATTTAAAAAAGCGGTGAGACTCTCGAAAGTTTCTATAAGTAGTTAATTTCTTTTAAATTTTTTTAATATAAAAAGCAAGTACTATTATGATTCTTAAGGAATATAAAATTTGGGAAGAAAAAACTTGAAGGGTTACTTGGTCAAATGCTTTTTTAAATCTAATGTATCACTATTAGTTCAGTCACATGATCATCTTTAATATACTTTATGGAAGACAAAAACTGCATACAGCAAATGACTGGAAAAAAACTGGTTTTAATTTCTGTCACAATACAATCTATATTGATCATTCTTTTTATTTACTACAAAATACAAAAATGCAATACATGTGGATCTAAAAGAAAATTTTTCGATTTAAATAGCTATGATTTTATCAAAGGCAAGCATATGAAGCAGAATTAAATGTATTAATATAGTCCTAAACCTTATAAGCATATTAGTAAGATAACTGAGTAAGAATTTTTATAACCAATGTGAATTTTGTCTTAATGACAAATTAATGGCCTGATGTACCTCTAAGCTGGTTAGAAATCATATATGCTTTGCTCATATTTTACAATTCATAATTTCATTATTACATATAACATTTATATCTTAGTTCAATAATGAATTTATAGAGGGCATTTAAATTGTCTTCCATAATACAATAATATTTGAGTATTTATATATATATTTCAAGCTCCCTACAGCTATCCACTTTATCTTATACTACCAATACTCATAACCACATACATGTGAAAAAGATAAATGATTTTCACACATATATGGTCATGTGTATTGATTGTGTAAGGTGGAATGTATCACTGTAGGGAGCTTGAAAGTCTGAATTCAAATCTCTTCTAATTATATTAAGTTCATTATAGATAACATACTTGTATTGTTCCAGGTTAAGTGCTTTCTAATTAAGTAGATTTAAATGAATTATGCCAAACATTCAAGATATTTCCATCTAAGCATTGATTAAAAATATTGTGTGTGTATATATATATATATATGCATTTTAAATATGTTAAATAATGATTCACAGTATTTATCATTTTAAATTCATTATTATTTGAACAAAAGACGCATTGCTTCCAGTTTCCTCACAATTGTTTTCCATAGAGTAATAATTGGTTATAGTTTTTAGAGTAAAATTTATTGGCAAATTATTTAATCCATTAATCTACATTTGCTTGCAAATACTTTGTATTTTTCCTATTTTAATCTTACTCAAAGAGTTATATTAGAAATGTTTGAAAAGTATACCATATTATGAACAAAAAAATTGAGTCAGTTTTAAAGTACCAATCGTACATTATCAATAATGATAAGTATATAATGCATGTTAATTAAGAAGGCAGTCGTGTCACTAAAAGAAATAAGAGTAAGAATTATTAGATAAAGGCATTGATGCTGATTACAAGTCTTCATTTATGATATAATTAGAAAAATACAAGAGAAAGTTCTCCATTGATGCATTGTAATCTTTGACATGATATTTTATCTAAAGTAAATTATCAAACATCACATGATCACCATCTCTATACTAGCACATAATTTGTTGTAAACAAAGGCAAAACTCCCCATACAGTAGTGCCACCATGTGCCAAACAGAGTAATCAATGGATGCCAGAAGGCACTAGATAGGGATTTTATGCACAAGCCTTCTGGCATCCATTGATTACTCTGTTTGGCACATGGTGGCACTACTGTATGGGGAGTTTTGCCTTTGTTTAAAGTAAATTATCTTAGTAAATTTTGAGATAGTTTATAACAAAGCAGTATGCTTGTTCTTTTGGAAAATAAATAATGTAAAAATAATCTTTTATACCTTAAAAAACCAAAAGAAATTAATTATAAATTTATTTAAATGCACATTGATTAAGTAAGTAATATTTACTAAGGCTGTAATCTCAAAAATGTGTGTGTAAAAATGCGATAGTAGGGACCTCTACAGGTCTTAACCACAAGCTTACGTTTTGGAAGAAAAGAGGGGAAATATAAGCTTGTGATTAAGACATCTGGAGGTCCCTACTATCGCATTTTTTTGCACATTCTTGAAGAAGAAATTAAATAAATCTATTGTGAGAAATGCAATTCAGTAATAAAAATAATTATGACAAACATGTTTATTGATTTGGTACTTTAGGATTATTCAACCGATGACGTATTTCACTTACCAATTTTCCTTCCGGTAGACATTGTCAATTTTTACATGACAACATTGTCATGGCAACCAAGTCACTGGCGTGATTAATTCATGAGAGAGTCAATTTTTGGATTTTTTTGACCCATGAGATTTAAAAATTGGAGAGAGCTTTGGGAAATTTTTTGACCCGTGAGATTTAAAAATTGGAGAGAGCTTTGGAAAATTTTTTGATTTGTCTGTTTATTGTGATTTTGCTTTCCACGGTGTCACAGTGATTTTTTTAGTGACCATTTTTTGCAATATTTCCGTTCATTTTTTACAGTGATTTTTAACATTTTTTGCAATATTTCAATATTTCCATTCATTTTTATAATATTTCATCTATAATATTTTAGAAGCATATGAACCTACAAACTTGTTCTACTTGATCTTAAGAATACTTCTATCTTGCCAATTCTGGATGTAGAAAGATTGTATTATATATTGTGTAATATCATTTTATTTATCAGTATCAAAGTATTTTCATGAATTTTGTTGAATATAATGATTCCAATGAAGGTGAATGATTTCCAGAAAGTTAATGTGGTAATATAAAAAACACTATATTCATGATTTTTGTTGCCAGATAATTTTATACAGTTTTTACTTATTTAGTTAAATCATTTGGCTGGTTAATTGAAAAGCTTTGTGGCAATTCTTAAAATTTCTGGATTACCCACATGCTAACTTAATTAAGAAGGTATGTAGTAATGTTTAAAATGACTTGGTTTCCCACCTAAGTTTATTCATTTATAAAATATCGGATGATGAAATGTGTAGAAATGTTATTACTGGTCATTTTTATTTCCAATTTTGTCTATCAAAGACCGTGCTGATAAACTTGTAAAATTATTGTATGATGCCAGAAAAAAAAGTAAAGATCATAGAGAAGCAAAATTTATGAGATTTAGTCATAAGACTTGATATCTTTTATAAAAGTGTCTGAATGTAAAAGTACCTCCAAAAATAATATTGTTACTATTAGTGAGATTGCGAATTTATATGTTAACTTCCAAATCAAAAATGAGAAAAAACATTATTAGAGCACTTTTATTTCATAATGCTTTTCTAATATTAATCTGATAAAACCTGAACATGTTGAAAAAACTTGTTCTTTGCAAATCAGAAAAGGCCTCAGAGATAAATAGCATATTTACAGATTGTCTAAAAACTTTAATAACTAAAGACAAATCATGCTTGACAAATCTACTCAGTAATTATTGATACAGAAACCATAGCAGTCTTAAAAACCAAATAAATCTAGAAATGATCATAAAATGAATCACTTTATATCATTGTCATGTGTTCCCTATAAGTTTTGTGAAAGAATCATATTAATAAAAAATTTTCTAACAGTTGAGACCCCATCTACATACAGATCAGCCTAAATTTAGGCCAGAAATAAGCCGCTGTGATCTCATATCAATAAACATTTTCACAACCTTTAAATGATCTAACCTTAGCTCATGATTCTGTTTGGAAGAACAGTAAGTCTAGAAATTTATGAAATTATTAAATGCAGAAAAACTATTAATTTATGCTTGACAAAATGCTCTCCAACAAAAAAATTTAAGAGACAGTAAATGATAGTCATAACAAATTAAAATTTTATATGATGGTCTTCCATAGGATTCAGTTCTCCCAATTATTTTGTTTCACATGTTCATTATACTGGTGATATTGCTCCACCATCTTGCAAGAATATAGAAAAGACTTTCACTAATGATATAAAAAAATTGAAAATCTTTTTCAAAAATATATCTTACTTCTAACCCAATGAAGAAAATATGTTCAATTTTTCTTTTAAACAATAGGAAAACATCTTCTAATCTAAATATTATCTTTAAAAATTATGGACTAACACAATCCAATCCTATCCTATTTAGGAGTAACATTGGATTGAAGTTTAATATAATTTCTTCATTTAGCTAAGGTTAGATCAGAGTATGTAAAAAAATTTGTAAAAAAGTCAAATATATTAATAATTCAAAAACATAGTTTCAGCAATTATAAATGTTCAACAATGCAGCTACAATCAAGAATTATGGGGTAACAAATGAAATTCTTATCTTCCTAGATGCAATTGGAGTTTAATCAATAGTTTCAAGACAACCCATGATCCCTATGCTTATCTGTTTTATAAATAAAATTTATCAGCCAATTATTTAAGGTAAATAATGGCAAATATAAACCATGAACACACAGTTAATGACTGACAAATCTATGACTATACTATGGTGCCTTTGCTTAAAAAACCAGAGGGGTCTAGTGACTTTGAAAATCTCAGGCCAATCTCAATGAGCCCTCTTCTCATAAAGACCATTGAGGGTCTGATAAAAGATGACATCCAGGAGAACATCATCAGTCAACTGTCTGACTACCAGTTTGCAAAAAAGGGTAGCTCTTCAGCAGATGCCATCAGTTGATTTTGCTTCATTGTCGATCATGTTCACAGGGAAAAAATGTCCTGGCCAGTTGCAGTTCAACTAGACTTTGCCGGTGCCTTTGACTGCCTCAGGATCGATGTGCTCCTTAGTGTACTGGAAGAGCTCCAAGTGCCCAAGGCATATCTCCAAATGATTGAGAACCTTCTACAAAATAGGGAAGTGTTTCTCTCATTGGATGGTCGAGTTGCTCCAGGATTTCAGCCAAGTGTTTCCATCCCACACGGCTTGCCACTAAGTGCACTTCTTTTTGCAGCCTATATAAACCCATTGCTGTTGCGCATCGAGGCAACACTCTTGGATGTTGCAATACCTTTGCTGAGAGAGAGCATTCATCAAGTTTCCTACATGGATGATGTGGTGGTGTTTCTCTCATCTCAGGATGAGTTTTCTGGGCTAGAGGATATCTTGAATCACTTTGCTAGTGAATTTGGTCAGAGTCAATGAGGCCAAGTCAGCTATGTGGTCAATCAAATCAAGAAAGCAAATAGTGAGGAGATTCAGAGCAATTCCACAAAAGTTTTTAGGATTCATGTTGCCCCCCCCCCTTACATCACGAGGAAGGAGCTTGAAGAGTCCCTGTTAAAGAAAGTTGTAAACACAGTTACCTCACTATTAAAGGTCTGGTTGTCATTGTTGGGAAAGGTCGCCCTTCTCAATGCCATAGTATTGCCAAAAATAACATATTTCCTGGCTGGGTTTTCCCCTACAAAGGCATTCATTCGCAAGGTGGAAACTCAATGCATAAGACTATGTTAGGGTGGAAAAGCCCCAGTCATAAGTCTCAGCCTTCTCCAGAAACCGAAGGCTCATAATGGGCTTGGACTACATTCAATCTCCACATTTCTATTTCAAAGGACATATAATATACTAGTAAAATTATTTAGCCAAAACCCGTGTATGGAAAGCCCCTTGCCATTGATGAAGGTAGAACCAATGGATCACCCTCCACCCAAACAAACAAGCATTTGATTGCAACAACAAGTGTCAATGATTGTAGGGAAAACTAAGACATCAGCAACTATGTTTGGCTTCAAGCTTAACTATTGGGAAGCATTTAGTATGACACAAAACAATAAGTCCACAGTGGAAAGTCTTCTCTCAATCAGCATTCCCAAGTTTTCTAGGTTGGCAAAAAGAATAAAACTCGAACCTAAACTGATGGATTTCCTGATAAAAGTCAACCTCGGAGCCCTCCCAACAAGCACCTTTCTGTGTTACAGGCAGAGATTTAGAATAGATCCAATTTGCCTGATGTGTAATAAAAATGAAGAGACAATGAGCCATATCCTACATCAATGTGAAACATGGAATAATCTACGTCATTGTGCCCTTAAAAGATTCAGGGAAGCAGACATTACAGGTACAAATATTGCAAAGGTGGTAAAAGGTGGCCTTTATGGTAAAATTAGACTGGCCACCTTTATAAATTTTGCTATATAGATAGTGCGAAAGAAGAGAGTCTTTGACAATGGATTAAATAATAGTCCAGAAGAGCTTTTCCTCAGGTTACTTGGTGAGGCCAAAGAATACGATTGGAAAGTATGTCAGCACTGGTTAGCCAGTCAGACATGGGACCAACTGGAGATCTGAAGATCAAAACACTTAGGTACTTATAGTACTGTCATGGCAAAATTAAAAAACTGGACATAATGACTCCTATGGTGAGTCTAATAGTTGTCACATTAATATAATCCAGCCCTTTCCATTTAATTGTTATTTATTGTTAAAACTCTGAATTTGGTGGTCAACTAATTGACCCAAATAATTCCTAAGTAGCTTATTTTTATGTAATTTTTTTTTATTACCATTAGTTTTTTTATTTATTGTTTTTTATTGTAGAGCCACTGCACATTGTAAGCATATAACACATAAAAAGAAAGATATTAAATGATATCCATATGTATCTTCTTAAGGTGTGAATAAAGTTGTTATTTGAAACTATAATAGGAAAATTGAAGGACATATTTATTGTTTTCATTGTAGAGCCACTGCACATTGTAAGCATATAACATATAATAAAGACGTTAAATGATATCCATATGTATCTTCTTAAGGTGTGAATAAAGTTGTTATTTGAAACTATAATAGGAAAATTGAAGGACATATTGTAAAATTGCAGATGATTTTCTCTACTGGTTGGAATCTCTATAGGTTACTTTGTGATTTGTTATTAATAATTAAACTGGCAAAAGTGCATATGCTAAATGAATAATAAATATTTATCAATAAATTCTACTTAAAGAAAAGCAAAAGTGGTTTAACCTAAGATACAAAATGTAACTATGTGACTAGTATAGAATGATTATCTTTTACTATATGCTGCATTTTATAAACTATTTGTCGACCAAATTGTTTGCATTCAATTTTTGAAGGTGTGTTATGCAGTTATTTGTCATTTAACTTTTTGAATACTTTGTACTTCCTATTATTACACATACTAACTCCATTTATTTGCATTTTTATATTGGACTATTTCCATCATCTAATATGTGTGTTGAATGTCTTTAAAAAAATTTAACTTTATTTAAATATTCCAAATACATTCATCTGTTAGTAATAGCACATCAAACAGGTTAGTATATGCTCAATCGGTTATAGCATTACCTTAAAATTTAATACTCAATAATCTAAAAATCCAGGTTCAAATCCCACTCTAGTACTATCACTGGTCAGGCCAGCAACACCTGAAGAAGAGATGAGAATAATAACTCTTGAATCATTGTGCATACACTAACTTGTTTGATGTTCTATTACTAACAGTTGAATATATTTGAAATATTTAAATAAGATTAAATTTTTTTATGGACATTCAATACACATATTAGATGATGAAAATAGACCAACATAAAAATACAACTAGAACATTATCATCACAAACCTTCAGGAAAACACAAACTCCATTTATATTTAAAAACAATAAAATAAAACAAACATTTATGATATTTTTATATAAATACATGCATATATTTATAAACACATATACTCATAAATAGTATATATTCTATTAACTTTAACAACCACATAAATAAACAAATCTATTAAATATCTCTCAGAATATATATTTTAAGAATTATAAATTCCAAATGTGCATATTGTACTAAATATCTACAAGTTAGACTGTTTGAAGTCATTTAATCCACTTTCTAATAATTAGTGGATTGGTTAGATAGAGTGCTATTCACAAGTTCATTAAATGACTAGCTAGTTTAACCTACCATATAATACTAAATCATCCATGCACTTTACTATTGTTACACAATGCTTTATTTACCACCCTCTTTTACAGTTTCGATTGCCCCAGCAGTCTTCTTCAGAACTTTTATATTCAACTGCTAGTTTAACCTATTAACATTCATTGCAACATGCACATTTAGAATCAATAACTCTTAAAATAATATTAAGTGTGTGTATGCATTAAATAAATAATCAAATGGTTTATTGCTTTGGGAGTCCATAAGAGATTTGAGTACTGAAAATGATAGAACAGCCAAATCAATGATGCTTGAGCCTAGAGTCCACCATTTGATCTCTGAGCCAAATGTATTTATTTCCATGGATTTACTTTATGTTTACAAAGGTTTTGAGATCAATTTTAATAATAGTAAGACATCTCTATACATTGTATGAAAGATCAATCATATTACAATTGTACTTTTGGTTTTACAATCAATACATTGACATTCATCTGACTAATCCTTATTAATATGGATAACCAATTCTGGAAATTAGTTGAATTAACTATTGAGTAGATATCTGAAACAACAAAGCCTGCTTTTGATACTTCATGATCTTAAGGTTCACCAGCCTAGATATGATTCTTTTTTTTTAAGTGTCATAGCATCGGCTGGGATGCGAACCCGCAACCCGGGCAACCGCCTGCAAGGCAGTCGCGCTGACCTCTTGACCACCAATGCAAGACTAGATATGATTCTTAAGTGTTGAACATGGCAGTTAAAGTCTAACTAAATATGTCAATTTTAAATTCTAATAACAGTTAAAAACAATAATTAGCAATAATATATAATTACACAAAAGTACTTTTGATTACTTAGATTTTGATTATATCAACTGAAATTATGTGCTTAAGTGCTATCATAAGAAAAGCTATTAATAACTATGTATTTATTGAAACTTAATGCTTTCTAGGGCTATGTGTGGCCTCATATCCATGGTATTTTCAATTTTGAATTTACAATGGAAAATAAAAGTGTTTTTTTTTTCAACTAATATTATGTGGATGAGAAACAGATGTCATGTGATTTTCTACAATCTATGCATGTATACCATTATCAACAAAATGCTTATTTATTACAGAATTTTAAAATTATTTTATAAAAACTGTTTCTTTAATTTTTATTTTTTAATGATGTGTTTTTTTACAGATTCTTGTATAATCTGAACAAATTTAATTTGAAGTTACAAAATTTTTCATGAGCAAAAAAAAAAACTGAAGCAGTATTAAATTGCCTTTCTTTTATACAATTTATATAGCTAGCTAATTGAATAGCATGATTTTTTCACCTATATATAATTTAATAACAATATTATTCTTGTTTTTTAAATATAGGATTTTTAAAATTTGGAGGAACATAAAATGAATTTTTATATTTTTCAATAAATAGGTTTTTTTATAAATTTAATTTGAATATTATTTAGAAAAGGTATAACATTTTTATTACTTTTATTTCTGCAGGCAAAACTCTCTATACGTATTGCCCCTCAGTGCAAGCTAGAGTAATCAGTGGATGCAAGAAGGCTTGTGCCTAAAATCCCCATCTAGTGTCTACTCATCCAATATCCCCAGACTAGTTTCTGACTTGTGGCCTTTGTCAGTGAGGAGCCTTGGATCTGAGAGCACTGCACCTTTTATCTCTACTTAACTACAAAACTATGAGACTTAAATTGAAAACACTATAATATTTTCAATTCAAGCTTATCAGCTTATATAGTTATATAGGTCTGAACTCAGTTCAATACCCATACATTTTGTTGTATCTTTGCTTCTTTAATGACCATAGCCACCACTATCCTATTAGGCAGGATTGATTACTCTGGCTTGCACTGAGTGGCAATAAGTATAGAAAGTTTTGCCTGTTTTAATAACAGTTAAGAGCAAGCATAAGAAATTGTGATCATGTGATGTTTATTGTACTTTTATTTCTATTGATGTTATAACTTATTATTAAATTTGCTTAATGTATGTTCAATTTATATTCTATCATATGCTATATTTATATTTATAGGTTAGCATAGCTGCCTTCCACGCAGCCAATCCAGGTTCGCTTCCCGGTCAGCTGGCTCAGGTTCGCTTCCCGGTCAATGCTTTGATATTTTTTAAAAAAAAAACCAGTTCAATATTTTCCATTTTGTCATTTTTATAACTATATAACTTTTTTATTGCATCATAAAAAAGATTTAAAAGTAACCGTTTTATTTTATCATTGGCACATATGATGTAAAAATGAATAATTAACATGTTATGTCTTTATTCATAGTCCAATTTTGAATGTTTAAATCATTTAATTTATTTAAAAGAGCTTCAATAATAATTTCAGGGCAGTAAATAAAAATATTATCAACATATTTAGCAGTATGATTTAACATTTTTAAAGATATTTAGTACTCAAAAAGTGTTTTTATATTTGGCTAACAGTGCTTATATGCACAGCTATAGGGAGACCTGTGAGTCATCTATTGGCTTCTATTTCTCACATAAGAACATTACGTGAAGATTGAAATCAAGAAAAGAGAAAAATTAAAAAGGTAATTCTTATAAATCGATTTAAAGCTGCTATAATAAATAAACAATCTACTATTACCGACATACATCATTCATGGAAAATCATATATCATCTGTTTTTCATCCACATAAATTCAATTAATTAATAATGATACATTTTAAGTAAATGAAAATATTTTTGTATAATTACACATATATTGCTATTTTTTTTTTTTACTATTATTGTAATCTAAACTACTATATATACTAAATCATAAATGCTAATAGTTAACTGATTATGATATGTAAATTACATGTCTGTAGCTTTCATTTCTAAACAAATTATCGCATATCTTTTCTCAAGGCAACAACACTACAATTGATATATCAAAAGAAGCTAACAGTAATTGATACACTCAAATATGGCATTGACATTGGAGATTTTGCTGTTGTGAGGAGTGATACATTTTTTGCGCACAACTTCTGGCTAATGAGATGTAATTTGCTTATTAATTCAGCTGACATTAATCCTCTGCAATCCTTTCTTCAGAAAGTAAGGACAATGAGAAATAGAGATGTCAAATTAGCGCCACAGTTTGCCTGCGGAACTACTTGGGAACTAATTAATTAGGAATGGAGAGCAGACCATGGCTTACCTAATTCTGCATCTGATAATACAAACTCTTAATTGGTATATAATAGATTGTTTTGCTTCCCATATCTGATCAAATCTGCACTATGTGTATAGCTATATGTAATGCATAAGTAATACAATTCTTGATAATAAAAAAATTAGATTAAAAATGGAATTGAGGAAGGTTTAATGATGTAATTTATATAGAGAGAAAAAGATATTCCACAAGTTCATTTTTAGTCCAGTTAAATAGGTACACCATATTTGAGTTAAACAAATATATTCTCATTAGTTTGGAAATTTCTAATTTAACATTCATAAATATATACTTTTAAAGTATATAATATATTATTGTGCGTGTACATAAAGTGTGATGTACTTAATAAAAGTTTATAAAAAAATATTTGTATTAATAATACATAAAAAAATATGGTTCTTTTTATATTAGTTATAAGGTTAACCGTTTTCAGATATATTTATTTGTAAATAAACTTTTTTTTTTTTTAATAAAAACTTTTTTTTAAATTGTTTAAATCTAATACTGCAATTAAAAAACAACAACAAGAAATGAAATTAACCATCATTATAATATTCATTTGACCTTGTTATTTGCGATTATTTGGATTTTTTTTCCAAATCTTGAAAAACCAGATTGTATGTTTTAACTAGGTAAAGACTCATTGAGGACAACCACTAATTATATATGTACATAAAAATAAAACATATTTACAGATTTCGTATTATATTTAAAATAGTGGTTACAAAAACACTCATTATAAATACAATACTGTCAAACAACTTTAAATAGGATATATATCTAATTGATCAATTTATTTTTCGTTTTTGTTTTCAGATGTATTTGTATGCATATATATATATGATTTAAATACATGTATATTGTCTATACTAAATTTAATGTAATTATAAGAGATTTGAACTCAGACTTTTAAATTCCCCACCGCTATCTAATTCATCGTATATAAGTGATACACATAACCACATCCACGTGAAAAAGACCAATGATCTTCAATATATGTATTCAGCACGAAACACTGGTACTGGGGATCATTTGTCTTTTTCACATGTATAGAATAATGTGTATCAGTTATATAAGATGTATTGAATAGCCGTGGTGGATTAGAAAATCTGAGTTCAAGTTTCTTGTAATGCACATCTATCTATCTATCTATCTATCTATCTATCTATCTATCTATCTATCTATCTATCTATCTATCTATCTATCTATCTATCTATCTATCTATCTATCTATCTATCTATCTATCTATCTATCTATCTATCTATCTATCTAATCTATCTATCTATCTATCTATCTATCTATCTATCTATCTATCTATCTATCTATCTATCTATCTATCTATCTATCTATCTATCTATCTATCTATCTATCTATCTATCTATCTATCTATCTATCTATCTATCTATCTATCTATCTATCTATCTATCTATCTATCTATCTATCTATCTATCTATCTATCTATCTATCTATCTATCTATCTATCTATCTATCTATCTATATGATCATTAGATGGAGCTTTACCAATAGCTCCTAACAAGCTTTTGTTTACATAAATGCTGAGAGAGATAGAATTCAAAATCTCTATCGTTGTCAACCACCTCCAGACCAGCTGGTTTCAAACTTATGACTCATGTCAGTAAGGGCTGGGAGACTAGAAACTAGATCTAAATCCCCAATTCTAAAGTCAGCATTTATCAAACATGTTTCTATCAGTTTGAAAGCATGAATTTATCAGACACATAATGTCTTAGTTTGAAAGCATGAATTTATCAGACACATAATGTCTTCAAACCCAGCTTAAAAAACTAGATAGCTATATAGCTATCTAGTTTGTTAAGCTGGGTTTGGAGGTGGGTGACAATGATAGAGATTTTGAATTCTTTCTCTCTTGGCATTTATGTAAACAAAAGCTTGTTAGGAGCTATTGATAGAGCTCCATCTAGTGATCATAAAATGCAAGCTTAAAGCAAGTTACGAAATTTATAACTTGTTTTGATTATCATAAATGTATATTTGAAGTTTTTTGCAATGATATATATTGCAGAGGCTTTTACTATATGGTGAAACTGAACTGATTTTAGACCCATATAGCTATCTAGTACGTTAAGCTGGGTTTAAAGACATTATGTATCTGATAAATTCATGCTTTCAAACTGATAGAAATGTGTTTGATAAATGCTGACTTTAGAGTTGGGGATTTAGTTCTAGTTTCTAGTCTCCCAGCCCTTCACTAATGTGAGCCATTAGCTCAAAAACAGCTGGTCTGGAGGTGGGTGACAACAATAGAGATTTTGAATTCTATCTCTCTTGGCATTTATGTAAAGAAAAGCTTGTTAGGAGCTATTGGTAAAGCTCCATCTAGTGATCATAAAATGCAACCTTAAAGCAAGTTATGAAGTTTATAATTTGTTTTGATTATCATATATATATATATAAGCAATATTAATAATATTGCAACTGTACAAATTGAATTAAGTTCTGTAAGATGATAATTTAAATTAAATATTCATTTTATTTATAGGATTTTTGGTAATATGAGGTAATATAAATTATTTTACATCTGATTCTGAATTTTCCTTAATATTTTCAAGAATGGGACTTGATTCCAATAGAATCTAGTAATATTTGTTAGATGTCACTGTATTACTCTTACTAATAAATTAACTACTCAAAGGAATTTTTTTATTTGGATAAAAGAGAAATATCCAATGATTTAAAATTTTAATATCTTATTTTTGAAAATGTTTTACAAAATTTTGAATAAAATGTGATTAATTCACACTTTTTACTTAACAGTAAAATCTAATAAAGTTAAATACGTTTGTTGTTGTTGTTGTTATTATTATCATCATCATCATCATCATCATCATCATCATCATCATCATCATCATCATCATTATTATTATTATTATTATTATTATTATTATTATTATTATTATTATTATTATTATTATTATTATTATTATTATTATTATTATAATGGGTCATAGCATTGCCAGAAAGTAAACCCTGGGACAACTGCTTATAAGGCAGCTGTGTTAACCACTCGCCACCAATGCTTGACTAAGTTAAATATTAATATGAAAAAAACATGAAAATCTACTTTAGTCCATATGTGGAGCTCCTCCTCACAGCTCACACAAAATGGCTCTGAAAGGTTGGTTTTGCAGCAATGAAAGGTGCCTTTTATATTTGGTTCTTTAAATGCCTTATTTTGCTGCTAATGTACTCTTTCATTAGTGCATTTTAACACAATTTCCTTATGTCTACCTTGTGCTTATCAGCATTTAACTAACTCATTTCCTCCTCTGTTTGGTGGGTGGTTCAACTGTTTCATGGGCCATAAAGTGTTTTATTCCCTCTTAGACTCTTAAATATTTATCCTACTCCAATTCTCTGTCACTCAGAACTTGTTTATAAAGTTTTTTGTGTTGTTCCAGACCCCCCCCTTCTCTGGAGTAATTAACCACTTAAAATTCCATTCAATTTTCTTATTACTCAATTAAAATTATTAATAAATTTTCCAGTGGTTTTTTTTTTGCTTTTACATCAATATACTTAATTTTTTCATTTCAAAATTGTTTTCATTTTACTTTTCATTCTTTCATGTGATGTGATGTGATGTACTGAGACTTCTCCTTAAATGGAGTCAGGAATCTCTCAGCAATTATACCCAGAAAAACTTATTAGCCACTTTATTTTTTATTCACCACTTTAAGTTTTCTCATATTCTGCTCCATCCCATTTCTACAACATAATCTTTATAAACAAAGGCAAAACTCCCCATACAGTAGTGCCACCCTGTGCCAAACAGAGTAATCAATGGATGCCAGAAGGCTTGTGCATAAAATCCCTATCCAGTGCCTACTCATCCAATATCCCCAGACTAGTTTCTGGCTTGTGGCCATCATCAGTGAGGAGCCTTGATTACTCTGTTTGGCACAGGGTGGCACTACTGTATGGGGAGTTTTGCCTTTGTTTACAACAAATTATGTGCTAGTATAGAGATGGTGATCATGTGATGTTTGATGGTTTAACATAATCTTTGTCAACTCTATGGCCTTTATATCTAAATTCCCCTTATCTTTTCCCAAACCCAGCATAAAAACCAATAATCCACTTTCTGTATAATCACTTTTTTCATATTTATTCTTCTATAACTTCATTATAACTTCAAATGGTTTAAAGATGGCCATTGCCCCTAGTGGAAAAAATGTGCAGAGTCCTAAACTACATGAACTAAACCTTTAAAATTATCCAAATTTTATCCAAATTGAAATTTCAAACAAAACTTAACTAAAAACATCTCAAAGGCTCCATCTCCTTGCCCTCTGGACTTTCCTCTCTTTCAGGCTGTGGTTTGCTCTATCAAAGATAAAAAGCAAATCAAAAAGAACAACATGACCAATCATAATGTCATTCCAAGTACAACAGGGAAAACTAAAATTACTCATCTACAAAGGACAAAAATCAGCCTGTTGCATCTAAGCATAACTCAGAAATCTCCTTATTCATCCCTGAAACCTCTAAAGACTTAACATGTAGCAATTCCTTCAAGATTAATGTCACATATGGATCCTCCTATTAATCCACTAAGGCAACCAAGCCTATCAGCATCGCTCCTTACCAAAAGAAACCTATTAGCCACTTTATTTTCCATTCACCACTTTAAGTTTTCCCATATTCTTCTCCATCCCATTTCCACAACATAATCTTTGTCAACTCTATGGCCTTTATATCTAAATTCTCCTTATCTTTTTCCAAACCCGGCATAAAAACCAATAATCCACTTTCTGTATAGTCACTTTTTTCATATTTATTCTTTTAAAACTTTGTTATAACTTCAAATGGTTTAAAGATGGCCATTGCCCCTAGCGGAAAAAATGTGCAGATTCCTAAACTACATGAACTAAAACCTTTAAAATTATCCAAATTTTATCCAAATTGAATTTCAAACAAAACTTAACGAAAAACATCATCACCAAAGACCTTACTCCAAAGTCTCCATCTCCTTGACCTCTGGACTTTCCTTCCTTTCAGGCTGTGGTTTGCTCTATCAAAGATAAAAGCAAATCAAAAAGAACAACATGACCAATCATAACATCATTCCAAGTACAACAGGGAAAACTAAAATTACTCATCTACAAAGGACAAAAATCAGCCTGTTGCAACTAAGCATAACTCAGAAACCTCCTCATTCATCCCTGAAAACTCTAAAGACTTAACATGTAGCAATTCCTTCAAGATTAATGTCACATATGGATCCTCCTATTAATGCACTAAGGCAACCAAGCCTATCAGCATCGCTCCTTACCAAAGACTCTTCTTGCCTGGATTACACACTCTTTCCATATCGCCTTTCCATTTCATATGTATTCCCTTCCCCCTCACCATATTGTACTTGAATTTCATTTTGCCATGTAATCATCTCCTTATAAATCTTTTTAACTGTTGAGTATTTTGTCTTTTTGATGAATAAAAGCTTTCATCACTGAAAAAAAAAAAACAACAACATGAAAATCTACCTATAGCTACATGATAGTTTGAATCATGATAAATGTTAATAAGTTATATCAAAACCAAATCAGACTCTTTATGAAAAATGCATGAAATTGGCATAAAATTAAAAAAATAGATTTTAAAAAAAATCTGACAAAATTGAAAAATTAATATTTTCAAGTATTTTAAAATTAGAAATCATTTTAAAAATACATTCTGAAGTTAAATTTTATAATTCCTTTTATTAGAGTTGCACTGTTTAGATTCAATATAAATAATTTCTAAAGAAATATTTCTGTCTATAAATTATGTTTTTATAAATTATTGCAATATATCAAATATACGTAATTTGACTCACTATTGACTTAAAGGTGCTTTGATTCTTTTTTGGGGTCTTAAAAAACTAATGAGAGAAATTTTCTACCAGTTACCTCATATATATGTTTTTGTTATTGGCCTGTGAAATTTAATATGAGTAAATGAATGAAAATGGACTGTTTATCAACATGCATTATCCAATGAGATGAGTTTACTGATTTTTAATTCTGAATTTAAGAACAAAACCACGATCTTTCTTTTCAGATGCCTGATCAATTGGAATTTTTTGAAAGCAAGATGAAACTCTGGTTGATTGTGTGAATGAGAATTTTTTTATATTTACAATAATCATTGACAAAAGTAAATTATGCTCTCACATCTCAGATAATATAAAGCTTTCAATGCAATACAACACTGGTGAATGAAGGGGTTTTTAAAAATAACCGTCTTACAGATCTAGGTTTTCATTTGATGTTGATCTTTTAATTAAGTACTTGTAACTATAAATAATTTTCAAAAGGAAGGATATTGTATTAGTCAAGCGTTGATGGCTGAGTGGTCAGCACAGCTGCCTTACAAGCAGTTGTCTTGGGTACGCGGGGTTCATTTCCTGGCCGATGCTTTGACACATGAAAAAAAGGATATTGTATTAATTGAAAAAAAATTGTCTAATATTAAATTGGACATTGATGGATGTTGTGAAGTTAGAAAAAAATGTAAAAAGCCAATTTAAAAACAAAATTGATATGCACTTTACTTTAATAATACGAATATTTAAAGCCTAAGTTAAGAGCAATTCATTATCAATAAAAATTGGAAGAACAACAATATGAAGATTAATAGCATATTAAGCTAAGTGGTAAAATTAATTATTCAATTTAATGGAAGATAATTCAGATTTATGTCTCAATAAGCTCTCAATCTGATTAAGAAATACATTTTTATTTAGATATACGTAATATGTTTCATCAGATTAAATGAAATATTTAAAAATCAGAACAAAAAAAAATTAATACTAGATTGAAAGAGGAAAGTGTTTTGGATGAATTTGAATATGTAAACACAAAAGAAAAAGAAACCAGACTTGTAAAATATGAAAAAAAAAATCTATAAATTATGAATTCTCTTTTTGATAAAAATCCAAAGTATATGGAAGCATTCAAGTTATAGTTGGATTGTACTTTTATTAAAAGAAAATATAGTTTGAAGGGATTGGAACTCAGCCTTTCAAGTTTTCTACAACTATGGATTTCTCAAGAGTTGGAAAGTGGAGAAGATTGAAACCTGTCCATTACCGTTTGAAGATCTGCTATCTTAATATAAACTGAACACTGATTATATATATATTGTAGCCTTTAGTTTTCTTTAGAAAAATCTAAGATCGATGAACTAAGAGTAATGCTGGTTTTGAATAGAGTGAAAAGAAAAAAAATATCGGAGATTTTAGATTAAAGAAGAATCGGAATATTTTTTTCTTAGAAATTAAAAATCTCATATCTAACATATAAACTAAATTATGATTGTATTTTTATTAAAATGTGTATTGCTTTTATTAATTGTGTGGAAGGGGATATAGATCTCACGCACAGTAAAACTTTGAACCTGTTTGTTTATAAAAGCTTAAATATTAAACTAAATGAATTATTTTTTTTCAAGTGAAAGTTTAATATAACAGTCAGGAAATTTAACCTGTTTAGTATAGCGATTGTTTAATACTTAATTTGGGGGGATGATAGTGTAAAATTTTAAAATTATGATATAGGTGTTATACTACTTAAATTTTTTTAAAAGTAGATGATAAATAGTATTAAAATAATGTGCGTGCTTGTGCGCGCGTGTGTGTGTGATGTACGGTATTTTAATTATAAAAGTAATATTAAAATTTTATATATCATGCCATATATTGTTGGAAAGGAAATTCAGAGAGCAATTATTTTATATCAATTTTGAACAAATTAATCATCTTTTTTTATTCAAAAATCTCAAATCAAAATTATAGTCTATTTATTGAAAAGATTTTCTCTCAAATTTTTCTTTCAGACATATTATTTTTTATTAAGAGTGGAAAAAATCTCCCAAGCACACACATGGGATAAAGTCATATTGTGAATAATTAGTGTCAAAATAACACTTAATAACATGGGTCAAAGGTTAAATGGGTAAGTCAGGAGGATGATGAATGGCGGAGCTTATAAATAAGGGGTAACACATTAAGGAGGATCTTCTCTAAAATTTTCTGTGTTAAGAGAACGTAATAATTTTTAGCTTGACGATCATCATCTTATTTATGAATAATATAATTTAAGTGTATAGTTTTCATTATAAATCGTGTCACTAGATAACCCATGGGGCACACCAAATTTTCTTCTGAAGTCAATTATAACTAAGATTTTTCCAGCTCAACCAAAGTCATAAATCATGCTTAATTTGGTACATCTAGTTTGGATCATCCAGTCTTGTTAGCATAAAGTATTCCAGGTACAAACTTTTATTGATATTCATTCTGTCATAAATATTTTACTTATAGTGCTTAAATGGATGTATTTAATGAATTGTAAGAAAAGGGTGAAAGGAAAACAATTATTGTGCCCATGCATTTGTGTTATATTTATTAGCAGACAAAATAAAATTTAAGCTCCAGTTTACTGTTTTAATTATTATCATCAAAGGAAAACTTTTGTATTCTCGTGAGAGGAAAACTTTAGCGGAAATGTTTAAAATAAAATATCTGTTAGAATAACCGATTTAAATTAAAATGCAAGAAATAGTAACTGAACAACTGTTGAATGAGTCTTTAAATTTTGTATAGAGCATCTATTTTAAATTAAACTAAATATCTAAATAAAAAGTAAAATTTTAATATTGAAAAGAAAAACCAAGAAATGATTTTTATTAAACTCATCGAGCAAGGGAAACGAAACTAGAGAAATAAATAACCATCGAAAGTTCTATAAGGAATTAATAAATTAACAAGGATTCTAATATTTAACGTAGCTATTCCCTTATTAAAATGTGCATCTTTAAATTCAGTTTTACTAAATAAAAGTTGCCAGTGGAATAACTTCGAATTCATTTTAAAATGGACGTCTTTCGATTTAGTTTTACTAAATAAGCATTGCCAGTTGGATAACTTCAAACTCATTAAGCCATAGTTATATGTTATTTCCCTGAGAAAAAAAGGGGAAGTATGTGCTTATTTAAATATGGATAAACTTTAATCTGCGATGGAGAACAATCATGAATGGTGCAGTGGGATAAAAGAGACTTTAAGTAAAAAAAAAAATATTATTATTATATTTATTGCTATGCTATGTGTTTAATTCCAGTTGATTATGTATTTTTAATTAAGCGTTATAGTGACCCGGTATTAAACTCAGGTTAAGTTAGCTAATATACTTTATCCATTACTTAAGTGCTTGAGCCCATGTTTTATTTTATTATGAAATTCCAGTGAAAATATAAAAGTATGGAAGAGGTTTAGAAATATTACTTTGTCAATAGTTTAAATGAATATTTGCACATTTATTTAGTCACATATATTTTTTTAAAGTGTTTGATTGCTATGCCCTGGAGAGTGAGTTAATTAAGATGTGTGTGCGTTTAAAGTAATGATGCCCATTTCTTAGTTTAAAGAGTTAACATTTAAATAAAATTTTATTCTTAAGTCGTATTAGACTAAATTTAGAATTGTCGATTCATGCATCTGTTATATTCGCCAGTCTGAATGTGCCAATGTTATATCCGCAAGTATGACTGTGTGGTCAGCAAATAACTATGTTCAATTCCCACGATGTTCTCTTGCAATGAATGCTCTGCTGCGGATGCTCTCCAACGAATGGTCTGCAATGAATGCTCTGAATACACTCTGTATTCTCTGCAATGGATGCTCTCCAATGAATGGTCTGCAATGAATGCTCTGCCATGGATGCTCTCCAACGAATGGTCTGCACCAAATACTCTGCAACGGATGCTCTGCAAATGGATGCTCTCCAACGAATGGTCTGCAACGAATGCTCTGCCACAAATGCTCTCCAACAAATGGTCTGCAATGAATGCTCTCCAACAAATGGTCTGCAAACGGATGCTCTCCAACGAATGGTCTGCAACAGATGCTCTGCCACAAATGCTCTCCAACGAATGGTCTGCAAACGGATGCTCTCCAACAAATGGTCTGCAATGAGTCTATTTCTACAGTTCGCTAAAGTTCAATTCCCACGATGTTCTTTCAGGCTGGCTGCTACAAAAACAGTTCACAATGGGCAAACCTTAACCCCAGTCCAGTTTAGCTGTACATGAACTCTTCGTAGTAAGCACTGCAACTGACCTGAAGCTCCTTACAGCTTCCGTCTCTGCAACAGTCTACTTCACTTGAAAACTGCTGGAAACTCAACTCTTTATTCAGCTGCTATCCAGACGGTTTCATCAGGCTGTGGTCTCCTTCAGCTATACCTGTGAACTACATATCCACTGGGCACTGGACATTAACCGCAAGTGCTGATGCTAGATACCTCCTACTGGAATTGAACAGTAACTCTACTGTAGATGCACTCAATACTGTCCGCTACTCCAATACTGCGTAGTTCTTACCCAGTCTTCTTATCGCTTTCTGATAATAGCAACAATCAATTCATTGTCCAATAAGGTATGGTCTATAATCCAGAAATATTTGCAATCAGCAAATATTTTTTGGAATTGTCGATCGCCATTATGTCAATGCCTTAATTAAATTCTTCCGTTATCAAAGCACAATCTAAAAACAACCTCTCGATTAAATTCTAGTTTTTCTGGAGTGCACAAACCTGTCTGCCATTTTTACAAACACTACAGCATCAATACTATGAACCCCTTATGTACAGTGAGATTGTGAATGATCTTTGTTTGTTCGAGGTGAGTTTAGTTCTTATCACCTCGAAGGATGATATGGAGTATAGCTCTCTTGTGATTAGATACATCTCAATTTTGAAAGTATTTAGGAGATCGAGGATGTATTCCCAGCTCCATTATTATTAGTTTATTTTGTAGGAAAAATATTTTTATACAGTCATAGTATATGGTGATTTAGCATACCCTCTTTTATATGTGCAATAACGAGCTCCTCACCTATCTTATAGCCTCAGGTAGAATGCAACCCTTAGGGCTATGCTATCACCAAGATGTCATTTATTGATTTATTTTCTCTTGCAAAATTATTATTATTAGTGTTTAAGATTGTATGAAATATTGTGCACTACTTTGATAGGTCATTAGCTATCCATTGAGAGAAGTATTTGCTGTAGGGAATTATATGTAAAATCATAATTCAGAATTTGATGCATAGTTTAACTGAGTGTAGCTTGCAGCTGATAATCGAATTGATAATTATTTTAAATCTAGGATTTATAATTTGAACTCAAACAAGCATTGCACATCATCTCCAGTTCAGGCTAAAGCAAGTCACCGCTGGACTGGTAAGACCATGGTGAAAAACTCATGTTGTGGCCGTAGTAGATAATACAAATATATGTGTGCATGAATATAGTTTCTTAATTATCTTATAAGTAGTAACTAGAAGTTAAGCATTAAATTGTGAGAAATAATAGCTCTTAAAATTAGTTATAAACTTCAATTGCAAAGTTAAATTAAGTTTTAAAAAATTTGAATTTATGAGTGGAATAAAATGAAACACTAGTTTAGTTTAAGAAGGGCTATAAGCTTAGTGCTTTAATAATAATTATATTATCATGATCTTAGTATGGACGAAGGTTGCATTAGAAAGAAAACAATTAATGTTGAATGAGAAACCGTGAGTTAAAAAGTTATCAACTAATATACTTACAATTAAGCTCCAGGTTTGTGAAGAGTGTCTGGTTTTCAAGTATTTACACATCAAGCATGTAGCCTGCCCATCCTTCTTCTTTGTATTTAAATGGATAAGATCCTATACATGAGGGGTCAGAGTAACTTGAGTCAACATGGGCATGGCAATAATATTGGTATCAGCATGGGATTTGGGTTTTCATCATCAGATTTTCAATGATATGGATAACTGAAAAGTTGGAAGTTGGAGTAGATTGAAGCCGGTCCATTAAAGTATGAATATTTTCTATCTTAATATAAACTGAGCACTGATTATATATATGTGTGGGAGATAATAATCTGGACCAACTGATGAGTGCTGATTTAGCATGAAATACAGATATTGATGATTATTTAACTTTTCTGCATGTGTGTGGTCATGTGTATCAGTTGTATGAGATAGTGTGGATAGTTGAAGGGTGCTTGAAATCTGAGTTCAAATCCCCTATACTTATCAACTAATATATAGAATAATCTTTATTTGTCCCCAGTAATATTATGTGTCACTGTGGGGATGAGGGCTCTGTCCAAGTGGAATGGACTCTAAAAGACTTATACCCCACACCTAATGTAGATCCATTTTAAATTCAGTTTGTAATCATGATTTCATTTTTTTATTGGATCGCTACAATGTTTTGTTTTATATTGTAATATTTATTGTTTAATGTTAATAAATATTTTGTTTGAATTATAAACTCTATTGTTATGTCTTAATGCTTGGTTATCCATTGATTTCAGATATCCATTGATTCCAGAATTTTAATATATAAAATATTCCATGATTTTCAGTACAGATGTGTCAAGAAATCTCTTTGATAGGGATTGCTGTTTGCTGCGATATTTTTTAAATAACAAGGTGATCATTACTGATATAATAAGACTACAATAAAGAGTTATTGAGTTAATAATAATACTGTACATTATGCTCCTATATGGTTGTGAAAGATGGTATTGTGTTGAGCCCATTGGTGGCAGTAATGTGATGGAGAGGCATAAACATTTAAAAGTAATTAATTGTAACTTGGGAGGGTAGTCTATGTGGAGGACAGAGAGATAGTTATTAGGTTGGGAGTGGATAGTGAATACTTGTCTTCTTTTATTTTAATAATATTTTAATATTTCTTGTGAGTCTGATTCTCAAAGTTCTCTGCATGGATTACCAACCTATTCCCATCAACTTAATATAAGAAATTAAGAACTGGATTATTGTAGCTGCGATGAGAGATAATATAGCTGTTGGATTCATATGAATTATGTGTGAGTCTGTGCAGAAAATTTGCTTTAGTTTTAATAATTTGACATTAATTCATTTATGTAATAATAATGGAGTTCAAAAGCTAAAACTAAATATACTTTTTACAACTTAAATCATTATTATAATAATTATACAAAATGTTTATTTTTAAAGTGTTTGCAATTTGCTTTCCTCACAGACTGACTATTTGTCAGATGCTGATGTAGATACAATTTGGCACCCTAGTGAATATGTTATTACACATATACATTTGTATCTTTATCTCCATCACTACCTATCCACCTACATCTCTATAAGACTAAGCTAGAATATTACAGGAAGTGGATTAGTTGAAGGTGACTTGCTCAACATACAAAACTCTGAGGATGATGGATTGGTAAGGTTACAGTATACACCTGGGTCTCTTTTCATGTAGTAGACAGATTTTGCAAAAAATCTGCATAAAAGGAATTGCACAAAAATAGACTTAACTTACATTGAAATATGTGGGATAGGTTCCATAATTTTCAAAAAGTGCATAAAAACAAAGCAACAAGGTAAAATTACTTTAAAATACACATAAAAAAATAAGTAAATAAAGTATGACTAATAAAAAATTTCAAATATTTGAAAAAAAATTGATACAAGACAAACTTAAATTGATACAAGACAAACTTTTTTTTATTTTTTTTATTAATTATTTAATTTTATTTAAAACAATATGTTTTTATGTGTAATTTATTTTACATTTTTTCATATATATTTTAATCATTATCACTATTTGGCAACATGTGGGTATGTTTGTAAACTGATAAGAAATCAGATTCGTTACAAGAGGAAATACAATTAGCACCAACTTTAGTCTCGTGCTGTATTTAATTAACTAAACAGTTGCATCAAATGAAAATTTTTGTTCACGACTTCAAGTTACTCTAAAAATATCAATTTTTGCATTATTGTAGCGAATTTATGATCTTTTTAAAGCTTAAAATGTACTGAAAGGTGCTGATTTGTTGTTGCTCATTTTGAACCAAAAGGGGTACTTGACAAGGATTTTGACAGCTCCAAGTTTTTTGTTTGATATTCAAAACAAAAAATGTATATTTTAGAGTATTTCTTTTGTGTTTTTTTACATATTATAAATTATTTTGATAAAATATGCTGAAAATATAATTATTTTAGAAAAATAATTAATACTTTAGTAAAAATTCTTTACCTTTACACAAACGTAAATTGAAAAAGAAATTAATGACATACACAGCATTTTCTAATAGGTTGCCAACATTCTTTTTAGGTTTTCCACTAGAGAATATTTTTATAATTATAAATACAAATTTATTTTTGAAAAAACTTTCATTCACTTTTATAATCTGGCAAATTATTAATTTGCTTTTTACAAATGAATTTAATATTAAAAGGTGAATATATTTCACTGCTAATTCTGTAATTGAACCAATCAAAAGTTTAAAACTTTAATTCACTCAATCTATAAAAAAAAATTTCAGTCTAAAAGTTAATGGTTTTCTGTCGACAATGTAATCAGTGATTAAACTTTGAGACGATGATTATACTAATTGTTTATGAATCTCACAATATCCAGACATAACTATTTAGCTCTCATTAGAATTTAAGAGCTCATTCATAATTTATGTCATTAACAAGAAAATGATTGTCCAATTGATTAGAACGTTGGAGACTTTCTTGAATCATTTTTGCTGTGAAATGAACAGGTTCCACTTCTGTTTCATTATCTTTTTCTAAATCTTTTACAGTATCTAAATTTACTGCCAAACCTTTTTCCAACAGGCATTTAAAATATGTAAAATATAATGTGTGTATATAAAATGGGGAAATCCCGATATTAAGTGAAATATGAAATTCTTTAGCACATAAAAGAAAACTGCATAAAAAGATATTAAGAAGAAATATGAATTGCATAACTTCAAAATCACATTAAAAAATCTGTACAAAAGGAGACCCGGGTTTATAATAATAATTAAAAAAACCAAGTTATATATTACATGACTTCCTTTAAGGTTGTATTACAGATATGTAATATAGAGAGTATGCTAATAGCTCTAACAAGCTTTTATTGATAATTGCCATAAGAGAAATTATTTAAAAATCTCTATCTAGAATTATCCCTATTCTTGGGCTGGTTTCGAGCTTATGGCTTATATTAATGAGGTGCTAAGATATTCAAACACTAGATCTAAAATACCAACTGAAGCCAGCACTTATCTAATACTGAACTATTAAGTAGAAAATGTTCAGCTATCTAACTTAAATAGCTACATGTTTCTGAAAATTTCAGATTTTCTACTTAATAGTTACATATTAGATAACTGCTGGTTTTGAGTTGATCTTTTAGATCTAATGTCCGAATATTCTAGCACCTTATTGATATGAACCATAAGCTCAAATGTGGTCTGAGGATAGGGATAATTTGAGAGCTTTTTAAATGCTCTCTTGTGGCACTTATCAATAAAAGCTTTCTAGAACTATTATCATGCTCCCTACATTACATATCTGTAATACAAGCTTAAAACAAGTCATGTGATATATGACTTCGTCTTTTTTATTATTATAGGTTTGATCTTGAGGCTTTGGCAATGTTATATTGCTGAAGCTATTAATATATGGTGAGGCTGAAGTGTTTTCAGACCCATATAGCTATTTAAGTTAGATAGCTGGATTTGAAGACTTGTAGTATCTGAAAATCTCAGATTTTCTACTTAATAGTTAGACATTAGATAAATGCTAGCTTTAAGTTGGTGTTTTAGATTTTGTGTCTGAATATCCTAGTGCCTCTCTGACATGAGCTATAAGCTCAAAATCAGTCTGAGGTTAGGGATAATTCTAGATAGAGATTTTTAAATGCTTTCTCTTGTAGAACTTATCAAGAAAAGCTTGTTAGAGCTATTAGCATGCTTCCTATATAAACCTTACAAAGAGTAACCAAGCACATAAAGAAAATATATGCCTAAAGACAGGTCTAAATTGGTACAAGAACTCTAATGCATTAAATAAACATATAACAAAAGATGAGTCCTCTTACAAGCTAAGTGCACAATGATTAAATAAGTTCTCTCATATGCTAATCACACAGTCATTAATACATTATTTTACAAGATGTGGATAGACCAATGGTTGATTGATAATTATTGTTACATTCTACATACAATAATAATGAATAGTTATAATAATCTCATGTTCTTAAATATTAAATAATTCAGTTGTAAAGAATATTAACTTTGCAATAATAAAATAATTTAGGTTCTTTTAACTAAATAGCAGCAATAATAACAGTGAGATTCTTATTTTCTTAACATCTTATCAACACTTTCTTCCTTTATAATGAAATACAGATTGGCTAGCAAAGATTAACTCTTATTTCTTTGTTGTTTCTTAAAACAAGTTTTCATAAAATCTAAAATAATTATTTGATATCAGCAAAGCTAAAATGATGCAGTAGATTAAAGAGCATTTTGCTATACCAAATACATCACGAAGTACTCTAACTACAACAAAAGTATCAATAAAGTTATTATCATCATTATCAATCCGCTGCAGGATAAAGATCTCTTCAAATTCAATCCACCTTTTCCAATCTCTAGCATTTTTTCTCCACATTACCCCTGCACACTTTTTTATTTCATCCATCCATCTCACATGTGATCTCTTTCTGGGTCTTTTACAATCTTTTGGAATCCAATTTAAGATTTCAATTGTCCATCTATTATCATCTCTTCTAGCAACATGTCCAGCCCAACTCACTTCAGTCTTTTAACTTTTTTCAATGAGGTCAGTAACACCTGTTTGTTCTCTTACCCATATATTGAATTTTCAATCTCTTCTTGTTACTCCCAACATACATCTTTCTATACTTCTTTGAGTGGTCTGAAGTCTCTGTATCGCTCTTTTATTAAGTGTTCAAGTCTCAGATCCATAAGTAAGAACTGGCAAAACACATTTATTAAAAATCAATAAAGTAATCTTATATAAATCTGATTGCATATGTAATGGATTGCATGAATTGTATCAATGTGACAATTTCAAAACAATATGTACTCTTATATAGACTTTTAACACTTTTACTATTTAAATACATTTTCTGATATATGGGTGTGACAAATGGCAACAGACACAGAAAAATAATTAAAAATAAAATAAATATTTATTACAAAAACAATATATTTTCTTTTAGTTTACAATTAACAAAAAATAAATTATTTATTATTACTATTTACAGTAAAAAAAATAAATTAAAGAAATCTTTAATTAGTGCAGCTGAGTGTACTAATAATAGAATTGTAGCTAATAAAAATTAGTCTACAATTTCTTAAAATATAATTTATATGATAAAATATAAAGGAATATGTTGTATTAATCTTAGGTGAATAAAGCAGGATGTAGTAGAGAAATACAAACTCAATATTTTACTCAACACATAGTCTTTTGAAAATATATAATAAGGAGTAAGGGAATATAATCACATGAATACCTTGTATAAGACACAAATTGGAATACCTAAATATTTATGTATGGCAGTGATGAAAAAACAAGGCTACATTAAAGTGTGCAGAGCAATACTGGCTCATTGCTACATATATCTAAGTGTCTCATTAGTATTTACTGCTTACATAAAGGAAAACCTAACAAATAATATCTAAGTAAAATGAGGAATCATCAACATAGTTGCCATAATAAATACATGACTATAAATGGAAATGCCAATGATAAAAAGAGCACTGAGGTAACAATTACATGACAAATCTTAAACCACATCTATTCATATTTGTAATGCTTATAGCAAAAATATAATCAAGCGACCAATATATCTAAATATAATTATTTTCCAGAATAATTCATTATAACGTAAAGCATATATATATATATATGACAATAGATGGCATTCTACCAAAAACACCATCAAGCATAGTTTTTTGTTTACATAAACGTCAGAGCAAGCATTCACTATCTCTAACTTTAATTTCCACCTTCAGATCATGATTTCACTGACGATAGCAAATAGCTTGAAATCATGATCTGAAGGTGGAAATTAAAGTTAGAGATAGTGAATGCTTGCTCTGACGTTTATGTAAACAAAAAACTACGCTTGACGGTGTTTTTGGTAGAACGCCATCTATTGTCATAAACACAAGTGTTAGCAAGTTTTGACTTGTGTTTTTTTGTTTTTCATATATATATATAATAAATATGCATCCTTAATTATATTTTATAATGAGATATAAATACATTGGCCATAGATTAATCAGATAAAATTAATAAAGTTTATGGACAATAGTGCAATAAGGTTATAATTTCAGATAAAACATTATAATGAGATTGAATAAAATTGAAAAAGTTTGCAAGATAATAAGACATATAATATCTTGAATTGTATTGTCAAAGTTTCAGCTACTATTTCCATAGAAAAGTTGCTTTCTTTTCATCCATTTGTAGAAATTTAGAGAGATTAAGGTAAAATAGCATAACTTGGGAGTTGTTTGCTGAGATAAGTTTCTTTTTAGCAGCACATATTGTCTTGTACTCCAAAATAATTAAAACTTAATTAACTTGGTTGTAGAATTTAGCAAGCAAATTAATATTAATGTCACCAATTTATAATGATGGTGAAAAAGTGATCATTATGCATTCAAAACTACTCCTTTTATATAATGTGATTCCAATTAGGGCAATTAACAGAAGAGGGGTTATTGCAATTGACAGGAATCTATAACATCTGCATTAGAAATGATTTATATATAATTAAATAAATATAGAGAAAAGTGATTTTAAGTGCTTTTTTTAAATAAAAAATACAATTATTTATTAATTAAGACATATGAAATAAAATTATTTAACTTTGAATAGTAACAACAAAAAGAAGAAAAATAACTCATTTATTTATTTATTTTTATTATGAGTTTAACAACAGATAAATTTATGAAGTTAGGCTTAACTTCTCAAAATCATAAAAAGATAGCAATCTTGGTATTGACATATTCTTAAACAAATAAAAATGCAATCATACAGCTTTAAATACATAAAATAAAGCAATAAATCACTCAATTAAATTAATAGAGAAAACACCAGCCAATTTTTTAAAATGACAATAATTTTTTTTATATACTAAATTGTACCTGTATTTATTTTCTAGGCAAAATAAATGAGCACAATATTTATTCTCTAGGCAAAATAAATGAGCACAATATATATATATGAGAGATAATGATCTGAACCAACTGATGAGTGCTGGTTCAGAACAAAATAAGTATATTGGAGATCATTTATGTTTTTTCACATGTATGTGGTCATGTGTATTGGCTGTATAAGATGGAGTGGAAAGTTGTAGTGAGCTTGAAAGTCTAAATTTTAAAATCTCTTTAATTATAGTTCAGTATAATCAACATATTTGTATTTAAATATTAAAAGAAAACACATGTTTGGCAAAGATATAAAACCTACTAAGAAAGATATTAGTAGTTGATAGTTCTAATCTTCAGAAATACTTCAATAAATCCATGTTAAAACAAATAACTTTAAAATATTAACAATCTTCACTAATCCTTGACCTTGAATGAACTCAATAAGAAGATAATTTATACACTATTAAAGTTACACAAATAGTTGCGAAAAAAGGAGAATATACCAGTAAATTTTCAGCTAAGACAATGTGTGAAGAAAAGACAATATAAAAATATAAAACAATCCATTTAGAAAAATTGAATATCTAATTCTGTAAACTGGCACATTTATTTAAAATCATGAATAAAATCAACATCTAGTCTTGCTGTTTATAAATGTATATTAAAATCTCTATGCACTTTAAGCATAAATGAATTCAATTATGCTTTTAACCTATTACTAGTAAGTGAATGTACAGAGATTTTAATATACATTTATAAACAGTGCTTGACTAGAGGTTGATTTTTTTTTTTACAATTACAATTATTCCAGAACTTAATAATAATATATTTACAATTATTTGATATATCTATCTATCTTTGATAAGTATATGATTAAATCAACTTTCACTTTAAATATATATATATATATATGTGTGTGTGTGTGTGTGTGTGTGGGTAATAAATTAAATTTGATGTTTTATTGATTTGAATATTATATATATATTGTTCACCAGTGAAGTGAATAAATAAACCTGATACCTAGCATAGCTGATGAAAAAGTAAAACCCTTAAAATCATGACCTGCATGCTTTTGTACCATTAATTTTTTATTAGCACTTTATTGCCAGTTAGAGTAATTCAAATTTTATTTCTTATATATTGCTTAAATATATAGATAATAAGAGTTAAGTACCTAATTAATAAGATTTTATATATATTACTTTTTTATAAAACTCCTCATATACATCCTAATGCAATTTTTCTAATTCATTCTTTATTTTTCAAACAGTTTTGACTGTCCTGCAGTCTTCATCAGAGCTAAAATAAACTGTTAGAAAAATAAAGGAGAAATTATAAAAATTGCATTAGAGTGTATATGAGGAGTTTTATAAAAAAAAGTAATATATATATATGACGAAATACAAAAAAAGTAAAGGAGAAGATATAAGAATAATACTTCTAATTACATTTGATTTGATTTAATCATAATTTTGATTACTGATAGTACTGCATTTTTACTAAAAAGCAAAAAATATATAAAAATAACAAACACTTTAATATAATTTTATTTTAGTATCAAATAATTAAAATTATAAATAAATTTAAACTTTGTACTATATAGTAATTATTTAAAAAATAGTTTAATACATATATATTTGTAGAAAATAATTAAAATTATAAATTTAAACTTTATACTAGACAGTAATTACTTTAATATAAAAAGTCAGATTTAATTGCCATATTGGTTAAAATTATTCAAATTCTTTTATAATGTATTGGCTTATATATCAATAATAATTAAAGTAAATTCACAAATGTTAAATAAAAATTTATCTCCAATAAAAACCAGTAAATTATCTTTTTTTCAGATGTATGCAAGATCAATACATTTTATAACAGAGTGTATAAAAATTATTTCTAATTAATAGATTTATATTTCAAACTAATTAATAGTTTTATTTAAAATAATGATTAACATAAAATGAAATTTAGTCATGTAATATATATATAAACCATATAATATTAAATCATCCATTCACTTTACTACAGTTACACAATGCTTTATTCACCACCCTCTTTTACAGTTTACTGTTTTGATTGCCCTTGCAATCTTCTTCAGAACTACAACATAATACAAACATATGAATATAAATATACATGAAATAAAGCATTGTGTAACAGTAGTAAAGTGCATGGGTGATTTAATATTATATGGTATACATTGGGCAATGCAATAAGAAAGAGTTGTTATTATACTTCTTGAAGTAGATTTATATGAATGATAATAAATATAAAGGTTAAATAAGTAGGAAAAACATGACCTAGTGACTATGTAATATTTTCTCTTTTTTCTACAATAAAATAAAAATTAAAGTAAGAAAACAAACAAGCTAATTTTTTAATTGAAAAAGTGTATTACACTTGGTCAGTAATGTAACTTAAATTAATTCTATTTAATAGACCAAACAGAGATCGTTATTGTTTTTACTTAACCTGTTTGAGAATGGATTCAAAGCAATGGGTTCTATTTAATGAACAAACAGATATCATTGTTGTTTTTGCTTAACCCATTTGAGAATGGATTCAAAAGCAATAGGTTCAGTGATTATCAATTAAAAATACTGGGGAAAAAGGAAATAAAAATTAAATAGAACTTTTTTTTTTTTTTTTTTTTACCAAAAACGAAAAAAATAGCAAATAAGATTTTTCTAAACAAAAGAAAACATCCTGGCCTCTCTAATTTACAATAATTTATATTAAATACTGATATTTTCCCCCTTTCTTTTCCGGAACCAATATATTGGTGAAAATAGCAGTCAATAAATAGTAGTGCAAATAAAACATTATTATTTAATGAATATAATATTAAGCTGCTTTTGACTGAATGAATACTAATTGGAAAATTATCAAAAAAATTGTTGTATTGCTATATAATGTCCATAAATTGTTCACACTTATATAGAATTGATTATAAACTTAAAAAGAATAATCATTATTAGATAATAAGATTTCAAGTGCACAAAAAATTAATTATAAATCAGTGAAAATAAATTTCTTTTCTGTTGGGCTCTTTTATTGGTCAGAAGACCTGCAAGTATAAAACTATCCTATAATAATAAGATATTTTTTATATATTAATTGCTATTATTGTCTTTGCACTAAAAAAGAAATAAATTTGATTCTTCAACCACAATTGAAATAAAAGCATGGGGAGTCCAGAAATTAATTAAATAAATCCCTTGATATTAAAAATAGGGATTGACTTAATTAATTTCTGGACCCCATTTTCATGCTTTTGGTTGAAGAAACAATTATTTTATTTCTTTTTAGTGCACAGTCAATAAAAGCATTTAATACTTTATCTTATTTTTAAGTTTTTAATATTGGCACAGTAAATGAAAATATAAAACTATATTGTATTTCAAATTAACTGGACACATATTACAGTTTATAAAAACATTGTGCTATATAAAATAAATATCTTGTTTAAATATTATATTTAATGTTTTCACGGTTGTATGATATAGATAAGTTATTATTTTTTCAATGGACTAGTTAGTTGAAGGAAAATAATACACAGTTTAGCCCAAAAAGTAATAATTTATATATATGTAATTCAATTAAACATTAATTAACTTAAATTAAAATAAATAATATTTATTTTAATTAAATTATGCCAAGGCATTATTTATAGTATATATTAATTCTTTATAATCGAATATTTTTTCCAGTTTAAATTAGGTCTTCATTGCTTACTGATCATTCCAACTTCCTTTTGACTTTATAAAGTAAAAGTTTTTATTCATTGGCTTGCACTCAGAAGTTCCAAAAAATCGTCTGATAATGTTACAGAATTGTTTTTAAGATTTTGTATGTTTAAGAAGGCATCATTTTAGAATTTTTCTTTACTCAAAAAATGGCAGAAAAACCAGTTTAAATTATGTTTATTTACTTACTGACCATTGTAACTGTCTTTGTAAAGTGAACATTTTTATTTCATTTATTTTTACTCCTAAGCTCCCAAAAATTTGACACCAAAATGTGTACAATTTCATTCACCCATTGCTCTTTAGTTCTGAAAAGAATCATTAGACAAGTTCAGACTTTCAAGCTTCCTGCAGCTATGCACTCCATCTTATACAACCAATACACATGAGACCACATACATGTAAAAAAGATAAGTGATCTCCAATATACATATTTCATGCTGAATTGGCATGCATCAGTTGGTCCAGATCATTTCCCACACTTATATACAATCAGTGCTCATGTTATATTAAGATAGAAAATCTTCAAACCTTAATGGACAAGCTTCCATCTTCTCCAGCTTCCAAGTCTTCATTCATCCATGTCATTGAAAATTCAATGATGGAAGACTCAAAGCCCTTGTTGATGCCAATAATATTATCGTACCCACATTGATTTTAAGTCATTCTAACCCCTAACATATAGGACCTTAATATGCCCATTTAAATACACTGAAAACTGACTTAATGTCATCATGGTCATGACAATAATATTGGCATCAACAAAGGCTCTGAGTGGCTTTTCATATATATATAGATGGCTGAAGAGTTAGAAGCTATAGAAGACTGAAGTTTATCCATTAATGTTTGAAGATTTGCTATCTTAATATAACCTGAGCACTGTTTGTATATATGTGTGGAAGATGGGATCTGGGCCAACTGATGAGTGCTGGTTCAGCATGAAATATGTATATTAGAAATCTTTTTTTTCACATGAATATGGGCATGTGTATCAGTTGTATAAGATAGAATGTATAGGGAGATTGAAAATCCAAGTTCAAGTCTTTTTTTATTACATTTAGTATAGACAATATACTTATATTTGAAATTAATTATTATAACATTTTTTCAAATTGGATGCCTGGGTGCTTACTAATAAAAACTGTGCTTGTAAATTATATTTTTATTAAATGCAATAAATGTTTATTTTAAATTTTAAATCAAATTTTAATCAAATCATTAAATTGAAACAAACTATAAAACAATATATATATATAATCCTAGAACATGTATTCTTTAAAACTGCTCTTTATTTCTGTAAGTATTTACCCTAAGTAAATTAAAATGTTATTAAATTGAAAAAAATAATGCCTTCTCATGATCATTATTTAAAACAAATGAAATTTCTAATAATAATTGTTAAAACTAATACATAAAATTATTAAATATTTTTTATATTTTCCTTGCTCTCTGTTTCATATCTATCAAATTAGCTGATATACTGAAAAGTTATGTGTTTCAAATGGATTAGATGATATAAATAACTTTTGTATATATCAATTTTCAAGCAATTCTACTGAATTTAAGTATATTAAACCCTGATTTTAAAATTTCACTTTAACTTGAAAAAAATTAAAAGTTAACAAACAAACAGATTTTTCAAAATCAATAAAAGCATTTAAAAAAAACCCAGATCTAAAATAATTAGCTTTCCAACAAGTGATGTAATTCAGGGTCAAATATAATTCCATACCAGATATAAACAAAGTTTCATTTAATATAGACAATAAATAATCTACATAAGATATGGATTCATGGAAAAGGAAACCATTTCTATTGTCTTAAATTTAATTTAATAGTACTATATTTGAAAATAGTTACATTTGATTCATATTTAATTAGACATTAGATTTCTTAAATGAGAAGTAATGATTCTTTCCTTATGTTGATTATTTAGTGGCATTATTAAATAAAGCTTTGTTTAGATCTAGCCTGAATTTAATTGACTTTAAAATCAATCATTTTATACTTTCAGTCATTCAGAACAAGAGCAGAAGCTTTACCCAATTATACTGATAACATATGGAAAAAGACACTTCTATTGTCTTACATTTAATTTTAAAATGATGTATTTATTACTAATTAATAAAACAATTGGTGAATTTATTTCAGAGTTGAATGAACATAGATATGCAAAAAAAAAAATTATATGCAAAAAAGTATGTGATGGAAATTAAAAATATGTAGTAAATATACACAAACACAATATTAAAATAGGACCACTATTTTTTCTTATAAAATCTATGATAGCATCAGGAAGCTAATTACTATTGAAAGCAGGAGTAAAAAGTTTTTTTTTTTTTAAAAAGGAATGGGCTGTAATTATTTTTTTTTATAATAATGCTATTTTAAAATTTTATGAAAATACACTTTTTAAAAATATGCAAATTTATAATTGAGCTCAACAATTATAACTCTTTTTCTGAGAGTCATTCTGTTTATGCAACATGCACTTGGTGAATTCTTAAACTTTATATAATTATTATAGATTGTGCACTCTGTATACATAATTAATATCTGGCATACACACACATCCACATACATAATGTAATTGTCAATGGTAGTGAGATATTTGGAATGTAGGTGTATAAATAGATTGGATAGAATAAACCAATAGTTGGACGATTTAAACCATTTTATTATTTTATGAGCTGTTTATTATCATATGTGAGAAATCTGAACTTTATATTATAAGATCACCAGTATCAATTATGCTGTGGGTACTGAGATCTTTTCCTTTCCACTTTTGATTTCCATTCACAGATCCAATTGTTTTAATACCAAGTCGCTCAATAATCATCAAATGTCCATGAGAATATTGTGAATTGTAATTGTCTATTACAATGGACATTTTTGTACAATGTATTATAATAAAAATATGAAGCTTAAATATATATGATTATCATAAATGGTAGAAAACCATTTAAAGGCATTCATGTTGTGTAGCACAATATTAATAAAGAACAGAATATACAGTTTTTCAATAAATAAAAATTATTTTGAAACTGATTATAAACAAAAATATAAATTTATACATAAACTTTCTTATCATTTTCCCCATGGAATTATAAAAATTTTCTTTAATTATACATTTATATCTGTTACGATACAAACGTGTGCTTGTAAAATGTAATTAAAAACTAACATTGAGAATGAACATAAAATTATCAGCTCTGTAATAAAATAATAATTGTGCATATGTAAATTTACATTATTTGCTTTTTTATTCACTAATTTGGAATCGGTTCTCATTTGTTTTTCTTATATGGGATGATTAATATTGATTATGAAATAATGAATAATAAAATAAATTATTGTCTATAATTATTTAAATATATATTGAATTAAACAATCGTAGATCTAATTATTGTTGGTATTACACAAATTCATATGTGTAAAACATTTGTATATTAAATAATATTTTATTCTTTCATATTTCCAACGAATATTCATATAATATTGAAAAATAAAATAATTCTATTTATTATAATATAATAGAGTTTTTGTATTAATGATCAAAAATTATAATATAATAGAGTTAAACACACAGATATTGAAAATGATTATTTTACACGTGATAATTTTTTGCAGTTTCTTGAGATTTAAAAACAAAATAAATATGTATATTAATTTCTCTCAATTGTCAAAAATGTAATAATTATAATCATCCATAGACTAAATATATACTACATAATTAAAGATCCCATGACTGGAAGATACATGTAGATATTATCTTTTAAGGTTTAATATCATCTTTAAAATGACTTGATATATATATATAAACAAATAAAAAATATGTATAGTGTCTACCATTATTTATATATACTTGTTAAAAAAAAAAAACTAAAATGGATTATTGGAAGAATTTTATCATTCACTCTCCTTGGGACTGACCCATTACACCAAAAAGAGAAATACAAGATAAGAATTTACATTCTTAACTTTAATATAAACGCATTTTCAATAACATAATCTTTTACACACAGATTTATATATTGTAACATTACAGTATTTAAATTGGCTATTATATTAAAAAAAAACTAAATTTTTTATTGGCTTTAATTTTTATAGTTAAGCAAATATATTCATCGGGGTCATTGATGGTATGCCATACAATATAATCATTATCATGTTTAAATAGTCTTTCTTACTAATGTATATAAAAAATATATAATTTTATATAGCATTTCTGAATGGTTTTCTATGCAGATTTCGTTGTTATTCTTATTAAGGAATAAAGTTATCAAGTTGTATAAATCAAAAGAAGTGCACACACAAACAAATAATTCAAAAACTAGACTCATAGAATAGAATTATAAATTCAACACTAAAACACTTTATTTAATAAGAGATAGAACAATCAGTTCCTACATTTTATATTTAACACGCATGTGTGGAAACTTGGAAGCTTACGTGTTAAGATTTTTTTATTTAGTAAAGATAGATTTACTTTGCTAGAACATTTATGTAATGATATTCATTAAAAGGTTAATTAAAATTTAAATAAATAAATATCTGAAAACTTTATGGTTATGATTTATTTATTTTAACCAAATTATTAAAGAATTATTTCCAAAACCAGGAAATGAAAATGAAGCAGTTAAAAAAGACTGAAATTATTATTTTTTTCATTTTTAAATGGTGTTTCTAAAGTTTTTCTGCCTGATTCAAAAATCTTAACTTTAATATTTTGTCCAGACAAATAAAGAAACCCCAATGCATGATGGAAAATATTCTGTAATCCAGAAATCATGTAATGACTGGTATAAAAGCTGAAGTTTGGAAAATCTGGACAGTCATCACAAATTTTTACTGCAACCAGGATCTAAACAGGTTCAATTTTTTAAATAGCCATTTTGTTTGTCATCTATGTGTTGTTGACTCTGCTAGGCAAATGATTTCTTATCATCATTGAGAAGAAAGATGGATAACAACAAATAAACCAGAAACCATCGTTAATTAATTCATTAATTTTTTATTTCAAGAAATTGTATTTATTACAGGCAACTGTTAACGGGAAAATAGACAAATTAACTTATAAAAGGCTGTCTCACTACTTTAACAATAAATCACTGGATTTCATCAATTGAAGGTCATGATAAATAGTTGATATATTTTGGAAAATTATATTAATTTCAAAAATGTTGTTGATATTTATTTTCACATTACTAAAAAAATAAATATTTTCTTCACTACAAGAAAGGATGTATATTCATCTCAATGTTGTGAAATGTCTTGTCATTAATTATGTAAGGAAAAACTTTAAGTAATATTTTATTTTCAACTCAAATATGCCTCTGTGTAAACTTGTTGCTTAAAGAAATGAATTTTGATTCAAAAGTGAAGTAAAAATTACTTCATTGTGGTGTTAAACTATTTGCTTTATCAGAGATGGATCAGAATTTGTGGTATCATGGATTAAAGATCTATAAATGAATGGATTAATTATATATCTCAAATTAAAGCAGTAATGAACACTAATTTTTTGGATAAAATTGTAGCATCTGTTCAAATGAATTAAATTGTGATGTGGAATAAACTATGATTTTGTATCCAGTGCTTAAGGACTTGCATTATGGATTATCAATGTTAAATATTTAAATAACATTCGGTAAATAATGGAATAGAAAAGTTAAATATTTAATTGCCACTCCTGAATTATGGATTATCAAAGCAAATATTAGATATGATAAATGTCCAAGTGATAAGCAATCTTAAAATGAATTAATGTGTTGAATGTAACTTACCTATAATCAACAAGTATGATAAATGGAATTTATTAATCTTTATGCTGTGTCCAGAAAGGATTATATTACAAAGTGAAATTATTGTGCTTTACCTCATTGATGATGATGTTATTTTAAAAATGCTTGTAAGTTCCCAAGGGCTCTGGAATATTTTGCAAATATTAATATTTCAGTGGGATAAATTTTAAATTGTCATACCTGTTGGAAGATTATTTAATGCATTTGTATAAAATTGTTTTTATCTTAGTTAGTTAATATTATAATTGTTATTAATGTAATAAAGTTTCTCATATATTACTATGCTTAGGTATAGATAATATTTAATATTATTATTGTTGTTATTGAATGAGATTAAATGTGATTTACCTTAAGTTTATGTTGTACAAATTTAAGGTAATTATTAAGCTTATAAAAAACATGCCATATGGCAAATATTATATGTTTTATGGATTCTTAAGTTCAACCTCAAAGTTTAAATGGAGTTCCAATCTTTATGTAGATGAATAAATCTGTATGGAATATTTTATGCATCACTCTTACATGTTAGTGTTAATTTTTCATTGATATATAGTATGTAATTTTGCTAGTACTGTAGCACACCTAATGTTTAAGCCTGCCATTGAATCCAATAAATCGTCTTGAGGCAAAATAAATAAGTCCAATGTGGGAAATATTAGCTAGATATGCTAAACAATGATTTGAAGTTGCATCTCTTAAAAGCGTGAAAACTTCTCTAGCATTAAGTAAGGTTGAGTGATAGTTGATTAGTTAGTGAAACAAACTAATTAAGAATGACTATAAAACATTTATTTTTTATGAAGATGATAATTATTATCCTCCAATATTTAAATTGAGGATTATTTTGAAATAATAAACAGCTTATTTCTATTTAATGTTAATGTCTTTACAACACTGTCTGATAACACACTTTACATATCACAAATTCAAATTAAATTTAGAAAACAAATAGTAATACTTATTAGATATTTTATTGTATTATTTGTTTTTATCATTTGGTTTATATTGTGTAATAAATTAATTGCTAATTTTTTAAATATTTCTCTTTGTCGTTATTAAAGAAATATTATCACTCATTTTCACGATATAAAAGTCATATTTAAGATATTAGTTTACACATAAAATCTATCTGGATTAAGTACATATTAATGTATTAATGCTATCTGAAATAGAAAATTATTGGGTAAGATAGTGTACATAAAATCCCCTTTACATTGTTGTATCCTAAAATGCATAAACACAATTTGTATCCATGCATTTATTTTTTTATTTTATATAACTCTGAGATAAATCATTAATCAACTTTATATTTAAAGTTGTTAGCCTTAGTTTTAAAACACAGAGTTTCTCTTAATTAGTTCTTATAATAACAAACAATATCTCTCTAAGGTTTATTATTATCAAATAGAATAAGATTAAGAATACACTTATTATTATAAAACCCTGAGAAATTTATATATTTTATTGAATGTGAATGTATTATCAACATATAGAATAGTTTTAGCTTATATGGAAATATATATAACTTGTATGCATAGTGAATTGCAAGTTATGTGAGGGTTAGTAGTAGCACTACTTTCACATTATCAATCTCAGCCGTCTCAGCCGCAACATCTCCACCGAATTTTTCCACATCGTTGCCAACGAAATAGCTTTTTTTTTTATTGCTTCAATATATAGAGAATATATCAATGTATAACTGATGTATCTTTTTAGGCACTGGTGAATGACAAAGAAAAGTAATACCTTTTATTAAAATATAATTGGCTGGCATTAATCCCAATGATTACAAATTATTTAATTTAAAAATAAACAATGTTTTCAATATTATAAAAGAAGAAAATAATTATTATATTTATTTATTCGTTTGTATGATGGTACAAAAGTTTCATTGATATTCACTTTGAATAAAAATGCTGTTATAAGTAATAGTTTAATTTTAATAACATATTGAATTAACTATAATTGTCAATATAAGTGTATTTCTATCAACTATGTGTTTTTTTCTATACATATTAAGTAGCTAGATAATGGTTCTTAACCAAAGGTTAAAATAGGATTAAATCAACTATATACATAATATTATATCAAATTAAAGCAGAAGTTATTGTAAACTCCCAACGAGCTATATGTAAACTAATACAAAACCGGTTAATAAATGAAAAAGTACACTTTCTATTTTTTCATTAATTGACAGGTTTGTATCAGTTTATATATAACTTACTGGGAGTTTACAGTAACTTCCGCTTTAATTTCATTTATTTTGGGTTATTAGTATTTACATTTATATGGGTATGTTTTACAGCCTGGCATATATATAAAGATTTCAATTAAATTTAATAAAACATTTGAGTGAAATAAATTAGTTATAATCTTATTATGCATTCGGTTTTAATCATTTTGATTTTGTAATCAAAAAGCAATTAACCTTTATATATATGTATTTTGAATTTCAAAAACATTAATTGTTAATAGATATCAGTATAATAATAATAAAAGATTGTTTATATGCGGAAAGTCATTTAGGAAGCTATAATCAAATAATTAGGTTTATTTTCTTAGAAGATCATGAGGTCAAAGTTCATTTTGAATTTTTATTTTAAATTGAAATTAATGTTTATGAATATAAACTCACTTACGAATTAACGTCATCTTATTTAATTATCTGATCATGGCACTAAATAGTTTGTTTTTAGATGTGGTTTATATTGGCAATGCATTATGGGTACCGTCAATCAAGTAGTGCTATAATTTATAGATATGAAATTTCCACAAATGTCCATAATTCATAATTCTTATGTGTATAATAGTTACAAAATGTAAAAACTATCATTAATATTAAATTCTTCACCTTGATTATAGCCCCAGTTCTTAATACAAATGATAACAAATTACAGAATAATATTATATTTTTAAATAATTGATAATATTTAAATATTTGATATGATTATAACAAGAAATTATTGCTATACAGAAAATAATTAATTTTTGTTGCTCAAGTTTAACTAAATTTGTTCTGCTCTAAAATAAGAGAAAATAAATTAGATAATTCCCTAGTCGATGACATTATAAAAATCAGTAATAATCGACAGATTTTTTGGAATTCTTTCTTGATATAGCTTGAGAAAAGAATGTGATATTATAAATCTTCTACATTTTTAACATTTTTTTTGCATTTATTTAATCTTATATAATAATTCTTTTACATAGAGAAAAATCATAATTGAAAATTTGGTTATTAAATTATCGTGCACATTTGAAAAAAAAAAAATATTGTGCATTATTTTACATGTTGAATTTGTTTATTAGATGTTTATTTAAATTTCATACATGCATGTAGATTCATTCTTTATACTAATTTATTCATAAAAAGAATTAATATAAATGTATCATTTAGATATTTATCTTTCCATCTATATAAATAAAATTCAAATGTTTAATAAGCTTATAAACTATTATGTATACAAACACTGCAAATGACTATCTAAAACCTATTATAATTTCCCCCTTATAAATAAATAATCATAAATCATAAATATAAAGACAAACCAATGTCTTACTTTTTTTAATGTTGTAATTCAAATCTAACTTGAAAACTTTGCGTGCGAAAATATACTTGTAAAATAATATAGGCGCTATTGCACCTGAACGCAAAGCTACTTTATACTTTTTTTATTTTACTTCTTTTAATGGAAAATTTTTATTCATAAAAATAATTAATGTATCAACCACTTTCTTAGATGTCCTCAGAATCAACTTTTATTAATTAATTATAACATAATATTTTCAAATTAATATTGAAAAAAATAAAAAGTGTTACTTAAGATGCAGATAATGGCTTCATGAAAAAGATATTTGATTTAAAATTATGTTGTTTTTTATACATAAGATGTATGAAAAATAAAATAATAATTTCTAAAGATAGTAAGATATCAATGGACAAAAAAATCCAAGTTGAAATAATAATATACTCATTTAAAAATAAATAAACATTAAATTATAATAATTTAATACTTATTATAATTAAACAATATTTTATATCAATATAGTCAGCCTACAACATTTGATTTTTCTTTTAGTTTCTGTTTATAAAACTGCATAAAGTTACTGAACCTGTACTAGAATTACTCATTGATAATTTAAACATTTTTGAGGGAAATTGAATTCTTGTGAAAGGATATCATGATAAAGTAAAAATTGTAAATTAAACATATATTTTTGGAAAATCTTCTTAATAATTGTAAATTACATTTTTTTTTTAAATTTTCTTATTTGTTTTTTAATAACGAACAAAAAAAAAATCTACTGTAAATATTGAATTTTATGAAATATGTTAGTAAAGGATTAAATCCATTATAAATGGCATATTTTAAAAATTTTCCATAAAAAAAAATGTTACTTAATCAAATTTTAAAAAAAGAATGGCAAACTATTGTTTTTGTTATTTTAATTATCTCCAACTGTTTGAACAAAAATCCAGAAGAAAGGCTAGAAAAAAGTTATAGTTTGCTGGTTTTATTGCTGAGACAACAGATGTAATTCTGGATGAGATGTAATAGTTATGGAGATGTGTCTGACATTTTCTTCAGAATTTGAATTCAATCCATGAATGCCAGGATGTTTACTCTAGTCACCAGATCAATAGAATGCTTTGGATAGTAACAAATTGTTTCATTTTTCAACATGTAAATGTTCAGTAAACTGAATAGTTTATTGTAATACAGGTAGAAACTACATTTATTTTGAGATTATTTTGTAAAAACTTAAAAGGAAAACTATTTCACATTACAGGCAAATATTTTGTTTTTCACTGATGAACCCACATAATACCTGTTCAATTTTTGCTAACTATTTACATTTTTAGATTATTTTATAAAAATTATTATAAAAAATTTACTACTATTTTATTTAAATACAGAAAAATGTTGAAAAAGTACAAATCTATTTCTACCATTTGGTATTTATTTTTGAATTATTTTTATAAAAAGATAGGTTCCACTATTTATATCTTCAAATATGCATCAATATCTAAAGTACATTGAATCTTTATTTATCAATTAGTTTTTCAGTATGACTGCAGAAGCTCCATGCAGTGTTTAAAAGCAGAAACTAAATAGAAAATCAAATGTAGTATGCCAACCATATAGGTATCCAATATCATATCAAAGCTAGCTAGTATAACATTGAGAACAAGTCACTTTTTGCATTAATTGATTAAATAAAAGTATAGCATGAATAGTTTTTCATAGGCTTATCTTATTTTTTTAAATTTGCTGTGTGACTTATTACAATGGTAAAGTATTGGCCAAGAGCTCAAGGTCATGAAACAGTTTTAAAACTTTCACCACTTGATTTTTTTTTTGTAAATTTATATATGAACTCACAAGCAACATATCATTTGATTATTATTAGTAATATTAGTATTTATTTTTAGTAACTTTCTATTTTTTATCTAGAAAATGTTATATCTATTATCTAGAAAATTTTATTTCAGTTTTAAACATGGACGACATATTTTTAATAATGATTACATAAATTATAATTAGTAATGCAATAGCCTCTCCCAAACCATCTGCCATTCATTCCAAGTCTTTGCATGAATAGCTGAAACTATATAAAAATAAAATTTGATTTTTAAATTGCATACATTTAAAAATAAAAAAGAATAATTTTTACAAAAAGGGAAATAATAGTGTTAAGAAGAAGAAAATATAATAAAACATTTTTAAAAAATGAATTAACAATAACTACACAAATGACTGAGTACAAAACAAGGAAATAACTGAGTGAGAGATGATTAATGTGATCATTCCCAAAAATTGAGATTAATTATAGAATTTATATTCAATTTACAAATTATTTTTACTTTTTTATTTAATACTTTTTCCAAATTTGAGTATCTGAATTCATGGATGGTAAGTCTGTAAATATGGAGAGACATGGTATGAAAAGTAAAAATAGACAACTGTTATATATCTTGACAAAACACTCCATTTTTGTTATCAAATATATATATATATATTTTATTTTTTTTTGTTTTTATCACTGCACCCTTCTTTGTTTCATATAACATCTATCCACCAGTACAAGAAATCAGGTGACCTTTATTCACTATGCACACATTTTTCAAACAACCTTCATTCATCAGATGAGATTGAAATAACAACTACCAGAACTAACCTCTATGCTCATTGACAGCTCTCTCTCTCCCTCTCTCTCTCTCTATATATATATATCATTAAAAACCGGTCAACGTTTTTCAAACTGTTGTCAAGCTAACCTCCTTTTAACAATAAAGGTGAAATTCCACTTTTATTAATACCACTAAAGATTGCAACTTGACTACACACATTGAAATAATTGTTACAAAGACCTCTTTAAAAAGATAAATATAATCCATTTGAATGTATACTACCAAATAGTCAATTATAACATTACAAACTGCAATTATAAATTCCAAATTGCACTCAAAATATTAGTTAAAAATAAGTGTAATAATGTTCAAGGCTAAATGGGTTTGTAAGTAACCATTAAACAGCAGTCACCACTTAGACAATCTCAATATCAATAACAAATAACATTTTCAAACTGTTGTCATGGCAACTTCTTTTTAACAATAAAGGTGGAATCCCACCTTTATTAATGATCTAACACATGTATATAAACACCACAAAGAAGTTTAAATACACCTCTTTAAACAAGTAAATATAACCTACTCTGAATGTAGATTAATAAATAGTCAATTACAACATTACAAACTGTAATTATAAATTTCAATTGCACTCAAAGTATTACTTAAATAATAAGTGTAATAATGTTCAAGACTAAATGGGTTTGCAAGTAATCATTAAAAATGAGTCAACATGTAGGCAACCTAATATCAATAACAATCAGCAATCTCAATCTGTTATCAAAGCAACCCCCTTTTAATAATAAAGGTGGAATATACTCATAAAGACACTAGCAGTTGCAACTTAACCACAGAGATTGAAATTTATTGATACAAAGAAATTTATAATTGCAGTTTGTAATGTTATAATTGACTATTTATTAGTCGACATTCAGAATAGATTATATTTATCTATTTAAAGAGGTTTATTTAAACTTCTTTGTATCAATCATTTCAATCTTTGTGATCAAGTTGCAATCTTTAATGTCGATATAAGTATATTAGATCATTAACAAAAGTGGGATTTCAACACTATTGTTAAAAGAAAGTTGCCTTGACAACAGTTTCAAAATAGTGATTGCTATTAATATTGGGATTATCTAAATGTTGATTGGTTTTTAATGATTATTTACAAAACTATTTAGCCTTGAACATTATATATATATATAGAGAGAGAGAGAGAGAGAGAGAGAGAAAGAGAGAGAGAGAGAGAGATGTCAAGTTGAACATGAAATGTTCCGGTATTTATTATTTCTATCTCATCTGATGAATAAAGATCATGTTATATATATTATGCCCTTACCAAAAGAAGAAATCCTACTGAATAAAAGAATCGAGCTAACTAGGATATACAATATTAAACTTCGATTGGATTACATAAACTATAGCCTTTAAAATAATACTGTTCTGACTAGCTCAAGATATATTACTAAGATACAATATCTAATAAAACAATATTTTAATAATTAAATAAAAGAAAACTTATTAGAATAAAATATCATATCACTTAAATTCAATATAATAATTAGGGTTCCAACTATAATACTCGATCTATTCATTTCAATAATAAATTTAACTTATCAAAACTTGTTGAAGAATATAAATAAACATGGTTCTACCCAACATAACAAATATAATTTTGAAACTCTTATCATGAGATGTTCAGTAACATACACTGGCTTAAATGTTGAGAATACATCCCAACAGATGCATAAGAATATTATCCCACCAAATTCACATAACATGTCTTTAGACACACATATATAATAACTCTAAAGTATGATTTATAAATTTATTACAGAAATGACAATAAATTACTTGATATTTTTTTAGTAAAAATACTAAGTGGACATTTCACATTAGCTAATAATTTCTTACTCATTATCTTTCAATAGAAAATTTTACCATTCTCCAATAATAATAATAATAATAATAATAATAATAATAATAATAATAATAATAATAATAATAATAATAATAATAATAATAATAATAATAATAATAATAATAATAATAATAATAATAATAATAATAATAATAATAATAATAATAATAATAATAATAATAATAATAATAATAATAATAATAATAATAATAATAATAATAATAATAATAATAATAATAATAATAATAATAATAATAATAATAATAATAATAATAATAATAATAATAATAATAATAATAATAATAATAATAATAATAATAATAATAATAATAATAATAATAATAATAATAATAATAATAATAATAATAATAATAATAATAAAAATAATAATAATAATAAATATAAAAATCATCATCATCACCATCCTCATCATCATCAATATATCATCATCATCATCATCATCATCATCATCTCAGGTTCATCTCCAACAAACTAATAACAAAATAAATTAACTAATTAACACCCTATAGTTAAATATACTGAGCGATTTTACATAATATCTAACTACTCTTACAGAATAATAACAATAATAAGCAACTAAAATAATTTAATGTCTCTCAATATTAAGCCTATTTAATGATTAAAGTTTAGCAATAAAATAATATAATAAATTTTAATTAAACATTGTACAATCTTTCTTTGTTTAATGTGGCATCCCTAAAAATATAATGTATTTGAATACTGTGGCAATATCAAGTATCTCTCATTCATGTTGTATCAGTTTAAAATAATTATCAATGACCAGTCTTCTATGATGATGATAATAATATACTTTGTTACTTAATCAAATATAATATAAATAAGATCTAAGTAATCTTTAAGGATCATATAAAATAAGTAATATTTCAAATTATTAATTTCTGTGAATCATGCATATAAAATAAAAAATCAAATAAGCAACACAGATAAATCACAACTTGACTAAGATAATCAAAATAAGAGTCATAGATCATATGATGCTATATCTTAAGCTTGTAAGTTATAAACAGCGAGGATTGCCAATTCCTCTACAAGCTTTATGTTAAATGCTTAGCCAGAGCCAGCACTTAAAATATCTCTGTCAGGAACCCCTGCCCAAATCCCTGACCATGGTTTTGTGCTTTGGCACTCCTCAGAGAGGTGTCGGGGTAGGTTCAGACACTAGATCTCAAAATACCAACCCAAAGCCAAGCACTTATCTAAAAAATTATCTATTGAGTGGAAAATCTGAAATTTTCAGACATCTACATGTCTTCAAACCCAGTTTTCCAACTCAAATAGCTATATGGGTCTGATAGATCTTCAGCCATACCATATATTAGTAGTCTTAGCAATATAAAATTGCATAAGACTTTTGGCAGAGACTATAAATAGTCAAAATAAGAGTCATAGATCACATAAAACTTGTAGAGGAATTGGAAATCCTCACTGTTTATAACTTACAAGCTTAAGAGATAGAGTCATGTGATCTATGACTCTTATTTTGACTATTTATAGTCTCTGCCAAAAGTCTTATGCAATTTTATATTGCTAAGACTACTAATATATGTTATGGCTGAAGATCTATCAGCTCCATATAGCTATTTCAGTTGGATAGCTGGGTTTGAAGACATGTAGATGTCTGAAAATTTCAGATTTTCCACTCAATAGATAACTTTTTAGATAAGTGCTTGGCTTTGGGTTGGTATTTTGAGATCTAGTGTCTGAACCTACCCTGAAACCTCTCTGAGGAATGCCAAAGCATGAAACCATGGTCAGGGGTTTGGGGAGGGGTTCCTGACAGAGATATTTTAAGTGAGGGCTCTGGCTAAGCATTTATCATAAAGCTTGTAGAGGAATTGGCAATCCTCACTGTTTTTGACTAAGATAAGTTTCAAAAACAGTTAACAAATTTATTTATAAATTTAAACAATATTATATTATTACAATATTATAATAATTTATAATATGAAAAAATATTTACAAAAGTAAAGTAAGAATTAACATCATTTAACATAAAATATATATACATTTACAGTAAATCTTACTAATAAATACAAAAAATAAAATAAGATAGCTTTCACTCCAACCATTTCAAAATAAAATCAAACTTACAACAGTAATGGTAATATGTAATCATAAATTTTTGTAACTTAAATAACTTTGATTTATTTATAATAAAATTTAATGAACTATCCATAATTTATATTGCTTGTCATTTGTATTTATGTTGCTTGTCATTTGTATTACTTTTTGTTTTTATATCCTTTTATTCATTAAAGTATTCAAAATCATTTTCACTATTCTCACATTCATTCTGACTTGAATATGCATCTGTTTGAGCTAACTGATTGCTACTACTTGTATGAGTATCAATTATTCATCTCTTGTGTTATATAGAATGGCAATCAAACATCTCAACATTTTTTGTGAAAGAAATTTCTATATACTTCATCTTGTCCTCTCACAAAATTATCAACTTCAAATGGTTTAGTCACATTACTTTACTAACTTATAAAACTATCTTCTACGATGATTCCTGTAGTGATAGATAGCAATTAAAGTGTAGAATATGGAATAATAACAAGAATAACTAAAAAGAATAAGATAATATCATCATGGATACCGTGAAAATCATAAGAATATGTCCATATTCTTCAGGCACCTAAGAATCAAGTCATGGCTCTATTATAGCACTTATTGAGGATAAGGAAATGCAACTGTCCATGGAAAATAATATACAGCTCTATATTATCTGTATATTTTAATAACTTTAAAATATGGAAATATAATTCACATGCAACAGTTTTCAACATATCCCTAACACCTAGGATTTCATATGAATATTATTCTCCTGACCACCATCCTATATCTTCCACACCAAATAATTCACTTAACATTGTAAAATATGCAAAGTACATTCTAAAATAATTTCCAAAACACAATATTAAAGAAACAACAAAAATATAAATTCATGTCAAGATGGTTTTTTAAAGTTTTAATGCACAAATGATCATGATAACAAACATATATTCATACTTGTTATATACAATTTAGAGATCAGTATTAGGTCTTTTTTATAACACTCATAAAAAAACTACACATTAATAATGTAACAGTGATATCTAATGTATGCATATTCAAGCCTTCATATTAATTAAATATTTTAAAATATCCTTTGATGTTTTTAAACATTCATCCACATTTATCAATTCTTTTATAAAAATACACATGATGATAATTTTATCAATGGTTCATTCCACTGTTTAATATTAAATTTAAGCAATGTGAAATATTAATCTTAAAATACTAAATCATTTTTAAAAAATGCACAAATTATTAAGCAAAATATAATCTAAATAATAATAAAAAAATTACCAATGATCTCATTATATTGTTAAGATCATTCACAGAAATTTGCTTCTTGTACCATACATTCAAAAAACCAGTTACAATTGTAATTTGCCTTGTTCAGAAAATTACTTTCTGAATACCCATTTGTTTTGTTTTTAAAACATAATAATAAAATTAATCTCTCTTAAGATTAAATTTAAAATATAATAACAAGGTAGTTTTAAAATAAAAAAATGTAATATTCTAAAATACTAACATTAGACTTAATATTATTAATAACAGTAATAAGGTTTTAAAGTTTTGCAAAGATTTTTTTCTCTCCTGCTCATAAGTTAAATGCTTGTCAGGAATCTTGCATCATTGGCTAGTTGTTTGGACAGTTTTGTGCACAAATCATATTCTTATATTGGTGTCATTTGAAGAAATGTACAAATAATAATAAAATATGATTAAATGTAACAAAACATATGGAAAATATTAACATCCTGTAAGATAAAAAAATTTTCAGTCCTTTCTGAAAATTTTTATCCAGACAATGAATATCTTCATGGAATAATAACTCAAAATCAATTTTATATTACATATTTTCTTATATATGTTTCAGCCATTGTGTGTAGCAAATATATTGCAGAAAATATAAGTAACCTTTGCATTTTCTGTCAAAATATTAGTAGCAAACATTATATAATATAAATTATTTATTTAAAACATTTATCAGCAGACATAAAGTTCACAAATTAAAATAAATTTCTTTATTTAAAAATATATGATTTTTATATCCTTTTAAACACATACCTTTTCACTAAATATTTTTCTTTTGCAGGTAAAAACAGCTATATCATTCAAAGCATATGTTAACTGATATAATTTTAATCTTTTAAAAAGATGAATTGGAATTCATTATTTCCAGATTATGTTAAAATATAATTAATAGCAAGAGCTTTTAAAAGCATAAAAGACATTCAAAAGCCATCTTTTTCCATTTGTCTTTAAATACATTGTTCTTAAAATGTAAGGCCATTTTGATTACTTTAAAGACCAATCAAATGTGAATTATTACTATCAATTATATAATAAAAACAGATGTTCATCACACCATAAAAGATTTTAAATTCAGTTTTTAAACTTAGATACAGGTCTTAACTTTTTCACTTTCTTCCAAATTTAATACTACAATAATGATATTTAAGAAATATTCTATTCCTTTTAATTAACTTTAATATATTTTATTAGCTTCATTGTAATATGATAAAGTCATTTCAAATAAATGTTCATTCATCCAGGCATACTATTTATAAAAAAATTAAAATTCTTACATAAACCTTCTCTGGTTTTGTTGTATTTTCCTTGGAATTTGATGTTCATTGCCCCAATAGTTAAGTAACTATTATCACATTCCATAGAATTATTGAGGTCCTAAGCCAAGTTCAAGTAGAACAAATTGACAGGGAACTTTGGTGTTTAGTGAATCATTATTTAAGTAGTTATCCCAATTATATTTTCAAAAAACACTTTCAAATAAAATAATAATTTTAAAGAAATTACTATTGTCAGAATATAAAATAATAATTATAAATTTTAAACTAAATCTATCTTAATCCAAATCTGTAAATCACTGAAAATCTGAAATCACTGAAAATTATAGAAAATCTGTCTAGACTGGCCCCAACCTCTGTTTTTATACTGATCTTAATCCAATGATTTTATTGGTCAATACTACTTGTAACAATCTTCTAATTTACATAGTTACATCAATGTCATTTTTAAAATTGAGTTTTAAAACTATGAGTCATTAATTATTAAATATCAAATTATTTAATGCCTTAAATATTAAATATTTTTATCTAATAAATTAAATATTCTTATTAAAACATTTTTTAAATATTTAAATAACTTAAAATTGATTTAAAATAAAATACTACACCTAAATAAAATAATAATTTTATTCATTGCTTTTCTAATATCTTTAAACTTACTATATATTACACTTTATTATGTATCAAATTTTGTTAGGTTGCTAATACTTTCAAAACATTCTAAACATTTATTAAATTAACTTATCATTTTATATATTTTAAACAAAAATAATTACCAGAAATATATAAAATATTTACTGCTATAATAAGGCTATTCTACCATTGTAGCATCTTTTAAATATAATACATAAAAATTAATATTATCTTTTAGATAATTTATTGTATTATTTCATATTTAATTCATCTCAAAATGAGTTCAAACTATCTAATATATCTTTATAACCTCCTATCTACTGAGTTTAAACCCCTACTACCTCAATATCAAAATTATATGCTAAAATAACTAAATTTCATTTTTTTAATATAACTACTTTTCCAATCCTATCTAAACTATCTGTACCTATTATAAAGGGTACTATATATATATAACTGTGATCTTTAGCTTTGCTCAAAGCTAAATGCCAGGGCATATCTTATGCCAAAATTTCTAAAAAAATTAGTTTTATTTTATATTAAATAGATTATTGAATGCTATGATTCCACATATAAAAATTCACTAGATCAATATATTCGTAAATTTTATAGTTGTAAAATAATTTTGAGAGCTTGACTTATAATATTTTCATTCTTAAATAGTGCTTATCATGCCAAAATATTTAAATTTTTAATAATTGATAGTTTAAAATAATTAGTAATGTATTTTTAAAGTTAAAAATGTTAATGTAGTCAAAATTTAACCATTAAAATATTTTAAAAAGCTAATACTAATTTTAGAATTAAATAACTGAGTTCAAACTCTAATAATTAATTTAAGTTCATAATCTTCTAACTTCATTTTACTTTTAATATTAAACTTTATAGTTAAGTATTTTAAATTTATTCACTCAAAGAAGTTATAATAAAGCTAATAATAATAGGATTTAAAATAGTAGATATATAAATGCTTGAATGAATGGATAAATGTACTATTTTATTTTAACATTTATTTATTTTAAAGTATTTATTAAATGTCTAATTTTAAAAAGACAATATAAAATTATATTCTGAGCAACTTTTATATGTTAAATGAACATATTAGATATTATGGATAATACTGATTTTATTTTAAACAATGTAAATTTTATTTATGTAATATTTTATTTTATTCTTATGTTTGTATTTGTAAATGATTATTGTTATAAGAAATATTTTTAAATTTGTTTAGATAGGGAAATTAATTTATTTTAAAAGTTAAATATTAATTAAGTTTTTGGTTAGCAACCTTCCTTAGTTTCAGTAGAATGTGGATTCAAATCTATAAAGGGAAGAGGCCATAGATTTAAATGTCAATAATCCATATTTAAAATGGTTATCTGATCCAAGCTATAAAATTAAGTAACACATATCTTCACACACTCTGGTAATAAATTCTACTTTTTGCATTTGTATTTCTAAATTACAGTATCTAATTAACAAGTCTAATTTTATTTAAACCTCTTTATTTTTTAGCTTAAAGTAATGCTAGGTTAGAATTTAAATTGTCTAGGCATAACATCTAAATAGGACTTTAAGAACTAGGAATCTTCATTCCAGCCAACATTATTGAGTTAGTTAATTGTTACAATGTTTAAAATTTTAATATTTAAACTTCACACCCTAGAAAACATTGAACATTATTATTGTCATCATGAAATACTTAAATTATTACTTCACTAAATGTTATATATATATATATATATGCATTGTTTGCATAAATAATGAAGCTAGAATAAAATGAAATTTTTTAATTTATTAAAATATAAAGCTATTAAATTAAAGAGCTGAGCACTTTCAAGAGACTCCCTGCTCTCATACTCATGGCTATTGTTGTCATCATGATGATGTACAGACTGATATTAATTTCAAAACATTTAAACATGTTTCATGTTTAAGTTTGCTCTAAAGTGTTTGAAACTCTTTGCATCAATAACAATGTTTTTATCCTATTTTCTGAGAGTATTCAGTTTGTATAAAATATTATCTGAAATTAATTTACTTCATGTAAGAAACTTTGAATTTAATTTATTAAAGACTTAGTTTATTATGATGAGTATATTATCCATTGTGTCTAAAATCATTCACATATTTACAAAAAGAAAATATTTGACTTCATTAATAATGACAAGCTTTTGTGATTTTATTTTAATAAAACATTAATTACTTTATGGCAGCATAAATAGGAATTTGTTTATGTTTTGTTCTATAAGGAGAAAAGAAATACAATTCTTGGAGCCAGAGGAGACAAACCAATTGACATATCATAGACAAATGCTTAATAAATATTGTAAAATATTAAAATAATTTACTTACATTATTGAGGAAAATATAAAATAATTTTGAAAATAATATATTTGAATTGACTTTAAGTGAACTTTACTTGTTATTAATTATGAAAGCCTGCATACTCTCTCTTGCCTCTTTCTTAGTGTTTCTATGAAAACAACCACTATAGTTTTAAAATGTGATATTTGAAAAGAAGTATTTCTCCTGCTAAATACTTTTATTATTTTGAATTAATACAATGTTTTAAAAGATTGGTTTAAATGTCTCAATTATTTATGAAAAAATATTTTAATGGAATTTAATAGTGTTGCTTAATCCATAAAATCCTGTTTAATGAATGGCTGTATCGTAATTTGCTAGAAAAATTTATTTTGTATCTTATTTAAAGATAATCATGAAGTGATTTTATATTTTAATTTTTATATTTGTGTTAAATATCTTTGCTGTTCACAGAACTTTATTGCCCAACAGGCTGTTTCTGTTCCCATTTAATAATTAAATGGTAGAATGGAAGATACATTTTATTCTATTTTATTTTGAATGGTAAAAGGTTCATGTTTTATTTATGTTCATGATCTTGCATGTTTTTATTTCAGATGCATATTATTTTACCTGTTTTATATGCTATTTTTAGAAATAATTTCTGTATTAAAGGTCTCAAAATACCAGTGTATATTTGCATATTTTAAAATAGTATGTGTGCCTTTTTTATATGAATTTATTTACAAGGTATAATATTATGCTAAATGTAGTATAAATAGATGTATCTATTATTTTATTTTATTGCTTGTTTATTGACTAATTTTAACTAAGATATGTTTAGCATTATGTATTTTCACATCCATCATAGTATTTTTAATTAGAGATTATAGCTGTAGTGTCTCTCTCTTTATTTAGGAATGCCAGTACTGTTAGAGTTTGTAGTTTAGACTTTCTCCCTAGTTTATCAAAATATTTTATATGAAATTTTATTGATCTTATTGTATCCAAAGCACATGATACTTTAAGGCAACTGTAAATAGTATTTTTGTCCCTGATGTGTATTTTCATCATTTTGTGACTTGTGACAAAGTCCTAGATCATTTTGTTATTGCTCTCAAAGATAGATGCATTTATTTATGAGCTATGGTATCATAAATTTACTTTGTCTTTCCTCAGTTATCTTAGTAAGAATCTAGTTTGTTGTTGACAATGTATTCTGTAATGCATATGTAATATTTTATCATGGCTTTATTCTGGCAATTAAGTTGTTTTTATCAAAGTATTGAGGAATGCCAGCCTTATCTCTTGTAGCATTCTTGGTTTATTTAGATGTGAATTATATATTAACACTGTGCAAGTTCTGTATTTAAGCTTTTCTGAGTTAGAAAATACAATAAATAATTAACCTCAAACTTTTAAATTGTATCTTAGGCATAAATAGATAATATACATCTCTTATTTCTTCTTCACTGCTAAATTGGTAGGTTTGTATTTTTAAGTAATGTTAAATATTCGTAAAAGAGACACTATTCATGAAAATGACACTATCATTGTGGGAATTCTTTAAAATGTGAGAACTTTTGAGAAGTTAAAGTAATAGAAAGTTTAGTTTGACCTACTAGATCATTTTTACCTGGTCAAATTTATTTATTTTTTTTTAAATCTATTTGTAATTTTAATCTTCTAAATATATTTTTGAAAAGAAAATAATGTTTCTCTAAGCCATTGGCTCTGCGAACTTAAAGGATATGTTATATTTGTAACTTATTATCTGTTTTTTTGTGTGAAATAAATATATTTTTCTTATTAAGAAATTTCTTATAGTAATTGTTTCACATTATCTACTCATTAACCAGAAATCTAAATGATAAAAATATTATAAATTATCTTAAGAGTTTGTTGTATGAATACATAAACATTGAAATTAATAGAAGAGTCACTTTATTGAATTACATTTAAGTATTAGAATTACATCTAAAAAAGATGTGTTTTGCTTAATAAAAATTGTAATTGGAGATCACTTCAGCCAATTTGGTTTGCTTATTAAAAGATCATTGTGCTTATTTATTTTAAAATTATTTTCCATAAATATGAAACAACATATTTATTATTTCATAATAAATTTAGATTATGAAATTACTTAGTTCAAATTTGGGAGATTTTTAAGTAGACTTATTCTATGGTAATTAGAATGGCTATAAAATTACTTACCAATCCTTAATATTTATGTCATCCTAGGAGTTTATTATTTTACTCTAAATTAATAGATTATGTTGTGTTATTTTAAATTAATATTATTATAATTGTGATAAGATATTAACTTAGGAGTAAGTGTATGTGTTATTTATTTACTATAATTTCATTCTATGTTTAATAGATCATAAGAATTTGAGAATTTATTTTATAATTAAAATCAATCATATTACCCTGAGATATCCTAAACTGTTTTATCTACAGTCTTATTTAAAGATTATTTTGCTAAAGAAGAAGCTATTTTCAAAGATGATAATCTTTGGTGGCAAAGATTTAAGAGAACACTTTCAAATTTTATAAAATTAAATATAATGCTTCATCTGATTATAGCAATGAGATACCTAAGAGGTGGACATGAAAGATAGTAATGATAGTATATGGTTGTAAAAAGATTTTAAATTTAACCTCAATAGCTTATGCTTGCACTATCAAGTCTTTTGTATTCAAGTGAGTTGAGAGTTCTCCTTTTAAGTTATTATTGCTTTATATATCTTTTCTTATTGTTGCATATGGCATTTATATTTTATAAACCCAATGAACATCATGATTTTTGGCTTATGCTATATTTTTTTATTAACTATAATTCACTAAATTACAATTAGGCTATTTTATCAATTTGGTGGTTTGCTCATTTCATTTCTTCATAAGGTTAGACTAAAAATAAAGTGAATGAATCACCCATCCTCATTCCATGAATTAATAGCACTTTAAATGTTGAACAAAGGATCATGAATAGCATAAATCCATATATATTTGGACTTCTGATACTTATAAGCATACCTTTTTTAATATTATTAATAAATCAGAAGTAAAATTAATATTTCATCCAGGTGGAATATGATAATTTAATAATCAGTTATATAAGAAGGGATTCAATCTCTTTTTTAATGCCTTGATCAGAATAATTAAGTAAGATTTAATATGCAAACATTTAGTGGTTATATATATATAATTATATATATATATATATATATATATATATATATATATATATATATATATATATATATAAAATCAAATAATATAAGTATAATAACAATATTACTAGAATAAAACTACAAAATTTTAAAAAATGGTATAAAATTAAAGATTAAATTTTTGTATATATTGTATATTCCCATCTTGTAGCAATGTAATATTTAAATCATATTTAAATATTACGGTTTTAAGAGGTGGATTGAGTATATAGAAGAATTTAATCTTAATTTATAAGGATTTTAAAAATTTTGTAGTTTTTATTCTAGTGAATATTGATATATATATATGTTGATATGAAGATTTTCATGGGTTGCATATATAAAAGACATATTTTTTGGGTTCATCCGTGTTAAAAAATTTAAATATTGATATACCGATGTTTTGCTTGATCACACAAGTCATCCACTGGGTGATAAAAGGTAGAAAGATGGTTGTAGAGGTGCTCGATCACTGATTTGAAAAAAATGTTAAAGTTTCACCAATAGCAAAAAATGTTAAATTAAAAATGTTTTTTAAAAAAATCTTTCCAAATAGAAGGAAGTTTGCATGTATCATCTTGCTTATTGATACAATCTGACCTTTTAAGTATCTCAATGGCTTCTCTAATTTTGCACTGGTAGAGATTATCACATCTGGATATAATCCTGTAACTAGAAAAATCAATTTTATGACTTGAATCTATAGTATGGAATGAGATTGCTGATAATGATGAGTGTTGTTTAACTGCATTATCATGCTCATCTCTCCTAACACTGGTGTGACAATTGCTCATATCTATGTAAGAAGCTTTACAATTTTCACATGAGATTTGATAAACATCAGGCTTGGTTATTATATTGCTGATCTTTTGATGAGTAAAAAATGTTGTATCTATATTATAGCATTTTAATATACATCCAATACTGTCTGTAGTTCCTTTTATATATGGAACACAAATCCTAATAGCTGATTTATCATCTTTTTGTTTCCTATTTTGTCCATTTTGGGTTTGAAATAAGGCTTTTTTTTATAAATTTATAATTATAACTATTTGCTAATAAAACACTATTAATATGATTTATTTTTTCTTTCAGATGTGACCTATCTGAAAGGTTAATTGCTCTATTTAAAAGAGTTTTGGCTACAGAAACTATCTGAGTTGAGTGATGATGAGAATGGAAATGTAAATATCTGTTCGTGTGTGTATTCTTTCTGTAAATCGAGAAAGATAAACTATTTGGTGTTCTGATGACTAAAACATCAAGAAAAGGGAGTTTTCCATCAGGTTCTGTTTCCATTGTAAATTTAATATGGGGATGCAAATTATTTAAATGTAAGAAAAAATCATCTAATTTACATTAATTTGCATTACAGACAAGTTTTTGGTGCTCCTATGGGCTCACCTATCTCAGGAGTAATAGCTGATTTATTCATGGAAAATATAGAAACTCGTGCTTTAGAATCATCATCTTTAAAACCTCTCATTTGGCTCAGATACATAGATGACACTTTTGTCATATGGCAACATAGAAAAAATAAATTAGATGATTGAGCAATTAACCTTTCAGATAAGTCACATTGAAAGAATAAATAAATCATATTAACAGTGTTTTATTAGCAAATAGTTATAATTATAAATTTATTTTAAAAAAAGCCTTATTTCAAGCCCAAAATAGACAACAAAATGATGATAAATGAGCTATTAGAATTTGTGTTTCATATGTAAAAGGAACTACAGATAGTATTGGACATATATTAAAATGCTATAATAGAGATACATTTTCTACTCATAAAAAGATCAGCAATATAATAACCAAGCCTAAGGATTCAATCCCTCTTGAATCTCATGGTGTTTATCAAATCTCATGTGAAAATTGTAAATCTTCTTACATAAATATGAGTAATTGCTGCATCAGTATTAGGAGAGATGAACATGCTAATGCAGATAAACAACACTCATCATCATCAGCACTCTCACTCCATACTATAGTTTCAAGTCATAAAATTGATTTTTCTAGTACCAGGATCATATCCAAATGTGATAATCTCTATCAGTGCAAAATTAAAAAAGCCATTGAGATACTTAAAAAGCCAGATTGTATCAATAAGCAAGATGATAAATGCAAACTTTCTCCTATTTGGAAAGATTTTTTTAAAAAATATTCTTAATTTAACATTTTTGCTATTGGTGCAATTTTAACGTTTTTTTTTTTCAAATCAGTGATTGTAGTGCCTTTGCAACCGTCTTCCTACCTTTTATCACCAAGTGGATGACTTGTGTATATCAATATTTAAATTTTTTAACACGGATGAAGCAGAAAAATGTCTTTTATATATATGTGATAATATTATTATTCGATGTCTGTATTTTTAAAGCAATATACGCAATTATATAACTGTATTTACAAATATTCAGTTATATAATTACACATATATATATATACAACATCCTACTTAAAAAAAAGTTTAACTGTAGTTCTTTTAAAATGATTGGCCAAAGTTTTGATAAGATGATTTTGCATTTGTTAACGTATTAACAGTAAATATAATTGGCTAATTACAAAAGATTTAAGCAAACGTTAGGCTTTAAAAATAGTATAAATAATACCAAGAAATACTTACAAAAATATGCAAAGGTATTTTGGCATTATATCAAGTGTTTAAATTATCAAAAACAATTCCTTAATAGATGTCACTTTAATTTCAATTGATGATTTAATTAATATTATTTCTTAAAAGGTTCTGTATCTACTACATCTGTCAAGTCACTTTATAATATTTAAATACATGTATATTGTCTATACTAAACTTAATGTAATTAGAAAAAATTTGAACTCAGACTTTCAAGCTCCCAACAGCTATCCACTCCCTCTTATACAACCAATACACATGACTACTTACAAGTGAAAAAGATAATTGATCTCTAATATACATATTTCATGCTGAAACAGCAATTATCAATTGGTCCAGATCACCATTTCCCAACTATATTTTCAATCAGTGCTTGGTTTATATTAAAAAAAAAAACAAATCTTCAAACTTTAATGGACAAGCTTCAATTCTTTCTACCCTCCAACTCTTCAGTCACCCATGTTATTGAAAATCAAGCAAGATAGATACAATAAATTTTATTAAAAAACATTATTTTACTAGATTAATTGTATCAATGTAAATAAAAACTTATTTGCAGAGAAATATATGCATGATCCAAATTATTATAATAGCATTAACGTTTTGTTGTTGGCGTTTTTGATGACCCTAAAGTTTTTTACATTTTAATTAGAAACTAATTTATTCAAAAATATTTTTGACTGGAAAGATTACAAAAGCAATGATTATTACTAAGTTTTCTGTATAATCAACTAATTTTTTTTTTCTAAAGTAAATTAAATATGTTTAAAGTACTCATTTTACCTCATAAATAAGCAAAACTCACTATATGTATTGCCACACACAGCAAGCTAGAGTAATAAATGGATGCCAGAAAGCTTGTGCATAAAATCCCCATCTAGTGCCTACTCATCCAATATCCCCAGATTAGTTTCTGGCTTGTGGCCTTCGTCAGTGGGGAGCCGTGGCACTAGATGGGGATTTTATGCACAAGCCTTCTGGCATCCATTGATTACTCTAGCTTGCTGTGTGTGGCAATATGTGTAGTGAGTTTTGCCTGTTTTAACAACAGTTATACACAAGCATAAGAAGTGGTGGTCATGTGATGTGTTCTTTAAATATTGTAAATATTCTTTCCACAGTAATAATAAACATTCTTTTAATGCTGGATTTAATAGTTTAAATAAAATTCATAATACATATAAAATATATGTGAAATATTTTTAATACCTTGAAATATATTTTATAATAAAACAATTACAGTCAGATATTAACAGTGACCAATATAAATGGTAAACTGTAAATGTTCTTTGTATTCAAAAAGGATAACCTCTTATAAATGCATTTTTCATTATTATAGTGATCAATCACTATAGTAAATATATACATTTAAGGAAACAAAATCTCACAACTTCCCCTATTTTCCTTATTACAATAGACTTTTCCACCAACAGCCAAATATTATAAATACCTTTTTTTAAAACAGATTATACAATTGAAATACTTTTAAATATATAGAAATATGTTATATTTTATTATAGAAAGGATCACAATCAGATGTTAATAGACAAAGACTAATGAATACAGTAAACTGTAAAGATTTTCTTTTATTCAAAAGAGAAACTTCTTCCAAATGCAACTGCTTGTTATTATATAGAGATAAAGTACATATAAGTTTACAGAAATATCATACAATTATAATAATTATAATTTTAATTTTACTGTTATTATAATATATAGGGTATATGAGCACAGGACTTTCACATGACCCATCACGCTACACACTATCTCATAACACTGATACACCTGAACATGCATATGTTGAAAAGATAAATAATCACCAATATACGTATTTCATGCTATTATTATAACTGTATTCTTATATATATTACCCGATTCCCTTCACTCAATAGTAAATTTTATCCATGCTTATTGTAGATTTTGGTTTCATATATAGATAAAATATGCTATTGGGTTTAATTAACAATAGTATATTTTTTTCAGTTGTACTTGTATATATAAATAAATTAAATTCATATACAAATACTTTTATAAAAATATCCTAATTAACAGAGACAAGACAAATACTGATAATCTTCTATTTACATATAATTTCTAACTATTTTAAGTTTATGTATAGAAAGAAATAACTGTAATACATAATGGGTTTTGTGATCAACACAGAAAGAATCCTAACATGCATATATGTGAGGCCAAAAACTTTATCCAGCAAGGAGTTCTGATAGCAATATAACTATTCTTGACTTTGCAAAATTTAAATTTAAATTTGCCCCAAATTTTAACTATATTTCATTAGTAGTCTTAGCAATATAACATTGCATAAGACTTAAGTCAGAGACTATAAATAGTCAAAATAAGATTCATAGATCGTATGACCCTATGTCTGAAGATCTATCAGCCCCATATAGCTATTTGAGTTGGATATCTGGGTTTGAAGAAATGTAGATGTCTGAAAATTTCAGATTTTCCACTCAATAGATAACTTTTAAATAAGTGCTTGGCTTCGGATTGGTATTTTTAGATCTAGTGTCTGAAACTACCCTGGCACCTTTCTGAGGAGTGCCAAAGCATGAAACCATAGTCAGGGGTTTGGGGGGGGGGTTCCTGACAGTGATATTTTAAGTGCTGGCTCTGGCTAAGTATTTATCACAAAGCTTGTTGAGGAATTGGCAATCCTCATTGTTTATAACTTACAAGCTTAAGAGATAGGGTCATGTGATCTATGATTCTTATTTTGACTATTTATAGTCTCTGACTTAAGTCTTATGCAATGTTATATTGCTAAGACTACTAATATATGGTATGGCTGAAGATCTATCAGCCCCATATAACTATTTGAGTTGGATAGCTGGATTTGAAAATATGTAGATGTCTGAAAATTTCAGATTTTCCACTCAATAGATAACTTTTAGATAAGTGCTCAACTTTGGGTTGGTATTTTTAGATCTAGTGTCTGAACCTACTCTGGCACTTCTCTGAGAAGTGCCAAAGCACAAAACTATGGTCAGGGGTTTGGGGGGTTCCTGACAGAGATATTTTAAGTGCTGGCTCTGGCTAAGTATTTATCACAAAGCTTGTTGAGGAATTGACAATCCTCATTGTTTATAACTTGCAAGCTTAGGAGATATGGTCATGTGATCTCTGACTCTTATTTTGACCTTTATCTATAGTCTGATATGTTTATATAGACACAAAAGATTGCAACTTGACCAAGGAATGTAATATTAATAATGAAAAGAAGTTTAAACAAACCTCATTAATCAGGTAACCATAACCATTAGTGTCTATATAAACATATCAGACCATAGATAAAGATGTTCCACCTTTATTGTTAAAGAAGGTTACCTTGACTATTAGTTAAGATTGTTGATAGCTTAAGGGTAGCTTGTTATCACATGATATTTCTTCCAACATTTTTTTTTATTTTCAAGTTTTACATTTAACCTATATTACTGAAGACAATAAATAAATACATATGTACTGCAGCAATAAGATTTAAATCAATCATAGTCAAATTTTTTGATTATTAATATTTAATATTTTAAAGTGACCTCCTATATTATCAAAAAATGATTACAGTACACTATATAATACTATGGTACTTTGGCATTATTCCTGCTATGACATATTACTCTGGTGACATTATTCTCTAAGTTTGCAATATATTTAAAATAATGACTCCAAAGGATGTATGGATTAATTTTATCAATTAAATTTGTCTCCAGATCCCATGGAGGCTTATTTTAAAGATACTGCAAGCTTAGAATAATATGTCACCATAATAATATGTCATACCACGTATAATCACAAACTTCAAATCTAAAAAAAAAATGGAGAAATATATGGAATATGAAAAAAGAAAAAAACATGTTATGATGCTAAATAAAAACAGGTAGTTGTGACTTTTTAAGGTACTTAAATATTAGTCATGTGACAAGGATCATGTACTAGACATGCCAGCCCTTTTCACATTTGTATCAATCTTGCTGATAACTTTCTTATCTTGTGATCTGACCAAAACATTCTTTATAGAGATCTTGTATACGATATATTTCACAAGATTTGCAAAAAAAGTAAAGTGTACATGATTCTTGTACATGATATTTTATCGCAAGATTTGCAAAGTTATTGGCAGTTTGTATATGTATGTGAAAAGGGTCAGCATGTCTAATATGTGTTCCATGTCACAGGACTAATACCTTAGGACTAAAAATATTACTTTCACACAAAAATTATAAACAAATTGGAACATAATTTACAAAAAAAAAAAAAGATCTTTAAAATTACATTTTTAACAAAAGTTAAAGAAAAAATTTTAAATACAGTACAGAAGAGACATTTAAAACAATATTAAAGATATGAATTTGACTATAAAATTGCTAAAAAAATGATCTTTAAAATTACATTTTCAATAGTAATTAATGGCAAGATGTCATTATACAAAAAGTCAAAAATGTTATGACTTTCACAGGAAAAAATTTAAAACATGGTGCAGAATGGACATTTAAAACAATACCAAAGATGTGAATTTGACTATAAAATTGCTAAATTACAAAAATTGCCTAACATATTATTTAAAAAAGCATAAAATATATACAACATTTACATGAAATATATATGATATTTGCACAAAAAAGTATAAAATTTATAACAATACTAAAGATATGAATTTGACTATAAAATTGCTTAAAATATGATTTAAAAAAGCATAAAATATATATGATATTTACATGAAATATATATATAAAGTATTAAATTTATAACAATAGTAAAGATATGAATTTGATTATAAAATCACTAAATTACAAAAATTGCCTAAAATAGTATTAAAAAAGCATAATATACACATACATTGCTTACCTTGCAATATATAACAATGAATAAATAGAATTGGTCTGTTGTACTTTATTACAAGTGGATCAAATATTTTGGAGAAAATGGAGATTTCAAGCAAAAATTTTTCACTTTTCCCCTCCCAAATGACCACATGATTGTGGAGTACATCACCTAAAATGGAATTTGATCAAAAAACAGTAATAAATAAACCTTTTTTTTTCACAAAATAAGAAAATATAAAACTTTTATTAATAATTCATGTTGGTAGCCAATTATTTTTTATTTCCTTTATTATGCAAATGAATGCATCAACATCTATGCCACATAATATCAGCCAAATATGAAACCATGTGTTTGTCATGATGTTCATCACTGTTGCTTATAATGCCATTTCGCTGAACTCCAAAGTCTTTCGATGTTTTGGGGAAAGTACAGTTATTTACTCATTTAAAATAAAACAAATTAAGCAACAATAAAATTGAAAATGGACAATAGCTACAAAGAAAAAATGCAATGCAAGTGAAATGAAACTATTGTCAGAATAAAATATTGACCAAAAACTGGGCACAAACAATAATTTTGGAAGGAAAAAAGGTTTCCTTACCAAATCGGATAAAAATAATGTGAAAAAAATACAATGCAATTGAAATCAAGCTGTTGTCAGAATGAAATCATAAAAACTGGTCAAAAAAATGGTTTTGGAAAAAAAAAAACTTTTGTTAACAGATCGGAGATCGGATAAAAACACATTTTGATATGACATCAGATTTACTTGGATTTATTTGACCTAATCACAATATTACACATTTATTGCAGGTGTGAAATGGCACATCAAGTCCTAATACATGCTGTGTCACAGGACTAATGTATAAGTACCTTTTAATAGGGTAATTTTAGTAAATTTTTATTATGATACTTTGTGCAATCAAAGCCATTCCGCCCCCCTTTCAGCATAGTATTGACATTATGCTGTTATTAACACCCAGCATGTGTAATACCAAACTTCAAATTTAAAATCAAACACATCTTATTTCCAATGATGGAGAAATATATTCATTATGGAAAAAGGAAAAATATGAAAAAGAATCCGGAAACGTTTTTTAAATGCTTTATCTAAAAATGATGAATTATAAGTTTAATGTTATATATATGTTTTTTAAAATATATATAAAGTTTTAGCAAAACAACACAAATATATAAAGTTTTAGATATAAAACCATATTATTTACAAATGATGCCAAAAAAGTATTATATTGTGGGGGAGTGGATTACTGTGACAGATTGAACTGTTTAATATCTTCTAAAATGGAAAGGGTCAGTTTATTTGATATGGATTAGTCATGCAAGGATTTTTGATTGCCATGACATCATAAATGGAAACTTTAAATAAATATTACTGGAAGCAAACATCACCAGAGTAATATATCATGGTAGGAATAATATCAAAGTACCAGTATTATTATATATTAGTGTAATCATGCATATTTTTTTTAATAAATTCACAATGTAAATGATGTAATATATAGGGTATATGAGCACAAACTTTTACATAACCACCACTCTCCACTCGATCTCATAACACTGATACACCTGAGCACATATATGTCGAAAAGATAAATAACCACCAATATACATATTTCATGCTAAACCAGAAATCATCAGTTGGTCCAGATTACTATCTCTACACATATATGCTACAAGTGCTCAGATATATATTAAGATAGCCAACCTTCATATTTTAATGGACAGGCTTCAATTCATTCCACACTCTAATTCTTCAACCATTCATTCAATTGAAAATCTGATGATGGAACACTCAAAGGCCACTCTGAGGCCAAGAATCTCTCATTACACACATGATGACCTAAAGTTAATCTGACCACTCATATACAGGACATAATCCATTTAATACATATATGAAGGATGAACAGACATCTCTACTATGTAATAACTGAAATGCAGGCTTATTATATACCTGTGTCAATATATGTAAAATATAGGGTATATGAGCACAGACTTTTACACAACCCATCACTCTCCACTCTATCTCATAACACTGATACACCTGAACATATACATGTCGAAAAGATAAATAATCACCAATATACATATTCCATGCTAAACCAACAATCATCAGTTGGTGCAGATTATCATTTCTATACATATATGCAATAGGTACTCAGATATATATTAAGATAGCCAATCTTCATACTTTAATGGATAGGCTTTAATCCACTCCACACTCCAACTCTTCAACCGTCCATCCAATTAAAAATCTGATGATGCAACACTCAAAGACCAGCCTGAAGCCAAGATTCTATAAATGATCTATATTGTAAACTTCTAGTTTAACCAGCTTTTATATCATGATGTTGTTTTACGATTTTTTCAATTAATAACTGAAAACAGGCTTATTATATACCTGTGTGTCTATATATGTAATATAGGGTATATGAGCACAGACTTTCAGATGACCCATCACTCTCCACTCTATCTAATATCACTGATACACTCAAGTACATATATGCTGAAAAGATAAATAATCACCAATATATGTATTTCATGCTAAACCAGCAATCATCAGTTGGTCCAGATTATCATCTCCCACACATATATACCATAAGTGCTCAGATATATATTAAGATAGACAATCTTCCTACTTTAATGGACAGGCTCCAATCTACTACACCCTCCAACTCTTCAACCATCCATCCAATTGAAAATCTGATGATGGAATGCTCAAAGGCCACCCTGAGGCCGAGATTCTTGTCACACCCATGTTGACCTAAAGTCAATCTGAACCCCACATGTACAGGACATAATCCATTTAATACATGTGCAAGGATGGGCAGACATCTCTATAATGTAATAACTGAAAACAGGCTTATTATATACCTGTGTGTCTATATATATAATATAGGGTATATGGAGCCTGTCCATTAAAGTAGGAAGATTGTCTATCTTAATATATATCTGAGCACTTATGGTATATATGTGTGGGAGATGATAATCTGGACCAACTGATGATTGCTGGTTTAGCATGAAATACGTCTATTGGTGATTATTTATCTTTTCAGCATATATGTGCTTGAGTGTATAAGTGATATTAGATAGAGTGGAGAGTGATGATTTTTTCAATTGTAATGGTGTGGAAAGCGTGAACAACAGACATGCGCATAATGAGAACTCTGATTATTATCTTTAGGCCGATGGCAAAATGGATAAGATATATAACAATAACCCTATTCAAAATTTAAAGTTGTTAAAATACTCTAGAATTTGTTATAAATAAATTATTTGCCTGAGAAAATTATGCTACGATAATTATAGACTACTCTTACAGGAGTCATATTTTCAAGAAAAATAACTAACAATTAATTAGTTGTTTACGACTGTAATTATCTTCTTTTTAAAACAGTCATTTAATTTACCAAAAATATGGAAATTTCGATGATCCAATTGAAATATTATACTTTTTAAGAAAATAATAATAATAATTTTGGGTATTTTGTATTTAAAAAATTAAAATAAATTCCAAATATTTTGAATGTATAAAATATTATTTATTAATAATACAGTAATCAAATTTATTATTTTAAGCGGCCTGTCTGACACCTGCTAGCACTGTTGAATCTTTTAAAGTGAAAAACAAAAATAATCTTTTAATTTTCATCTTCTAATATTTTCAAAACAGCATTAAGATTGTTATTAAATATATATATTTCTTTATATTTTTCTTATCATTCTTATCTTTTTAAGGCTTGTCAACTTTTTTATATTCTTCGTATTTTTTTTTTTCAATTTTCTATCTATGGAAGAAAGACACTTTAAATCTTATTTCCTTATCTGTAATGCAGACATTTTTTTAATTATAACATAGGAAATAATGTTCAAAATATAATGTTTGAGTATATTATTCGGAAAGAAGATTAGCATTTTATTTTTCCTAGATCAAGAATTATTTCTTGAGGCTAGTTGTCTTATCAGATTGTATTAATATTTTAGGATAGTAACTAAACTAATGGCAGCTAGTTTTTTTTCTTTTAAATAACATTTGCCGCAAAAATTAATTTATATACATATATTTATATACACAATGCTATATGTGAGAGTATAACTTTTTTTTTTTTTTAACAGCCTAAATTCCGACTTTCAACATTAGAATTCTACAGTAAAATTATACAATTATTTTACTTTGAGAAAGAATTCTTCCTTTATAGGAATTAAAAAGTAAGAGATAATAAGCTCTATAAACTAAAATAAAAAATCTGATAAAAATGAATTTGTTGATTCTTTTAAAGATTTTTTTTTTATTATTTACTAGGGGGTGAAATTTCAAAGTCTTTTTTTTAAAAACCAGAATAATATCTTGATAATATGGAATTGATGCAGAATTAAATTTGAGCTGCTAAAATAAATTACTAAAGTCATGTCAAACAGTAGAAAACTACTACTGACGACGATTAAACTTTATTATCTGCTTACCTTGCTTCCATAGAGCAACATAAGCGTTTATAAATGCAAAGTAATTTAATATGCAGCACACTATTTAACATGCAATCCGAAGAGAATACATTGATTCATTCTGATTAGTTGTTTTGTTTTTTAAATAATTGTATGTCGACATTTTAACTGAATAGGTCTGTTAAGTAAGACCTAATTTTATTATGTCTTTCAATTCTTCTATGAAATGCATAGGTTAGAGTTATTAACAGTGTGGTTATGATTTTATTCATATATGTATTTCGTTTATCAAATAACACATTTTTTTTACTACTAAAAAAACTATAATAACTTGTTTTCAATTCTCATTAAATGTTGTGATTATCAATTAAAATTTATTGTATTGGAAATAATTTCCTAGAAGAAATTTAGCTACGTTTAAAAATAGATCTAAATTATCTTAAATGTTATAAAGGTAGAACCAAAGTAGTTTTTAAAGATGGTGTAAGTATATTAAGCAAAAAGAATTAGCAAACAAAATATAATGTGAATGTGAGTATGGCTATTATAACTTTTATTGTAAAATAAAACTAAAAAATTGAAATTTTTAATGCATAGTCATGGACTGGATGCATTGTATATAGAAACTCTGCAAGAAATAAAAAATAAAGCAAGAAATACTCAAATGACTACACAACAAATAATTTTTTGAAAAGATATGTTTGAAGGTGTGACAACAAGTCCACCCATAGACCATTTGAAAAGACAGGTAGAGAATAGTTTTAAAAACATTTCATTTAATGCCACATTATCCTTGACAATATGATAAACTCACAAAAAATAATAAATTCTTTATTTTGTATAATTTTGATTCAATAAATCAATGAATTTTGATATTTGAAACTAAAAGAATATATGATATATTGAGAAATTTTAAAATTGGAATATAAATGGAAAATTAATGTCATGACTAATTTATTTAGTTCAGTGTACATTATACATCTCTTTATGAAGTGTGACTTTGACCAAATAAATACAAAGCATTTTCATTAAGAAAATGAAAAAAAAATTTAAATAATGTATGTCTAAGAAGTATAATGGTCACTTTTTTTTTTTATATATGCCATAGCATCATCCGGGACACGAACCCACAACCGTCTGCAACCAACTACTTGCTTGCATGGCAGCTGCGATACCTCTTGGCTAACAACGCAAGACAAATGGTCACTTTTTAAAAAAGCAATGATAAATAATAGGAAAACAGGTTTCTCATATTCAGATATTTAAAAAATGTTGTTTGAGCTACTTGAGCAAAAATATTTATAAAAATTAAGTATTTTGAAATTGTATACCAATAAGTCAAATCTTCCAAATATAAATGATTCCTGCATTAGATTTTTACCCTTCAAAGAAAATAACTGAGGCTTTTGAAAAACTAGCTGATTTATTACCAGAGGTAGCAAATGATATTCTTAGTTGTAAAAATATTTACATTGAAAAATCCCTTTTGCTGCAGATGACCAATCAAGATTTGATATCAATAGTTGAAATATGTTTTCAAAGATTCTGAAGACTTGCTGAAAACAAGCACTGTTGTGGAAGGATGGCTTTAAAATTGATTGCTTTTGTCTGAACATTTATTATATGGGGAGGAGATGATGGACAATTTTATCTGTGGATTTTTTTCAGGGATTTTTTCTTTTCTTAGGGGTTATTTTCCTACAAAAGAGTTTTTTTTTTGGAGATTTTTTTGGTCTTGTCTTTCAATTAAACAACTATGTTAGAACACACAATACTGTTGATATGGTTACATCATAATAACTTATTTCATAATCATCAAGTAATAAATATTATAGTTAAATGACTACAATATAATAGAATAATATACAAATTAAAAAGCGTATGAAACACTTGAACGAGAAGCTATTATATGCTAAGCACTTTTGAGGCCATTTGCCTCATATTCATAATGGTAATGCAAGATGCAGAATGAGGAAATAGAGCAAGGAAACAAAGCCATATGCAAAACGTATGCAAATGAACTAGATAGTCCAACATTTGGAGATGTCAAAGCAGGTGTCCCATCTATTGATAGAGTTATTATTGCCATTAATGAAGTATGCTTCTCTGATTTTCTGCTTGATGTCGTTTTCCTCAATGCAAACTATTTTGGGGCTGGAGGGTTTAAACACATGTCCTGTCTTCTTGGAATGTTCTAAGAATGTTGATGAGTTATCGTTATTTTTCTTTGCTCTATTATAGGTGTATCTATGCTGTGCTGTCCTGTTGATTATACCTGCTTTGGTGGAATCTTTATAGCTTCTCGTTCAAGTGTTTCATACACGTTTTAATTTGTATATTAAATTATCGAGTGAGAAGTTTAAAATCCTTAATATTTTATAATAGAGTAAATAAATAAATATGTAGTCAACCACCAATATAAACTGAAACAAAACTGTGAAGTTGCAAAAGTACAGCTGTAACTAAATTCTATATACATCACTAACTTTTATTTCCAAGTCAATATTGGTTATCAAGAACTCATACCTGTTATGTGCATTTCAATGTATTTCAATTGCAAATGAAGATTTAAAACTTCAGTTTTATTGCCTTTGCATTATTTTAAAACACAACACCATTCCTTTTAAATCATCTGAATTCAGGATAATTTTATTAACCACTAAACATCACATGATCACCATTTCTTATGCTTACTCATAACTGTTATGGAATGTTTTGCCTGATTTGATAATTTTATTTCAGAATAAAATTTATGTAAATGTGGAGATGATTATATAACTATCATAAAAATATATATCAATGAATTATAAATGTTTCATTCAAAAGAAAAGATATTTATAAGATTTTAAAAATTTTTAAATAAATTTAGATAGACAAGGAAAAAAAACAGAAACAGATATCACTACATTATGTAAATAAATAAAGATATGTCTATCAAGTGTACATAAACATAACTTGACATATGGGATATTATATGACTTTTAAAATGCAAACAAATAAGTAAATTCAGTTTTAATATTTCATAACAAGTATATCTAGATTATGAAATGGTGAATGGACTCATTTCGCTATCAATATTTATATGTAAATTACTAACATACTTTTATTTAAATCACATACTATGGCCCTCATGCTTAAACCAACCAATAAAATATCAGCACTCTGTTTTGAAGCAATACTGTAGCTAGGCAGAAATGGATTCCATTTACTACCTAGTAGAAGTGTCACCTTAATAACAGATTATTTTATTGATTTGTTTAAACATGAGGGATGTGGATGTGTGTTTTACATATGGTAATCAAATAACTGATGATTCCTATGGTTTACTATTTTTTATGAGGTTAAATGTTATTGGAAATGACAATTATGCCATAAGTTCCAGTAGTCCTATAATTTAACAATTATCTATTATATCTGTTACATATACTATTTAGGTGAATCATGTAATGATTTGTTTTGATTCACAATTATTGCCAGAATTCACTACACTATAAATTATTTTTTATATATAACACTATATAATACTGTAGGGCTTCAGAAAGGAGTTTGCTATTAATTGAAAGGAGACCCTTTGATTTCTCTTGGAGGCCTTAAAGGAACCGAGCAGGGCAAATTCCTAATGTCCACTCCATACGTTCTTGTCGTTGCAGCTGTTATTACTATGTGGTTATTCATATAGTATACGAACATGGATGGGCTGCTCACCAACACGCATTAGCCAGTGTGGTAAGTTTATTGGCTTTTTACCTCTGAGTTTAAGATCGAGAAACACCATGGTCTTTCTTCTCAGTGCCTGATAAGGCAGAATGAATGTTTGTGTAAATGATAAATATTTTTCCAATACATATATACAATTATGACAGACAAAAATAAAGCATGGCCCTTATTCCCAGGAGGCTGTAAAGTCACCAACCAAGGCAGCGGTTGGTGGCCGAAGGCGGAGGGTGCTAAGAATCCCCTAATTGTGGACCCAGGCTGCCATTTGATGACGACTTTTTATTTAGGTACTTACAACTGCAGATCACTTTCAAGTGAAGGAAGATTGCAAGAATTAGAAGAAAAATTGTCTTATATTAAATGGGACATTATTGGACTTTGTGAAGTTAGAAGAAAAGGTGAAGAAACAATTGATTTAAAAAGTAGACATATACTCTATTATAAAGGCACACATATTGGAAATACAAGTGGAGTAGGATTCATTATAAATAAAAAGTGGAAGAACAATATTGTGGAGATTGATGGTGTATCGGACAGAGTTGTAAGATTAGTTATACAACTTAATAGCAGATACCAAATGCAGATAATTCAGGTTTATGCCCCAACAAGTTCTCATAGTGATGAAGTAGTAGAAGATTTTTATATGGATGTACAAAAGGCTTTTGATCAGAGTAAACAACATTTTAAAATTGTTATGGGAGACTTTAATGCTAGAATTGGTAGACAAATGAAAGATGAAATTGCTGTAGGTAATTTTGGTTATGGTAATAGAAATGAGAGAGGACATAGACTTGTGGAGTTTGCAGAAAAAGAAAAACTTTATATTATGAATTCATTTTTTGAAAAAAATGTTAAAAGGAAATGGACATGGAAGCATCCAAATGAAGGTACAGCAGAATTGGATTATATTTTGACTAACAGGAAATACATATTTCAAGATTGTAATGTTCGTAATAAATTTAACACAGGAAGTGATCATCGATTCGTAAGGTGTAAGTTACGTGTTAATGTAAAACTAGAGAGACAAAAATTATTGAGAAAAACAATATTTACAGTTGATATTCCTAATCTTCAGAAACATTCTAATGAATTTAAATTAGAACTTACAAATAGGTTTCAAGTGTTAGGAGATTTTGAACATGATTCAGATGTGAATGAAATTAATATGAAAATAACTGATACACTTTTAAAAACTGCAACAAAGATAGCTGGTAGAAAAAAGCAGCAATTGACTAATAAAATTTCTACTGAGACTAGAGAATTTATGAAGAAAAGAAGGAATATGAAGATATACAAAAATGATGTATTAAAAAGAATTTAATCTCTCGAATTTTGTAAAATGGTACGGAAAAAAGTTGAAAATGCTATAAGAAAGTATAACTGTGAAATAGCAAGGAAAGCTGTAGAAGAAAATAAAACTCTCAAGAATGTTAAACAACATTTTAGTATTGGTAGGAAATTTATATCTGCAATAAGAAAAAAAGATGGAATTATTACTAAAAAGAGAGATGACATCATGAAATTGGTAGAAGATTTTTATCAAGAATTATATAGTAATAAAGAACAAGTACCTCCTATATCTATTACATCTTCCGAATTGCCCAGAATTTTAAATGAAGAAGTGAGACATGCAATTAAATGTATGAAGAAAGGAAAGGCTCCAGGCAATGATGGAATTATAATTGATATATTAAAAGAAGGAGGTGAAGAAATAGAAACAATTTTAGCAAAGTTATATACCAAATGTCTAAATGATAAAGATGTACTGGAAGATTGGAAGAATGCAGTAATAATATTAATATTTAAAAAAGGTGATAAAGAAGATATTAGAAATTACAGACCTATCAGCCTTTTATCAGTTTTATATAAAATTTTTACCAAGATAATTACAGAGAACTTTGGATTTCCACCAACCAAGAGAACAAGCTGGATTTAAAAGTGGTTTTAGTACAATAGATCATATCCAGGTATTGAGAGAAGTCATAGAAAGGACAAATGAATATGAGTTGTCATTATGTTTTGGATTTGTAGATTATGTAAAGGCATTCGATTCTATACACATTTCTTCAGTGATTAAAGCATTGGATCATTAAGGTATAGATCCAGGATATTGTCATATTTTAAAGAATATTTATAAAAATGCAACAGCAACAATTAGATTACATAATGATACCGGAAAAATCAACATTGAAAAAGGTGTAAGGCAAGGTGACTCCATATCTCCAAAACTTTTTACAGCAGTGCTGCAAGAAGTATTTTGTGGATTAAAATGGGAAACTAAAGGAATGAAAGTAAATGGAGAGTATTTAAGTCATTTAGATTTTGCAGATGATGTAGTTGTTTTTGCAAATAATGCTTCAGAGCTGCAGGAAATGTTGCAGGAGTTAGCAGATGAAAGTAGAAAAGTAGGACTAAAGATAAATGTTAAAAAGACTAAAGTAATGTTTAATCGATTTGCTCAAAATATGAAAATAAAGATTGATTATGAAGAATTAGAAGAAGTTAACAGTTACAAATACCTAGATCAGATTATTAATACAGATGGAAGCATAATGGAGGAAATTAATCATAGAATTAAACTTGGTTGGAGTGCTTTTGGTAGAAATAACTTGATACTAAAAGGAAATATGCCTATGTGTTTGAAAAGAATGGTTTTAACAAATGTGTTTTATCAGTTCTTACTTATGGATCTGAGACTTGGACACTTAATAGAAGAGCAATACAGAGACTTCAGACCACTCAAAGGAGTATGGAGAGATGTATATTGGAAGTAACAAGAAGAGATCGAAAACGCAATGTATGGGTAAGACAACAAACAGGTGTTACTGACTTTATTGAAAAAATTAAAAGATTGAAATGGAGTTGGGCTGGACATATTGCTAGAAGAAATGATAATAGATGGACAATTGAAATTTTAAACTGGATTCCAAGAGATTGTAAAAGACCCAGAAAGAGACCACATGTGAGATGGATGGATGAAATAAGAAAATGTGCAGGGGTGTTGTGGAAAAGAGAAGCTAAAGATCGGAGAAGATGAATTAAACTTGGAGAGACCTTCATCCTGCTGTGGATTGATAATGGTTGATGATGATGATGAATACTGTAGGATACCATATCTATATAAATGTGCAGATCGTAAAGAATTTTTAATTGGAAATGATTGATTATGATTTCTTAAAGTATAATCACAATATATTCCAGCAAAAATTAAATAATTAAATGTCAAAAATGACATATATAAAAATAGAACTTGAAGCAAAAACAATAAATCATAGATTCTTACATTCATGTCCACAATACAACAAACATTTGTAAATATAAATTTAATATTGAATACAATCAATGATAGATTTAATCTAACATCCAAAATAAGCACATATGATCATCCAAAGTACAGTGTAAGTTATGTGAAATGTAGCAACACTTCAAATTTATTCATTTTGATAAGTCAAAACTAATATCCAATTGCTTAACATATATAACAGTATAAAAAAAACATCTCTATAATCAACAGCATGTTTTTGCGTGAGAAAGATTAGAATCATGATATAAAAATAACATAAGGAAAGCAAGATTAAGTAAGCAAATACAAATGTCTTAAATGCTATTTAAATTAATGTAGATTTGAATTTAAATAGATTAAACCAATAAACTTCGTTCTTTTATTATCCATCTCACATGTGATTTTTTTCTAGATTTTTTTACAATTTTAGAGGGATATAATTTAAAACTTCACATCTATTATCATTTCTTCTAGAAATATGTTCAGATTAGTTCCATTTCAGTCTAATTTTCTTCATTGATGACATTGATAGTTATTTGTTCTTTCATCTAAATATTTTGCTTTTGAACTTTCATGTTATTTCCAACATAATATTTTCATACCTCATTGAATGGTTTGAAGTCTCTATATTGATCTTTTGTTCAATGCTCAAATCTCGAAGTTATAAGTGGAAACTGATAAAAACTATACATATATATGAATTAAAAAAAAATATTGGTAAAAAGAGAGAGGAAGCAAAAATTATGTCATGACTATTATATATGGGATGGCTTAAAAACATTAAAGTTCTTGTGAAAAAAATGGTTATCATATCCATTTATCATGGCATAACCCAAATTTCTAGTTTTCTAGTTAAATTATAAGATCATAATCATATTTTTGCCCAGATAATACTTTTTACAATCAAATTAACCATTCAGGATTGATGGATAAATTGTTATCAAAATATTATGAGTTGGAAAGTTAAAGTATGAGCTTAACTTTAGTGATTATATAAGTTTCAATACATTGATTTTAAAAACAACAAAAATGTATTATGATATGATCTTCACTATTGATAAGTAAATGTCTTATTCCTATGGGCCATAAGCCAGTGATTTATTATTATCTTTTAATAAAGGTTTGTATTCTTTCAAAAAACAAATTTATCGCACATTTAGACCAAAGAAGTACAGATTGAAAAGTATAAAATAAGTAAATGATTATAAGATAGCATGCAAAAAAAAAAAAAAAAAGGAAAAGGTTTATATTTGAGTTGATGTTTTGTGCAGGAAATATTTAAGGAATATTTTGTTGTTTTGATTGGTGTTGTATCTTGTTTAGATGATCTATATTTTGCTTATTTTCTAGTTTTTAACTTATTTTCTAGTTTGAATGCATTGCTGATTAAATGGTTTAAGATTGTGATGTGTTTATGTGTACATTTGTTCATTAGTATGAAAGATCATAGTTATTCATGGTTGGCTCCCCCCTCTTTTTTGGAGGTATTTTAGTCGACAGCCACCCGACAAATAGCGAAGTTGTGGAAAAGCTCTATCTGATTGCAATGAAATTCCAGGTTTGTGCAGATGTGAAGGGGTCAGCAGTGCACATATATTTATCACTTTCTTTGTATAGTATTTGCCGAAATGCTGTGGATTTTTTTTTTTTAGGGTTTCTGTTTGGAACACCAGCTTGCAGTGCAATGCCCAGATGGAAAAGTTAATTATGGACGAAAGCCGGATCTCGGAGAATATGTCTTTTTCAATTGCCATCTTAAGGTTCATTTGGATGTGATTTCTCATCATGTTTTGCTGAAAGTGAATTCTTAAATTGTTCAAAGTTGTGCATTTGAAGAGGAAGTGATCAGTAGTTTCTTCCTGTCTTTGGCACAGAGTACAGTTAGGGTCAATATCCTGTCCCCTTTTATAGTGCAGGAAAGCATTTGTTAGAAGGGCATGCAGACTCAATTTCAACAGGAAGTCTACAATTTTTGGTGGCAACTTCAAGAACTTGGTCATCCTTATCATTTGAGGGATGTTGATTGAAAGGCAGCTGAGGACCCTCTGTTTTTGATGGTTAAAAAGATTGAACACCTCCCTACATGCAAGTTTTTTTTTTTTAAATAAGGTTGGCATTGGTTGGATGTTATTAAAGATAAAGTTGATCTGCTGTTGAAATAACAAGGCATGTCCTCTGGGGAGTGGTCGATCAGTAGGTTGAATGTCCAAAGGTTTGTGTTATGTAGTAAAATAGTAAAAAAAAAAACATTTAAAAGAATTGTTGAACTCTTTAATTTATTATAATTTAATGCTTGTCATTAAAGTTAGTTTTATGTAGAAAATAAAGCTTTGTTTAATAAAATGTTAAAGGATAATATGTAATTTCTGGCATGTAACTGTTGTATAAAGTATATAATGAAATAAACGTTTTAAAAATAATTATGTATATTATTTTCAAGTAATTGATAGATCATTCTTTTAGCAGTAATTTAATGTTTTTGCTTTTTATGGTAAAGATTGTAAAATAGATCTAATTATTACAACAGCTACAATAATAGTAAAATGTAATCATTGATAATTAAGTATTATTATTTATCTTCAGTACTTTTAGCTTGTATACTACATAATATAGTTATTTTAAGAAATTTTAATATACCAGCATTCACAACTATATATAAACTTCATGTGAGTATTGTGTCTACATATATATAAATTAGTTGTTATCTTGTAGCAATGGAACCATTGGTTGTGTTTAAGAGCTTATTTTCTTTGACTAGTCGTGAATGTGGGATAATTTTGATATATATGTATGTGTCTGTATATGAATGTGTAATTTAAAATAAGTATTTTTATGGTATTTACTTATTGTTCTTTCACCATCTTTATTGGGCATTTTTTGGTTAATTATCCATTTTCAAGGGAATCATGTTTTAAACAATACAGCTGCTGTTTTTTTTAAAGATGATTATATAAACACAATAAATTAAACAAAACTCCAAATGATTGTAATTAAATAAAACTGTAATAAACAAAATAAAAAACATGATGAAATAATACTGACTTCAAATACATTTTGAGATTACACTACCATTATCTCGTTACCACATAAGGTTTTATATCATGCCAGTAACTTACACATTTTGTGTAGGCACTATTATTCCATAACTTTGAAAATATTTCACTCTATCTTCTTCTTCACTGGTAAATTCCAAATTTTAATCATTTTTGCAAAAGTTTAGGAAAAATAATTAAACCACTAAACATTAGATCCTAAGATCTAAGTGCAGTGCTCTCAGATCCAAGGCTCCTCACTGATGAAGGCCACAAGCCAGAAACTAGTCTGGGGATATTGGATGAGTAGGCACTAGATAGGGATTTTATGCACAAGCCTTCTGGCATCCATTGATTGCTCTTGTTAGCACAAGATGGCACTACTATATGGAGAGTTTTGCTGTATTTTGAATTGTTTAAGAAAAATAATTAACTAACAGCTTGAACAAAAATGCTATGGTAAACATAAAAAAATTTATAACAATGTTCACAATGTGTTAACAGTTTGTACATTATAATATACATAAAAAATAATTTATTATATGTAGTGAATGATATTTCTAAAAAAATTATTTTTTGAAGTTAACATGAATTTATATTCGATTTCTTAATATTTTTTAATCTTAATAAGTAACACGTTTGATAAAATAATTTTTAAAAAAATAAAATATTCTGACGCCACTGAAAATGGATAATTAACCAAAAAACGCACAGTGAAGAGAGCGAAGGAACAATATGTAAGTACCAATTTTATGGACAATCAAAGTCCCAACACACTAAAAGAATATATTTGTGTGATGAAGCTTTTCTTTTGATCCACAGATTCTATGATTGTACATGAAAATATTCATTTTAAAATACATTCACACATATATAGATCATCAAATTTACCACTTCCTTTATTTTTCTGTAATATCTTATATAAATACAATTTATCCACTCTACTTTGCACACTTTTTAACAAAAAATCTTTTAATTGTATGTATATGCATACACAATGTGTATATATACTGTTTATGTTTTTTATGGTATTATTTATATAGTTATGTATTTTATTTTATTACATCATAGCTCTGAAGAAGGCTGTAGGACAGTCAAAATGTACGATTGTGTATACATATATGTACAATAAAAAGTTTTTTGCTAAAAAGTGTTCAAAATAGAGTGGATAAATTGTATATATATATATCAATAATTCAGTTAAAGTATTTCCATCTTTTTAATACTTTCTGTAAATCATGAGTTTATTTCTATGGTATTAATGCTATATTCTATTGCTTTCTAAAATTCTCTTTTGTGCTTCTATTATTTATAAAATACTGAAATTTATTGATTTTCTAATTATTTAATAATTTCCTATATTTATATTTCTTGACATATAGGTCATCTTCAGGAATTATTTAACAAATATAAATGGAATGCATAACCTATAAATTAAAGAAATAATATTAAATTAAAATCATTATCATAACTTTCTTAAACATTATTATACAATATTTTCTGTCCTTATAATTCTTATCAGAGTGATGATAAAGACTTTAAACCTTTCACTATTTACTTTATTTGTTAATTTATAGATGTATGTATTCAATATACATGTGCACACAGTGCTGTCCTAATGAAAAAAAATGGTTGGTTCTCTCTTCAAACTACCTGCAGTGCCATCTCTAAATTAATATTTGTGTTTTGATCTGAAATGTAATTGTTACAAAACCACAATTGAAGAATGGTTAACATTAAATTTTGTTTATAAACAAAGCAAAACTCTCCATACAGTATTGCCATCCTGTGCCAACCAGAGTAATCAATGAATGCCAGAAGGCTTGTGCATAAAATCCCTATCTAATGCCTACTCATCCAATATCCCCAGACTAGTTTCCAGCTTGTGGCCATTGTCAGTGAGGAGCTTTGGATCTGAGAGCACTGCACTTAGATCTTAGGATCTAATGCAACCCTCCAGCACCCATCTTTTATCTCTACTTAACTACAAAACTATGAGAATGAAATTGAGAACACAAAAAATATTTTCAATCTAAGCTCAATAGCTTATATAGTCATATGGGTCTGAACTCAGTTCAGTACCCATACATTTTGGTGTCTTTGGCTCCTTAACAACCATAGCCACCACTATCCTATTAGGCAGGATTGGTGTTAAACCATTAAGCATCACACGATAACTATTTATACTAGCACATAATTGTTTATAAACAAAGCAAAACTCTCCATACAGTATTGCATTCTCATAGTTTTGTAATTAAGTAGAGATAAAAGGTGGGTGCTGGAGGGTTGCATTAGATGGATCCTAAGATCTAGGTGCAGTGCTCTCAGATCCAAAGCTCCTCACTGACAATGGCCACAAGCCAGAAACTAGTCTGGGGATATTGGATGAGTAGGCATTAGATAGGGATTTTATGCACAAACCTTCTGGCATTCATTGATTACTCTGTTTGGCACAGGGTGGCAATACTGTATGGAGAGTTTTGCTTTGTTTATAAACAATTATATGCTAATATAAGATAGTGATCATGTGATGCTTAATGGTTTAATTAAATTTGGTTTTGAGAAAAACAATTACTGAAACATTTGAGGTAATGCATATTACATATAGAAGAAAAGCTTGGAGTTAGAAAAGTATTTTCAAGTGATTTGCAAGATTTTGTAATGGCAGAGAGCGCATTGAAGACAATCTATAAAGGTACAAAACACACTGTTACATTTCATATCAAAACTTGATACAGCACTAAAATTTTGTGTGGTAAATAGCTAAACTATGATGCTATATGATTGCTTGTGTATAAAGAGGTAGAAATATAGAAAATTAATAAATAATAATTACAAAATCAATTTTTAATAACAAAAACAAAAACGTGTATATATATAACATTCTTGTAAAGATTTATATTTAAACTGTTGTGTTAAAGTTTTTGTAAAACTATGTTGTATGTATGTATTTCAAATTTGCATATGTTTGGTCATTTGCATAATGAAGTAGCTTTTTTCTTCTTTATAACCTAAAGCTGAGTGCACGTTTGGTGAAGTTCAAAACCATTTCATTACACAGATGGTGAACTTCAAAAATTCACTCAACATTAGATTATAAAGAAGAAAGAAAATACTTCATTACACAGATAAACAACCATTTGGAAATTTTAATTGCAAATACAAATGAAAAGAAAAATTAGTGTTATATATTAAGCCTGCATTCTGCCCATCTTTCTGCTATGTATTTAAATGAATACTGTCCTATACATGAGGGGTCAGAGTGACTTGAGGTCAACATTGGCATGACAACAATCTTGACATCAATATGGGATTTGGGAATTCTATCATCCGATTTTCAATGGTATGGATCGCTGAAGAGTTGGAGGTTGGAGTAGGTTGAAGCCTGTCCATTAAAATGTAAGGATTTGCTATCATAATATAAACTGAGCACTGATTATATATATGTATGGGAGATGGTAATCTGGACCAATTGATGAGTGCTGGTTTAGCACGAAATAAGAATATTGGTGATTATTTATCTTTTCTGCATGTGTATAATCATGTGTGTCAGTAGTATGAGATAGTGTGGATAGTGAGGGGGCTTGAAAGTCTGAGTTCAAATCCCCTATATTTGTTATATATGTATCTAAATGAGAAGTAATCTTTTTGATTCATGTTCTCTCAGAGTGTCTTGATTTATAGAAATTTGTTCCTTGTGCAGATGTTAAATATATTGTGAGTACTGGGTCATGAGTATTATCTACCTAGCTTCAAAAATAATTAACAGAAATTTCAATGAATATTTAATGTTTTAAAATACAGTAATATATCTATTTATTTATTATATATATTTGATGTAGTTTATATTGCTGCTATATATATATATATTTATACATATGCTTGTATAAATGACAAAAATAATTATTTGTTATTATGTAATTTTAATATTTTTATTTGTCTAATTTATTTAAAAATTTATAGTATAATTTTTCTGTTAAAAATGAGTTTATACATTTTTATCGGAATATCATATAATTATATAAAAATTATAACTTGCTAATAAATAAATTAAATAAAAAAATTTAAATTCTGTTTGTAAATGTAAGTCTTGTTAAATCATTATTAATTTATTGCTAATAAGCTCATATATGTGTTTTGTTTACCTATTTCAAACGTTAAAGATAAAATGAACTTATTTTGACATGCAAATTTTATTATTATTACAGTAGATATTTTCTATTTGCAATTTCTAAAAAGTAACATTGTTCACAAATATAAAAACATATATATTCTTTTTTAAAAAATCAATAATTTTTCAAGTTCAACATATCACATTTATTTTAATGTCATTTAAAAGCATTCAATTGAGTTTTAAAATGTTAGATTTAAAATAAAAATATATCAGTAAAATTGAACAAAAACATTATACATATATATTAGTTTATATGTTATTAATATTAATATAAATACAAAAACTGTTCAGTAAATAACATGCATTTAAACTATTCACTGAATTCACTAATATTTAAATTTTATATTATTTCAATAATCTTCTCCATCATATCTATTGTTAAATTGTTTGTAATTTACTATATATGTCTAACTATCACTAAATCATTTTATTTTATATATACTATTTTATCATCAGCATTTACTTGACTTGTATATTAAATATAATTACAAATTTCTGTTATTTATTATTTAAAAATAAGTTTATTTATAAATAACTAAAGGGGTTTGAACCCAAACATTCAAGCTCTCCACAGTCAGATATCCACTCAATCCAATGTAACTGATACACGTGAGCACTTATATGTGAAAAAGATAAATGCTCTCTAATAAACGTATTTCATTGTTGAATCAGCACTCATCAGTTGCTCCGGATTAGCATCTCCTACACACATATATATAATCAATGCTGATTATATATATATATATGGGAAATAATTATCCAGACCAACTGATGAGTGCTAGTTCAGCATAAAATACATATATTGGAGATTATTTATTTTTTACATGCATATAGTCGTGTGTATTGGTTACATTGGATGGAGTGGATGACTGTGGGGAGCTGGAAAGTCTGGCTTCAAATCCCCTTTAATTACATCTAGGTTAAGTATATATATATATTATCCTTGTATTTTAATATTATATGTAAATAATAACAATTATTATAGAAAATTTAATACAATGTAAGTTTATATTAGATTATAGTAGATTAACAATAAATTACTTATTAACCGAGAATAAATTGCATAAAACATCACAATTGGCACAAGAAATAGCATATGCACAAGTACATATATATATATAATTTTGGTTATATATATATATTGCAAGTGCTCAGATTAGTGCTGTATGTCACAGTATTTAAAAAAAAAAAAAGAAGTTTGTTGATCTTGTTTAATTTTAATTTCACTTGATCTATGGAAAATGAAGGTGTTGAAGTATCAATGTTAATTAGATAACCATGGCAACCTAATATTTTAAAATAATATTAATTACTATTAATATTAGCATCAAATCATAAATTTGTTGTGATCAATTTCAGGAAAAATATAAATCAATTAATAAATAAATAGATTAAACCACTAAACATCACATGATCACTATTTCTTATGCTAGCACATTACTGTTATTAAATCAGACAAAACTCTCCATACAGTAGTACCACTCAGTGGTTGTTAAAGAGCCAAAGACACCAAATGTATGGGTACTGAACTGGTTTCAGCTCCATATGACTATATAAGCTATTGAGCTTAGATTGAAAATATTATTTTCAATTTTATTCTCATAGTTTTGTAGTTAAGTAGAGATAAAAGGTAGCTGCTGGAGAGTTGAATTAGATCCTAAGATCTAGGTGCAGTGCTCTCAGATTCAAAGCTATTCACTGACAAAGGCCACAAGCCAGAAACTAGTCTGGGGATATTGGATGAGTATGCACTATATAGGGATTTTATTCACAAGCCTTCTGGCATCCATTGACTACTCTGGTTGGTACTACTGTATGGAGAGTTTTGCCTGTTTAAATAAATAGATTCTGGAAAATAATTAAGTGGATCATAAAAAGATCACTTGAATAAAATCAATCTTATTATTAAGTATTATACATTTCAATTTCTGTGGCTACATTCACCATAGCAACTTACCTATTATAAAATTAAATGTTTTATGTTTAATATTTGTTTGTTTATAAATCAGTTTATTGGAAAATATTATTAAATATATATACATTCATTAAAATGTATTGAAAATGTACTATGAATTCTTTATTTTTTGATTAAAAATGAAAAATAATATCGAACTTGTAAAACAGGATTTTATTTTCACTGTATCCAATTATTTCAAAATCTTTATTTCATTTATTAATTGGAGGCAAATTTTCTTGAACAATTTTCTTATATCACTGAGTGAGATTTGAGTGATATTCAACAGTTGTCCTGACAACATGAACATCAGCAAAAGTATGTTATAAATAGAACCAAAATGCTGCAACTTGAGTTGTTGTAATTTTATTGTTGCCTAGAATGGACATGTTTATATTCATCTTTAAAAACTTGTTAAAATTGTATATTTTTTATGTGATTAATTTGTCAAAACACGGGAGGATAAATCCAACCATCTGCTCATCCAATTGGGGCAGCTTGTTGATGAAATTTTAGGGATATGGCAAAATGTGAAAAAACCCATCAAAATGCATTGTATTTCAAGTCAGCTATAAAAAAATATTCCGTTGTTAAAATCTATGATTTCATCTATTTATTTGTGATGAATACAAACCCAATGATGTGTATGTGGATATCATATTTCAGATCAATGAATTTCACAAGATTGATTAACTCAACTTATGTGTGATATTAAGTAATTTAAATTTCACTTTCTTAATTTGGAAAGAAAAAACATTCAATCTATCAAAAAAAAAATCCTTCGATTTATTTTCCTGATAACAATCATCAACATACCTAACAAATAATTTTAAAGAAACAAAAATTATTAATTGTGAACTCTTTAAAAAAATCAATTTAGATAAAGCACATTAAATGATAAAGAGCATAACCAATAACCTAACCCTCTTTAATTTTATAAAACACATCATTAAACATAAAAAAAAAAAATCTCTATTAATAAATAGTTCAAAACAGTCAATGTATAACAAATATATTACTGTTGTATGTTATAAGATTTTTTGAAGTTAACATAAAATCTGTATAGGTTAAAGCAGATTAAGTCTTAGTAAAAGAGTTAAAGTTCATGAGAATAGGGCTAAAAAGCATACCATAACTCAGTTTTGTATATTCATGAAGTGAATACATATCATAAAATATTATTTGGCAATGCAGAGGTAAACTTTTATGAAAAAAATGGATTAAAAAGAAAAGCAAAAGAAACTGTGATGATAAATTTTTTTGAATCTGAGGCCAGGCAATCTTATGAAAACATTCTTTGATATTTAAAAAATGGAATTTGAAGTGAATTATGGGAAGGATATTTTGTTTTGTATATATACATTGTTTGGACCTTGTTGGATTTCACTTGAAAATGTTTATCTGATAATAGATGAAACTATGGTTATGGAAGAATTTTAGTAAAAAAAATTTTTTGGCTAGTATTGGAATATTATATGGTTTTCTATTTAGTTTATCATTACTAATAGAGTGGTAGGCAGTATTTAATTGTTTTAATTCTTGATAAAATTTTAGCTATGATGCACCAAGACATCAACCAATAAAAACTCGAAGTGCAAAACTAAAACCATGTGATCTAGTAATAGTAATAATATTTAAACTAAAGAAAGACCGTTTTCACTGATGCAAGAGTTAGTACTCAGATATAGGTAGATTATGTGGGTAAAAGTTTGAAAAATAACTTCTCTTTTCCATAGTGAATTTTTTTATATATATATATATATGTCATATAATGAGTATGCCAACAGTCCTTAACAAGTTTTTTAGAACATCCCTATCCTCAGACTGGTTTTTGGATCTGGCTTTCATCAGTAATGCACTAGGATATTCAAGCATTAGATTTAAAATGCTTTAAATCCTAGCACCTCACTGACAAAAGCCAGAGCTAGAAAATGGTCTGAGGATAGGGATATTCTGAAAAGATTATTAAGAGCTATTGGCAAGCTCATTATATAACAGTTGTAATACAAACTGTAAATTAAGTCACATGATATATGACTTGATTTCCTTGCAATATATATATATAAATTTAATGGATTAATTAATTAAATTTAACAAAAGTTTTCATGTAATAATCTCAACAAAATTTGAATTATAAAAGATCTAAAATATCTGCATTTGAATACAGTGGAGACATAATGTTCACTACATTTTGTTCTAAGACCTTCTTGCATACATCATACATCACATATCATTATGCACATTTTGTTAATAAACTTTGATTAGAATAAAATACATACTGTTTATTGAAATTGCAAGTGTACAATACTTTTATATCAACTTGAGCATTAAACTAAAAGTAATCCAATTTTAATGTGGCTAACATACACTATTGTTATAAGTAGATCATGTGATTTCAGCTTGCAAAATGAGTTTTAATAGTTTGTTGCTTAGGTTACATCATAACTGAAATTCTGCCTAGTTACATAAAAAATTCACTGTTTACATACATATATATATATAGGAAAGCAGTAAACACTTAAATTATGACAATATTAGTAAGAATCAACAATTTCAATCTGTAGTCAAGGCAACCTTTTTACAATAAAGGTGGATATTCAACTCTATCTTTAGTGCGATATGTTTGTATGGACACTAAAGATTGTAGCTTGACTAAAGAGAGTAAGATTATTAATTCAAATAAGTTTAATAAGCCTAATATAAACAGGCAAATATAATGTGTTCTGAAAAGAGACTAACAAATAGTCAATAATAACTCAAATTTCATTGAAACAATGTATTACTTAGATAATAAAGGTAAATAGTAGATATATTTACAAAGGTTAATACATGACAACAGTCAATACTTAAACAATACCATTATTAATAACAATCTCAATCTACAGGCAAGGTAACAATCTTTTTCAATAAAGATGGATATCTATCTTTATCTATGGCTCAATATGTTTATATATGTGTGTGTATGTAAGTGTGAAAATACTTACGGACGTTGGTGTTATTGTGTTAGTATGTTATACTTATGACAAAGATTATATCTAGCTAAATTTTAAAAATTGTTTCAGAGAAGCAGTTGATCAGGTGAGTGTTAATATACTGATCATAAAAGATAAATGCGATTATAACACGTTACAGCTTTTACAAATGATGAAGGATGATGCAAAGTACTTATGAGCCAATGGTTTATCTTTACTACTTGTACATAATGTTAAAAGCATAATTACTAGTCTCATAAAACTGAATAAATCTTTATTTTATTTATTTTAATGAATTTGAGTAAAATCGAAATTAATGATTTCACTTCGTTAATCAATTGCAATTTAAATCAGAGACAGTTTTCTAATAAAATAGTTAGCATGACCAAATGATTTTTTGGTTTGCCGTAAATGATCGTGATTGATCATGGTATTTGTATCATGTTGCACGAGATGACTAAAAAACACTTTGGAAAATATAAAATCAATTTATCATGCAAGTAGTTGAATGCTGTTTATATATCATTGCCCTTTTTCGATCAATGCTGTCATCAACCCGCTCTAAGATAATTGATGTATCAATTTATACATCCAATAAATGAAATCGTTATAGAAGAAACAAAATAGTCTTGCAGGAAATTTAATTGATAATATTTTGAAAGCTCGTTTCTCATTGTTTGTTTACTAGCGATTAAAAATAAACATTATTAAATTTAAAAAAAAAGGAAATGTTTTTTTTTTTTATTACGGTAGTCAAATTTTATTTACATATTGTATAATTAGTTGCTTAAGCAAGTGATGTTCAAGCATCAAATTGACCACTGAAGGAGTTCCAGGTTTCATTTTTTTGCTCCCTTATGTGAGATTCTACTGGAAATCTTAAGATTTTGAGTCTTTTCATACTTACAGTAAATTAAGATGAAATCATATGATATTTTATACATTCTAAAATAACTTTTTTAAAGTAAACAATATATGTTTACAAAAAATACAATTGGATAAGAATGAATATTACATTTGAACTATAGACATAATTGATAATTAACTGATAACATAATGATAAATGAGACAAAGCTTAATGAATAAATACATGTTAATTTGGTCACCAAGGACCTTATCTAGGAAACTGAAAAAGTTTCCAAGTTTCCTCGTATAGAAATTTTGTACATAAGATTCTGTCTCTATCTTTTAAGTTTTTAAGGGTTTGTAGGAAGTAAGAATCAACATCTGGAAGTGGGTGAGTGAATTGTCTCTTACATCTGGCAACCATACAGAGTACTTCAGGCAAATCGACAGTCTGGTGGTTGGGATGTCTTAAAATTTATGATCTTCCAAATACTAAGATGTTAAAGAATTGGATAAACAGTGAAGAAAACAAGAAAGGACCATTACAATGATTGCTGCTATCAATTACTTTTAGCATCATGTCTAATTATTTTCACCTTTCTATAAACATTTCTTCAGTGATAAAGCATTGGATCATCAAAGTATAGACCCAGGATATTATCATATTTTAAAGAATATTTATAAAAATATAATAATAACAATTAGATTTCATAATGATACTAGGAAAGTCAACATCAAGAAGGATGTAAGACAGAGTGACTCCATATCTCCAAAACTTTTTATAGCAGTGCTGCAAGAAGTATTTTGTGGATTAAAATGGGAAGCTAAAGGAGTGAAAGTAAATGAAGATTATTTAAATCATTTAAATTTTGCAGATGGTGTAGTTGTGTTTGCAAATAATGCTTTAGAGTGGCAGGAAATGTTGCAAGAATTATCAGATGAAAGTAGGAAAGTGGGACTAAAGATAAATGCTAGAGAGATTAAAGTAATGTTTAAAGGATTTTCTCAAAATATGAAAATAAAGATTGATTATGATGAGTTAGAAGAAGTTAACAGTTACAAATACCTGATCAGATTATTAATACAGTAGGAAACATTATAGATGAAATTAATTATAGAATTAAACTTGATTGGAGTGCTTTTGGTAGAAATAACTTGAGACTAAAAGGAAATATATTTGTGTTTGAAAATGAAGGTTTTTAATGGATCTGGGACTTGGACACTTTATAGAAGAAAAATATAGAGACTTCAGACCATGCATGTTGGGAGTAACAAGAAGAGATTAAAAATACAATATATGGGTAAGAGAACAAACAGGTGTTACTGACCTCATTGAAAAAATTAAAAGACTGAAGTGGAGTTGGGCTGGTCATATTGCTAGAAGAGAGAATAAATGGACAATTAAAATCTTAAACTGAATTCCAAGAGATTGTAAAAGACCCAGAAAGAGACCACACATGAGATGTATGGGTGAAATAAGAAAGTATGTAGGGATGATGTGGAGAAGAGATGCTACAGATCAGAGAAGATGGATTGAACTTGAATAGACCTTCATCCTGCAGTGGATTGATAATAGTTGATGATGATGATGAAGTCCATCAACCATAAAAGTCATATGGAATATTGTTGCTAGACTTTTATTCAATCCCAGATCATAGGTAATAAGTAACTGCATTAAACCATGAGGCCCATTGTATGATCTAAATACTGAACTTTTTTGCAAAGCATAAATCAAATAGTTTATTGCTTGAGAGTTTATAAGAAGTTCAAACACAGGTGGGCTGTGATCCATGAATCTTGAGCTCCTGGGTCTGTCACTCTAACATTAAATCAAACTATAAAAATATTTGCATTATAAATGCTGTGCTGTCTTAAGTGGTCATATCATAAATACATTGATCTAATACTTTAAAGTTCATATACTGAATAGTTTTCAGTTGCTTGCTATAAAGATTAGCAAAGTTGTTTTTATTTAATAAAAGCTGCAGAACTTGTTCCTACATCTAATTGTAGTTTGTTACTAAGTATTTTATAATTCTCAACATTCATTTTGACCTTTCATGAGTTTTAGCTGAAACAGTTTTTTTTGCTTTCAGAAAATCAAAGGTTCATATATATTATAAGTTAAAATGACATTTGACTTTTGACTTAATATCAAATATTATTTAAGAATAAACAATGATGTATTCATATCATATGCTTAAAAGTTTTTTACTAGTAAATTACATTTATGTAAACCTAAAGCATTCTATCGTTGTTCAGTTTTCAAAACATAAACAATGAATCACTCAAACAATAAAAAGTAAAACATGAACTTATCTAATGAATTAGTACTGAAATGTATTAATTCAGATTAACTTGCAAGCTCTATTCTCCAGCTAATTGTAATTGCTTATCATTTACAGATCAATAATTGAATGCTTAACCCAATTAGCTATAGTATAATTATCTAAAACACCCCTACACCATTTATTAAGTAAAAGCATTTTCAAATTTTATTCATCACTGTTCTGAATTCCTAAATCACAGACATGGCAGGGATGTACAACCAAACCAAAAGACTTTTGAGCTATTTAAATTTTCATAATAGGAGAAATAATATTAAAACAGGCAGTGCCACTCAGTGCAAGCCAGAATAATCAATGGATGCCAGAAAGCTTGTGCATGAAATCCGTATGTAGTGCATACACATCCAATATCTCCATACTAGTTTCTGGCTTGTGGCCTTCATCAGTGAGGAGCCTTGGATCTGAGAGCACTGCATCTAGATCTTAGGATCTAATGCAAGGTTATTAAAGAACCAAAGACACCAAAGGTATGGGTAAACTGAACTGAGTTCAGACCCATATGACTATATAAGCTAATGAGCTTAGATTGAAAATATTGTGTTTTCAATTTTATTCTCATAGTTTTGTAGTTAAATAGAGATAATGGATGGCTGCTGGAGGGTTGCATTAGATCCTAAGATCTAGGTGCAGTGCTCAGATCCAAGGCTCCTCATTGACGAAGGCCATGAACCGGAAACTAGTCTGCGGATATTGGATGAGTAGGCACTAGATAGGGATTTTATGCTCAAGCCTTCTGGCATCCATTGATTACTCTGGCTTGCACTGAGGGAACTGCTATATGAAGAGTTTTGACTGTTTTAATAAGTTATGAGAAAACATAAGAAATAGTGATCATGTGATGTTTAATGGAAAAATAATATTGGTAAATGGATTTTTAATAAAGTCTAGGTAATCAATTGGCTCATTCTTTATAAATGTATAAAATCATATTTTCCAGTAATAATATTATAATTTATAGGCATTATATAAACATTAAAATTTTTAATAGACTGTTCTGTCAATTTCTTTATTTTTTATCTATGAACATTATATAATCATTATATAAATATTTAAAAATCATTATTGAATGATTAGCTTAATTAGCAATGGAAGCATTTTAAAAACAAAATACTAACTTTATTAAAGAAATTAATAATTATCTAAATTTATTCCTAGGTCTTGAATTCCATGTAATGAATATAGTATGGTAAATCAGGCAAAACTCACTATACGTATTACCACACACAGCAAGCTAGAGTAATCAATGGATGCCAGAAGGCTTGTGCATAAAATCCCCATCTAGTGCCTACTCATCCAATATCCTCAGACTAGTTTCTGGCTTGTGGCCTTCATCAATGAGGAGCCTTGGATCTGAGAGCACTGCACTAAGATCTTAGGATCATAAGAAGTGGTGGTCATGTGATGTTTATAGTATGGTAATATTATAATCATTATATTATGAGACTCTTTCAGACTCTTTAAGAATCATTCCTAAATGTTATGTTCTTAGATTTATTAATGTAGAGATTTTATACAAATTTAATGTTAAAATTATCATTTTGTTATAACTTTTTATTTCAAGACATACACTATAATCTCATGAATAAGGACTAATAAAAAAGTAAATGATCTTCAAGATGCATTTCTTACTAAATCAGCACTCTTCAGTTGGTCCAGATCACAATCTATTAAATGATTAGCAATAGTCAATAAGATATTTATGTGAGAGAATAGTGTCACAGTGTGAAAACAGGAATATTAGCATCTTTAGATTAAACTGTAATAATTTATTAAAAATTATGTAATGTGGTATTAATGTGATATTTATTTTTGTTTTTAGTAATATAAAACTTTGTACTATAGCACTTGTAACGATTTTATATATTTATTTAATAATAAACACAAAATTTTATTATGTTTATTATATGCGTGATAAAATCATATTAAACTCTTTCAGTCAGACGACAAATCAAAACTTTATAATATTTTCTTTTTAAAGAATACTGCATTGTGCAGAAAATCAATACTTCAGTAGAATTAAAAATAGCTAGCTATTCAAATATAGATATTTGCGCACTCTTGTGAAAACTTTCATCCTAAAAATCAGTTGGTTTTATATAATTTTAAAGTTGTTAATATATATAAAAAAATCTTTATTGGTTAATAAATGTTTAAATATTAAATCTAAATTGTATTATTACACAATTAAAAAAATAACTGAAGATTGCAAAACAAATATAAAAATAAACATTAGTTACATTAAATAAATAGAGCAAACAAATAAAAAGAAACGATATGTTGTGTTTCGATGTATGAAAAGAATAAATAATACAGTAACCTTAAAATGAAATAACAAAAATGATTGCAAACTAGAAAAAGGAAAAAAATGTGAAAAAAATATTTACTGAAAATAAAAGTAAAAAGTTTAATATGTCAGAAACATAATAGTTTTACACCATCACCCCACCCCCAGAAAGAAAGAAGAAAAAAATGGCAGTATAAAAATAATAATATGTATTAAATGGATTATGTCCTGTACATGTGGGGTTCAGATTGACCTTAGGTCAACATGGGTGTGACAAGAATCTCGGCCTCAAGGTGGCCTTCGAGCATTCCATCATCAGATTTTCATTTGGATGGACGGTTGAAGAGTTGGAGTGTGTAGTAGATTGGAGCATGTCCATTAAAGTATGAAGATTGTCTATCTTAATATATATCTGAGCACTTATAGTATATATGTGTGGGAGATGATAATCTGGACCAACTGATGATTGCTGGTTTAGCATGAAATACGTATATTGGTGATTATTTATCTTTTCAGCATATATGTGCTTGAGTGTATCAGTGTTATTAGATAGAGTGGAGAGTGATGGATCATCTGAAAGTCTGTGCTCATATACCCTATATATTAATAATAATTTTCTTAAGTATAGATTTTAATTGGATTATTCAATTGTTAATAGATTAGATAGATTTTTTTAACTATAAATATTTGAAATAAAATTGGAGTGTGTAGTAGAACGAAGACTGTCCATTAAAGTATAAGGTTTGGCTATCTTAATATATATATATCTGAGCACTTATAGCATATATGTGTAGAGATGGTAATCTGGACCAACTGATGATTGCTGGTTTGGCATGAAATACGTATATTGGTGATTATTTATCTTTTCAATATATATGTGTTCAAGTGTATCAGTGTTATGAGATAGAGTGGAGAATGGTGAGTGGTGTGGAAGTCTGTGCTCATATACCCTATATATTACACATATAGACACAGGTTCAGTTAAAACATTTTATAATAGATAAAATTAAAATTTCTCAACTAAAATATTAAAGAAATTAGTGAAATAATATAAAAAGAATATTCTTTCAATAATTATAATTTTATTGGGAAATTTTTTTTCTAAGCTTAATAAAGTCTCAAAGTATTAACTCTTTTCATAAACCTATGTAATTCTTAAGCACTTGTTGACTTCGAGTTCTGATGAGAAGGTATAATAAACATAAACTAATTAAATGTATTAAGCCAGCTTTCTGCAAAACACTGCCAGAATCATAGTGCTAAGTAAAGTTATGCAATACATGTGTGTTTATATAATTGAAGTGATGTACTATGTAAATGAGGCATAATATGCAAATAAGGTAATTAGATATTCCATTTTTTAGACAATGGAACACATCACCAAAACTCTACATAAATAAAGTGAGCCATTCATCCTATGTCAAAAGTCCCAAAATAACACAAACAGGCTGGCTTTATATATTTCTTATATAGAAACAAAAATATATGCAAGTATGAAGCAGATAGAAAGAACAACATTGATGCATACATTAATGATCTAATAGGGCTTGGTTATAATCATAACACCCTTATTAAAACAGTTGAGAAATTTTACACCATTGTAAGTAAAGTTAAAAACATTAATAATATGTCTAAAGTATGAATAAATCTTTACATCACTCATATTGCAAAAACCTTATGAACATTTGTGCTAACACATAGTAAGCTTTAGATTGTTGCCTTCTCTTAATAATTTGTTGAACAATACTAAAGACAAGATACAGGTAGAGCATGCTTTTCAAGTGATCTATAAAATTGCATATACTAACCCTTCCTGCAGCTCTCTGTATTATGGTAAATCTCTTGCAAATAGATCTATAAGAATCACCCAACAAGCTTATTTGTACAATAGAACTAAGCAAAAGACTGAATATGGATCAATCTTCCTTGAACATGAATGAACCACTGGTCATAGTTTGTTCTGAAAGAGATAATAGGAATAAAAAATACAAAGAGGTGTGAGCAATTGCAAAAGATCCATATCCCAATTCAAGTATAAAATTGTCTGAAAAATGGAATATTTAATTGCCTTATTTGCATATTGTACCTCATTTACATATTACATCACATCAATTATGTAAGTAAACCTGTACTGCATAACTATACTCAGCATTATGATTCTGGCAGTGTTTTTCCAAAAGCTGGTTCAGTGCATTTAATTAGTTTATGTTTATTATTCCTTTTCACCAGAACTCTAAGTCAACAAGTGCTTAAGATTTATAAAATACAGGTAAAATGTGATGAAAACTTGCTTGATATATCTTAACTAATTATATATAAAAAAAATTTTTTTTAAAGAAAAACCACTTCTCTTAATGTCCTTTTCACATTATTTTATTTAATTTATGACAGTTTTGACTAATTAGCAGTCATCTTCAGATCTAAAAAACAATTGTATCACAATTATCTTTTATGTAAGCATGCAATAACCTCATTTAATATACATATACAATACATATGAAAAAAACAAAAACAATTGTAATGTAATTGTTTTTAGATCTGAAAAAATTCTTAGTCAGTCAAAACTATCATAAATAAAATAAAGCATTGTGGAAAGTACATTAATTGAAGTATATTCTTTGTAAAGATTTGATAGAATCAATGCAGTGAGAGTGGAAGAAATCGTATTGGAAAAATTATAATAACACTAATTAAACAGATTTTTCTCTTTTTTTTAATTGCATTTTTCCCCTCTCTATTAAAATTACAAATATGCATCTCACCATTTAAATTCATGGAAAGTCAAAATTGTATGATTTATTATTAAAATCTTTTATTGTTAATGCCAGCAATTCAGTGTAATAATCTTTGTAATCATTTGACTATTTTTAACAAGATAAAACTTTTATATTATTTATGATGCATAAATATGTAATTTTGTGTTGTCTATCAGAATTGACTTTTAGTGCTCATAAGATCAACATTTAGCCAGGATGACTCACTGAAAGGCACATTATTCAATGTGATGATAACATTCATCAACTCATTTCTGGCCATACTTTTCATTTATTATCATCAACCTTTCTTGTATCAAAATATAATGACTTTAACTTGGTAATTTGCACTTCAAGCAAGAGTTCATATATAATCAGGTCAAATATCCACTTATTTGTTTTTGTAGCAGTTTATGAAATTCTCAGAAGTCTTTGTGAGTACCACAGTGTCAACAAACTATATCATTGTATTAATTGATTCTATAAATAAAATACTAAATAATGGATGTTTATTGTTAGATTACTTTTTATCATTATAAATTCATTTTTTCCTACAATGGAAAATTAATAAACTCATATGGATCTCAATCCTCCATCATATCTTAAAATCATCTATGACAACATTCTATCATTTTTTCCTGTTATAAATAATTGGTCTACTTGTTGAGATATTTAAAGTTTTTAAAAAAATCATGTGCATTGTATTCATTATAAATGTTTTATGTATATTATGTTTGATATTATATATCTCATAGAAGATATAATCCATGCTTCACTTCTATTTGGTTTAATTTTTTCCGTAATCAAGAAAATCAGTTTTCATATGTTGGATATTTTCTCATGTTTTAATTATTTGTGCCTTAGTTATAATTGTAGAATATATGTCAAAATATATAATATGTTAAGTTTTAAAATAGGCAAAACTCTTCATATAGTAGTGCCACTCAGTGCAAGCCAGAATAATCAATGGATGCCAGAAGGTTTGTGCATAAAATTCCTATCTAGTGCCTACTCATCCAATATCCCCAGACTAGTTTCTAACTTGTGGCTTTCGTCAGTGAGAAGCTTTGGGTCTGAGAACATTGCACATAGATCTTGGTGCAGTGCTCTCAGATCCAACTTTCCTCACTGATAAAAGTCACAAGCTAGAAACTAGTCTGGGGATATTAGATGAGTAGACACTAGATAGGAATTGTATGCACAAGTCTTATGGCATCCATTCATTACTCTGGCTTGCACTGAGTGGCACTACTCTGGGGAGAGTTTTGTCTATTTTAATAACATGGAAGCAATCAATCATTTCAGAACAAGTATTATAGCAAATTTTAATAATACTTATATTTTGTTTTACCAATAATAACATCACATTGCCTCTCAAGTGCTTCATATCTGTTTCCAATAGCAGTTATTTTTATCTTATTATAGAGTCATCTACTATAAGCTTCAATAACAGATAAAGACCAGGTGATAATATATACTACTATAAAATCTGATCTCCAGGCTGACCAGTTTTGACTTTTGTTTTTATCAGAGTACTTGGAACTAATATTCTTGAGCACCTGGAAGTTTCCTTTTACACTATTCAAGTTAATCTAAAATTAAAAAACTAAATTCAAACCTAGGCTAACTTACTTATATAAGTACATAAGATTTGAAACCAAATCAGTTTCTAGTCTTTTTGAGATTTTAGTTTTATAAAAACTGTAGCTCTTCCCATATTTTAGATAGAAAGATTAATAATAACATCACATTATCTCTTATATGCTTACTATATGTTTTCATCAAATCATATTATTTAGTGGCATACTCATCTATATAAAAAGCAAGAATACTTGATTAAATTTGAACCTAATGTCTTATAAACAAAATAGACTAATTACTTTGATTAAAAATGAATTACCTTCATTAAAAACAATTTATTATAAGAAATATGTATTATGCATTACATCTAATAATATTAAAACAAATTTAAATAATAAAATCATTAAAACAGAGGCATTAACATCTACTCAGATAGATATACCATCAATCAACACAAATAACTTATTATTCATGAATTTACCAGTGACTGTTTCAATAATTCTCAATTTTATAAAAAGTACTAAATAAATTAAATAAAAATTTCTATCTTTACTTATTTATTATACTATTGTGGCAGCCATTTTCTTGTTTTGATCACCTGCTGATATTGTTATGATTCAAGAACCATAATTTCTGATGATAAAATTACTTCTGTAAAAATCAAAATTTTTATTTTTTTTAATTCACAGTGTAATTCTCATCATAAGAAGAATAAAAAAAAGATTAGTAATTAATTTATAGAGCACACAGAAAGCTTATGTAAATAGTCTGAACAGGCATTAACCTGTATTCGATGCACCTTAAAATTTGCAATAATCAAGCATATTTTGTCGATAGAGGGATCTTCCAAACCATGACACAAGATAGTGACTTTTATAAAGATAAGAGTGGTGGTCTTATCTTTAACCTAAATGTCCATTTATATAGGTGAATCTGAAGCATCTTGATTTGGAAGTGTGAAGTAGTTGTTTTCTCCATTGTTTAAATTCACTATTTCTTTTACAAATTAACTTATGCGAACTCTTGCGATTTACAGCAAGTTAATATTACGATCTTACTGTTGGAAATTCTATAAACTATTGAAAAGTAATTAATTTATAGAGTGCATAGAAGGCTTATGTAAATAGTCTAAACAGGTCCTAACCTGTATTCAATGCGCTTTAAAATTTGCAATAATAGAACCTGATCAGACTATTTACATAAGCTTTCTGTGCGCTCTATAAATTAATTACTTTTCAATAGTTTATAGAATTTCCAACAGTAAGATTGTAATATTAACTTGCTGTAAATCGCAAGGTTTTGTGTAAGTTAATTTGTAAAGGAAATAGTGGATTTAAACAGTGGAGAAAACAACTACTTCACACTTCCAAATCAAGATGCTTCATATTCGCCTATATAAACAGACATTTAGGTTAAAAATAAGATGGCCACTCTTATCTTTATAAAAGTCACTATCTTTTGTCGTGGTTTGAAAGATCTCTCTATTGGCAAAATATTGCAAATTTTAAAGCGCATTGAATACAGGTTAGGGCCTCTTCAGACTATTTTAAAAAAAGAGTAGTAAAATTCTTTAAAAGAAAGGGAATCTGTTGATATTCTTACATATGAGTATGTGAATACAAAAGTTATAACCATATTAGGTATTTAATATATTACAGAGCTACATCTTATAATATTATAAATAAGAGCATTTACCCACTCTCTATATCTTAATTTAATTAATATGTAACATATAACATTCAAATTTAGAACTAGGAACTATAATGATACTGGACTTACACTTCTGGCTTTTAGGTGGTCTTTTTTGAATTTGGTGAAGATCAAAATTTATTAATTATCAATTATATTGCTTTATTTATTGGATAGATAAAAAAAATTATAATCAATTTCATTTTTAATAAGTACTTGTTAACTATAATGCATCACTATTAATAATTGTGTTGATTCATGTTTTCCACTCTGAAAAAGCAAGTCAAATTTTTTTAATATAAATTAAGATTCAAGTTTATTTTGGTTTTGGGATATTAAAACTTGGAACAATGAATGAGGAGTTTTTAATGAAAGGACTCTTGTAAACCTTATGATTATCAAAGTTTTCAGTTTAAAATTTGGATTTATATAACATCTTATATAGTTAAATATTGAATTAATAGAAAATGGTTAAATATTTTCATTCATAATAGAAGATATATGTGACTATGTTTTCACTTGGTTTATTATAACTACATTATGGTAGTTTTATTTTGTGCTAATTATTTTTTATTAATCTTTGAATGTGTATAATATTTAAATTGAATTATATCTTAAGTGTGTATATTCTATATATATATAATTTAACTGAAATACACAGGCTTATTATATACCTGTATCTATATATGTAACATATAGGGTACATGAGCACAGACTTTCACACGACCCACCACTCTTCACACTATCTCATAACACTGATATACTTGAACACATATATGTTGAAAAGATAAATAATCACCAATATACATATTCCATGCTAAACTAGCAATCATCAGTTGGTCCAGATTGCCATCTCCACACATATATGCTATAAGTGCTCAGATATATATTAAGATAGCCAGTCCTCATACTTTAATGGACAGATTTTAATCCATTCCACACTCCAACTCTCAACGGTCCATCCAATTGAAAATCTGATGATGGAATGCTCAAAGTCCAACCTGAGGCCGAGATTTTTGTCACGCCCATGTTGACCTAAGGTCAATCTAACCCCTCATGTACAGGACATAATCCATTTAATACATATACAAGGGATGGGCAGACATCTCTACTATGTAATAACTGAAACACACAGGCTTATTATATACCTGTGTCTATATATGTAAAATATAGGGTACATGTGCACAGACTGTCACACAACCTATCACTCTCCACACTAGCTCATAACAGTGATACACTTGAACACATATATGTTGAAAATATAAATAATCATCAATATACGTATTTCATACTAAATCAGCAATCAATTGGATGGACGGTTGAAGAGTTGGAGTGTGGAGTAGATTGAAACCTGTTCATTAAAGTATAAAGATTGACTATCTTAATATATATCGGATCACTTATAGCATATATGTGTGGAGATGGTAATCTGGACCAACTGATGATTGCTGGTTTAGCATGAAATACGTGTATTGGTGATTATTTATCTTTTCAACATATATGTGTTCAAGTGTATCAGTGTTATGAGATAGTGTGGAGAGTGGCGGGTTGTGTGAAAGTCTGTGCTCATGTACCCTATATATTATATATAATTTAAATGTATCTGTACAATATATATAATATTTATCACATCTTCTTGTCTATGTTCTTTCAGCAGTTGCAAAGAATAAGTCACTATGTGACTTTATGTAACGTTCAATATAACTGTTTAAATAGTTGAAGCTGTTATAATAAATAATACACCCTCTTACTTAGTATTCCATGATACAATAATAAGAAAGTGATTTTACTTTTTTATTTAGTTCTCTTTGTTTATAAAGAAAATTGTCTCGAATAACTAAGGCAGAAGGTGTAAATATTAATCATTCTAATTATTTATTGTAAGATATTTATTAAAAAGACTGATTCGGAATAGTTTGAAGCCTGTCCATTAAAGTATGAAGATTGGCTATCTTAATATAAAGCTGAGAACTGATTATATATGTGTGTGAGGATGGTAATCTAGACCAACTGATGATTGCTGGTTTAGCATAAAATACGTTTACTGGTGATTATTTATTTTTTCAACATGTGTGTGATCAGGTGGGTCAGCAATATGAGATGGCACTGAGAGTAGTGGGTCGTGTGAAAGTCTGAGTTCGAATCTCGCATATATTACATATATAAATGCAGGTTTAAGCCTGTACAATGTATTAATTAACAAAGTAAAAAAAAATCCTCATTTTAAATTTTGTAACAAACATTTAAATGATATATATTTTCATCAATTTTATTTGCTTTAGATTATGTCAATTGTCTTAAAAGGTAGCTTCTATAAAGGTTTTTTTCTGCTTTAATGCAAAACATCGAACATCGATACAAAAATATAAAAAGGTCGCCATAGATAATAAGCAATATATATAAATGTGCACATACGTGCATAATTTTAAAAAGAATATTGCTGTTATAAATAAAATATATAAATGTACACACACACGCATAATTAAAAAAATATATATTGCTATTATATATTACACAATCTTTAGTCATGAAAGAGTTATTTAGGGTATTAACCAGCAGAGTTTTTAAATAGTGATATTTTTAGTGATCTCTCAAGAACTGCTTAACCATTTAAAATGATGATGTTTTGTTTATAAGAACCATCTCAAAAACCTATTTTGCTTTTTATCAAGAAAAAATGATTACAAGTAAACTACAAAATTTAATTTTTTACAATTACCTACTTCAGACTGACTTGGGAACAAATAACATTCTAATCTAATGTAATAGTATTAAGTTCTGTTTGATTTTGAAAACAACATAGAAGAGTTGTGTTAAAAAGAAATCTAACTCTTTTCTGTTGGGAAAATCAAATTATCAGTATTTCTTTTTAAAATCAATTATTAAATTTTATATGAAAGCATGTTCAAAAGCAGCGTATATAATTTTTTTTTCGAAACATACATTTATTTATTTATCTTTTCGCAATAAAAAATAGATAAATAAATTTAATATGTATTTCTGAATATTAATCAAATGAAGTAGAAGGCAAATTATTATTAAATTAAAAATAGATATTTGTTTAAATTTTGACCTTTATGAGATAGATTGAGTGAATAAAGTTGCATAATTATTTTCAGGTTTGTTGGCTCCTAGAATTTATTTTAAGGTACTACGTATTTAAAATGAATTGTCAGCCAATAATTTAATCAATATTTTCATTCTGAATTTTATTTTATAAACCTTTGGATTGTTTTTTGATCATCATCAGTAGCTTATCATATTTAGAATAATAATAGATTTTAAACCTTGAGCATATATTGGAAAATGGTTCTTAAGATGCTACACATTATTACAAATAATTTGGAAGAGTTTACATACTTTGTATTTAGCGTGCATGTACCTTCCATGCTTATGATCTGGGAGTTTGAGTTCCAGCCAGATGAATCTTTAAAGCAATTTCAAGTCACAAACAAGCTTAGAATTTTTTTTTTATGTATGCAGTTTGTAGCTACTCTATTTAATCATCAAAAATTGGTCAGAAAATGGGTATCTAGTTATTCTTAGTTATAGAGTAATGATGCCAGGTTAATCTATGTTAGTATGTATACAGATATGCTGATTATAAAAATAAAAAATATACTATAGTATGATATCACTTTCATTGTTAAAGGAAGGCGGGATATCATTCTCCTATAGGCACTGAAATCATGGCTCTTAATGCATGCTTCACAATTGAAACATGCAAGTACACTAGATAGATCCATAAATAAATAGATACATAGACAAACAGATAGAGATAGATAAATGTATGATAGATAAACAGAAAGCCCATAGTTACATAGGCAGGTAGATATAGATTGTGTACTTTTAACATACATTTTACAATTCCCATGCATATGTATAACATTTCATTTTACTGATTATATCAAAGTAAATAGATACTTTTAAAAACATGTAAACTTTATATATTAAAAAAAAACCTGGAGTATAATGTAGAATTTAAAAAATCAGAACTTTTTATCATTAATAGATCATGCCATTTCTATATAGTTCACCATCAATTCTTGCTATTGATCACAAAGTTGGTGGCCGAGTGGTTAGCACAGCTGCCTTACAAGCAGTTGTTCCGGGTTCATTTCCTGGCTGATTCTTTGACACATGAAAAAAAAAAAGAGCAAATGACTTAGTCATGCTGTAAAAATTTGTTTTAATACCTATCACATAACTTGTTTACAGGTTTACTGTAAAATTAATGGCCAACGTGATTGCAGAATATGCAATCTTTTTATGGCGGAATGCAACCTTCAGTCATGTGTCTTAATCACATTTCGTAAATTAGGACCTGGTCATTTACATAAAAAATATCAAATTATACGTAAATCTCTTTTATTACAATATTACCTTTTATTGGTATCAAATGATTCAATAAATTAAATTTTTGGATACTTCTTTTTTAAAAAGATATTTGTATGATCAACTTTTATAATTATATATATATACTTAATATAAAGTAGAGTACTGCTTGTATTTATGTGTGGAGATAGTTATCTAGACCAACTGATGATTGCTGATTTAGCATGAAATACGTATATTGGTGATTATTTATCTTTTCAACATGTGTGTAATCAGGTGGGTCAGCAATATGAGTTGGCACTGAGAACAGTGGGTTGTGAAAATCTGAGTTCAAATCCTGCATATATTACATATATAAATGCATGTTTAAGCCTGTATAATGTATTTATAGATTTAAGTAACTTTTCAATTATCAATGTTGATTTATAAATATTATTTTAAATTGTTTGTTTTATGATTAGCATTTCTACTGTCATCTGCTTTTAAAAACATATGTACACATATGTATGTAATTAGAAAACTACTGACCATTTTTGCACCAATAAATAATAATAATCTGAGAGGTTATTGCTCACAAGTTCATAAAAAGTTTGAGCACTAGAACTAACAGTGATGGTCTTTGATCCATAGATTTTGATCTTCAGAATCCTTCACTATATTACTGCAACAAATAATATAAGTCACCATGTTCCAATGGAAACATAAATTAGTATCAACATTACAATTTATTTTTATTTTAAATACAAACATCTTCTTCTCAAATGTATGAAATGTTGTTTTCTAGTGTTAATTGTGTTTATATGTAATATAATGATATAATCAGTTTCTTGGTGTTAAGTGATGCTCAAGGAACAAATACAATAGTCTTAGCACAACATTTATTACAATAGACAAAATCTAATTATAGGAAATTTGAACACAGAATTTCAAGCTCCCTTCAGCTATCCACTCTATCTCATACAACCTATACACATGACCTCATAAATGTGAAAAAAATAACTGATCTCTAACATATGTATTTTATGCTGAGACAGAACTCGTCAATTACTCAAATTGTCTTCCATATATATATATAATCAGTACTCCTTTTATATTAAAATAACAAATCTTCAAACTTTAATGGATTGGCATCCATAGATGATAATCAATCCAGGAATCATTAACAGTGCAGTAATATTTTTAACTTTATCAAACTAATATATTTTTTTTATCTCAACTAAATTCAACCAAGAATTTTTAACTTTTTCTAGTAACACTAGAAATTATTGGTAGAGTTATGAAAAATTGCTTGTTTTACTGAGGGAAAGTCTCATTAATAGCTTTGGCCTATATAAAAGATATATTATTTTACTTACATAATCAGAATAATAATGATTGGATAAAAAAGTTGGCACACACTTAGGCTATCAATATTTTGAGAAAAGATAGTGTTGTGACTTTATGTTGATGTGAATATGTTTCAACAATTTTGAATTTATTTGAAATTTATGTATCAATGATCATACAAAATTTTTTTCACAGGTCACTTGCATCAAATAGGTATAATTACAACTAATATCACTTTGTAATTGCCCATTTACTTATGACATATTTTCTTTCCCATTATGTGCAAGTACCTCACCTCCTATATCTATTATATCTTCTAAATTGCGCAGAATTTTAAATGAAGAAGTGAGACATACAATTAAATGTATGAAGAAAGGAAAGGCTCCAGGTAATGATGGAATTATAATTGATATATTAAAAGAAGCAGATAAAGAAATAAAAAATTTTTTTAGCAAAGTTATATACCAAATGTCTAAATGATAAAGATGTACCGGATGATTGGAAGAATGCAGTATTAATATTAATATTTAAAAAAGGTGATAAAGAAGATATTAGAAATTACAGACCTATCAGCCTTTTATCAGTTTTATACAAAATTTTTATTAAGATAATTACAACTCATCTACAGAGAACATTGGATTTCCACCAACCAAGAGAAGAAGCTGGAATTAAAAGTGGTTTTAGTACAATAAATCATATCTAGGTATTGAGAGAAGTTAGAGAAAGGACAAATGAATATGAGTCGCCGTTATGCTTTGGATTTGTAGATTATGAAAAGGTATTTAATTCTATAAACATTTTTTCAGTGATTAAAGCATTGGATCATCAAGGTATAGATCCATGATATTGTCATATTTTAAAGAATATTTATAAAAATGCAACAGTAATGATTAGAATACTTAATGATACTAGAAAAGTCAACATTGAGAAGGGTGTATGTAAGACAGGGTGACTCCATATCTCCAAAACTTTTTAAAGCAGTTCTGCAAGAAATATTTTGTGGATTAAAATGGGAAGCTAAAGGAGTGAAAGTAAATGGACATTATTTAAGTCATTTAGATTTTGAAAATGATATAGTTGTTTTTGCAAATAATGCTTTAGAGCTGCAGAAAATGTTGCAGGAGTTATCAGATGAAAGTAGGACAAAAGATAAAAAGATTAAAGTAATGTTTAATGGATTTTCTCAAAATATGAAAATAAAGATTGATTATGATGAGTTAGAATAATGTTAACAGCTACAAATATCTTGGTCAGATTATTAATACAGATGGAAACATATTGTATAAAATTAATCATAGAATTAAACTTGGTTGGAGTGTTTTTGGTAGAAATAACTTTATGCTAAAAGGAAATATGCCTATGTGTTTGAAAAGGAAGGTTTTTAATAAATGTGTTTTACCCGTTCTTACTTATGGATCTGAGACTTGGACACTTAATAGAAGAGCAATACAGAGACTTCAGACTACTCAAAGAAGTATGGATAGATGCATGTTGGGAGTAACAAGAAGAGATTGAAAACACAATATATGGGTAAGAGAACAAACAGATGTTACTGACCTCATTGAAAAAATTAAAAGACTGAAGTGGAGTTGGGCTGGACATATTGCTAGAAAAGATGATAATAGATGGACAATTGAAATTTTAAACTGGATTCCAAGAGATTGTAAAAGACCCAGAAAGAGACCACATATGAGATGGATGGATGAAATAAGAAAGTGTGTAGGGGTCATGTGGAGAAGAGAAACTAAAGATCAGAGAAGATGGATTAAACTTGGAGAGATCTTTATCGTGCAGTGAATTGATAATGGTTGATGATGATGGTGATATATATAATACAAATAAAATGTCCGTTAATTAAAAAACTATTGTAATAACAATAAAAATAATTAATATAACAGTAATTAACTATTATATACAGTCTTTCAATTTGTAGAAGTACTTTGGGTTATTTCCTTAATCTGCCTCAACTGCCATTACATTCAAAATTTAATGGCAGTTGAGGCAAATCTTAAGAAAGTACTTCTGCAGATTGAAAGCCTGTATATAATAGTTAATTACTGTTATATTTATTATTTTTATTATATATATATATATATATATAAAAATATATAACTTTCAGTTCAGTATATATATATATATATATATATATATATATATATATATATAACTGAACTGAAAGTAACTGCATCTCTCCTGAGTTATGTAAGCATCAATCAACTGTGAAAAGATAGCTATCTATCCTTTACTTCTGTTGGTATTTAAATTTAGTTCATTGATTTTATTCTAAATAAGATAGTAAATTCCGATTGATAATTTAGTTTATGTACAGAATAAATATTCTGAAATCACTATCCATATATTAAGAGGATCAAGGCAGAACCCAAATTTTAACAACCTCCAAATATATAGTGAAATGTAATAGTGAGTTATGTAAACTGACATTTTATTTGATATTTGGAAGTTGTTAAAATTGGAGCTCTACCTTGATTCTCTGAATAGTTGAATAGTGATTTCAGATTATTTATTTTGTACATAAATTAAGATAACAGACAGAAAATACTCTTATTTAGAATAATGTCAATGAACTAATATTAAATACCAATAGAACTAAAGGATAGATTAGTATCATTTTAACTTGTTATAGTTGATTGATGTTCACATAACTCATTGTGAGGTGTAGTTAAATTATGGCTATTTATTATATATATATTGAATTAAATATTTCTATGGTTTATATAATAATGAATAAAAATGAGATAATATCCATGAAAATAGAGATAAACATTAACTTTTGTTGTTATTAAGAAATTATCAATTACCATTCATTGACAACTCCTGAGGCTAAGCAAGTTTTTCTAACTAAGTTACAATAGCTCTTTTGTTGGGGTTCTTTTGTTGAAGTTATGGCTACTTAATATATATATATATTATAATGATCAGGGTTGATCTTGAGTCTTACCATATCTGCCTTACAGGGCGCCACCAGGCCATTCAAACCTGGAAAATTTATATAGTAGGCAGATACTTAAGATCCAATTTTTTTTTATTATAGACCATTAGCCCCAGTCACTAGCTCATGGAGCAGAAGAGATAATGTATACTTTATTTTTAAAGAAACAAAGATAATAAAAAATAAGAATAAGCCACTGCCAGATTAACAATATATAGAAACATTTATTTTGCACATATATAAAATTTAGAATTATTTTAGTATAATGTTTACTTTATAATTTGATTTACATTTTAACTTTTGATTTTATAAGTTTGCACAGATGAATTTATTAATATTTTATTAGAGTGTCGAGTATGGATAAACTACATAGATTGCACTCGAAAAAGAAAATATTCTATATTCCTTATTTAACCATAGGCCATAAGTTCGCAATCAAACTAACCCCAATCTACCTGATATATCGATGTATTCAAGGCAGCATGAATATGACTGCACAAACCACACTGTCAGAAATATACATCTGAACAGCGTGGTTATTTAGAAAAAAAATATCCCTCATCCAGTACAGGAATGCTACATGTGTCTGGTGAGAAGAACAATACAAAAAAAACTCCATAAGAAGAGATTTTGGTCCTTTTTGCTGGCTTATGATCCCATTCCATAGGCTAAAAAGGTGATCCAAGGAGCAGAGAATACCATCTGCTTCCAATGGTCAGTAAGAAATGGGACTTATTTTGCTCAAGTGTGGCATATAATGTGATCCTACATGAAGTGGATCTTCATGCTATATTTATTAATTACACCAATGCATCCATTCCATTGACTCAATTTAACTGCAAAACAAATAACCTAAGATTTTCCCTCCCTTAAACTAACATAATTTATGAATCTATGCAGCCATTCATGCCTGACTTAAATTTAACATGATTTAATTAAAGTTTTAGCTTAATATGAAAAAAAAACAAAAACATGATAAACATTTAAAAGAATGGAAAAATTAAATTAATGGAAATGATTTTAAAACTACATATGATAAAAATAATTATTAATTATTTAATTTGGTCAGATAGGAATTTATATTTCTATTTAAATATTGGAAATATTTATACTTAATGTTCATGAATTATATATATATAGTTCTTATATATAATTCATCCATATATATATATATATATATATATATATATATATATATAGTTCTTACAGTTTAAAAGTCCATCCTTAATAGTTGCTTGTAATTGGGATCCAATGTTAATTCCCACAACATCCTGGGGGAGAATGGTATGCTGTTTGCCAGTCTATTGGTATTCATCCGGAGGTCCTTTGTGGTAGCTAGTATAGTTCTTTGCAGTACCCTGATGTCCTGGCATCCGCAATATAGGAAAATGATATTTCACTTCTTTTCTTTGGAAAAACTGAAGGGATTGAAAATGAATCTTTTCAATCCCTTCTCCTTCAACTCTCCCAGACTTAAACACATATAGCACACCTAATATTTTATTTCCAATTTTTTCCTTTTTATATTAAAATTGTGAATTAACTGGACATGATGTCATTATGATGATGATCCTTTCACTGTGGTCCATTTCCTGAGGAATTTTTTTATTGGCTATTCTGTTCTTATTGTTTTTCTCTCCTATCTGACCTTTAATTATAAATTTTGAGATGCCCAAGGGCTAGTTTACTTAAGACTAATTAAAAATAATAATTTCCATATTTTAGCCTTTTACACAATAGTAAGTAATTAAATTTTGTACATTCTTAAAGTAATATTTACTAAGGCTGTACCTTAGGAATAAGCATCTGAAAAATTCGAAGGTAGGGACCTCTACAGGTCTTAAACACAAGCTTAAAGATATATTTTTATCTTTAAATCTTTAAGTTTTTGTTAAAAATTTAGTTTTAAAATACTTTTTTAAAAATAAAGTTTTCTTTTAATAATTTTCCATCTGTGCATTTTTATATATACACCTGGGTCTCATTTATGCGGTAGATAGGTTCTTCAGAAAATGTGCACAAAAGAAATCGCACAAAAATAGACTTGACTTACCTTGAAAAATGGGGGATACGTACTGTAATTTTCCAAAAATCACATAAAAGCAAAAGCAACAACGTAAAATTACTTTAAAATTCACATAAAAAAATAAAAGAAAATATGACTAATAAAAAATTTCAAATTTGAAAAAAATTGATACAAGACAAACTTTTTTTACTTTTTTTATTAACTACAGTATTTAATTTTATTCAAAACAATATATTTTTATGCGTAATTTACATTTTTTTCATACATGTACGGTATTTTAATTATCGCTATTTAAGACATCAGATTCATCATGATGTGATGTGATGTGAGGTACTGTAGCTTCGCATTAAATGAAGTCAAGAGGAAATACAACTAAAATGTTTTCCAATCGCTGTTGATCCTTTTCATTTCGCTTAGCGATCTAAAATTGAAATTTTTGTTTCCAAAGAAATTCTTTTTCTTGGGTGTTTTTTTCTCTCCATTAGAGTAAACTAAAAGTTTAAAATAAAAATAAGAACTTAGATTTATGATAATAAAAAAACACAGATTCACCACTGTTGGGAAAAATTTATAAAACTAACAATTAAAAATTAAATTTTTATTTTTGTTTTTAATTTTTTAATTTTCAATTCCATTTAAAAATCAAATTTCATCATTTCACATCATGTTACATAATTTTTAAATTATTAATTACAATTAAAAATCATATTTTAATTGTCAAATTTAATTGTGCTCACTGCTGTTACTCACCTTTTAAAAATAAACTTGCGGACACTAAATGTTTAATTGATTACATACTCTTTTTATAAAAAGCAAAAATAGAATGTGATTTAAAATGCAAAAACAACAACATACATAGTATTTTTCATCTATAACATTTGAACAGATTTACATTATAGTCTTGTAAAATTTAATGGGTGTATATAAAATGGGGAAATTCTGATTTTAAGTGAATTATGAACTTCTTTATTGCATAAAATCTATTACAATACTATTATAATGTGCTAAAAATATTGAAATTATTAGATGGAAGTCGAACTCCGATAAGGCGCTATTACTTTAATTATGATGTGAGTGCACAAAATTTATAATATTTAAAGTAATAGCACATTATTGGAGCTCAACTTCTGATCTAATAATTTTATCACATAAAAGAAAACTACATACAAAGATATTAAAAAGAAACATGAATTGCATAACTTCAAAATTGCATTAAATAAATCCGCATAAAATGAGACCTGGGGGTATACGAGTTTAGGTGACTTTTAATTTTTAATTCTTAAAAAAAAAAGTTTTTATTTGCAAACTTTTTATTTTTAAATTCTAATTTTATTTAAAATAATGTAACAGCATGTGTGCCCATTACATATCAGTAAACTTGCATAAACAAAAAAAAAATTTACTTAGGGTTAGTAATTAAGGTACACGATTAATGACATCAATTTACAAAGACATTCGGTTAGTAATTTTATAAAAAGAGATTACATACACGCACAAAAAAATGTTGACTATCATTTTCCTATGAACCATCTATGCTTACACCTCCCCCCCCCAAGAGTTCCCTTTTCTCTACATTTCATTCTAACACTCGGCTGACAAGCAAATTATTTATTTAGGAAGGTTGCCTACATTTTAAGAAATAATGAGTTTATACATGTATATTGGCAGCACAATTATATATACCACCAACTTATTTATGATTAATTGAAATGCTTAAGTAGGGTTACACTGAGGTAGATTCCCAAAAGACACTCATCGTGAGGCACCACTTTTACAATCTTAAACTTACATGGCTGTGTGCACCTATACACATTAAAGCATAATATATAGGGTATATGAGCACAGACTTTCACTGCACCCACCACTCTCCACTCTATCTTATAACACTGATATACTTGAACACATATATGTTGAAAAGATAAATAATCACCAATAGACAGGTATATAATAAGCCCGTGTTTCAATTATTAAAGCATAATATATATATATTTAAAAAAACTTATATTAATTGCAAACTTTTGACTTTTTCTTTTTTTCTTTTTAAAAAATTACAATTTAAAATTATTAATACATTTTCTTTCTCTTGTTTAATATATGTGCTCTTTCTTTCTGGAAGTGCTTTTATAAGATTTAAAGTATATGGCTTTATGTAATTAGATAAAAATATTTCATTTAAAAAAAAATTTTCTCAGGGTACTCGTGGTTTATTATACATTGTGCCACATTGGGAGTCCAATTATAATGGTCAGGTGGATCTTGAGTCTTGCCATACAAGGGCCCCACCAGGCCATTCGAACCTGGAAAATTTATATAGTAGGCAGATACTTAAGTTAAGATCCAGTGTTAATTCCTGCAGCATTCTGGGGGAGAACGGTATGCTGTTTGCCATTCTATTGGTATTCATCACTGTTACAATATATATATATATAACTTCTCTATATCATGTGTTAAAATACAGAATATTATAGATTCTTCACCTTAACAGTTATTATCTACATATGTTATTTAAAAATCCTTTAACAAAAATAAAAAAAACTATGAAGAAGCTACTTTCATATTTACATAAGATGAACATGTAACTATATAGAAATATACAATTGCCACACACACAAAAATAAATCTTATTAATGATAAATGAGTGAACTTATGTTGCAATATGAACTCTCTGTAAATGAAATTATTTTTTTAATGTAAGGCAGAACTGTTTCTGGTAAAAATCAATCGCATAAACTGATATATTACTAGAAATAAGACTCAGTATATACATAATGTACAATATAATATAACTAAACTTAAATCACTAGTATAAGTTGTATTCAAGCACTAACCATATATCATAATCTATCATTCAATTTATTTTTTTAACTATAGTTGAGTTGAAAAAAGTATATTTTTCTCTATTGAATAAAACCATTACATTTTGAATAAAATAAAAAAAAATTCAATTGTCAGCTATAATAATTATAACTATTGAAGAAATAAACTTAAAGCTATTTGAGATACAATACCACAGCATAAAATTCAATTAAACTATTCCCATCAAATAATAAAAGCCAAAAGAGGTACTCTTGCATCACAATGCTGTGTGAATAGACTTTAAAACACATCTGCACTAATCTATTAATCATAGCTGGTATATATTTTTAAGCATATTTTGTCAGATAAGTTGCATATATTTTATAAGCAATATTGGAATTATTTATTTAATTATATTATCAAGTAATTTAGACCGAAACAAGAAATTTTCCAAAGATCCCATTTTAGATGCATTAATATTTGAAATATAAAATAATCCAACCACTAATAGCAAAAGTCTAATACAAACAATCTTTACATTGCAATTTGGGATGTGTATCTAGATGTTTACATATATTGCTGATGTTATCATTTCCCAGAACAAATCTGTTAGAAGTTCTGTTATATAATCTAGTGCAAAAATTGGCAAAAAGGTAAAAATTCTGTATACATTAATCCCACTTATAGCAATTTTAGAAATCACAATGAATTTATTAAAAATAAATTTAATTAAAAACTTAAATAAAATTGTAGCTGACAATATTGAAAAAAGAATCAAAAGACTCCGACAATACAGTCTGAAATTAGGTGATTCAATAATCAGCCTAAACCTTTGTTGCATAGATTTATGCCAGTTTTATTATGCCAAACATATTTTTATGTTTGAGCAATAATAAAGTTTTACAATGTAATCCTCTTACCCATATGCCCCCCACCCCTATTTTCATAATCATAATACTCTTTTATGAATGAACTTTTCACATTTTTCAAATGCTTGCAAGATAATATAACTCACATATAATGGGAAAAAATACAAAATAAGAATATCAAATCCAATATACATATAAATTTTGGTGCATGGGTTTTTCAATTGCTACACCTTGAAAATAATGTTGAAGTATCATGCCATTTGTTTACATAAAGCCCATTTTTAAAAAATGGCACCCAATAATTTCTACTTAAGTTTTCTATATGATGTCTTCTGGGAAGAAGATAAAACAATAAATCAATTTGTGGTATTATATAATATACACCTGGGTCTCATTTTACGTGATAGATAGGTTCCTCAGAAAACACGCGCAAACGAAATCACACAAAAATAGATGTAACTTACCTTGAAAAAGGGGGAATACAGACTGTGATTTTTCAAAAATTGTGTAAAAGCAAAGCACCAATGTAAAATTACTTTAAAATTCGCGCAAAAAAAAATAAGGAAATAAAATATGACTAATAAAAAATTTCAAATTTGAAAAAAATTGATACAAGACAAACTTTTTTTTAACTATAATATTTAATTTTATTCAAAACAATATATTTTTATGCATAATTTACAGTAATTTACATTTTTTATACACGTTTTAATTATTATCGCTATTTGCCGATAAACAGGTTCGTTTGCAAACTGGTAAAAAATCAGATTCTTCACAAGAGGAAATACAACTAGCACCAGCATCACTCTCATGTTGTGTTAATGGTTTTCTGGTAACTACATAATTAGTAATTAATCTAACAACTAAAAATTAAATTCTTATTTTTGTCTTTAATTTTTTAATTTTCAATTTTAATTGTGCCCACTGCTATTACTCATCTTTTAAAAATAAACTTGCGGACACTAAATGATTAATAATTATGTTCTTTTTTAAAAAGCAAAAACAGAATGTGATTTAAAATGCAAAATTAACACACACAATATTTGAACAAATTTACATTATAATCTTGTAAAATTTAATGTGTGTATACATAAAATGTGGAAATCATGATTTTAATTTCATTATTGCATAAAATCTTACTATTATAAAGCACTGAAAATATTGAAATTACTAAGATGAAAGTCAAATTCCAATAATGTGCTATTACTTTCAATATGATGTAAGTGCGTGAAATTTATTATTTAAAGTAATAGTGCATTATCGAAGTTCGACTTCCAGAGAAACATGAATCATGTAACTTCAAAATCACGTTAAATAAATCTGCGTAAAAAGAGACCCAGGTGTATTCCACAAATAAAGTAGTAAGCTTATTATAGGTATTAAAAATAATTTTATATCTGTTTTTAATTCATTTTACATTACAATTCTTAAATATTAGAAAATAAGATCATATAATAAAACCTAAGAATTATACTTTGAAAACTTTTGTGACAGTTTTATGTAAATATATGTTTTGTAAATAATAATTAACTCTCAAAATAGAGATCTGTTAAATCTTATGAATTACAAAATCTGGATTATAAATAATTAAACGTAATTCTATAAATACTTTTACCTCTTTTTCTGTATTAATTATAATAAATTAATAAATCTTTGAACATTTAAAAAACAGAAAAGGCTTTTCATTAGTTTAAATATCTTTATTCTAGTTTAGTGCTTTCTATATTTCCAATGTCATAATGTTATCTTTATGAATTAATTTAGCTAAAATCTAATATTATCTGTATTTGTTTATTGTCTATTGAATTTGCATAAAATTGAATATATATATATATTCAAATTTATGTAAAAGATGTTAGAGAGACCATTTTTTGGATAGAGAGATGTTAATTTCTTTTTTATTTAATATGTATGCACTGAAAGAAACAACCGAAAGAGAAATATTAAAGACACATAGACTATAGCCAAAGACAAATACACATTAAATAAAAAGAAGCTAACATCCCTATATCCAAAAAATGATCTCTCTAACATCTTTTACATATAAAAAAAACATTTAATTTTATGCAAATCCAACAAACAATAAACAAATAAAGATAATATTAAATTTTAACTAAATTAATTAATAAAGTTATGATTATGATACTGGAAGTATTGAAAGTACTAAGCTAGAATAAATATATTTAAACCAATGAAAGCTTTTTATGTTTTTTAAATGTTCAAACATTTATTAATTTATTACATATAATTATATGTAAGTATAGGGGATTTGAACTCATATTTTCAAGCACCCTTCAACTATCCACACTATCTCATATAACTGATACACATGACCACACACATGTAGAAAAGATAAATAATCACCAATATCTGTATTTCATGCTAAACCAGCACTCATCAGTTGGTCCAGATTATCATCTCCCACACACATATATAATCAGTGCTCAGTTTATATTAAGATAGCAAATCTTCATACTTTAATGGACATGCTTCAATCTATTCCAACCTCCAACTTTTCATCCATCCATATCATTGAAAATCTGATGATGAGAACCCAAATCCCATGCTGATGCCAATATTATTACCATGCTCATGTTGGCCTCAAGTCATTCTGATCCCTCATGTTTAGGACTATCCATTTAAATACATAGAAAATGGATGGGCAGGATACAAGCTTGGTGTGTAAATATTTGAAAATCAGGCACTCTTCACAAACATGGAAGCTTAATTGTAAGTATAGGGGATTTGAACTCAGATTTTCAAGCACCCTTCAACTATCCACATTATCTCATACAACTGATACACATAACCACACACATGTAGAAAATATAAATAATCACCAATATCTATATTTTGTGCTAAACCAGCACTCATCAGTTGGTCCAGATTATCACCTCCCACACACATATATAATCAGTGCTCAGTTTATATTAAGATAGAAAATCTTCATACTTTAATGGACAGGCTTCAATCCACTTCACCTTTCAACTTTTCAGCCATCCATATCATATTATATGGTAAGTTATCTTTGGTAAATACCTCTAAAAAAGCATAATTATTCTAATACACCAAAAATTGCATTGATCCAAAATTAAAGCATCTAATCAATTATGTTTCTAAAGGATATCTCTTTTTTTGGTTCTACAGAAAATATTTTAAAAATAAACTCTGCAACTGAATGAAAATATTGATTATAGAATGTGAAATAGCTAACTGTTAACATGAAGAATTGTAGTGAATTTCTATCATCTATAAGAAAATTCAAGGCTCATTAGGACAATTAATAAATGGGTACAAAAAAATGAAATGTTTTAAAGAATAAGAAAATAGACTGTTTCTTTATTATTGTAGTTACACTGAGGATTGGAAAAAAAATACTTTACTATGTAAAATATAAAATATTAAACTTCTAAATACAGTTTACTCTTCTTTTATATACCTATAACCAAAATTATTAAATTTTAAATTGCATAAATAGTTTTACAATATCTCAAAATTGATAACATTTTTTCCATAAAAGAAATATCTTTTTAATATTTGCTATTCTTATCAAGTCTTTTTTTTTCTCATGTGTCATAGCATCAGCCAGGAAGCGAACCTGCTAACCTGGGACAACTACTTGGAAAGCAGCTGTTGCCAATGCTTAATTCTGTTCAGCAATTTTTATCTTGTAATTATTCAAGTTATCCATAAAAAGAGATAATTTTAACCAATATTATTCATAGACATAATTATGGATTTATTATAATGTAATAATCACTTTTATGGATATGCAAATGTTTAATGGCACCAAGGTCTTTTGGGTCAAAATGCAATCTGGTATTTTATTAATTAATATTTAAATGCATGGGATAGAATACTATTACAATAACTTTTGAATCAAGGGTTCTCTGTGCATAATTTTTTTTATTATATTAAGTGTTTCATATGTATATGCTGTTGTACAAAGTCTTTTCTGTCACATATAAAAAAATTTAAATAATTTATTGCTCAAGAATTTATAAGAAATTTGATTATTAGAAGCGACAGAACTGAATATCAATTCATGGATCTTGAACCCCAGATTCTGCTCTAAACCAGGGCATTCCCATATATATATATGTGTGTGTGTGTGTGTGTGTGCGCGTGTGTGCGTGTGTGTGTGTGTAAATGAAATATTCTCAATCCAAAGCACAAGACAAAACTTTTTTGAGAAAAGAAGGCGCCAGCTTCTCTTATCTCACTTTTTTTTTTATAGAGACATGTCTCATTTACTTTGGAAAGAAGGCATGAATATTTTTAATCAATTATATTACTTTTAAACTATTTCTTAAATAGATTTATATTATTTTAATTGACATTGGTGAATACACATTGTCAATACCAACTCAAATAGTGAGATGTGTAAATATAAGACATTCTTAGTGATTAATATTATGTAATACATCGAGATTAATACTCAAACTATTGGTTTATTAAGTAAATGAAATACTCTCAATCTAAAATGCTCTCAATCAAAAAGGTTTATCTTATGATTTGGCCTGAGAATATTTTATTTATTTAATAAATCACTAGTTTGAGTATTAATCTCAATGCATTACATAATAGGCACTGGGAATGTCTTATATTTATGTGTGTATGTGATTATATTTTTATAATCTGCCATTATAATTATTAATATATGATTTTTTTCTGCAGTATAGGCTTTTTCATACTTGCAATCCAATCTGTAATATATAGGGGTTTGAACTCAGACTTTCACATGACCCTCAACTATCCATGCTATCTCATATTGCCAACACACTTGATCAAACATGTGTTGAAAAGATAAATAATCACCTCTTTTTGACATGTGTGTGATCACATGTGTTAGCAATATGAGATATTGTGGATAGTTGAGGGTCATGTAAAAGTCTGAGTTCAAACCCTCTATATATTATATAATTATTAATGTAAAAGAAATACAAATCAGAGTTTAAATTTAGTAAAATTTATTGCACTAAGTATACTTTCAATGCTTCTGCATCATATTCGTGACTAATCTGCTGAGAACATTAATTTTTTGCTGATTTGAATGCTATTTGATTTTTGGTTCATTATATAACTATTTTGCATAATAAAACACACCTCTTTTATTTTACATTAGTGATCATTTCTCTCTTCATTATATATACACACATATGCAAATAATTTTATTATATTATTATGATGGTAAATATTTATCAGCAAATGAAAGAACAGTGGTAGAGAATATTTTGAATCAAGAATACTGTGTTTGATAATATTGTGTGGTTTCAATATTTTAAAATTGGTATACATTACCTTTAGATGGCCGAAACATACATGCTCTGGCAAAATAATTTTGAACACTTTTTCCCCCAATTTTGTTACTTTTTCTGTAATTGTAAAAATGATACTTTGACAACATCTGTAGTTTTTAATATTTTAAATACAAGTATATATTACATACCTGGAGTGAATGGATGAAAGGAGCTTGAAAGTCTGTTCAAATCCCCTATATTATATATAATATCTGTAATTGTAAACTTGGTTCGGTTCTTTGACAATATCTGTAGTTGTAAAGTTGATACTTTGACAAAATAATTATATGTATGCTATCTAGTGTTTGAAATCCATTCAGAGAACTCAAATAAAAATCGCATTAATTCTCGATTAACTGCAATAAGGATATGGCAGGCATAAATCATGTAACACTTTTTATGCCAGTAAATGAAATGTTAGATCTTCTAGCTATTCATGCAGAATCTTGGCATTCATGGCAGTTGATGGAGGAACTTTAGTCTCTGGAATTGGCAATAAGATGGTTAGCAAGGAGATGGTTGCTAAAGAACAATCTCCTATGTCCGCATTATAATGAACAGTGTTTACTGATGAGATATACTGAAAGTGCATATGGTGTTTGATGTCAATGCAGATTACATAGATGCATGCAAAATGTAAGCTGAAATGGCAATTTGGTACCAGAAATGCCTTATTTTTGTCTTATCTGCAGGAATTTTCATTTAGGACTCTTTCCAATAGAGACACCATTTTTGTGGAAGTTATTATATGTATTGCTGAGAACTATGCTTTGTAGTTTGAAATTATTCTGCCAGAGGGTATATGACCCGTTAAAGGTAATAATATTAACCATATAATTCTATAATTAAAACACTTCCTCTTTTCTTTACAAAAACTTTATTTGTTGTATATATATCCACTTGTTCCAACGTTTCAACTATTTTTAGTCATTTTCAAGAGAGGCAAATCCTTGAAAATGACTATAAAGTAAAAATAGTTAAAACGTTGGAACAAGTGGATATATATATATATACAACAAATAAAGTTTTTGTAAAGAAAAGAGGAAGTGTTTTAATTATAGAATTATATGGTTATATGTAATGTATATTTTGAAAAGAAAAAAGGATTGAGTGGTGATTAGAAACAGAAATAAATGGATTTGTAATAATATTAACTTTAAAATTTATATTAATTTGAAATATAATTTTAGCTAATTTTATAAAAATAAAATGAAATAATCTTATTTTTTTTTTTTTTTTTTTTAAGAAATATAAAAATGTATTTGAAAAATCTTTTTGAAATGTCACCCATGTTGTATTAATATTTATTTTGATAAAAACAATATATCCAAAACGAAATTATAGCATTATTTTCTATATCAACAATTTAACTCATACATATATATATAAACATGCTGGTGAGATTAATTTTGTTTGTAGTTATATGTTGGGCTATTTTCAGCATATAGTCTAATTGTTAAATGTTTTCTAGAAAAAATCAAATTTGATTAACTTTGAAATGTGTGGGCGGACAGCATTTCAGATTAGGATTATGTTAAATTGGTTAATTAATAGCATTCAAAGAAGTCTGTGTAGCGATTAGTGTTCTTGCTTTTTTTTATGTTAGAAAAATATGTTTGTAAAACTAAAAGTAGTGAAAAAAGTACTTAGTTTTAAATTATTGCAAAAATCTTTGTTATAAACTTGAAGTCTTTCTCATATATATTTCTGCTTAAAATATGCTCATATTGTTGTTTAACCGCGTAATAACTTATAAATTTATCTTTCTTATTGTATTGCCAAATCCTTATAATATTAACATAATTTACTTTTGCTTCATATAATTACAACTCACTATTGACAGTTTCGATTGCTCCAGCAATCTTCTTCAGAACTATAACTTCTATACTTATATTTTCAAATTTTAACTGCTTGGTTATAATTTGAAATATAAGTAGAAGTTATCATTCAAAAGAAGATTGCTGGGGTAATACAAACCATCAATAGTGGGTTGTAATTATATGAAGCATTGTAAAAGTAATAAAGAAAGTAAATGATATTAGTATTACATAATAACTTCTTGCCAGAGAATAATGGTATGTTTGTGTTGAGCCTATCTTAATAAGTCATGGATATTAGTAAAATATTCACCAAAGCAATCTTGGATATAATTCACATTTACAAATAGTATAGTTCTCACAGTGATTTTTTGCTAATGTGATCTTAGCAAATTCTTATACTCAAATTTGTGAATCAGATATCTCTTAGCATACAAACTTTATATTTTATATAATATTTTGTATTTTTTTTATCATTATGTTGATTACTCTCTTCTAACATGATCTATTGTTATATATGTAAATAAATATTTCATTTTGTCACACAATGATATAATATTTTTTTTCCTTTTTTCATGTGTCAAAGCATCGGCCAGGAAGCAAACCTGGGACAACTGCTTGTAGGGCAGCTGTGCTAACCACTCGGCCACCAATACTTTTTCCTTTCAAAATTGCATTTTTCAGAATTGCCTAATTCAATAGTCATGAATCTATTTAAGTGCATGTGTCAAAAATTTACAAATAATATTTACTGAATTACTGACTTGGTGAGCAATTTTTTAGTAGGGGAAAAATTAATAGGAAATTAATTATTACAGAATTTTATTAAAATAATTTTAATAATGTGGATAGAATTGCACAAAGATTAATTGCCATAAACATAAATTTTGGATAAAATGTTTGTGGCTATACACTAAATGTTAAATGCTTTATATCATATTTTATTACTTTTAATAGTACATATACCAAGCTAAATTCACCAGTCACTCTTTGTCTTGTATAAAATTATTTTTTGAAAATAATAATTCACATACATAAATAGAAGAATAATAATATTGTAGCTGTCATTAGTGTTTTTGAAAAACTGAAAGTTCCAGAAAAATGTTAATGCCTTTTTACAGTATTTTTTTATTACATTCAATAACTTTCAATCATGTCCAAATCATTTCTCAAATCATCAAGTTTGTTTTCATATAGAACTGAATTAAAAATCATTTGATATTGCAAATTCTATATTATTCAAATTCATCCAATCAAGAGTTTTTAAATTGTGAGTACCAATCGTGATTTTTCTTCAAATTGCCTGAACTGTGAAAATCTTAAAAACTTTGTTAATCATCAATGGAATCACAGTAGAAAACTCTTGCACCGGTTTATCCTGATTTAATTTCTTGTTAGATTTTATATCTGTTACCAACTTTTCTGCATTTGGCAAATATTTAGATATTTAAAATAACATTATGATTAAAAAAATTTAACTCAGCTTCAAATGCTTTGATTAAATTAAACATAATAATTATTTTATTAACACCTTGCAGTTTAATAAATTCATTTAAGTGGAAGCACAACTCAGTAAAAAACCTTACTTTTAACAGCTGTCCAATATCCATTAATCAACTGTATTGTTCAATGATATTTTCAGTATATAAAAAAAGCTCTAATTTTTTCTAAACAACAAATCTTTCAAGAATTTTTTCACAAGTTAACCAATGGACATTATTGTACATAAGTGAATTATTGTATGATGAGTTTATCTTATTAAAGAATTTTCATTTATAAGAGATGCATGCCTCCAAGAAAACAGAATCTTTCTCTGGTAAGTGAATTAAGACTTTGCTGCTAGATGCCTTTTGCATGGATCCACTTGCATCATTATTCCAACTAGTATAAATAATGGTGCCACATAGCAAACTTTTTGGTTAAGGTTGCATCTCACTTATGTGTTGATTTCTGTGATGGCTGAAAAGTTGGAACAAAGTGAAATTCTGTTTTTTATTAGAGAAAAAGGAGAAGAAATAATTGTAATGCTTTAAATAGCTTAAAAACAAGCTCAGGGGAAAACACAGGTTTATAAGTGGTTTAATGGAAGATTTTAAATATACCACATCTCAGAAAAATGCTAGTGAGTGTAATCCAATATCAAGAGGGTGATTTTTTATACAAATGGCATTGTCACTGAGAATTTATTTTTAATGGTCAGGCATTTTACCTGAAAATTCTGAAACATTTATGTGATGCAGTGAAATGAAAACTTCCTGATTTGTGGTAAAGTAGGGCATGCATGTTTCTCCACAATAACACACCAATGCAACAAACCTTCAGTATGAAATTATTGATCAAAATTAACAAGATTCAGCTTATCCGTCAGCTATAAAAATATTGTGCGGACTTGAAAATGATGAAAAATGATGAAGAAATTAATCACTTTACATGAACTTTAGGACTGTTTTGGAAAGTGGAAAATATATTTTGAAGGGAATTCAATTTGTAGCATCTAAAAATAAATACATACGTTTTTATTACAAAATTCTGAGGTTTTTTTTTTTTGGGGGGGGACGACACATAATGGATGAAATTAATCATAGAATTAAACTTGGTTGGAGTGCTTTTGGTAGAAATAACTTGATTAATAATCTGACCAAGGTATTAGTAATTGGTAACTTCTTCTAACTCATCATAATCAATCTTTATTTTCATATTTTGATAAAATCCATATATATATATTATTTGATTTCTAATTTAAAATGAGAAAATGTATTTTTTTTTAAAAAAAAAAATTATGTTATTTTCTTTTTACTTTTTAGTCAGTGATAATCTAAAAAAATACCTTGTTGATTTTAAAAAATGTACAAATTAATTTACCTGGAGGGAACCTGGTACCATCAGTCTGCCATGTTACCCAAGTTCTGTAAAATTATTTATAGTAGTTTGTTCAATGTGAGTACAAAAACAAAATATTTATCCGTTTCTAAATGTTAAAATTGTGTGTAGGTTAAATGTTAATTTTTAATTTTAAAAATAACAAACTTTAAGTGAAAAAAACATGATCAATAGAAAGCTAATAATGGATTTCATTCTACAAACCTTGTTTGTAAGAAAATACAATAGAGGGCTAAAAGTTAATATATATAAATTCCATATTTTGTCACTAATGGAGAGATCTAGGAATGCCCAAATTTGATTTCACCAGGATGGAGAAATTCAATGACTACCTGCACCAAAGACACCATGAATGATCAATGCATCCAATGCCAGACAACTTAGCCTGGAAGAAAATTGGTAATATTTCTTGGTACAAATCTATTTTAAAAACTTATAATATTTAAATGAAGCTAGCTACAATCAACATTCATTAAATTATAAATTCTCAATTACTTAAAATTCTATTTTCTATTCTAATTATTTTATTTCATTCCTAAATTCATATGTTATGATATGCCATAATTTCAAAGCAAAGAATAATTAATGTAGTATTACAGTATTCTCACTATCCACCATTTTTCATTTTAATTCTTCATGCTGTTAGTTAGACATCAATTTTTGTTTTTGTATTTTACAGCTACTTTTATTTTTTAAATAGCTATGAGCTCATTGTTATCTATATTTAATTACTTAATAAGCATTAATCTGTTATTATGGTTTGTGAATTATTATACTCTTCATCGTTATATGTACTGCATTAGCACCATCAATTTGGCCTTGTTAATTTTTTTTAAAATTTATTATGTTTTTGTTTAATTTCATAGGTTTTTATTAGTTTTTTTCTTTTATTTCATAGGCTTTTGAAAATAGCATTCATGATTTTTTTGGTTTTGTAATTTGCATTTTACTTATTCTTGATAAAATTCTTTATGGGGGTGTGTGTGTGTTTTATATATTAGACCAATTTCTGTTTTTGTAATTTGAATTTTATAGCACTTCGATTTCTTTTTGATTTGTATTTTAGAAGGATTTGTTCGATTTTTAATTTTTCAATTTGTTTCCCTTAGGCGTTTTAAGGTTCTCATCTCTTGCCTCAGGCATTTTAATTTTACATAGATTTCAGTCATTTTTGCATTTTAATTTTTTTGTGATTTTTGTGTTTGTAATTTTTCCATTCTTGCCTTGGGCATTTTAATTTTACATCAATTTCAGTGATATTTGCATTTTAATTTTTTTGCGATTTATGTGTTTTTAATTTTTCCATCTCTTGCCTCAGGCATTTTAATTTTACATCGATTTCAGTGATTTTTATATTTTAATTTTTTTGCAATTTTTTCATTTTTAATTTTTCCATTTCTTGCCTCAGGTGTTTTAATTTTACATCAATTTCAGTGATTTTTGCATTTTAATTTTCCATTGATTTCAGCGATTTTTGTGTTTTAGTTTTCCATCAATTCCAGTGACTTTTGGATAGAAATCTACCACTTGCAGGATTCTTGATGGTTTTTGATGGTACTGCAGCATCACCTAGTGGCCACGGTACACATAACCGCCAACTACCATTTATTATTTTTAATAATGCTAATATTAAACATTAAAAAATAGTCCCTATTTTATTGGTGTTAATGTAATAATAACACTATGCAATAAAAAATATATTTTCAAACTTTCTGAATCTAACATGCTAACATAGAATATAAATTACTAAGTTAAATATCACAATAAATGCAACATTATAGAATGGTCTTTTTTCGATGAATTGTTTTTCCAAAAAATTATAGTTATCTATCTGATCAATAAACATCCTTTTTCTGCAAAGGAGTTTTATTAAAGTTAGATAACTCCTTAGATACAAACACTATTTATATTCAATGTTTTAAACTCCACAATAAACAATTTGTTTACACTTTATGTTCTTTTATTTAAAAAATAAAGTATGTTTTTATTACTACCATTATCAATTATTTTACCATCATTAACAATATTAGTATTCTGACTTTTTAAAATTAACAATATATTATATGTTGCAACCTAGTTGGATTTTATGTGTAGGAAATTTTGAAATCATTCATTTTAAGATTTTACACCTTTGTGCTGATGGTGGCATACTCAAAAGTAACCAGAATTTTATAATAAAAAATTACTTATTTTTAAGTGGTATAAATTTAATCTCTTTCAAATTACTATTCATTTGATGCAATACACCAGTCTAAATGTGTTTTTCATTCTTCAAAACAGTTCAGAAATAGTTGCAAAGTGTTGCTTTTTAATGTCTCTGACATTTTTTTCCCCATCACTTCCAAATCCACAAAAAATGAGGCATTTTTTTATTCAAGAGACTTTAAAAAATCATGCAAAGTGAGATTGAGTATATATGGCTGATAGATAAGCTGGATTGTGCTAAATTTAATTAAGAAGTGTTTCACACTTAAACATTTGAGAGATGACACTACTGGGGTGTATTTTGCACCACATCACATAAATGTTTTAGAACTTGCAGATAAAATGTGTGACTGTAATGAACTAAATCTGAGAGAAAGTCCATTTGCACAAAAAAATCAGCATTAATTCTAACATTTCAGTAATTATTAAAAAATTGACAAATTATGAGAAATGGACTTTAGAAAAAATTGTGTTACATAAACCCACAACTTCACATGGTAATGTCAATTGGCAGATTGATGCAGAAGAGTCCTTGCAAGAAGTATGTAAAACGGAAGCATATACTATAACATGCCTGCAAATCAGAAAACGATTTTGGTTATTTGTGGATCCCCCTTTGTATATTTAATTTGATGATTATTTACTTCTCTTCTTATTTAAATATAATTTTATATTTAAACTGCATTTTGCAAACCAAAAAAAGGTTGAGGTAGATTTACTGTGTATGTAATTAAAGAATGAAAAAATGGTTACACAAATATGGAATCTCATTATTACATATGATGCAAAAAAATTACTAATAGTACCACAGGGTTCAAGGTAAATACTCTCTATAAAAATCTAATTAAAAAAATATTGAGAAAAAAATAGAAAAGGCTGTTTGTACCAAAAACAGCATTTAATTTTTGAGAATCTGTCATTATAATCAATGAGATTGAATGGAATATTCTTGAAAGAGCATTTATTGTTTATATGCAGTAAACCTTCACCTTAATTTAAGATATGGTCATAAAATAAATGCTACAAAAAATACTAAACCTTTAAATTACGTTAAAGATCCAAAAAGAAGACAAATATATAAAACATTTTATATTAAGCAACCTTAAATAATTGTATAAACATTTGTAAAACTTCAATAAATCTAATTAACAACTAGTCAATTAAAAATGAATGGATATATATATGTGTGTGTGCGCATGTGTGTGTAATGTACAAATCAATATACATACATATCAAAATACAGTAAAATTCACATAAATTATATTATTTTTAGAAGTACTTTCAACTATACATCTTGTAGTCTTTATCAACTATATAACATTGAATAATCAAAACGAGACAACCTTTCACAATACCCATAGTTCAATTCAGATTTCCCACAATTCTGTTATTTTAACATTTAATTTATTACATATATATATAGTTGCATAGTGTATGTAACATTTATTATGTATATTGTCATGTTATATAGTCAATTCTTTGAAGTTATATTGAATCTATCTAAAAAAAAAACTATTCTGTTTTACTGACATTTTATTTTGTTATTATTGTTATTTTATTTTCATTATATAACACTGGGTGGTATTGTATCTGTGTAATTGGTTAATGTTAAAATAGATGCTCACCAAAAAAGATTTTTGTGTGTAATTATTATAATACATATATAAAGCTGTTGTATATGATTTTTTAGTATTTATTATGAATGTATACATAATCAAATACAACGGTTTTAAAACATATATAATTGTCAGTTTTGGTTAATTAAGCAAGCATTAATAATACACTTTTCTACACCTTAATACTTATTAGATGATTATGTCAATGCAAAATCGAATTTGCATTAGTTGTCTTAGATTTATATATCTAGTAAGTTTCTAGCCAGGCAAGTACAGAGATGTTGAAAACTGCATTAGCAGTATTTGATTTATTAAACAATAAATGAAAAATTACACCATGTTGAAAAAATACTGTATTTAGATATATTACAAATACTGACTTATAATTCTTCACTTACATGGTTATTAAAATGAAAACGTAACCTCTTATCTACAAGCTATGAAGGTATTCAAATCCTTACTACTATAATTATGAAGTGCAGAACCAAATTAGCTTAGAATCTTAATAGCCAGCAAATGAACACACATATATATTAATTAGATTAACAACTCAACACTGGTGTTTTGAGCACAAGAAATACTCTTAATATTTGAAAATATTAATTTAATTTATGTATAGAAAATTTGTATAATATTTTAAATGATATTGCAAATTGTTTGAAAAATAAATCATTAAGAAAAATCATTATTTTTTATCATCGTCATCATCATCATTATTATTATTAGCATTAGTGACATAAGTTAAGTAGTTATTTAATACTGTTACTTATTTGATCAGTATTAATTATATATATCAACCTTTATACTTGAACATTTGATTATATTTATAAAACTTTAAATAACATTAATTTAACATAGGTCATATACAGATTTTTTTGATGATTTTTCAAGTGGTAATCTTTAATGAAAAAAATCAATCAAAATAAATTATTACTACTAATAATGGTAGTAGAAGTATTATAGATAAGTTAAATTAATGTTATTCAATTTTGTTTCATAATTAAGTGGTATTTAATTAATTAATTTTATATATTGTAATGAGATAATAATGATGCTAACCTTTTATTTAATAGCCCCATAGATTTGGGAACCATTTTGTAATGGGATAATAATTGATCTTCTACTCCATTATTTCTCCACTGGTTTGGTCAGCATAATGAAACAAAAGAAATTGCCCTACAGGTTTTAGACAACCATTTGTTACTGTCACAAAATTAAAATAAAAGATAATGAAGAAATGCTCCTATGGTTTAAATATTATTTATAACAGAGCAAAACATGTATCAATAAATATTAACTCTAATATAACCTATACAAAATTATCTAGCTCAGTTGTTGGTCACACTATGCAATAACAATATTTTCAATACATAATTATTTAGATTATCCCCTACACTAAATTAAAATGCTGATGACAATCTATGTTAAAACATAATTTATTCAGATAGCATTTAAGACAAAAGAAAACAAACAAGATCATCACCTCAAACATCATAAATCAATTCATTACCCCCAAAATAAACTACAATAAGCAGTGAAATCATATATCACTGTCCTAAACAATGATGTATGCCTAAGATATCCATTTAATTTATAATTGAATAAAACCAAAATCAAAACAATAAACAACTAAGTTCTTATATACTTTACTAATCAAATATTACATATAATAATATAAATTTATGGTAAAATTTAATGATATTCCCTAACTAAATAAACCAGTTTATAAAAGGTTATGATAACATTTAGAAAATGTTTTATAAGCCTAGAATATCTATAATGTTTAAATTAAATAAATCAGTTTTATATTTAGCTTAATAAAATGTTAAAAATAATAACTCATCTCCACTATACTTTACACTAATATACTATTATTGCTTAAATTACATATTAAAATGAAATTATTAACAAGAACACATTACTAATGGATCTCCTATTAGATAATCTTACATTTTAATATCTAATCATATCATTATATCAAGTATAAAGAAGATTTCTATTGAACATTTACCAAATCACAATTAATTAATCCTAACCATCTATTTAAATTTCCTGTCAATCAATTATTAAAATGGATCTTATGCCATTTAAACTATATAAAATAATCATTGGCATGTACTTTAAATCAAATATAGATATTAAAATTTAACAGCTAATTAAATTTATGATCCACCTCAAAGGAGTTTAAAGATAAGTAAGGCAGATCATTCTGATTAATGACAGAATAAAATCTATTAAGAGCTTTATAACTGAACAAGATAATCTCTTAATAATTAACCATAAACTAATAAAATTATTTATACAACTGATATTAACTCATATAAAGCAAACAAGTATTTTATTGTAATGACAATATAAAATTTATATCTAATTAGATTTAAATAATAATTGTAGAACAAAATAGATATGTATAAAGCCCTATTTCACTTACTGATATTAGTTTGATCTTAGACTAAGATTTAACTATCAAAAATTACCTTGCACACTTAAAAAAAAAAATTAGACAGGTTTATTAGATTTCAATTAAATTTAAATTTATTAATTTATAAATAAGAATTAATAATGATAGTAATAAAAATAAAATTAAAAAAATGATGTATGCAATTGACTTATCATAGCCAGTTAAGAAGTACAAATACCATTTCTCTTTAATATATAATAAATTTGATTATCTATTACTCTATAAAATTAATAATGAATAATAAATAAATATATATATGGATCGCAAAATATGACTGTGTTATAAATAATTGAATTAACATAAAATTGATTGTATTTAAACTCTTTTATATAAATATCTCTAAGTTGAATTAAAAGAAAATAAATATTGAGTCAGGAATCAATTTATATCCTTGAATAAGAGTTTAAACTTAAAAAAAAATTCTCTCCAACCTTTTATTGTGTGGAGAGCTTATCATATAATATATATATATTATTTGATCCTATATTTTAAAATAGAAATATGAGCAAACATACATTTTTAATGAAAAATATACACACAGATATCATACCCCATAAGTGAAAAATCTAATTTTTCCTTTTACCCACTATTCCATTGTAGCTCCTAGTTTCCTTGTTTCTAATTTAAATGCAGAGAAACAATTCTTCTTGAAGTCGAGAAGAGACAAGTATAAATAATAATAATAATAATAATAATAATAATAATAATAATAATAATAATAATAATAATAATAATAATAATAATAATAATAATAATAATAATAATAATAATAATAATAATAATAATAATAATAATAATAATAATAATAATAATAATAATAATAATAATAATAATAATAATAATAATAATAATAATAATAATAATAATAATTGAGGATCTTTTATACCAATACCTTTTCCTTTTATTCAAATACATGTCTAATTTATTTTATAAAGAATAGTTAGTTAGATGAGGCAACATTATACACCACTGGTATTCCACTTTTATTTCCAATGTTATGGGAGATGTTCCACCATTGACAAAATTCAGTTAAGATTCGAATGAGTAATAAATGCTAATGTTTTTTCCAAGTCAATAAGGTAATATATCAATTATTTAATATCATATAGAAATTAAATTAATCGAACTTATAAAATTCCATGATCAAAAATATGATATCCACATATACATCATGGGGTTTATATTCATTACAAATATATACATGAAATCCCAGATTTTAATAATAAAATATTTAATAGCTTACCTGTAATACAACAAATTTTGATGGGTATTTTTTTTAATTTTTTTAAAATGCATTCTCCCATTTTCCCCTGGAATTTTATCAACAAATTGCCCTCAATTGAATGGGCTGACAGTTCAATTCTTTATTCGTTCATTGTTTTAGAAATTAATCACTTTGAAAGTGAAATTGATAATTTTTAAAGATGAATGTAAAAGCGTCCATTTTGTATAATGACAAAATTTATAAGAACTAGAGTTAAAGCATTTTAGTTCTATTTATGACCTCTCTTTGCTGGCATTAATGTTACTAATGCACCTGTTCAATTGAACTCAATAATAACTCAATTCAACCTAGTAAAATTTGCCCCCATTTAATAAATAAAAATGAAGATTTAGAAAAAATATTGGATACAATAAAAAAAATTTTTTTCTTGTTTTACAATTTCAACATTAATTTTTATTTTCAATGTCAACATGATATTTTCCATACCTTCTAATGAATATATATTTTTATTATATCTTTTTTTAAAAAAAAGGAATATGAAGATATACATAAATGATGCATTAAAAAGGATTGAATATCTTGACTTTTGTAAAATGGTGTGGGAAAGAGTTGAAAATGATATAAGAAAGTATAACTGTGAACTAGCAAGGAAAGCCGTAGAAGAGATTAAAAGTCTCAAGAGTGTAAAACAACATTTTGGTATTGGTAGGAAATTTATATCTGCAATAAGAAAAAGAGATGGAATTATTACTAAAAAAAGAGATGACATCATAAAATGGGTAGAAGATTTTTATCAAGAATTATATAGTAATAAAGAACAAGTACCTCCTATATCTATTACATCTTCAGAAATGCCCAGAATTTTAAATGAAAAAGTGAGACATGAAATTAAATGTATGAAGAAAGGAAAGACTCCAGGTAATGATGGAATTATAATTGATATATTAAAAGAAGCAGGTGAAAAAATAGAATTTTTTTTAGCAAAGTTATATACCAAATGTCTAAATGATAAAGATGTATCAGATGATTGGAAGAATGCAGTATTAATATTAATATTTAAAAAAGGTGATAAAGAAGATATTAAAAATTACAGACTTATCAGTCTTTTATCAGTTTTATACAAAATTTTTACCAAGATAATTACAACTCATCTACAGAGAACAATAGATTTCCACCAACCAAGAGAACAAGATGGATTTAAAAGTGGTTTTAGTACAGTAGATCATATCCAGGTATTGAGAGAAGTTATAGAAAGGACAAATGAATGTGTTGCCATTATACTTTGGATTTGTAGATTATGAAAAGGCATTTGATTCTATAAATATTTCTTCAGTGATTGAAGCATTGGATCATCAAGGTATAAATCCAGGATATTGTCATATTTTAAAGAATATTTAACAGAAACAATTATATTATATAATGATACTGGGAAAATCAACATTGAGAAGGGTGTAAAACATGGTGACTCCATATGTCCAAAACTTTTTGCAGCAGTGCTGCAAGAAGTATTTTGTGGATTAAAATAGGAAGCTAAAGAAGGGAAAATATAATGGAGATTATTTAAATCATTTAGATTTTGCAAATGATGTAGTTGTTTTTGCAAATAATGCTTTAGAGCTGCAGGAAATGTTGCAGGAGTTATCAGATGAAAGTAGGAAAATAAGACTAAAAATAAATGTTAAAAAGACTAAAGTAATATTTAATGAATTTTCTCAAAATATGAAAATTAAAATTGATTATGATGAGTTAGAAGATGTTAACAGTTATAAATACCTTGGTCAGATTATTAATATAGATGAAAACATAATGGATGAAATTAATCATAGAATTAAACTTGGTTTGAATGCTTTTGGTAGAAATAACTTGATACTAAAAAGAAATATGTCTATGTGTTCGAAAAGGAAGGTTTTTAATAAATGTGTTTTACCAATTCTTACTTATGGATCTGAGACTTGGACACTTAATAGAAGAGCAATAGAGAGACTTCAGACCACTCAAAGAAGTATGGAGAGATGCATATTGAGAATAACAAGAAGAGATCAAAAGTGCAATATATGGATAAGAGAACAAACAGATGACTGACCTCATTGAAAAAATTAAAAAAACTGATGTGGAGTTGGGCTGGATATATTTCTAGAAGAAATAATGATAGATGGACAATTGAAATCTTAAACTGGATTCCAAGAGATCGTAAACGATCCAGAAAGAGACCACATGTGAGATGGGTAGATGAAATAAGAAAGTGTGCAGAGGTGATGTGGAGAAGAGAAGCAAAAGGTCAGAGAAGATGGATTGAACTTGGTGAAACCTTCATCCTGCAGTGGATTGATAATGGTTGTTGATGATCCCACTAAACTAATAAATAAACACACATATATTAAATATGAAATATTTAATTTTGTCATAAGTAAGTTGCTATGATAAATATAGTAATAAAAGTTGAGACATGTAATAATAATAATTTTATTCAAAAGATCTATTTTATGATTCACTTATTTTTCTTTTAAAATTGATTATAACTAATTTATGATTTGATAATAATATTAATAATAAATAAGAATGATATTTTAATATTATGGTTGCCACAGTTACCTACTTAATCTTTATAATTCAATGCCCCCATTATCCATAAATTAAGTCAAATGAAATTAAATAAGATCAATATATTTGCTTTTATATATATATATATATATATATATATAAATATATATATATATATATATATATATATATATATATATATATATTGTAACCTAGTGTTATTGACACTTGGTTTACTTGGCATTATTTCTGCAGGAAAACAATGCTATTCTTTAAAGAAATAAAAAGATAAAATAACAATAGTAATAATTGATTAATAAAGTATGCTATTCACTTACTTTGGCATGTTTTGGGTGAATAACTAATAGATTTAGTAATGCAATATCATTTTTAAAAAGAACATGAATAATTTAATTAAGATATTAATAATTAAAGCAAATTAATATAGTATAAAAACAAATATCATAAACAGTAATTGATTTTGGATGGGTAGAGGGGAAGAAGAGATGAATGTCTTATCATAGAGAACAATAACTTCTGGTAATTCCATTTGTAGAAAATGAGTTATAAATTACTGATAATTATCATTAATTAAATGTATTTATTATTTTTTTTTATTGTCAAATCATGTTGTAATCTATTTAAATAATACTAAAACTATATGATTGTAATAGGTTTTTCCTTTCTTTTGTTTATGTTATAATCAAATGATTATTTTTCTGGAAGAGGTCGCTAAAGTCAAGATCATTTTGACTTTGAAAAATATAGTCTGCTTTTAGTTTTCAAGGAAGGAACAGTGCTGAAATTTGGTAACTCAATTTTTTCATTTTTATTTTGCAGAAATAAATGTAATCAAAGTAAAATTTTAATAATATAATGCGTGGCTAAATTTTTTTGATAAGACGTCCTGATTTTCTGTGCCATCTACCTATTTAAAAACCTTTTATACTTAAAAATTTATTGTCTCGCGCTAAAGTTCAAAAATGACAGATGTAACTAAAAGAGTCACGAAAAATTATATTATATCTAAATTAAAGAAGATAAATGATTTCCAAGTGAGAAATAATTATTTATTAACTTTATGTCATTTATTGATATTTTCTTGGTATAAAAAAAAAAAATAATAATAATTGAAAGAAATATTTTGAAACCAAGGAAAATCAACTAGAAACATTTTCGCGCTCTTTCTAAATATTGCCTGCCTTTACAAGTAATGTAGTTACATACATTAAAATATGTTTTATTCACCAAGAATTGTCTGGAAATAATAATAATGATAAATAAGATTAAATTATGCACATGTATATTTTTTTTGAAAAAAATATAAACTTTCTCAGAGTAAATATAGGAAGAGTTATATAGGGGCATTCTTACGGAGAAGTTACCGTTAAAAAATTTATAATTCCTAAAGTATGAACAAAACCAAATATCTTAGTGACTTAATGATAAAAATAAATGATATATTATATTACACATCAGTTGGAGTTAGTAAAACTTCCTATACATGTAAATCAGCTGCAGTTATTATCAGAATAATCTCGGAAAAATTGCGCATTTTCGTCCATAAGTAAGCTAGCTAATATGAATGGTACGTATCGTCAATAAAAAAAAAATATTGTGTATGTTTATCGTCTATAGTCAAATATTCGTCTATGTTAGAAGTCTATTTTTTTCTTGGATCCCAAAATTGTAGCAGTTTAATTCAAGTAAGAATTAATCTTCAATTCTGCTATATTTTTCTTTACCTAATTTATTAAACGCACAAAATAAGAGAAAACTTTTATTTAAAGGAAATAATACCATGCATTTATTGTTTTAAACTTGCTTTGTGAAATACGACTGGATAAAGCTCTTCACCTGGACCAATTGCTCAACAGAAAAACATTTTCTAATGAGAGAGTATGCACTTGTTAATTAATGATTGTTTAAAACTAAGTTATAAATGATATGTATTTTTTTGTTATATCACATAGGTTAAAGTCTGTATGGTCAAGTGATATTTAATAGCCTTGTAATGACAAAGGTATGTTTTAATATAATTCTTATAGGTTGAGTTGATATTTAACACGAAAAAAAAAAAATCTATAAAATATGTTTTAATTATTACATACAATTGTAGGTAGAAGTTTTGTATGTTAGATACGTAAAAGAAAAATATTTAGATATTTAAGGGGTGAAATAAATATTGAAAATTATCAGAAGTAACTAAAAAAAAAAAAAAAAAAAATGCTATAACAAAATATTTCTTGTTAAAGTTTTGAAACGAATTTATACTGTATTAATTGAGGAATTTATTCCTAATTATTCTTAAATGACACATCCACTTTATTTAGTTTAAGATAGTATGCTACCAACTATTTTTGAATGTTCCTTTATTAAAATTAAAATTATTATACTTTTATTCTATGATGTCCATTGATTTCAGATGTTGATCAAAGTATACACGGTAACATAAGTTTATTATAATCAGTGTATTTACTTATCCTGCCCAGATATAGCATTGGTATATGCTTAATATTCGCATAGGTAATAATTATAATGTATTTATTTTTGTGGGATGAAAAATGATCTCCCCAAAAGCTTTGTTTTCCATGAGAGGAAGATTTTAAATATAATGTTCGGGTATGTTTATAGCCCAAGTGATCGATTCTCATAGATAGGACGATCAAGAATTTATCTAGCATTTAGTATGCTTCATTCGTTTAAATCCCAGGAGAGGATTGTATTTGGTGTGTGTTCGTTGTATGCCCAAGTAAGAGGCAAGAAACCACCAAAATATTTTAATGTAGTAGATTACTTTACAGACCTTCGTGGTTATTCCATATTCCTCATGTGAAAATAAAGATAGCTCCACCATGGAAGGTGTTGATTATTGTGCTTAATTTTGAAAGTTCGGGCAAGATAAAGGTTATATTGGAGGTGTTAGTTCCTCAAGATCCACTTTAGTATAAATAGTGCGCTAGTAACTAGGATCAATATCTGTATTGTGCTGCTAAATATTGCTAGTATTTGACAAGTAAATCAATGGAGAAAGTAATTAAAATTGCGTAGTTTAAAACGCTTATTTACTGAAGGAATATTCAAATGCAATATTTAATTCTGGTTAGTAATTAAATAATACTCATATTTAAAATTATACGTATGAATAAAATTTGTATCATAACTTAAGTTAGCATTAAGTTAAATACACAATATCTAGACTCAAGCTAATTCTTTAATTTTTTTTTTTCTTTATATATATTGAATGAAATTAAAAATATCTGGCTTAAATGTCCGTGGGCTTAACTCTGATAAAAGAGTTGATGCTCTTGCTCACTGGACAAAGAAGTTTTTGCCTCATTTAGTTTGTTTGGGAGAGACAAAATTACATATTAATTCAAATAAAAAGATAATTGACAAATTGCACAGATTAGGCTACTTTCATTATTCTACATCTAATAGCCCATCAGCTGGGGTTGCTCTTCTTATTCCTTTCCAATCTCTGATACAAAATTTCAGAATTAGCTTTTTAAACTCTAATTTAATCTTTATAACCATTTGTATAAACTCTTTCAAATTCAATGTAGTTTTTCTCTACTTAAACAAAGATATTGGGCTCATTCATAATCAAATACATCTCATTAATTTAGGACTTATCTCAAATCCTTTTCCTACAATTCTTCTTGGAGACTTCAACTCTACTTATGACTGTTTCAATTCAAAATTTTTACACCTTCTAAATTCTCATTTCATGTGTGCACAGGGTTTTTTCCCACATGATGCATGTTCATTTTATACAAAGAAATTTTCTTCTCTTATAGACCTATTATATTACTCTCTGGAACTGCACTTCTTCATCAATCCATCTTTACAACCATTACCTTTCTCTGATCATCATGCTATTATGCTTGATCTGACATTAGACTTACCCAATCAAACCTATGTACACCTTAAATCTACAATAAGAATTTTGCTAAAATCTGCTACACCAGAGGCAATTATCTCTGAAGCTTATATTTTTTTCAAGAAAATAGACATCCTAGCTCTTCCACCAGCTGAATCTTGGTTTGCTTTTATAAATATTCTTAGTTCTTTGATTTCTCATTACACCAGAAAGAATAAAGGACCGATTGGGTTACTTAAGAAAGCAGATAGCTTAATTACAACATTGAAAGATATACCTCCAACACCAGCATCTGTACAGGTTATTATTGACCTGAAACAACAATATGTAGAGACACACCAAATCCTAATAGACTATCTGGCTACTAAAAAGGCAAGGCTTTACCTCTCTAAACCTCATAACTTCTCAAGGAGATATATAAGGTGGGCTTTGGGTTTTCAAAGTAAGTCTAAAATTCCATCAGCAATCACAGTGAATAATATAATTTTCTCAGGTAATAGCATGATTTTACAAATTTTAAATCATTATAAATGCAAGCTAGTAGATGTTTCACAGAATTTGGTGCCTGATACATCTATATATTCTTGTGAGACAATTCATGGTATTAGTAATGATGATATTAGAGCTAAACTCTCATCCATGCCTGATAGAATACACCCTGGAATACATGGAATACCAAAATTCATGTTCAAACATCTTGAAGCCTTCACAGTACCAATAGTGAGTAGAATGGTTGATCTACTTGCCTCAGGTCCCCTTACTATTGATCAACTCTATCCCATTGCAATGGTCCCATTTCTTAAGAGTGCTATTATCCCATCGCCTCTGGAGAACCTTAGACCAATCTCGATGACTCCATTGATTATTAAACTGATTGAAGCAATTATCAAAGATAAAATTCAAAATCTCATTCTGCCTTTTATCTCTAGTTTTCAATTTGCAAAGAAAGGTAGTTCCACAGCTGAGGCACTCTGCCTATTCAGGTTAATTACGGATTATACAAGAAAAAATAAAAAGTCAAAGCCAATAGTTGTCCAACTTGATATTTCAGCTGCTTTTGACTCAGTCAGAATTCCTCAACTAATACATCTTCTAAGTGGTCTGAACATTCCCACAGGTATAATGAACATCATTACTAACCTTCTATTAAACAGACATATTGCAATTTCATTAAATGGAAAAATTTCAAACTCATTCACACCTACCAAGTCGATTCCACAGGGTTCTCCTCTTAGTCCCTTACTCTTCATTCTATATATAAATCCATTCCTTAAATCTTTAGAGATGAATCTTCCTGGATTGTACATTCCTGGTATCAATAAATCCATTCAGCACATATCCTACATGGATGATGTGGCAGTGTTCTTACCCTCTAGAAAATTCATACCGAAACTAATTCAAATTATGGACAATTTCACCATAGAGTCAGGTCTTGCGTTTAACCTTAGAAAATCTGCTGTATGGAGACTTTCATCTGGAAAATCCATTCCATCCTTTTTCACAGCTATGCCACAAAAATTTTTGGGTTTACCAATGAGTCTCTCTCATGCAGCAATGAGGAAATTAATACAAGACACTATCATGAATTCTGCAAGAAAAATAATTGATTCACTTTCAAAAGTTTATACATCATTATTTGCAAAAACAGCCCTACTCAACATGTTACTGTTCCCCAGAATTGCTTACTACATGCCGTTCATTAAATTTTCATCAAAATTTATCCAGAATATAAACTCTCTTTGCTCTAGATTAATGTGGAAGGGTAAAACTGTTGCTATTAGCTTAAGAAGAGTGCAGAGACCAACAAGACTTAATGGCTTGTCACTGCATTCACTTCATGTTCTTTGTCTACAGAAATCAAATAACCTCATTACAAGACTTAATGGGATTTTTCCTGATGACTCACCTTTTCTATCTATTCATCCTACAGATACTCCACCTCCAATTAATGATGGTTGGCTGACACAAGTCTTAATTGACATTTCAAAAATTCTCACACCTTTAACTCAATTAAAACCAACGAAACTTCGTTATTGGGATGCCTATCTTCTTTTTTTTTTCAACAATTATCCCAGATCATAGCATTCTCACCTGTACAAACTTTGCCATTATAAAGAAATATAAAAGATGTAATCTAGAGCCAAAATATTTGGACTTTCTTCTAAAGCTAAATCTCAATGCCCTTCCAACAAGCCACTTTCTTGTGATGTATAGAGGTTTTTCATCTTTGGACCCTGTTTGCTCACTCTGCCATAGGGAGGATGATACCATATTTCACATTTTCAACAATTGTTCCTCTCTTCAGGGCTGTAGAATATTGATTAATAAAATTTATACACCAAAACATCCAATTATCAACACACTCATAAAAGGTTTTGCTTATGGGGATTTTGCAATTATAAGAAGTGCAACTTTCATCACTTTCTGTCTATGGTTTGTCAGATGCTTCATAATCTTCAAGTCTGTTATACCTGATCCAACATTAATTTTTTTACAAAAAATTAAAAGATATCAAAGAAAGAGATTTGAAGTTAGCTCCTCACCTAATAGCAAATTCCACATGGAATCTTATTAATATTGGACATTAAGTAATTTAATGGTTTATAAATGTATTGCCAAATTTAATGTTATTTTATATTTTTTTCTTTATTGTAAACATAGTTAAATAAACCTGTTTTTGATAATAAAAAAAAGTTAAATGTAAGATGGTAATTGTAACTTCTGATAACTGGCCTATAATTAGAATAGGTTATCCCATTAAAGACCATAAATAAAGTAAATGTATTAGAAATAAATTTAATATTTTGCGTATTGCATATGATGGGATTAATCATTTAAAAAAAAAAAACAGAAATAGTTAGTCAATAATTTTGAATAAAAGCTTCTACAAGGTTACCAAAATTTAATAAACAATGTATTGGTAATGAAATGTACTTTTAGTTAATCAATCCATATGATTGCATACAGGAGAAGTAGTAACCTCTAGTCCATAACCAAAAGAGTATACAGATTAATGTCAGTTATATTTTATATTTTTGTATTACTATGGGATTATTGAATAAATGTTCATATATTTTTTTTTGTGATAATAATAAATTATAGTCTTGTTAAAATTTGTTGTAGATTCATTTTTTTTGTTTTTATATGCTAAATATAAGTGTTTGCACAATATTTGCAAAACCTTTTCTTGAGTCCGAAATCATTCCAAATTCTTAAAAACTTAATATACCAGATAAATAAAGTTGAGCAGATCGGAATATGTCATTATATTTTAGTTTAATGATAATTATTTATGGAGTTGAAAACTTAAGACTAAACATCCACCTTTGTGTAAAGAAAAAAAAAATGAATTTATTCCCAAACCATTAACTTTGGTTGCACATTATTCCATTCCCATTTAGTTAAATTGTCTAAGTAATAAATCTTAGTTATATTATTGTGTTGTCATGGATGATGGAAGGACACAAAAAGCACCCTTGTCTTTTTATTATTCTGACTGAGATTCTAAAAAAAAAAAAAAAAAGGCTGTGTTATTCAAAATTATACGTCATTATTGAATAGAATTATCATCTCTTTAAATAATATAGCAGTTGATATGAGAGATGAAGACACATTGAATTTAAGTAAAATAAATGTTTCCTATAGCCTACCAGAATGCCAGTCATATGCGACAACACAATACTGCCGAGCATTTCCTTACATGAAACAAAGAACCCTGAGATTAATATTATTATAATTATTCTTTAAATTAATAAGTGATCAATTATTGTTGTTATTATAATCGTGGCATGGCTTAAGAGAATTGAATGTACAATTGTATTATATGAAAAGTATTTTAGATCATATTGGCAAAATAATGGATATGTTGCTTTATTTTGGGTTGCCTTAATAACAACCTGAAAAATTGGTGTCTAAGTGCAAACTAAACTAATAAATAATTACGGAATAAAAAGAGGTTATAAATATTGGGTTAGAATATATATATATTGTAATATAGAGCTCAAACCTGGGTAGGTACAATATATAGTCAAGCAATAATAAATAATTTTATATAATAAAGTTGGAAAACCTCATAGTATTGTAATAATGCCTTTGTTATGAGTTGGATTCAAATTCTGCTCAGCTAAACTTTTTTTAAATTGCAAAAAGGTCAAGCAAAATGTGAAAAAAAATTCAGGTTATCAGATTAGAGTTTTTTTAGGTGGATGATCCACAATTATTTCAGCTGACCATCCAGTAATAATCAGTAAAAAGGTATCTAGCTATTCTTATCTAATAAATAAAAAAAGGATGAAAAATGCTTAGTTAATTAGCAATATGGGACTTTTTTTTGTTGCTTTACTACAGAAATTTTACATAAAACATATTAGCACAGACTTTCACATAAGCCACCACTTTCCACACTATCTCATAACACTGATACACTTGAACACATATATGTTGAAAAGATAAATAATCACCAATATATGTATTTCATGCTAAAAGAGCAATCATTGGTTGATCCAGATTACCATCGCTACACATATATCTATAAGTGCTCAGATATATATTAAGATAGCCAAACCTCACACTTTAATGGATAGGCTTCAATCTACTCCACACTTTAACTCTTCAACCATCCATCCAATTGAAAATCTGATGATGGAATGCTCAAAGGCCACCCTGAGGCCGAGATTCTTGTCACACCCATGTGGACCTAAGGTCAGTCTGACCCCTCATGTACAGGATATAATCCATTTAATACATATACAAGGGATTGGCAGACATCTCTAGGTCCACATGGGTGTGACAAGAATCTCAGCCTCAAGGTGACCTTTGAGCATTCCATCATCAGATTTTCAATTGGATGGGTGGTTGAAGAGTTGGAGTGTGAAGTAGATTGAAGCCTGTCCATTAAAGTGTGAGGTTTGGCTATCTTAATATATGTCTGAGCACTTATAGCATATATGTGTACAGATGGTAATCTGGACCAACTGATGATTGCTGGTTTAGCATGAAATATGTATATTGGTGATTATTTATCTTTTCAACATATATATGTTCAAGTGTAACAGTGTTATGAGATAGTGTGGAAAGTGGTGAGTCATGTGAAAGTCTGTGCTCATATACCCTATATATTACATATATAAACACAGGTATATAATAAGCCTGTGTGTCTCAGATTTAAGACATGTACTTAGGATAATTTATCTAGATAGCTCTATAATAATATATGCTTTGTAATGAAATTTAACACAGGTTATAACATGTAAAGTGCAATGTTAATGTATTGATAGTCACCACTGTAAAATTTCAGAATAAATTTATGTAGAGAGATTAAAATTTTTGACGTCTAGCACTTAGTAACCTTCAATTCAGAAATATGTTTTTAATTTCTTTTATTTTCCTATCTTTAAAAATGAATAAGCATCTAATACAAATAATGATTAAATTATTATTATTATTATTATTATTATTATTATTATTATTATTATTATTATTATTATTATTATTATTATTATTATTATTATTATTATTATTATTATTATTATTATTATTATTATTATTATTATTTAATATTTTACTGTAATTTTATTCTGCCATTACATATAATATTCCATTGAAGAAAAAAATTATCTCATGGTTAACTTCAAATAATAATTGGAATAAATTTAATATTAAATAATAACTGTTTATATTTCAATAGTTATTTTTTTCTCTTTTAATTGATAATCTTATTATTTTATATAAATTTAATGTAATAACTGAAACACACAGGCTTATTATATACCTGTGTTTATATATGTAATATATAGGGTGGAATACGTATTATGGTGATTATTTATCTTTTCAACATATATGTGTTCAAGTGTATCAGTGTTATGAGATAGTGTGGAGAGTGGTGGGTCGTGGGAAAGTCTGTGCTCATATACCCTATATATTACATATATAAACACAGGTATATAATAAGCCTGTGTGTTTCAGTTATTACATAGTAGAGATGTCTGCCCATCCCTTGTATATGTATTAAATGGATTATGTCCTATACATGAGAGGTCAGATTGACCTATGGTCAACATGGGTGTGACAAGAATATTGGCCTCAGGATGGCCTTTGAGCATTCCACCATCAGATTTTCAATTGGATGGACAGTTGAAGAGTTGGAGTATGGAGTAGATTGAAGCCTGTCCATTAAGTATGAAGATTGTCTATCTTAATATATATCTGAGCACTTATAGCATATATGTGTTGAGATGATAATCAGGACCAACTGCTGATTTCTGGTTTAGCATGAAATACGTATATTGGTGATTATTTATCTTTTCAACATATATGTGTTCAAGTGTATCAGTGTTATGAGATAGTGTGAAGAGTGGTGAGTCGTGTGAAAGTCTGTGCCCTATATATAAGTTTAATGTATATATTAATTTTTATTATCTCTATTAATTCCACGCGTAATTTTTTCTTCATGTGGAGTTTATTGTAAACGGTAAATAAACAAATTATTATTATCGTCATCGTCATTATTATTATTATCATTATTATTATTTATAATATAGTCTGTTTTTTTTCTAGCTGAAAATCAATCCAAGAATTTTTAGCTTCTCAAGCCATCATTCTATTAGTGTGCTAAGTGAGACAACCCAGGGGTGAACACAGTGAAATTCAAGATGATGATAATATTAATAAGAATAATTCAATGGCGTTATTGCTTCGGAGGTTTTAAGATGTTCTGGACGTTCCATACCAGCAATCTTTCCAAGGAACTTATACTCCAAAGTTTGGCACTCTATCACTTCACTAAACTATGCAAGATGGTTCCTTTATTTGTTGTTTACCTTACTTTGTTGTTTACATTGTTTATCTGGATTTCTGATTTGATTCCAGATAAGCAAAGCAAAAAAAAAATATTTATTTCATCAACCGAAAGTATTGCTCTCTATCCATCACATTGGGGCTCAAACGTTGAAGATATAGAGGTTAATAAAAATTATTTCAGTTCTTTTCTCTTAGAATAGAACTATTATTTTTTTTCATAATCGTTAATGCTTGTTGTTTTAACAATAAATTATTTTAATTGTTCTTCGCAGATATCTTTTTTAAGATAATCCTACTGTTTATTTTCATTGTCAATAATTTAAACTTCTACATCTAATAACTACTATAGAAACTCCCATTGATTTTTCACCTAGAAAATTGAGGTTTATTGTACGATTGAGTGACAGATGTAAAAATTTAGATTTGAGACTGCAATAACTAAAAAAAAAAGAGAGAAAATGCCCAATTTAATCTATTATTGACCTATAATAAAAAGCTCTTGAGAGGTTCTTTGTGAAAAGGCTTTGTTAGCAGTATTGGTTTTTACTATATATATATTTTTCAAATCTATTTGATTATCTTTTAAAGAATTTCTATATTTGTCTGTTTTACTGTTAGAAATATCTTTTTTTTTTTAAATCTAAAGCAAAATAATTTTTCTGATTTAAAAAAAAAAGCATTGTAAAATATCAATTAAATTATATAATTGAATTAACAAATGTTATAGTAAAAATCTGCTTAACAACAATATGTATTCTGTTCCAAATTCAACACTGCAAGTTGGGTAATTAATAGATACCAGATAGCAAAGTGGATTTGATCCTTAAAGTGTTTTTTAATTATTGGTTTTAATTATTGAGAAGTAATGGATTATATATGACTACCCAGTGACAACTTTATGATTGCAAACATTTTAATTCAAGGCAATTAGCTTGCATATCTAATGATGATATTTGGTCATTGGTGCCGATTTAGTTTGCGCTCATGGTCATTTTGAAATCTAAAAACCACCGCTGATAGATCCAACTGATAAATGACATAAATATTGAATGAAAGTACTTTAAATTCATATTTTAGAAATTATATGCTAGTAAAAATAATATGCTTTATTTATTTTATATGGACATATAGTATAACTTTTAGTATTTGGAAATTATAAGCTTGGTTTAATCAGACTTAAACCACTAAACATCACATGATCACTATCTCATACTAGCATATAATTGTTATTAAACAATTCAAAACAAAGCAAAACTCTCCATATAGTAGTGCCATCTTGTGCATATGCCTTCTGGCATCCAAGATGGCACTACTATATGGAGAGTTTTGCTTTGTTTTGAATTGTTTAATCAGACTTCTGTAACTTTTGGATGATAACTGATATCGGCCATACTATCCTTCTCACTCTCTGCAAATTCCAGCATTTTGCACCATCATATTTTTAAAAATCCATACTAAAATAAAGCATATTATTTTTACTAGTTCATAATTTCTAAAATATGAATTTAAAGTACTTGTGTCAGCGGTGGTTTTTAGATCTCAAAATGGCCATGAGCGCAAACTAAATTGGGTGGGTGTGTCAACTATAAATAAACTTGATGACACTTATTTTAAAAACTTTAAAAGAATGTTACAATCTACAAATTCATTAAAATGATAGTGATAATAATAAAGACATAAATGGAGAAGAGTTGTGTGAAGAACTATGTTTAAAAACTTATTTTTAAGTGAATTATCTTAATTCAAAAACCCACTGGATGTTCTAAGTTATATTCATGAAAATGATTTGATCATTTCATTCCCAAATTTAAGCATATCATTAAGAATATTATTAATTCTTCTTATAAGTATATCTAGTGTAAAGAGATCATTTTTGAAGTTAAAAATCATAAAAAATTATTTACGTTCAACAATGGCACAAGTTTGGTTGATAAAATTGTCAATGATAGTGACAGAGAATAACATATGCAATATTCTAAATGTTGATGATATTGTATCTCAATTCACTTCTGTAAAAGCTCAGAAAGTAAGTTTATAATTATGTAATAATTAGAGGGAATTTAAATATAGACCTTTAAGATTTTTTCAGCTATCAACTCCATCTTATATAACAAATACACATGACCACATAATGTGAAAAAGTTAAATGATCTCCAATATACATATTCTGTGCAGAATTAAAACTCATCAGTTGGTTCAAACCATCATCCTCCACACACATATATAATCAATGCTCTGTTTATATTAAGATAGCAAATTTTCAATTTTAATGAACAAGTTTCAATCTTTTCCACCCTCCAACTCTTTATTGGTTGTATAAGATGGAGTGAATAGCTGAAAGGATCTTGAAAGTCTGTGTTCAAATCTCTTCTAATTGCATCTAAAATTCAATATATATAATATACTTGTATTTAAAATATTAAAGGTTCAGTCTGAATTCTGTACATCTCTCTTAAGTGGACATATTAAAGTCCTATATATGAGTGGTCCGAGTGACATAAAGTCAACATGAGCGTGACAACAATATTGCCATCAACAAAGGCTTTGAGCAGTGCATCATATGGACCTGGAGAATTAGAGGATGGGGAAAGATTGAAGCTTGTCTATTAAAGTTTGAAGATTTGCTATCCTTAATATAAACTGAACACTGATTATATGTATGTGTGGATGATCTGGATCAAATGATGAGTGCAAATTCAGCATGAAATATGTACATTGGAGATCATTTATCTTTTCACATGTATGTGGTTATGTGTAGCGACTATATAAAATGGAGTGAGATAGCTAAATGGAGCTTGAAAGTCTTTGTTCAAATCCCTTCTGATTACATCTAAAGTTCAGTATATATAATATACTTATATTTAAATTAGGTAATAGTAATTTGTTTCATTGTTATCTTTAATAAAACATTAAAACTTTTTTTAAAGAGGGGGACACCAATTACTGTTTTGCATAAGGAGGCTGATGACCCTTCCTTTGGCCCTGATGTTAAATATACATTGTTGTCAAGATTATATGTAAATATAAATTACAGAAAATATTATGCCTTTAATATATATTAAATATACATTGTTATCAAGATTACTCATATATATTTATACCTAAAATCTATTGCTTTTTAATATATGTAAAGAAAACAATCAAACATACCACAAATTTAAATAAACCAAAATTAGCCTTAAAAATATATTCTATTTAAATGTTATTTTCTGTGTAATTTAACTTTTCCTTTTGATTGCGCTATATATTTATGTATAATAAAGAAACGTGCATTCTAAATTAAATAATTGGAGAATGTAAATATACTACCAGTTTAATTTCTCCACTGATTACAATAAATGTTCCTTAAAATATAATTCCAGTAAAATAATATTCATTAAATTACATTAAACATTATAATTTAACTTATATATATATGTTGATATGAAGATTTTCACGGGTTGCATATATAAAAGACATATTTTACGGGTTCATCCGCGTTAAAAAATTTAAATATTGATATACCGATGTTTCGACTTGATCACACAAGTCATCTATATCAATATTTAAATTTTTTAACACGGATGAACCCACAAAATGTCTTTTATATATATGAACAAAATAATGGTAGACTTAAAGTTCAAAAAGTCCTTAAACATAGTACTAATATCCCATGGTGTTTTCCATAATATATAAATACGCAAAATAAGCCTTGTGTTTAAATGTGAGTATATCCTAGTTTATAGCATTCAAAAAGTTTTATCTATTTTAACAAAATTACAAGTTTTCATATGAAACATTTCATAATGAAATATTAAAATGTTAACATTTTCTTTCTTTACAATAACAACAGCATTGTTTAATTTTATTGTATTCCTTAAGATACATTGTAATATTTAAATTATATTTCCATAAGTTTATATGTCATAGCCTTAAATTATATTCCACAATAAATTATAAGCTGTAGCATTTAAATTATATTTCCATAATGAATTATACATTGTAGCACTTAAAATATATTTTCATAATGAATTATACTTTGTAACAATTTCACGAGATGATTTTTATTATTTGATGTTATGCAGATATCTCAAAAGACTTAAGTTATGTGAGCAAATGGATTTACCTATTTAGCCACTCATATCTAGAGTAAAATATGAAAATATTATTAAAATATATAATTAATGAACTTTGTGCAGTTTGTTTTTTGAGATGCAGATAGAGAGAATAACAAACAAAGATCAAGGGCTTAAATACTTTTCCTCTGATGATGTCACAATTAGGGCTTAAATACTTTTCCTCTGATGATGTCACATTTAGATTACTATCATAGATATTGTTTTTATGGCATAACTCAAATTTAGCTCTTTGCTATTGTATCTATAACACATCTGACTAATTATGTTACAAAGCTGCATTGAAAAAAATGTTTAATAAAAATTCATGAACTGACTAATAAATATACAGCATGTCATTTGTGTATGTGCACATATGTACATGTCACTCGAGTAAACTGCCATAAAAATTAAAAGATTAATTTATGCATTTGGTAATATTATTAAATATTTACTTTTTAATATGCAAGAAATAATAGAATGATAAATTACAATGTAAAGGAAGCAACAAATATAGCTTTGATGTGTATGAAGATTTAAATTCCATTGTTTATAAAAATTTAAAACATTTGATCTTATTTAATCTGCTATTCATATGAAAGTTTTATTTAAACAATTTAACAACTTTTAAAGTAAATTTAATGGCAGATATGCAAATATTATTTAAAATTATGGGTTAATAAAAGCAAGTAAATTATTTAAGCTATATTTAAATGTCAGCAGTGAGTTTTTTCTTCCTATGTTAACAAATTAAGTAAAGACAGAGAGAAAGGAAACAAAAACTTTTTCCCATTCATTTATGTATCAAATCATAATATTTTTTTATGTATTAAATCATGACATATGTAGATTTGATCTACAATATGTTTTTCCAAAAAACATTGTTAAGAAAGAAAGGTCAAATCTTAACAATTAACTAGTGACAAATCCATTGTTTGAAAAACATGTTGAACAATAATAAATAGATATAAATAGGTCTAAACAAGTTAGCTTTCAGTCCAAATCAGATAATCAAGTCTACTTAAGAATCAATCTTGCAGTGAACCAGTTCCAAGGAGAGAGACCACTGATTAAAATTGTTTTCTGTCTTAACTTGGATATCCACATTTTGCTGACTGTTTTAAAGTATCTTTCAATACTCAAATTATAACAACCAGTACAATGATTTTATCTGGAGAAAGACTATCTACCATGTGTGGCTAGACAACAAAAAATCACACCAGCCAAAACATCTGGAAAATTACCAAAACCAGCCAGTGTCTGCCATAATAATGCCATGAAAGAATAAATGAACAGTGCCACAAAAACTATTCCAGATCTACTGATATTGTACCTTATATAACATTACCAATGTTTCTGTATTTATTCTCTAACATCACCAATGCCCAAGGAGAAGAACTACCATCTTCAGAGAATTAATGAAGACAATAGGAAATATATTAAAATAATGATATTTGCAGAAAACCATATTCTGTGACTGTTTAAATATTTAACATGGTAAGATTTTATCACTATAAATATTAAAAAGCCTTAAATTTACATTAAAAATATCTTTTATTATTATTATATTTAATATTTTGTATACATCACATGATCACTATTTCTTATGCTAGCACATTACTGTTATTAATACAGGCAAAACTCTCCATACAGTAATGCCACTCAGTGCCAACCAGAGTAATCAATGGATTCCAGAAGGCTCGTGCATAAAATCCCTATCTAATGCCTACTCATCCAATATTTACAGACTAGTTTCTGGTTTGTGGCACTGAGTGGCACTACTGCATAGACAGTTTTGTCTGTTTTAATAACAGTAATATGCTAGCATAAGAAATAGCGATCATGTGATGTTTAGTGGTTTAACACCAATCCTGCCTAATAGGATAGAGATGGCTGTGGTTGTTAAAGAGTCAAAGACACCAAAATGTATGGGTACTGAACTGGGTTCAGACCCATATGACTATATAAGCTATTGAGCTTAGATTGAAAATATTGTGTTTTCAATTTTGTTCTCATAGTTTTGTAGCTAAGTAGAGATAAAAGGTGGCTGCTGGAGGGTTGCATTAGATCCTAAGATCTAAGTGCAGTGCTCTCAGATCCAAATCTTCTCACTGACAAAGGCCACAAGTCAGAAACTAGTCTGGGGATATTGGATGAGTAGGTACTAGATAGGGATTTTATGCACAAGCCTTCTGGCATCCATTGATTACTCTGGTTGGCACTGAGTGGCACTACTGTATGCAGAGTATTGCCTTAATTTTGTATATGTATTAATGATTGCAAGTATATATGCAACAGTTTTTATATGTGCATTGTTAATAAATTGATGATATTTTTTATTACCCCATTTTCAATTTGTGTTTGCTTCTGAAGCTTATTCCAAACATAATGCTTTTAATATCCCCAACCCTGAGAAATCAAGCAATCTACTGAGAGGCAGGCAGGATAATGGTAATAATTTGTAAATGATGATGACATATATTAATAAGTTTTCCAAAAGTAAACTTTCTATTTATAAAGTTTTGTGCCTGAGAGTTTAATTTTTTTTTATTAAGATAGGAGTTAGAAAAAAAAGAGGCAAATAAAAAACATGTACAATAAGTTACTAGAATCTGGTGAAAGTCTTTACATGTTCATAATCAATGGTATGAGCTGTGTAAAAAAGGAAAGTTCTTGTGATACAGGTTAGATTTCCGGAAGAGTTACTCTCAACCATGTGTCTTTGAAGAAGCCAATCAAAAGCCAGAGTTTGATCTTTGACTGCTGTGGTTTTAATGATTCTTATAAAAGTTTTGAGTACTGATCAAAGATGTATTTGCATCTGGTCAGCCAAATGCTGAAAATAAGGAAGATGGAAAGTCTTATGATGGAAAACATACCAGTGTTGATGGCTTTCTGAAGATCTAGGATAATGTTGATGTTGGTTGATACATTTTTTGCAATATGAACTCTTATTGGATTGAAGAGAGAACAGACATATATTAGGTGATGGATGGATTCCTCAGCAGAACTACAGAGTTGGAAAGTAGTGTCAAGGCTGGTGAAAACTCTCTTGAGAACTAGGAAGGAATTGGTGGGAAAAGAGTTGAGGTTGAATTTTAAAATGAAGTCCACATACTTGGGTTCAAGGAACTAGCATTTGAGATTTTTGATAAGTGATTTGTTACTTAGACTGAGCATAACATGAATTGCAGTTTGATTTTGGTGTTTTAATTTGTAAGCATCCCAGTATGTTTTCTTGGTGTCAAAGATATAGGTTATAATGTTTATATGGGTGTTAACATGTGACCAAAGATCTATGAGCTATTTGCTATGATAAGGTGGAGGAGTGCCTGTAGGTTGAATAGGGGTGGAAGGATGTAATATGATTTGCTTTGTTTGAATGAGGTGTAAAGCACCAATCGCCTTCTGAAGATATAAAGTAGCTGTAGAATTTAGGCAGAGTCCATTGAGTTCTTTAGGCTTGTAAGATTTGGTGAGGCTGATGGCTACTGCCTTGCCATGCCAGAGCTGTTTGGTACAGAGAGAGTTCAGTTGTTTTGGAATGTTTTGGTGGGATTAATTATAGGGAAGTAATAATTAAGCCATGGAAAAATCATCATGTTTAAGAGAGTGGTTTTCCCTGGAAGAGAAAGATATATTGCCAAGAGGGAATGCACTATTTTTCTAGTTTTTTCTAAAACAGAGTTTTGAATCTGCTTGGTCATGGCACAGAGTGTCTTAGCAATGGGAAAGCCAAGAAAATTCTGAGGCTCTGAGGCAAAGATAGAAATAATGGTTTTACCGATGATAATTTTCCAAGTGGAAGATTTTGAATATTTTATGCATAGGTTCAATTTCTGAGAGAAACTATTTAAGATGTCAAATACTTTTGAGAGGACTTGTACTTTTAAATTATTATCATCATCAATTGGTTAACATTATTATATATTTGAATTGAATCATTTTATTTCAATTTTATTAATCATTCAACTTTCACCTAGTTAATATTTATTTGAATTAAAATTTTATATCTTTGGATATTGTTTCAAAACCATGTGCTATGCAAAATTAACAATACATATTTGATGTAACCAATGTTTTTGGTCTGAATATCACTTTATCCTTTTAAATTTCACTTCTGTACCATTACATATTTGGCATGACCAACAATTTGGACCTGAATATTTCTCTTCTTATGTTCAATTTCACTTGTATAGATAAATATTTGCACAACCTTGTGGCTTGAACATTCCCTTTCTTATGCTTAAATGTCATTTCTGTACAGTCACATAATGTACTGGATATGAAAACATGAATAAATTCACCATATTACAATATATAATAATTATAATGCAATACATGTTTGAAATGAGAAATAATATTATCATTAAAAATATTGTCTTAATATTCTATGAAAGTAGTAGATTACATCTGTGTAGGCAAGGTGATATTTAATAAATGGCAGTATATATTAAAAAATAAAAGCAAACATTAAAGCAGAGATATATCACATTATTTAGAGAAAATTGTGTATAAAGCATTAAGACGTGTGTGTGTTTATTTAATGATAGAATATATATAATACTTAAGTTTGTAAATCTCACCCTTCACAGCTAAACCGCAGAAATTTCTTGGATTTGCTTTCAATCTCTCTCAGCTTGCAATGAGGAGAGAGGTCCAAAATTCAATCATATTAGTAACTAACAGAATAGTTGGTTCTCTACAGAAAGTATATATGTCTCTTTATTCCAAGACAGCTCTTTTGAACATGTTATTATTTCCAAGGATTACTTATTTCATGCCTTTTATTAAATTTACAGCTAAATTCATTCGTGGTATCAATTCAATTTGTTCTAAGCTACTATGAGGGGGGGACTGTAGCAATTAGCCTCAGAAAGTGGGCTACATTCACTGAAAGTGTTTAGACTCCAGCGGGCCTTCAACTTATTTTTGAGACTGAATCATTTTATCCCTCAAGAATTTTATTTAGTTGATGTTGATCCTACTTATGCCCCACTTCCAACAATGAATTGCTGGTTGGCTGAGTTATTATTTGAAATTAAAAAAATGAACTTAATTCCTAATCATCTAAATCACAAAAAGTTCAATACTGGGAGGCTTATTATCTCATTAATGAAGCAATAGTGCTTATTAATTCAAGTCTTAACTTGACAACATTTAATCTGCTGAAAAAGTTCAGATGGTGGGGTATGGAGCCAAAATATTTTGATTTCCTGATAAAAATAAATTTAAATGCACTACCTACTTGTAGTTTTTTAACAAGAAACCATGGATTTACTTTTATTGATGGTCTATGTAGTTTATGTCACAGAGATGAAGATACGATTGAACATATTTTTGGTGAATGTAGTTATTTGCAAGTTTGTAAATATTTTATTAGCTTTATTTATAAACATAAAGGATCATTGATACATGTATTGACACAAGCAATTAAAGCTGGAGTTTTTGCTGATATTAGAAGTGTCACTTTTTTTAACATATAGTTTATGGCTAACTCGATGTGGTATTATCTTTAATTTTAATTGTACAGATCCTTTGAAGATTATAATTAGGAAAATCAGATTGATAAAAGAAAGAGACAATAGAATATCATCACAAGATTTATTTAATAGCACATGGGATCTTATTGACAGTTGAAGACCAATTTCTACCTATAGAACTTTAATTTGCATATTGTTTTTATTATATAATATTATGTATTTATTTATTTATTTTCTGGTTTAATAAAGTTTGTTTTTGATTTAAAAAAACAACAAAAGTATTATAGCTTCTGTGCCAGTACTTCAGATTTGTTCATATATAAATATTTGAGTCGTAGGAATAAGAGGATTCCTTTTATTCCTGCATAAATTCTATATCTTGTTTGGTCAGAGGGTATTCATTTATTATTTAACACTCGCAAAAGCGTTTGCACAATTTGGCTTGAAAGGCCGATATGAATGTAATTACAATTGTATACAGACGCTATAAAAATAAATGCTGATTTAATATTTACTTTTATATATTGATGATAACATGTTCAATAACAAAAAAGATGGAGGCAGAATTAAACATGATCCAACAACACAAGAACCAGTACCGCTAATGAAATCAGAGCCAATTGTGCAAGAAAGATATTTTAACAGTACAAAAACCTTTAGAACAAAAACCAGATACATCTAAATAGTGAAATGCTGTATGCATTTATGAAAGAATTAAATGAAATTCATTCAAAAAATCAAGAAATGCATTTAAAAAATGGAAGGCAAAAAAAGTTTAAAGAAATGTATTAAAAAAATGAAGAAACATCAAAAAAATCAAGAAATGCTGCAACAAAAATTTGAAGAAATGCATTTAAAACTTGAAGAAAAACACTGACAAAAAGAATAATAATAAAAAAAACAATAAAAAAGAGATAGTGAATTTAAAGAAATTCATTCAAAATTTGAAGAAAAATAACAAAAGAGATAATGAATTTAAAGAAATACATCAAAAAATAAAAGAAAAGTTTAAAATGATAGAAAAAACTATAAGTATCCTAAATCTGGAAATAGCAGGTCAGATACAAAAGCAAATAGAACAGAAAATGCAGTGTACAGAAAGAAAATTACCCTAATGATTTAGAGGAAATGAACCAGAAATACATTGAATCCAATGAAAATAAATTGCAGGAAAATGTGCAAAATTTAGCAGAAAGAATAGAAAATTTGGAAGAACAAATAAAAATAAAGAAGGGTTTGAATTTAGCTAAAGAACCCAAAATACATGATTTAAAAAAAAAGCAAACCATTATAATGATGTTATTCAGAAAAAAATCTAAATTAAGGCATCCATAAAAACAAATATTGAGATAAAAGATAATTTTTGTAGTAATGAAACTAAAAATCTTGTAGATGAGTGCTAGAATTCATTGTTTATTTAAGGAAAGTTCTGAGGTTTTTATCTTTAAGCAACAATATGAATTCTGCTGCCAAAATATTAAAAAGAAGTATGATGAAAAAGAACATATGAAGAATGTTAAAAATAGAAGAGCTTGAACATATTACAGAGTCTATCAAATAAAATGGCTAAGTAATATAAGAAGATCAAAAAGAGTAAAATGCTGTAATAGTATCTTGTGTTTAAATCAAGAGATTATCTTTGACAGATTGTCAAATTTCACTGCCAGTATGTGGAATGAAAAAAAATTGAAAGTTGAAAGTAAAATATTCATTTTGTGATGAAGAGAATATATTTTTACAATCATTCCAAATAGTATATCAATCCCTAAAGAAATACTCAGAGAGAGATAAAACTTAACTTGTTTAGAAAAATAAAGGATGGTTTATTTTCTGTTATTCCTGGATCTGTTAAAAAAATGTTTTGAAAAGAAATGAAATTATATGAGTTAAAAAATAAAATATATGACAATGTCAAAAGTGACACTAAAATTGCCAAAAAGAAATTAGCAGCTTGCTCAAAAGCAAGAATGACTATTATTGATATTGAAAAAAAAATTAAAATAATAATTTAGATGTTGGGAATAACTATGAAACATATGGCCAGGGTAGTTATTTATTAATTTCTGCAGAACATGGAAAAAAAAATTCTATTAAAGTTTGTTTTGATATATTCCATTTTTAGTGATGTCTTTGTTTTTGGTCATGTACATGAGACACTATTTTGTTATGCAATGTTTGAAGCGTATATTATCTCAGGTGCTACCACAACATTTTTTCCCAAAGTGTTTATTTACTCACCCATAAGGCTTAATGGAAGCAGGGTATAGTTTGAGTTAGCACTCTCTAAGTTTCAAAAGGGAGCAAGGCTTAATTTTTAAATAGTATTTATTAGCCTTTAAGACTTTAAAAGGAAGCAAAGTTTTATTTTCAAGTGTTATATACACCAGCCTCTAAAACTCAAAGGGGAGCCCCTTATATTTTATTTGATGAGTTGTGAGTATCTTAACAAAAGTGAAACTGAGAATCCTTCTAGTGTCCATGCTTCATCACACATCTTAATGTCCTATGGTGGAATTTTTATAGATCCTAGAATTGACTTCCTCTACATGCTTTACAGTGTTCAATGTCAAGTAAATCTCTTCACATCATGATCATATGTATTCTGTAAAACATCAGTTATAAAAAGGACAAATATAGAAATAATTAGAGAAATTAATAAATTTAAAAGTTTTAGTGCATGGGGAAAGAATGTTTAATAAATACTCATGTGAACTGACAAATATAAATCCTGCCATTTCTCTCTTTCTCACTCTCTCTCTCTCTCTCTCTCTCTCTCTCTCATATATATATATATATATATATATATATATATATATATATATATATATATATATATATATATATATATTAGATTGTTTGTGGATTGATTGTGAAGATATATATTAATAGTAGGTTATGATGTTTTTATTGTTTATTTATTGGATATATATATATGGCACTTATGTAAACTGCCTAAAAAATTAAAAGAAAGATTAGTTTATGTATTTGGTCATATTATTAAATATTTAGTTTGTAATATATAAGAAATAATAAAATGATGAATTGCAATGTAAAGGAAGAATTTGAATTGTATAGTTTACACAAACATAAAGCATTCCAAACTCATTTAATCTGCCTTCTAAATGGAAGTTTTATTTAAACTTACCAATTTTTAAAGTAAATCTGATGGTGGATTTGAAAATATTATTTAAATTTATATGTTAATAAAAACAAGTAAATTATCAAGCCATATTTAAATGTGAACAGTGATTTTTTTTTCTTTCTATGTTAACAAATATAAATAAAGAGAGAGAGAGAGAGAGGAATTAAAAAATAGCTTTTTTTATTCTTTTATAATAATTTTTTCATTTGTTTTTCCAAAAACATGTTATCAAGAAAGAGAGGTTGAATCTTAATAATTAGTTGGTAAAGAATCCACTGTTTAAAAAATATGTTGCTGAACAACATCAAATAGATATAAGGTCTGAAATAGTAACTTTCAGTTCAGACAGTTGAGTCTACTTCAGAAGCAGTGTTGCAGTGATCTAATGCTGAGAAGAAAAACTGCTCATTGAATTGTTTTCCACCATAACATGGATAATCATATTTTGCCGATTGTTTTAAAAGTATTTTTTCAATACTGCAGTTATAACAGCAAATGTGATGATTTTACTAAAAGAAGGCTTATCTACCATATGTGCCTAGGCAACAAAAACCACACCAGCCAAAACACCCAGAAAATGCAGTCAGATTTAGAAATAATGCTGACATTTGCCAAAACTAATCAGTACCTGGTGTAATAATGCAATGAAGGAATAAATAGACAATGCTGCAACAACTATCCTAGACTTACTGATATTGTACCTTATACAATGTCAACAATGCTGCTGTATTTACTCTCTAACATTGCCAATGGGAAAAACTACTATCTTTGAAGGAATTAATGAAGATAACTAGAAATGTATTAAAAAAACAATATTTAAAGAAAACTGTTTAAATAATTAGCATAGTAAGATCTTATCATCATAAATATTATAAGATCTTAAACTTACATTAATAATATCTTCATTATTATTATATTTTGTATACAAACTAATAGTTGCAAGTAAATATTTAACAGTTTTTATTTATGGAAGCCTTTGAGATGTGGACATGGAGAAGAATGGAAAAAATCAGTTGGGTGAGTAAAATGACAAATGAAGAAGTTTTGAAAAGAGTAAATGAGGAAAGAAGATTGATTGAGAATATCAGAGAGAGAAAGAGAAACTGGATTGGACATATATTGAGAAGAGATTATAGTTTAATGAAAGATGTTTTGGAGGGAGTGATGAGTGGAAATAAGATGAAAGGATAGAAGAGATTGACATTATTGGATGATATAAGAGATGGGAAGACTTATGTGAAATTGAAGAAATGGGGAAGGAAGAGAATGGAATGAAAGAATGGATGAATTGATGTTATGACTTCTCTCTGGACCTGTCTATTGGACAGAATACTAATGATTGATGTATGCATTGTTAATGAATTGATGTTTAATATTAATCTATTTAGTTAGTGTTTGCTTCTTGAAATTATTCGAAATATAAAACTTTTAATATCTAACATGCTAATAATATCCCCAACTCTGAGAAATCATTCAATTAACTAGGGGGCATGCAGGGATGGCAGTAATAATTTGTAAATGATGATGATCGTGAGTACATTTTCCAAAAGTAAACTTACTATTTAAAAGTCTTGGCACATGATAGTTTTATTTTTTATTTTATTGAAAATGAAAAACAAATAATATACTTTTGGAAGGACTTATACTTTTAAATTATCATCATTATAATCGATTGGTTAATATTATTATATATTTGAATTGAATCACTCGAATTTTATTAACCATTCAACTTTCTCTATAGTTAATATTTATTTGAATCAAAACTTATCATGCATATTTGTATATATTTGGATCATGGTTCAAACCTGTGTGCCCTGCAAATTTATCACTAAACAATGGTCTGTTATTAAGAGTGAAATTCCATTCAATAAAAAGTACATGCTAATACATCAACATTTATGATATTAAAAATATTTTATCTTTGTAATAAATAAACATTTTAAATAATAATAATTTTAAAAAATTACAAATTAAAGTACATTCTTAAAATCATATTTTTAAATAAAATATTAACATTCCTTAAATAAGACATTTATTTTTTATATAGCGCAATGTTTTCTATAATCTATAATATTAATAAGCCAATAAGCTGATACACATGCGCTTTGCAGATGTCACAATATAAATGAATACTCCCATTTTTTCAAACCCAAGATAAAGTCTTTAAGAAAATATAGAATGAATCCACCTATATTTTCGACCCAACCGTATATGTATGGGCAAATCTGAAGTGTTTGAAATGAAGAGCGTGAAGTTATTAATTGATCACTTTAAATTACGTTTTCACATCGTAAATGAATGAAAAAGTGGGAGTATTCATTTATATTGTGACATCTGCAAAGCGCATGTGTATCAGCTTATTGGCTTATTAATATTATAGATTAACATTCCTTGTATATTTATCTATTTAAATATAGAATATTTGATATTTTAAATGTCTGTTTAAATACTTATATATATAACAAATAATGTTTTAAATACATGTAATTTAATACTGTTTTAATCACATAAACATAGAATATGTATGCATATACACATTCTAAATAATAATTGACTATTTTGCTTATCTATGCTCACATCTTATTTATGAAATACAAACGGATCTATCAATACACAATTCACCTTATCAAGTCTTTCTAAGAATAAAATGTTAAATTTTATATTTATTGCTACATGAAATATTAACAATTTAATATAATCACTATTCATTAATAAAGCAAACTACTTGATTTTTAAAAAAAACTAAGTTATTGAGAATTAAAATAAGCCAACAATTTTTTTAAGAAATATAATACTTTCAGATTTAAATTTAGATCCTGATGGTACAATATATATATATTGTAACTTAATATTAGAAGACATAAATTGTAAATAAAATTATTAATGAGGGAATGGCATAGTAACCAAATATTAGTGACAGATCAAAATGCTTATTTTAAACATATTAAGGAGACTAATAAGTTGTAACTATAATAGTCATTGAAATTTATTAATGATCAAAATATTAATTATCATTTTTAAGCTTGGTAAATAAATTCGTCAATTTCCACTTAAGATTTAAAAAATATCTCATAATATCAATAATTAGAAACAATAATGCTTGGAGACTAGTTATTTCAGCTATCTGACCTATTTCAAGCCCTAGTTAGGCAGCCATTGTATCATCAATAAACAAGTAGAAATGATAAACAAATTATTAAGAACAAACTATTATAACTCAGGAACTAACATCAAGTGGGTGAGTACACTGGTAACTCAATAAAATATCTTCTCAATAAATCCAACAGTAGATTTTACCTACTCTTATCTCTTGGTTTGATATCAAGTGCATATTTAAGTGAATAACAAGTGAATGTGGTCTAGCAGGGTGCCACTAGGTTATTTGAACCTAGACAAAGTTATATCTTATAACCTTGTCACATGTACCAGGTTTGAACCCCTTTTTGGTACTTTATTTCTAACAAAATGGAGGATTTTGCTTTTAGACCCATATCACTGTATGCCTTAATATTTAAGTAAACCCAAAACATCCTTAAACTAAAGTGGTGTATAAGCATTTATTTTTATATGACGCTATGCATACAATTGTATACTTTCAAAGATCAGCCTTTCAAGCTAATTGTGCATGCGTCTTCTGCGAGTAGAGTGAAGTATTCATTTATTATTTAACACTCACAGAAGACACATGCACAATTAGCTTGAAAGGCTGATCTTTGAATGTATAAAGTGGTGTATATAAAATTCATCAGACAGAAATCATCTCCCAGATCTTTACATAATAAATGTGTTTCAATATCTTTATAAGTTTTACTAGCTCATATTATACTATTAATTTAGGGTGGCAATTCACTCATCCTTGCATGATGTAGATGATGGAATGGTGGTTATAATAATGATTCACAAATGTCAACTAAATACCATGAAATCACTTTTTATTTATGGCCTTTAAACATTTATCTAGCTCATTAATTAAAATGTGATGATGATGATGATAATGGTTTCACCCACAGCTTTAGAACCAAGCCTTATCATAAACTTAATCCTTAGAAATTCATAACTATTTGTTAATCTTAGTATATCTAATTATATCTTAAATAATTAATATTCACCATTGATGATGAATGATCACAACTAATAAAGAATACTCTCAATGAAATATATACACCTCGTTTAATGAAACAAATTAACATTTATTAATGCATTACTAACATATACAGACAATTTAAAGATAAAACTAAGAAATTTATATGACTAATAATAATAATAATAATAATAATAATAATTGATTATATTGCAATCGTAAGATTAATTCTAAGTTCTTCCCCCTTTCCCATTAAAGATATAATGTATATTAAATTGGATACCAAATTGGCTAAGATTTTCAATTCACAAAAAAATATTTCATATAAAAAAACACTCTTTTGGCACACATACTTTTATAATTTAACATGTAAAGTAGAATTATTAAGGAGAAAAATGTTAGTGGAATCGAAAGAGCAAGATTTCCAGAAACAAGTTTTTAAATTATTTCTCCCCCTCCCTTCTAAGCTTTGAGATCGCTATTCTTTAACTTAAAATAAAAATAATCTAATATCTTAATTCTGCCTTTTATTATCACATTCACACATCCTCATATACATGTAACAAGTTAATATATTATCGTGTATGTGTGTGTTGATACCCTTAGACATAAAATATTAAAAAAAAAACAAAATAATAATACAAAAAAAATCTTTTACATATTAACAAACATTTCATAATTTTAGATTAGTATACAATAATATCCTTTAGAAAATAAACTTCATTAATAAGCAGGGTATAATAGTTTTAGCATACACAAAATTATTACTCAAGGTTATAGATATTATTATTAAAGAAAATTTTTTTTTCAATTGATTTTGGTTGTTTACAAGTTCTGAGAAAAAAAATATAAAACTTTACTGCTCAAATTTTTATCAATAGTCTCTAATATCATAAAAGAAAATGTATAATGAAAATTCATATTACCAATCCCAGAGTTCAAACTTAGCTTGTTAAATGTCCATACTTTTGCAGCAAACAATTTTTGCAGTTCACCGGAGCAGTTTCTTTTCCTGAGGCTTATAATTATTTAATGGTGATGATGTTATTTGCTTTATTGGGAATCATTTGGCACAGGAACTGTTTCTTCCCTTCCTGTTAAGTATAATTCTTCTAATAAATGGAATATATCAGTTGTTCTCCCATTCACAATTTTTCTTGGGTTTAGATTCAGTCAGTGGAATAATTGAACTAGATGATTTAATACTTATCAGTAGATTAATCATTTCCCTTCAGCTTTCAAATGCAGGTGAACATTTTCTTCTATTTAAAACATCTTATTTCTCTAAATCAGTCATAAGGTGTAGAATATATTAATTTCAGACAAAACATTTTTTCTATATGATATGCGGCTGTATGGTGGGTTATGGGATTTCCCAGATGAGATACACAAATTTCTAGCCTGCCATCTTTATATTTTCAATCTTCAAAAAACTTTACATTAAAAAAATGATTTTAAAAGGATATCTAGCAGAATTAAAATGCTTGTCTTTCCTAGTTTCAATATTTAAAATCTCTTCTCAACACTTTTTTTTCAGACTGGTTTTTATACTTTATTTTGCTCTATTTTCAAGCAATTCAATTTAATTAGTTGGATAGTGCAATCTTTTCTAGCTGATTTTTAAAGAAAGTTTCTTTCTCTTTGATCCAGGATGAGACAATCTTGAACTAGATTTCTCCCCAAGCTTAAGTAATCTTTTTTTCCCTAACACAAAATTGTGAAGCAAGTAATTTAAGTTTTAACTCTTCTTTTTTTTTCAATATGTAATAAATGTAGATTTATTTATGCAATGTACACACACACTTTATTCAAATCATTTATAAAACTGGCCCATTAAAATAATCTGAATGCTTTTTAGAAATTTATAGTTTTAATATTTAAAACTAAATTCTTACAACTTTTAAACCCAAATTACAACTATATATAAAAAAATAGAAATACAATAGTAGAATCTAGCCTAAAGTGTAGACTAATTTTAAAGAAAGTTATTATTTGAAAGATGAGAATGATAAACTAAATAGCTTACACACACAGCCTATATGTGTTATAACCCTATAAAAATTAACTATTGAATAATCAAATGTGTGTACTACTCTTTTTGAGTTTTTTATCAACAGACACAACTAAAGAACATAACTGTTGCCCCCACTCTCTTTCTGTCTTAGGCTTTTAGAACTTGATCTTGTAGGTTTAAACTTGGGTGCCCTACAGCTTCCTTTCCTATATAAAAATGTGATGATGATTTTTGTTTCACATTTTCTTTTATGCACATTACTACAAATTTAGCTACTAACTAAATTGTAATGGCACAATATATTATAGTTAATATATTCATAATTATATGATATAAATAAAATATTTTTTGGATTTCGTTTAAATTTCTGATGATTCTCTGAAATATCATTCATCATTATCAATGTCAAAGTCTTAGTGAAGAACAGCTAGATCTTATAAAAACTAGATTGGCTGTGGATTAAAGAACAATTATTCTTATGAATATTTGATGGTTGATTATTCAGAATAGATTGATTAACAAATTTTTATTTCTTTCAGTTTTACAATTAATTGATTTCAAGTTGATTTTAGAAGAGATAAATCAAGTTGATTTTAAAAGAAAGAGATAAAATAAGTGTTTTCCACAAGGCTGGATTACATTATGCTTCATCGGGTTTATTTAAACCATCTGGTTTTTTAATATTTCAATAGATTCTCTCATGGTTCTTAAATCATATTTTTTCAAATTGGCAAGTATTTTAGCATTATCAAAATCAGCTCTGTGACCAATTTCTAAAAAATGCAAAGTAAAAGCTGATATATTTAATTTTTAACTGTTAAATTCCCTAATTCTGACATCAATTCATCTATTAAATAGATTTAAACACTATGGTTATGGAATTTTATATACACTTTTGTATTCCAAAAGTACTGGGTCTTTATGGTTTACAATAAATCACCATTTTTTTTTTGCTAGTGGAAAAGGTAGTCTTAATATTGATAGTCACTCATTAATCTTAGCAGTGACTGATTTAATACAATGTAAATATCAATAATTAGTTGAGCTGTCAATTTTATTAACTTTTTTTCTTACTATCAATGCTATTTAAAGTTTTAAATGTTTTTATTATAACCATTTGAAAACAGAATCTTTTTAGCTATTTCTATTTTTTGAGAAAGATGATCTTTATCAGACACATTACACTCTTATCAATAGGCTTTTTGCCACAGAAAATTTATGAGCAGGGTGATGTGAATTAAAATTAATTATATCTGTGTGTATGGAGGGGGATTTCCTATAAACATGCATTGATAAAAAGTCATTAGATTTTCTAGTAATTAAAACACCTAGAAAAGAAAGTGTTTTGTTATTTTCAACTTCCATCATAAACTTAATATTAGCATATCTTCCATTAAAAAAAAAAGAATTCAAGGCATCAATATCATTTATCTGAGCCAAATAGGTTTCTTACTACCTGTATTTAATACTTGATTTTCAAAATTATTCATGAAGACATTAGTAATTACAGGTGACACTGGAAAGCTCAAAGTCATACATAAAACATTTCTTTTCAGGCAATGTTTTGCTAATGGAATAATAAAATCAAGTAAATTATTGTATAGAACTATTTTACATAAAGCCTCTTCAACTGGAATACTGGTAAGCATAAAAGAGACATCAGAACTGACCAATAAATCATTTTTAGCTAGCTTTAAATTTTTAATAATAGAAATAAAATGAGTTTAATTTTTAATTCTTGCTGAAATGTTATCTGTCATCAGTTTTAAGCATTGAGCTAAATATTATACCAAAGAATGCATGGGAGAACTTATAGCACACACAGTAGATCTCAATGATATCTCAGATTTATGAACTTTAGGTAAATGATAAAATTTAGGATGTGATGAAGAGCCTTCTTTTGGAGAAATTTTAATTTTTATATCCTAATATATACTGGAACATTTGATAAGAAATTTTGTTATTTCTTCTAAGTATGTCAGAAGATCTCTAACAATCTTTTTATAAATACCATCATTTAGTTAATTTAAAATTTTATTATTATAATCTAAACAATTAAGTACAACTGGTGTATTACCTTTACCTACTGGAATAATAACAACAGAGTCATCTTTTTTTAAATTATGAAGTGCAGTGCTGGAGCAAAATAAAAAAGGATACTTGTGTATTATCTTGTCTAGCAAGCTTGGTAGCCATTTTATTTTAAATTATACAGTTTCAGGGGCATACAATAAATGTTTAAAACAAAATGTCAAAAAGCACTCATCTTAAATACTTCCTTTTTATTATTACTTTAAAAAAAATAAACATTTCTACAAAAATTATACTTCCAATTCATTATTTTTTTATTAACCCTTTTCCCGCCTCTTACGAGGCCTCTCATCGACATCTGATGTCACTCTAATTCTGCTAGTTTTAATGGTAGAATATTCGTTTGACAGTTATTGATTACGTTTTTAAAAGTTCTGTAAGATGGTGCCCTCTTCCGAATTATTTTACAAGTAAAAAATTAAAAAAACCGCATTTAAAACTAAACAAAGAAGAACCTTGTCGGTGATTGGCTGTCAGCCGGCTCTCAGCCGAAAAGGACATTCTGATTGGCTGGAAAGAACAAAGAAACCGCCTCATCAAAGAAAATAAAGAAAAATGCTGAGATTTTCATTTTGAATGTAATTTTAAGTATTAAAAAAATATAACTTGAGAAATTAAAATAGTTTTTTAAAAAATATATTAAAAAAACAAAATTATTTTCGAAAAATATTGAAGATTTTAGTAAAAATATTTAAGATTTAGCAAAAAGAAATCTTTACTTTTCCTTAACGTAAAATTGAAAAAAAGCGTTTGCGTCAGCACTTTTTTGTTTAGACATTCACTTTATATTTGCTGAAATTGAATATATTTTATAATAAATAAATAGCAATTTATTTTTGAAAGAACTTTCGTTCTCTTTCATAACCTGAAAAATTAGTAATATACTTTTTATAAACGTATCTGAGTTGAATTTAATATTATAGGTGAATATGTTTTAACAATAGGCTTTGTCTTCAGTTTGTGAGTTGGCCAATTAAAAGATTTGATTTTTATCTCATACAACCAATAATATAATTAGTGGTTTAAGGGTTAATTCAACTTATTAATATAAAAATAATAAAAATGTAAATTGTCATACCATGTCCATTAATGCAGACTTTTTATGAGAGCATGATCTCGGATCTTTGGAAATATTGCACTGCATGCTGTTTTGTCAAAGAAAGATTCTAAACTTTCATTATTTTGCCAAAATGATAGTAGCAAAAATAAAGACATTGAATGTATATAAAATATGACAATGTTAAGACCATATCAGCATTTACATATTGTAATAAAAAATATATAAATTGAAACAAACCTTCTGAATGGAATTTATAATTGATTTATTAATTTTTTAAAACTTAACAACTAACACATTCAGTAAAATAAAATGGAAAAAAATCCATAAACAATTACTTGTAGGCCTCTGAAACAGTATAATTCAAAATAAAATGGATGCCAATCTTGGTAAACAAGATAATACACAAGTACCAATAAAAATATGAAAAAGTTGGTGGTTATAGTTATTAGAGCTCACATTTTAATACTAGTTTTTCTTTTATTTTAGCAGTAATATTTAGGTTATTCTTTATCAAATATAATTTTCTTTTTTTCCAACTATATAATCTTTCTATAATAAATTGTTTTTCTCTTCACCAGTAAAAATTATAATTATAAATATGCAACTTTTTTCACATATGTTAGTGAAGCTATAATTATACTATAATGTGTAATATGTCTGCTTAGCGCTTTCGAGATTTAATGTTCAAATCTCATACTCATAGCTTTACAAATGAAGTCTGTTGTGATTTATTGTACACATATGCAAATGAGTTTGAGTTTTTAATTAGTTAGTCCATTGTTTGGAGAGAGCAAATCATGCCTCTCTTCTATTAATGGCACTGAGATCATTTGCTATGTAAAAAGCTTCTTTGACTTTTCTTTTGGCATCTTTTGCATACAACAGGGTTAAAAATAAAAATGAGGAAACATCAGTCTTCTGGGACCACCAAGCAGCTACAGGACATGTGTTCGAACCCAGTTCTGCCCAAATAATTTGCACAGAGAAGAGTGATGCCAAAAGAAAAGTCAAAGAAGTTTTTTACATAGCAAATGATCTCAGTGCCATTAATAGAAGAGAGGCATGCTTTGCTCTCTCCAAACAATGGACTAACTAATTAAAAATTCAAACTCATTTGCATATGTGTACAATAAATCACAACAGACTTCATTTGTAAAGCTATGAGTATGAGATTTGAACATTTAAATCTCGAAAGCGCTAAGCAAACATATTACACATTATAGTACAATTATAGCTTCACTAACGTATGCGAAAAAGTCGCATATTTATAATTATAATCTTTCTATCCAAGTGAAATAGCCTAAAAGCATTTATTTTTGTATTTAGTTGCTGTTTTAATTGCTTACTGATTGATTCTTTCTCTCACCATCTAAAAAATGTGTCTATAAATATTTCTTATTCCAAAGGTATGAGTATGTTTTGAAATCACAATATTTTAAAACATTTTCAGGGCTCTCAACAAATTCTGCAGAAACTAATTAAAAAATCAAACAAATCCGTGTCTTATTCTTTTTCAATACTTATTTTATTAAAAGTAATCCATTTGACAGTTTTGATTGAAGCAATTTTCCTTAGAGCTACAAAACATATGTAAATACATCAATACACAAATACCTAATCGTATAAACATACAACATTATATCTGTAAATGACTCATTTCTTTATATATATATAAGCATTGAAAAAATAATAAAAGGGTGGATTTGTTTTTTATAACTTATACTTCATGAAGAAAATAAAATATAAACTGTTTACTTTTAAGGTTACAATTTTTTTTTCACCATTGCTACGCCACTTAATTTTAAGTCGCAGTAACTAACAAATGCCAGATGATGGGGCTTATAAAATGTCTAACCAGTGTTGTTTTATCCAATATCTTCGAAAGATTTTGATCGGGGGGGGGGTAAGCTTTGGATCTTGGAAGAGTACACCTGAACCTGTAAGATCTTGGTACACTTTCCTACTAACAGACATCTTTTACTTCTCTTTTTTTATTATTTGATATCTTGGATTCATTCAACCAATAATTTTCAGCAATAAATATTAAAATGTTTACTTAAAACATCTGCTTTTCATTTGCCTAATTAATTTTCCAATTATAAGATATATAAAAATTAATGAAATCTTAATATTTGATAATAAATCAATGCAAAAAAATTGGATTTTTAGCTTAAAAATTAACATTAAATAAGGAAATTTAACTCTTAAGTGAGTCATTGATTAACTATTCAATCACATGATGAGATTTTCCAGTCAATAGTGTTTTAATCGATCCTTCATTTTGCTATTAGATCTGTATGAGTGATCCAATATTGACCAGATTACATTTCAAACATTCAGTAAATAATTATATGTTTTAATCATTTAAGTGAATCATATTTCTGATAAATAAACAGGAGGAAACTGTTTTTAAACATTGATGTGATACAGACTTAATTATCATAATACCATTTCGAGTTCATAAATTAATTTTCATATAACCTCATTGCTACAAAAGAAATCAATTAAAATAGCTTAATTACTCCATTTTAAAATAAAATTTAAAATCAAAATTTTAAGAATGTAATAAAAATCATCAAATTTGTCAATTAGCACAAAATATATTTGTATGCGTTTGTGCACGTAAGATTGCGTGCAAGTACGCTGCACTTGTATTTAAATAAAATAATTTCAGCTTTGCAATTTAAATTTATTTATGAATATTTTAAAATTAATTTGCATAAATTAAAAAGATACAAGTTTAATCTGAGATTCATTTCTCTTTTCTTCGTTAGCAGATAACAGATTCTGATGTTATTATTAATTACGAGATTAATCTGACTGTTTTTAAACTTTAAATAAGGCTAGCTTTTTCTTTCAAGCAAAACAGTTTATTATTTTTAAAATTCATTTAATTAACTAGCATCATGATAAATGAGTCATTTTGCTTTTTCTTTTTTTAAAATTTTATACATTAGAAAAAAATCTCATCTGAAAATCATAAAACTAATTGGACATTATTTTTTATATATACATTTATGTTAAAATTTGTTCTTGATTAATACTTAATAACAGCATTAATTAATTATTTATACATAAAAAATAAATACTTTAGACAATTTTAAAAGTTATAATACTGTATATTTTTATAATTACAAACAACTTAATACTATATACATTAGAGATAAGATATAGAACAGATACGACGCAGCACTGCATATATAATAGTCCTTGGACGATTTTTTGTCTTAAAAAAAAAATGGACAGACCATTCTCTTTTTAATTTTCTCTGGATTTCTTTTATTTCAGCGCCCCAAAAATAATAAAAATTTTATCGACAAGTAATTTATGCAGTTTATTACAAACCACAAAACTATATTATATCCAGCAGTGAAATAAATTTCATCACAATATCGTATCCTATTATGTTATATTTCTATATCACTTTCTCCCTTATTTTTCATAGATAGATAAATCAGAACTGCTCAAACTAAACCGCCCCCCCCCCCATAGAGCCGTAGAACTTGTCAATGGAAGTTGCAAAAAAAAAAAAAAAATCGAATTTTTAAATTAGAAGTAAATAATTAAATTTATTTTACAAATACATCTTTATCCCACTTAGTGAGAACAATTAGTTCCTCAAAACTCATCGTAAAGCAAGCAAGAAGATCGTTATAAAAAGAAAGGGATTATAATGATTTTCTATGGAGAAAAATTTAGTTTGTTCCTGAGGATAAAAATTATACCACAAATGTATTAACAAACAACTTAACCTAGAAAATATAGTAATTTAAAAAAACCTAATGTACAATATATGCATGTGAAAACTGTGCTACTGTGTATTACGCAGGTATGCATTTAAAACACGGGTACTTGAGTATTAGACTTGCTATGAAATATCACAGCTATACTGGATTAGGTTTAGAGTTAGACTTAGGGTTGAAGTTGAGTTTCATCACAGCAGGTCTAATATTAAAGTACCAAAATAAGATAATGCAACTTAAAACTATGTATATAAAAAAAAGAAATAAAATATTTAACTAAAAGTTGCTCGTTTAATCAATCCATTCAGCAATCATCATCCAGTTATCTGAGTTATCAGTGGCTCATTCTAAGGGTTTATCATTGTCTTTTAAATTCTTTGATGATCTTGGACTTTTTTGGATGTACACCAAGTATTGATGGTTGAGGATCTCTAGTGAAAAAGTTTAGAATGAATGGTTTACTTGCTTATTGGTTTTCACTTTCATACAACATCCTTTGGCAGGATGACTCAGTTGGTTAGAGTGTTACCTTAAAATTCAATGCTCAAAAATCTAAGGATTCAGGTTTAATTCCCATGCTAGTACTGTCACTGGTCAGGCCAGCAACATCTGAAGAAAAGGGGAGAATAATACCTCTTGAAACATTGTGCATATACTAATCTGTTTGATGTGTTATTATTAACAGTTGAATGTATTTGGATTATTTAAATAAAGTTAAATTTTTCTAAAGACATTCAATACTCATATTAGATTATGGAAATAGTCCAAACAATAAATACAATGTGTATTTAAGGTTTCATTTGTTGACTTAAGACATTTGTAGATTTGATGGATCATTCTAAATCAGGTCAAATTTTTTGAAAATGTTGCTCATGGATTCTCTATACACTTGTTAAATATTTTTCATTGTCTTCCTTTTCTTTATCCATTTGCATTAACTCTTCGTTAGTTAATTTCATCATGTCTGTTTACAAAAGCTCATCAATGTTGTCATCAATTTCTTATTGATGTCTTTATCCAAAGTATCAACAAAATGCTGCATTGGTTATTGAAGTTCGCACACCTTGAAGGTTATGATGATTCTTTGATCCATATGTTTAAGAAGGGTTGTGTGATGTTTGGTATTATCTGTTGTTATGGTTCCAAATAAAAATGTATGCAGCTGTAAACTTTTTTTACAAAAATTCAATATTGCTAGAAAAAAAATATTTGGTTTTACTATGCAAATGTACAGAAAAATGAACTGAGAAAAGGAGAGTAAATTCATAGTTGACAATTTTTTGTATTCTTCTACAAAATTGTTAATTATTGCTCTGAAAAAAGAACTCCATACTCAAGTTTCATTTTTTTAAATTCATAGTCTTATATTATTAAAATGAAATTATTTAGAATTAGAAAAGTTATCTTATTAATATGTCATTAATTGTACTGTTGTGAGGCATAAAGTCATGTTATTTATCAACAATGTAAGAGTAGCTGACTTATAGAAATGCTCATTACCACAATATAATCATGCATTTAACTTTGACAAAAGCAAAAATTCTGACATGTTAAAAAAGAAAGAAATATATCTAATGTTTACATATTGTAATAAATTTTAACAACTTTTTATTTTTACAATATGTACTATGCAGAACTAAATAAACAGGACTTTATATACAAATATACTAATAAATAAATAAATAATTCTACATTTATACATCTTTTTCTTTATAAAACTTGATTTATTACATAAACTATTATTCCATAACATAAAATGTTCCAGCAATGTTTCAATTATATTTTATTATGGTCTTTTTCAAGGCAAAACTATAAAATGCAAGCTTAAAGCAAGTTACAAAATTTATAACTTGTTTTGATTATCATAAATGTACCTTTGAAGGTTTTTGCAATGCTATATATTGCAGAAGCTTTTACTACATGGTGAAACTGAACTGATTTCAGACCCATATAGCTATCTAGTTTGTTAGGCTGGGTTTGAAGACATTACGTGTCTGATAAATTCACACTTTCAAACTGATAGAAACATGTTTGATAAGTGCTGACTTTAGAGTTGGTATTTAGATCTAATTTTTAGTCTCCCAGCCCTTCACTGATGTGAGCCAATGAGCTTGAAACCAGCTGGTCTTCCAACAATAGAGATTTTGTATTCATATATATATATGTTATTATATATATTAGTATATATATATATATATATAGTGATATATATATATATATATATAATAACATATATATATATATATGAATACAAATATTCCATATTTATCCGATAAATAAAAAATAAGCATATAAAATAATAATACTAATAAATAAATACACTATCTATAGTCCTTTTTTAAGGCATAAGAAGTCATATTTTATTATGCATGGTAACCATTTTCTTGAAATGACTTTACATTTTTTTGAATAATACAGTACATTGTAAGTACAGAAACACGAGTCATTTAAATAAAAATTAAAAGCATGAAACTTTCTCAGTTTATTTGTTTTGCATTTTTGTCATATAAAATTTATTATTAATTGCATAATGCATTAAATCATTTCTCCTTTTTTTTTAAAATCAAAAATATGTTTGTGATAATAAACAGTTTTGATTTGGTTAATATTAGCATTCATAAAAATTTTAATTTAAAATTGCTCAACTAAATATTTTAACTAATACATAACAGTATACATTTTAAAATTAATTTTTAATAATATACTATCAAAATTTATTTTTAGTTTGTACTGAATAAAATTTGAATTTTCTTTTTGATACTAAAATTTCTTAAGTTTGTTGTAATTCCATTATCTTGCACATGTATGAAACAAATTATGAGATTATGATTTAAAATCTAGCTAGTAAATATTATTTTTTAATTTAGATTTAGTAATGTTTCATTATATAAAATAGATTATTAATTATATAATTCATAAAATTCTTTGACTAGAAAATTTTAATTCAAAATTAGATGTCTGATTGTTTTAGCTAATATAGTATACAATTTAAAATTAATTAATAGTAGTGTAGTATAGTATATGACCATTGAATAAAATTTATATTTAATTTTTTCAGCACTGTTTTTTTACGTTTTCGATAATGCTTCCTTTGGCTTGGATATCTCTGAAATAGGTTATGATATTATGATTTAAAATTAAGCAAAATCTATACAGTAAATTTAGTAATTTTGATTGCATAATGTATAAAGTAATTTTTTTCCCAAAATAATTACATTTATGGTGACTAAATTTTACAATTACTGTGTGATGGATCATAATTCTTGCCTGCAAGCAAAATGCCATTAATAAGGTTGAGTGAATCCTCAGTTTTTAAGCTCATGTACCCATTTAAAAATATAATATTAATACGTTTGATTGTTCTACATAATCAAAATAGGATTTTGATTACTAAATAAAGTGGGGTTTTTTTTTTTACTTTTGTAGTTGTTAAACTTTACTTTAAATATGTCATTAATTAATGTATTGATTGTCTTGCAAAAACACTAGATGAAAATTAAAGTATTGTACATTAATCATATTTTAAGACAATCAAAATACTGTATAATATTTTATATTGTACTATATATATTGAATAAACTCTGTATTGTATATTTTAGGATAAATATCACCATTATTTTTTTCAGGTAACATAAAATTATTACCTATGATGTCATTCATCTTATAAGAAAACCACCATTTTAATTCTTTAAAATATAAATAATAAAATTATTTAAATAAACTAAATATAATTATGCTAAAAGTGCATTATATGCTTCTACTAAAGATTATTTCTTTGAGGGTATACCAATGTTTCTAGATATTCCAGGGGAGCATTTATATTAAAGAGTTTGCAAAGCATTGAAATAGATTAATAATCATCTTTATTGTCAAATAAAAATATACACGATTCAGAAAATAAAAATAGATGTGATGTGATATATTGTGACATCTCCTTAAACGAAGTCAATAATATCTCAGCAATTATGCCCAGATAAACCTGTTAGCAGAATGAAGATGATTATCTCCATCTAGCTGTGAAATAATCAAATAAATCCACCACAACAAATCAGTAAACTAAAAAATAGAGTGTATCATGTATTTTTATGCTTTTCAATACTATGTTTGCTAAATGGAATTAATATTAATGTCAAATTCACATATCACACTATCAATTATTAAATCATTTAATTATGCAATACAAATTGTTAATTCAGTACATAGTTGATTTCTCATAAAATCTAAAGCTAGTCTTGCATCAGTACATAGTGTATTAAAATATTATATGTCTAACTAACTTTTTGTCTTACCATACATTCTTCAGTACTGAAAGATATGTTAAAACATAATAATATGATAGATTATTTTCATCATAACAAGGCAGTAGCAACACCTGAAGAAAAGTGAAGAATAATATTACTCGAAATGTTGTATAATTAATAACTTATATTGTCTATGAGTGTGTTCTTATTAGAAAGTTGTTTGTATTTGAAAATTTAAATAAAGTTTTAAATTTTTCTATACATTCGACATTTAATGATAGAAATAGTCCAATATATATATATGCTCTCATCACAAACCTTCATGCAAATAAAAAGTATATTATTTATTTTTAATTCTGTTTTCTTTCTCCAATAAACTTCCATTTTGTTTTTAGCAGTTGTTTGAGTTTTAGGCTAAATTTCTTATTGCTTTATTTCTTACATTAACTCTTGTGATTTTAGCAATGCTTTCTTGATCTTTGTAATACATTGCCTTAATCACCATTTGTATAATCTCAGCTGTTATATTCTTTAAATTCCTACATCATCTACTATAATGTGAATGTAATATTTACTAAGGCTTTAACCTCGATAATATGCATCTGAAAAATGGTGAAGGTAGGGACCTCTACAGGTCTTAGCCACAAGCTTACGCTACTCACTAGTAGTATTCAAACAGGCAAAACTCACTATATGTATAGCCACACATAGCAAGCTAGAGTAATCAATGGATTCCAGAAGGCTTGTGCATAAAATCCCCATCTAGCACCTACTCATCCAATATCCCCAGACTAGTTTCTCTAGCTTGCTATGTGTGGCAATACGTATAGTGAGTTTTGCCTGTTTGAATAACAGTTATAAGCAAGCATATGAAATAGTGATCATGTGATGTTTATTTACTCACTAGTAGAAAATAAAGCTAATGTTATTGCTACTATCTTTAATAATATATTTATATTCTATCAACATTCAATATTAATCTTTTAAAACATATATTATTTTGAATATAATGCTCTCTGTAAATGAAACATCAATTTTTTAATGCCTTTAGCCATATTATCTCTAAACTTACATGCTTGGATGTAAATTACAATAAGTTCTAATTGCACATGCATGTGGTCAATCACATGATCACTATTCTTTATGCTTACAGAAGCTGTTTACACATAGGCTAAACTCTCCACACAGTAGCACCACTCATTGCAAGCCAGAGTAATCACTAGATGCAAAAAAGTTTTTGCATAAAATTTCTATGTAGTGCCTACTCATCCAATATCCACAGACTAGTTTCTTGCTTGTGGCTTTCATCAGAGAGGAACTTGATCTAAAGGCATTAAAAACAAAAATTGAAAAATTAAAATTTTAAAACATTATAATAGATTAGTATTAAAACTAAAAGCTCACATTGATGATGCATAAAAAGAGATTTATTTATATACTTAATGTAATATTTATTAAGGTTAAAATCTTAAGAATATGCGCCTGAAAAATCTTAAGGTTTTAGCCTTAATAAATATTACGTTGTAACAAATATGTGCTTTATAAATATAATTATTACAACTTTATATACTTAATATAAAAAAAATATATTTTTTGAAAATACCATTATTCCTCCAAGAACATTGTTCCACCTATTAACCTGAAATTAGTCTTTTAGTCGAAACAAAATCATGTAATAGATATTTCAAAATATATTCATAAGTGGTAAATTATGAAATGAAATAGAATAATAATCCCTAAATCTGTAATGTTAATTTTACTAAGAGCCTGGGACTTTTTTTATTAATAATAATCTTTTGTTTTTATATTATTAAAATTTTCAATGTCTTTTATATTTTTGTTAATTGATGTATATGTTAACTTGAAATAAGTTTTACATTATATAAAGTAATCTCTCTATGCTCAATAACATAAAGAGTTTCCTGTCCTGAACTGCATTATGGGAAATGTTGTTTTTTTATAAAAACATTTGTATTAAAAAATTCAAACTTATAAAAAGAGTACAAGGAAGAGATTTAATTCAGTGGTAGAGAGAGATATAAAGTTACAGAGATAAATTACTGCTAAAGAACAGCTTGTACCAAGGATTAACTGATATAGATTGAAAATGACATTTGAAGTTTTATTAAAACTTTTGATACTTACATATTAGACCTGCTGACTGTGTTTGTGTTGGCAGAATGTCATTCCTTTCTCCAGGGAGGTGGGGGTTGCAATGGCATAATGTCATAGTTGTGACTTTTTAATACAGCATTCTGCTGTCACAAATACTGGCAGCAGGTCTAAAACGTAAGTACCAAACTTTCACTTGCTTGGAAAATTATCAAAGCCAAGCTACCACACAACTTTGAAAAATCTGTGGAAACTGAATGCTAAAAAAGGAATCTACAATTTTATAATAATAAAAGTGCCTATTCTGCTTTTAAATTATTAAGTTATAGTTATTATAATAATAATAATAATAATAATAATAATAATAATAATAATAATAATAATAATAATAATAATAATAATAATAATAATAATAATAATAATAATAATAATAATAATAATAATAATAATAATAATAATAATAATAATAATAATAATAATAATAATAATAATAATAATAATAATAATAATAATAATAATAATAATAATAATAATAATAATAATAATAATAATAATAATAATAATAATAATAATAATAATAATAATAATAATAATAATAATTCAATTCAATTCAATTCAATTCTTTATTTAATGTACATATCAACAGCATTTAGCCAATTATAGATTGCACAGTAATTTCATTATCATATACAAATCTAAATAAGCATTAAAAATACAAAAAAAAAATAAAAAATAAAAAAAAATAATACCAATAAAATAGAAAAACAATAAAATGCACAAATAATTAAAAGGGCAATATATCAAATGAAATTAAGGATAATATTTTTTTATGAGGACTTTAGTGAATTGTTTAAAATCCAGATTAAAAACATCATCATTACCAAAATCTTTGTTATAAGTTCTAGGTAAACGAAATAAAGGGGAAAATCTTAATACATCAGATTTACAAATTTTCAGTTCAAAAATATTGTGAGTACGAGTATTATAATTCTGTTTCTTAATACCTAAATTAGAAAGCAAATTAGATACAGAAATATTCTGGGAAATAAATTTATGAAAAAGCTTGAGATCTCTTGTTTTTCGTCTCAGCAGTAAATCAATATAGTGTTCATTACCTAAACTATTCAATTTTGCAAATTTGTCAAAAACAGACTGAATTCTTATGATATCTGTACTGTTATGAGGACTCCATATAATTGAACCATACTCCAAGATGGGAAGAACTAAGGATATAAAAAGTTTAATCTTTGTAAATTTATTAAATGCTTTTCCATATCTGTAAATAGCTCCTATAATTTTAAGAGATTTATTCACCATAAAATTAATGTGATTATGAAAAGACCCATTATTGGAAAATATTATTCCTAGATCTTTTTGATGATCATTTGTTATAATTTTAGAATCACCAATATAGTAGGAAAACCTTAAGATTTCAGATTTTCTAGAGTAAGAGACAATGGAGCACTTATCCATATTTATATCTATATAATTACATTCACACCAATTCAAGAAATTATCTATATCACTTTGAAGTAAAAAACAGTCATTAGTAGAATAAATATGCCTAAAAATTTTGCAATCATCTGCATAACATAGAAGATGTGAAAATTTAATGCATGTTTTTAGGTCATCAATGTATACATTAAATAATAAAGGTGCAAGAACACTGCCTTGAGGCACCCCAGTGAAGCAATAATATGGTAATGACAATTTATTATTAAACCTCACACAAGACATTCTATCCTTAAGAAAAGAGTTAAACCAATTAATTAATAATTTGGAAAAACCTAACCTACAAAGCTTCTGAAGAAGAATTTTATGATTAACTCTATCAAAAGCCCTGGACATGTCAAAATAAACAACATCTAACCTAGATTGATTCTCAATTGAATTTGAAATGTGATCAAAAATAGTTAGCAAATTTGTCTCAATGGACCTATTAGGCAAAAATCCATGCTGCTCTGGTGCCAAAACCTTAGAGACATCCAAGATAATTTTATTATATAAACATCTTTCAAATATTCGAGCAACAGTGTGTAGAATTGAAATAGGCCTATAGTCACTTACCAAATCTCTAGATCCTTTCTTAAAAATAGGAACAACTTTAGCAATTTTAAGGGATGTAGGAAAAGTACCATTTGCTAAAGAGCAATTAAAAATATGCAAAAGAGGAGAAGCAATGTATTCAGCACATCCTTTATAAATGAAAGCTGGAATGTTGTCAAGGCCCACACTAGAATGTAATTTAAGCTGCTTAATAGCAAAAACAACATCAGATTCAATAAATGAATCACATGTTATTCTTTCTTCAACTAGATCATTATTTTCAGTTAAATTAGTAAAAGACTGAGATTGTTTAAAAAGCTCTGAGAAATAATGAGAAAAATCATCAGTGACTAGATTAGAATTATTACTCTGTAATTTTTTTTTTGTAATACCTAAAACCTTAACCAGAGACCAAAATTGCAAAGGATTATCAGAAATATGATTTTCAGTGTTTTGTATAAATTTTTGAAAATCTCTATAATATATAACCTTTGTCAATCTTCTATAATTAATAAAATTGTTATAATAATTTAAGTTCTTAGTTTTCCAATATTTACGATGATGAAATGATTTCCTTTTAATAATTTCTTTAAGAGAAACTGAAAACCAGAGAGAAAAATGGTTAGTTAAAATTTTTTCCTTAGGAATGTATTTGTCAATTAGTTCACTAAATGATTGTTCAAAAAACTTCATACAGAAATCTCCATCAGATGAAGAATACAATTTTTCCCAGTTAAAATTAGATAATTGTAAACAAAGACCCAAATAATTTCCTTTTTTGTAGTTTCTCTTCATAATTTTAAAAGGACAAAGTCTATTAAATTTAATATTAATATAAAATTCTAAGGGAGGATGATGCAAATCAATGGAAAAAGGAAGAGAAGTAGTAGTTAAACATTCAATTGTAGGAAAATTACTAAGAATATAATTCAATGTGTGATCATTAAAATTGGTGTATGGATTAAATTGTTTTAAATTTAACAAATTGCAAAAACAAATCATTCTCAATAATAATAATAATAATAATAATAATAATAATAATAATAATAATAATAATAATAATAATAATAATTTATTTATTTATTTATTTATTCATAATAATAATAATAATAATAATAATAATAATAATAATAATAATAATAATAATAATAATAATAATAATAATAATAATAATAATAATAATAATAATAATAATAATAATAATAATAATAATAATAATAATAATAATAATAATTTATTTATTTATTTATTTATTCATTATGAAACAAACAGTAAATGTATAATACAGTGAGATAAATTCCATACAATAAAAATATCGAGAGAGGAATTTAAATGCAACAACTAAAAACACTAATAAAATACAAAAAAAAAAGTATAAATATAACAAAATATTAAAAATCACACAGATATTACATTTGGCAATTCAATCACAGTAGTAAATAATTACAACATAACATACAGTATAAACAAAACAAAAAATAAAAAAAATAAAACTAATGCTTAGCATAATATAACCATTGCCATAAATGCTTTTTAAAAATCAAATAACTAGTGTTCATTAAATTCACAGCACAATCTCTTATAAACATATTAAATAATTTAGAACCATTATAACTAAATTGCTTCCTACTGGATGTTTTAAAAAAATTAGGTAAAGCTAGCTGATATTTAGTAGATAAACGAGTATTTACAACAGAAGATTTAGTATCCAAATGAAGTTTCCTACAATAAATATCAAGAATCACTCTATATTTATACAAATGGAAAACGTCTAGTATATTAAACATGGCATAAATATCTTTAACAGATGTGGTATGTGATTTACCAAAAATGATACACATTGTATAATTCTGTAAAACAGACAAAGTAGTCACAGTATATGAAATAACATAATTTAAAAAGTGTGAACTAGAATAGCTTTGTAAAGATAAGTTGTTAACCAAAATCTTTACCACAGATAAAAATTTGGGTGAGGTCCTTTGCTTCTTATTTCTCACAGCAGTTACAGTCAAGTTTTGAAACTTTAATGATTAAGAATAGCTGCTAATTATTATTTTTTTGCTGACTCAATATTTTTCATTGTAACTTCATATTTATTTATCTTTTCTGTTAAATAAATATAAGGCTCCTTACACTTGATTAGCATACAACTAGTTTTCATAGCGATTATTTGGAATTCAAATGTGAACCAAGAAAAACTTGTAATTTCTTTCTACCTTAAAACAACCTAGGATGTTACTTAAGTCAGCTATCTCATAGAACAATTAGATAGCCATCCAATTATTTATGAGAAAATAATTATTCTAGCTTTCTTACCAAAAGAGTAGAATAAAGATTTAAAACTGTAAATCCTCATTAATTGACAGTTTGTAATCAAGTGAGGAATATCTTCACTTTTTCATGGAAAGCTGCCAGAGACGTATTTTTTTCTGCAATAAGCTATGTAAAGGTTATTTTATTTTATATGTTTGTAGTGAATTTTTTATAAAAATATCTGTTTATATCACTACAATAACTAAGTAGAGTAGATATTGCAAATATGAATATTATTTTATTAATTTTTCTTTGTACGGAGGAATTTCTCAATCAACATCATTTTAAGGCAGCCATATTATTTTCTAGTTTGCAGTAAAACTTAGCTATGCTGTCATCTTATATGTATTTTTATTACAATTTGTATTATAAAAAATATTTTGGTTAAAAATATATTTCAATGTTTTATATTTACCTGTAGATAAAATAAATTTTTATTTTATTCTCAAAAAAAAAATTAAGGTTTTTTATAATGTCATTTTTATATTTTTTTTTTAAAAAAAAGCAACAATATATACCTGTATTTTCTGGAAAGTTTGTGTAGATGGTGTTTTAGTTGTATTTATATAATGAACTATTTCCACCATCTAATATAAATATAGAATGTCTTTAGAAAAATTTAACATTTATTTAAATATTTCAAATACATTCAACTATTAGTAATAGCACACAGATTAGTATATGCACAATGTTTCAAGAAGGATCAAATTACATTAAGACCTATTGTTAATTCTAGAAATTTCACCTTGCCAAAATTTGTCAAGATTTCTTCTCAGAATTCTTAGTTCTTTGGCATACATGACCTAGTCCTTTGCCAGGGATTCTAGGCACTCTGTGGAATTAATCAAGAACATGAAAATTGGAAGAACTGACTTATTAGTAAACTATGGTGTGGAAAGTTTATTCACAAATGAACTATGTAAAAAAAACATTGGCTATTGTAAGGAAAATATTAAATGTTGATAGCAGCTTACATACCAGAACAGCTCTTCCTATTGATAGCATAATGGAACTATTAACATTTTGCATAAAAACAATCTATTTTCAATATAACACAAAATTCTTCCAACAAAGCTATGGGCTCACCATGGTCATCCCTGATTAGCAATATTTACATGGAAGAACTTGAAACCATAGCCATAAAGTATACTTCACATTCACCTAAAGTTTGGCTTTGGTATGTAGATGATACAGTTGTTGTATGGTCACATAGTGAAGCACTACTACAAACTTTCTGAAGACACATTAACAACATATCCCCTTCAATTAAATTCACAATAGAATAGAAACAAGAACAAAAATTGGCATTCTTAGATGTTCTTATGAGAAAACTCCCTCATGGCAAAATCAAAACTACTGTTTACTGAAAACCTGTACATACAGGAAAATACTTAGCATACATCCAATCATACCAGAAATATAAAACATGTTGTTATACTATTATTATGGGGCAGAGAAAAAGAAGTTTGTTCAGAAATAAGTGATTTGAAAAAAGAAAAGATCAATATAGAACAAACTCTTATGAAAAATTGGTTGTCCATCAGCTGTTATTAAGAAAACCTTATTATTGGTATTGTACTGTATCCATACATACCAAAAATAGCAAACAAATTAAGGAAAATCTGCAATAAATATAACATCAGAACAGCTTTCCAGAGCTATATTACACTACAAGGAATTCTAACATCTACAAAGCCTAAACTTGAAATACTGAAAAGAAAAAGCTGCATCTATGAGATACCTTATGAATGTGGAAGAATGTATATTGATGAGACCAGTCATTGCATTGAAAAGTGCTTGCAAGAACATAAACTGATGATTAAAAGAAATGTATCTAAGATAGCAGACCATGTGTGTAACAATGAACATATGTTCAATTGGGAAAATACAAAAATATTGGAAAGAGAAGGAAAAATATAAAAAAGAAAATTTACAGAAGCTGCTCACACGATAATGGCAAACAATCCCATAAGTCAACCTAGTGTGACTATACATAATGTAAGGAAATCACTAATGAACTTTGCTTTTATGAAAAAGTGGAGAATTCAGGAGGAACCTCACAGATAAGTATGTGAATTTTAGAGCATTACCTTAAAATTCAATATTCAAAAATCTAAGGGTCCAGGTTCAATTCCCATGCTAGTACTGTTATGGGTCAGGCCAGAAACAACTCAAAAAGAAGAGAGAATACTTCTTGAAATGTGCATATACTAACATGTGTGCTATTACTAACACTTGAATGTATTTGGAACATTTAAATAAAGTTATTTTTTCTAAAGACATTCAATACTTATATTAGATGATGTTAATAGTTCAATATATAAATATATACCTGTACATTATAATATTGGCATATATATGCACATGTATGCATAAAGGTGATATCTATACATATAGTTAGCTTTTCTCATTATACCATTATTTATTTTATGTTGCGGGTATTTTTTTAAACTTAACATTTTTTTGCCATATGGAATTCAGTACAGTGATAGAGTGGTGGATTCTGGAAATTAAGTTTCATGTATTATGACTCCAACTCTGTCACCTTAAATGATCAATCTTCTTTGAATTCCTAAGAAATATATCATTCAATTATTTATTTATTAAAACTATCATCTTTTATTTTTTATGCACATATATTCCTAAAATGTTAGCAACTATGTAACAGCAAAGAAGTGATTTCAGTTAAAATCATCAAATATGGACTTGTCCTCTGGCATTAATAGTGATCACACATTCAAACAGACAGTAACCAACTGCTATACTTGCACTATACTGATATATTAATCCAACATTGTTTTGTTGAATACAAGGAAACTCTCAATCCAAGCCACATGATAGAGACTTTGAAAAGATAAAAGCAGCCATCTTATCTTTGTACCTAAATGCAATTATATAGGCCAATTATAAGTGTCTTGGATTGCATGATAAAGAAATAGGAAGTAAAGTTAATAATATAAAATATTCATGCTCTCAATTCAAAATACTTATGACTGGCCTACATAATGGCATTTAGGTACAACGATAAGGTAGCCACTGTTATCTTTTCAAACACTCTATCATGTGGCTTGGATTGAGAGTTTCCTCATATTTAACAAAACAACATTGGTTTAATATGACAGTACAGTGCATATGTAGTGGGTAATTACTGTCTGTTTTAATAATAAGTGTAAATCCTTTTTACTGAACATTTTTAGATTTCATTTTAAATTTTCTATAATTTGTTATCAATTTCAAATATTTAAATAAATGTTTCAATGCATTCTTTATACATACTTCATATTTTTATTATTATTAAAAAGAATATTTAATAAAATGAAAACTTTTAAAAAGCATGTATGCTATACATCACATATTAAGTTGCAATAAATTATTTAGAACACCTATAGAATATAGTCTAATCATTTAATGAAGCTACATATTACTTAACACTGAATAAAGGAAAAACAAAACAATAGAAAAGAAAAAAATGTTGGCATTTACTTTTGAGTTTATAACTCATAGGAGTATATGAAATAAAAATCCAAGAAAATCACATATTTTGCAATAAAAATAATATCAGTTATTAAACAAATAAATAGATCAATGATATGTATGCAAGGCAAAACTCTCCATATAGTAGTGCCACCCTGTGCCAACCAGAGTAATCATTGGAGACATTAGATAGGGATTTTATGCACAAGCCTTCTGGCATCCATTGATTACTCTGGTTCGCATAGGGTGGCATTACTGTATGGAGAGTTTTGCCTTGTTCATAAACAATTATGTGCTAGTATAAGAGATGGGGATCATGTGATATGTATGCAGAAATACTTATCCTTAAGAAATGTGAATAATTTTTTACTGAGTTTACAATGTTATATTTATTATTAAATTTACAGAGTCAAGTGTATATCAAAAGGAAGAAAATATATTTCTCAATAAAAATTGTATGTCAAATAAAAGAAAGCAAAAGACAATCCATGCACAAAACGTATATTAAATAAAAGCAAAAAGTAGTCTTGACAAAAAAAAAATTATTTAATAAAAGGAAGCAAAATGGTATTTCATAATGATGTATATTTTAAGTAAAAATAATTCCCTAATAATTCAAATGCAGGTGTGAAGCCAAAAGCAAATCTATAAGGAATGAAACTGCACAAATAAAACTATTTATAGTAGCAAGCCTACCAAATAAATGCATGAAAAAAAAAAAAGAAAATATAAAATTGGAAGTCGTCAATGAGTTCCTGTGTGGAAAATGTGTGTAATGCCATTTAGGAATAAATAGAACTTTACAATATATCTCAAAGTTATGGTCACTCATGTGCAAAAATAAATTATGCTGCCTCTTAAGAATATATATATATATATATTAATTATTTAAATTTATGTATATTGTTTATACTAAACATAATGTAATTATAAGTGACTTGAACTCAGATTTTCAAGCTCTCTCATCTATTCAATCCATCTTATACAACTGATACATGTGGCCACATACATATGATAAAGATAAATGATCTCAAATATACATATTTAATGCTGAACCAGCCCTCATCAGTTGATCCAGGTCACAATCTGATAAGTGCTGGTTCAGCACAAAATACATATATTGGAGATCATTTATCTTTTTCACATTTATGTTATCATGTGTATTAGTTGTATAAGAGATGGATTGGATAGATATAGGGAGCTTGAAATTCTAAGTTCAAATCCCTTATATTTCAATTATTATAAAATAAAAAACAAAATATGATCATATCCTATACAAAATAAGAAAACATCTACAAACATACCTTTGAATGATGTAATTTCTTTACATAGTTACTATTTTGTTTTTAAACAGTTTAGTTTTTGTCTTTAATAGATTATATTATAAGTCTAATCATCAATAAAATTGTGTTAATTAATAACTACTGTTAGGAAACATTTTAAAAACGAAAACGTTATCACTCGGTTCTTTGACATTATTGTCGATGTTTTTGTAGCATATATGTGTGAAGATGGTAATCGGGACCAAATGATGATTGCTGGTTTAGCATGAAATACATATATTGGTGATTATTTATCTTTTCAACATATATGTGTTCAAATGTATCAGTGTTATGAGATAGTGTGGAAAGTGGTGGGTCATGTGAAAGTCTGTGCTCATATACCCTATATATACATATATAGACACAGGTATATAATAAGCCTGTGTGTTTCAGTTATTATATAGTAGAGATGTCTGCCCATCCCTTGTATATGTATTAAATGGATTATGTCCTGTACATGAGGGGTCATACTGATCTCAGGTCAATATGGGTGTGACAAGAATCTCAGCCTCAGGGTGGTCTTTGAGCATTCTACGATCAGATTTTCAATTGGATGGACGGTTGAAGAGTTGGAGTATGGAGTAGATTGAAGCCTGTCCATTAAAGTATGAGGTTTGGCTATCTTAATATATATCTGAGCACTTGTAGCATATATGTGTGAAGATGGTAATCTGGACCAACTGATGATTGCTGGTTTAGCATGAAATACGTATATTGGTGATTATTTATCTTTTCTACATATATGTGTTCAAGTGTATCAGTGTTATGAGATAGTGTGAAGAGTGGTGGGTCGTGTGAAAGTCTATGCTCATATACCCTATATATTAACGAATTAGTTAATTGTTTTTATTCTAATTTACATTGTTTTTGCTTTCTGTATTGCACTGGTGCACTGAGTAAATATTTTTTTCCAGTTCTGACATGATATAATTTACGTTTATAAAATTATTATAAAGTTATGTAAAATAATAGATGTAAGAATAAGTACACAGCATGAGAATTGGGATTATATTGAAGAGCAATCCATCCCTAAATTTAGTGAGAATTTAGGTTTGTTTATAAAAGGCATGATAATAAATATTTAAGCTGTAAGTAATCATCTCAAGTAAAATATATTTCTTTAAAATAATATTTGTAATATTAAAAATTTTGATATGCAATATTTCTATGAAATTCTAAAGTGCACTAGATCAAAATTGCAAACTTTATTCAGATGTTAAGCATATCTCATATACATTTTTGTGTATAGTTATTTTCCATATAAAATAATATTTCTTAATTGGGCTATTTACCTATTAAATATAAAATAGTGTAAAGTGGTCTTCTGAAACTAACTTAAAAACAAAAAAAAATTAAACTCTACATTCAAGATTACCAATAACAAAGCATAAATAAGTAAAGTAGATATTAAAACAGGCAAAACTCTTTATACGTATTGCCACTCAGTGCAAGCCAGAGTAATCAGTGGATGCCAGAAGGCTTGTGCATAAAATCCCCATCTAGTGCCTACTCATCCAATATTCCCAGACTAGTTTCTGGCTTATGGCCTTCGTCAGTGAGGGGCCTTGGATCTGAGAGCACTGCACTGAATGGCAATATGTATAGAGAGTTTTGCCTGTTTTAATAACAGTTATGAGCAAACATATCATGTAATGTTTATTGGCTTAAAAGTAGATATTAGTAAACTTTAAAACATTTATTTAAAACAAATATGAAATATATAAATTTGATTACCCTGTGATGTGCCTGTGTGCATGGCACATATTGCACAATAGGAAGTAGGGGCTCTGTTCATAACTTGAACTTTTATTATCATTAACATTTCTCATAAGCATTCATTTTTGAAGCAATTGCAGATTAATTATGAATTCAGCCTAATCCTTTGTAAATATGTTAACATTTGTAAATAATATTATTAATAAAAAAAATATTAAAAAAAAGTCTTGATTAATATTCTTTAGTCAACATTTTAATATTGCAAAAAAATGCTGAAGTTAAACCCCTGATAAAGAGATCATAGTAGTCTAAAGTTATAATGTTCAATAAAATATTACTATTCATTGGCATACTGCAAAACGGTACTTGTGATTCACGCTCCATGTGGTCCCATGATGTGGATGGCTATCAGCGCCACCAAGCGGACAGTAGTGCTGGCAGCTAGTTGGCATAAGGTTCCTGTGTGTACACATGGTGAACAGTGCCAACTAATGGCTGGAACTTACATTGCTGCTTTTGGGCCCCTACTCTGAATACTTCTGTGTGTTGACACAGAAACGGCGCCTCGTGCAGCCACATGGAGCGTGAGCCACAAGTACCAATATTTTTTATTCATATCTGTTTTTGATTTAGTAAGGAATTACTTTTACTTAAAGCACCTATCCCTATCAACAACGTTTTGTTTTTGTTTTATTTAAACACATTTTGTGCATGCTATGTTTTGCTTTGTATTTTAGACATTTTATGCTTGGATTATCTTTTGGTTTATTTTTTTAATACACATTTTTAATTGCAAAATATATTTTATTAATTATACATTTGTACTTAAAAATTCAATAATAAATACTGGCATTTTCTATGGATTTATATTTCTGTGTACATTTTATTTATCTATGAACTTATTTGTAAATAATTAATATTATTTTGTTAGGTATATTATTTTTATGGAAAAACATAATTTTTTTGGTTTATTAAAATATATCATTAATTTTTTTTTTTCACTCAAATGTTAATTACTAATAAGTTTAATAAGCAGGTATAGAATACACTATATTAACGTCAAATAAAGGCAGTTATAGAATATTGGTTAATAGATTTCAGTTTTTCAAAACATAAACAGTCCTTTGCTCCAGAACAATAAGTATTACAATAACACAAAAGATAAACTTGTTAGCATTAAATATTTTAAGGCAGGTGGCCTCTACCCGGAAGCATAAAGATGAAAAAAATCTTTGCTACGTAAAATGAATAACTGGAATAAATGAAATTGAAATTATTAGAATAAACTCCAATTCTAAAACACTGGTTGTAACTGAAAAAAAAATTTGCATCGCAGTAAATGAAATTGGCAGTCAATAAGTAGAAAACTAAAAAAACATAATTAATATCAATCTACAGTAAATGGTTAATGTTTAATTGGAAAAAAAAAACATGTTTAGATAATAATCATTATTCACTAATAACAATATGTAATTATAAATTTATTTAAACGCACATTCATTACGTAAATAATATTCATTAAGGCTGTAGCCTCAATCACATGCGTATAAAATGCGATAGTAGGGACCTCTACAGGTCTTAAAACCACAAAGAGTAAGCTTATGGTTTTAAGACCTGTAGAGGTCTCTACTATCGCATTTTATACGCATGTGATTGAGGCTACAGCCTTAATGAATATTAATAACAATATGGTAACATTTTCTTCATTCATCAATACTGATAAAATAATCATAAGCTACAAAACCATCCAAGTCATTAAGTCAGAATCTTAATATTGTTTATAAATGCACGTTATTCTCATTGCAAAATACTTTCACCAGATATAAGTTTTTTTTTTACTATCTCAACATTTGGTATTTATTGATATACAAGATTTTTACTACTTATTAATATGTAATTCTAAGATAGTATGTAATTTGCTTACATGGAATGTTTCTTATAATATGTAATTAAAGGGATTTAAACTCAAGATGGCCTAACTGATGAATGCTGGTTCTGCAAGAAATATGTGCATTGGGGATCATATACCGTTTTTTATGTGTGTGTAGTTATATCTATTGGTTGGTTGAGATAGAGTGGAAATAAATAGACTGAAAAATTCTAAGTTTAAATCCCTTTATTTATTAATATGTATGATTTATGATATTTCTTGATTTACAAGATTCTTGGATTTTATTGATATATAAAAAGATATTTATTGATATACAATATTTTTAGTACTTACTTATAAATAAAAGCTTGGTCATCATCATTTTTAACCATTATCAATCTATTGCAGGATAAAAATATCTACTTTAATCCAGAGATATTAAGGTCTCTCCAAGTTTAATCCAGTTTATATAATCTTTAGGCTCTCTTTTCCACATCGTATCAACAAACTTCCTTACTTCATGTATCCATCTTTACATGTGATTCTTTCTAAGACTTTTACAATCTCTTGAGATCCACTTTAAAACTTCAACTATCCATCATTATCACCTCTACTAACAACATGTCCAATCCAATTCTATGTCAATTTCTTAATACTTTCAAAGTTGTCAGTGATACTGATTTGTTCTCTACTCTGTGTATTTTATTTTTAATCTCTTCTTCTTGCTCCTAATATATCTCTCTCTCTATATGTCTCTGTATTGTTCTTTTGCTAGGTATACAAGTTCCAGGTTTATAAATAAATACTGGTAAAACATATATTAAAAACATTCCTTTTCAAGCACATAAATATATTTCTTTTTAATATTATTTTTGTCAAAAGTACTTCATCTAAATATAATTTTATGATTAATTTCTTCTACTATAATCTAATCAAAATATTTGTAGTTGTTCTTTTTTTTTCATCTGAGAAGATTCATTGAATATTATTTTAGCCTTGTTAGCATTTATTTTTGTCTTACTCTCTTATTTTCATCTGATAATTCTTGTAACATTTCTTGAAGCTTTAAAGCACTATTTGAAAAAAACGAATATACTATCTTAAAAATCTAAATAACTAAAATAATCTCCATTTATTTTTAATCCCTTATTTTCATTTTCATTCAGAAAATATTTTTTGTACAACTGCTGTAAAAAGTCTTGGAAAATATGGAATTACTCTGCCATACTTCCTTTTTAATGGTAATCTTCTTAGTATCACATGTAACCCTTTCATTGATGTCACATCTGGACCTATAACTTGTGAGCCAATGCTTTTAATTACTATGGAAATTCTTATAAAGGCAAATATCTTTTCTTAATCTATAAATTCAGTGCATAAAGCAATTCATATTGAATGGTCCTTTCTTGGTGATATATAAGAATTTTAGTGTTGATGTAAAAGACTGTTATTTATAGACATATAAGACTGTTCAATGATACAATCACACTCTCTCTGGAATGAGAAGAATTATATATTAAAGCAATTCAGTCTATTCATCAAAAGATGCTTAATAATTAATATTCAGATTTAACCAGCATATCTAGACATCCATCATAAACATTTTGCAACAGTAAATTATATATGAAAAAAAAAAATAGGGAAATTAAAAAAAAAACCAGTAATTTATATTAAAATTTTACCTTATCCAGGATTACTGTTAAAATTCTGCCAGAATATGAGGGCAAATTTAAATTAAATATGATGCTTAATAGTTACCTGCATAAAGTTTTTAGTGAAAAGTATTTCAACTGTATTAATTAACAAAGAAAATGTTATTGTATGTTTTAATAAAGCAGTTACAAATCATACTTCTTCAAGAAAAACATCAGCACCTTAATAGTGATCCATTACATCTTGTTAAAATCACTGAGCTTAATTTAATAGAAAATATAAAGCCATTCATTAAAATCCTGGAACTGGAAATTAAATGTATTAATTTAAATATCATATTTCTTTGCAAAATGAGTTTTATTTATAAATTTTTCCATCTAAAGTGTTTAAATAAGACTAGGAAGAATATAAAAGATGTATGGTTGTATAGATAATGTATAAATGTGATAAAAGAAGTAAAAAAGTGGTTTTTAAATTTAGATAATTTAAAGAAAAAGTCAGGAGAAATGGAAAAAATGTAGATAAGGACAATAGAAGGGAGTATATATTTAGTAGAATGACAAGAGAAATGAAAGACAAAATAAGTAGTGCAATGGGGATAGTTAGGTAAAGAGTAATAAGATAAAGGAAGAGGTAATGGATGTAGAAGTAAAGTTAAAAGCATTAGACACAAAGTGTGAGCAGATTAAGAAATTAATGAATAGAAACAGTAAGAAAGAAGTAGATGAAGAAATCCAGAAGATGAAAGAGACTGTTACAGATGAAGTAGGGAAAGTAAACTATGAGAGTCTTGATAGAAGACTCACTAATTAGAGGATGTGGAAATGTAATTATAAGGAAAAATGGAAATAGGTAAGTAAGAGCATGTTTTCTTGGAGCTAGAATTAGGGATGTTACAGATTAGGTAAAGAAACAGGAATGCTTATGCTATGGTAGAGACAAATAATTTATCAGAGCCCTTGGAGAGAGTAATAAATGAGTACAAAAATTGATTAGTAGTTTGGATAAGGTTAAAGGAAAAGTGGAATAGTTGGATTATCAAGATTAGATAATTGGTATATGTTAGATAGGGCATGTTCTATAAATGATAAATTCAAAAAATTATTCAACAGAAATAATATGTTTGTGAATGTGTGGAAATTTTTTATTACTAAGAGGGAGTTGTACAGTAAAGATGGATTGCACTTAGCAAAACAGAAAGTGAAGCATTAGAAGATTTGATTTATGAAAAATATTGGGAAACTTCTAAAGGAAGGGTAGGGCTTTAAATTACAGTATTATCAAAAAGAAGGTTAAGAATGGATGGGATGTGAGAAGTAAACAAAGGGTAGCTGATCCAAATATAAATATAAATGTAGTTGTGTAGAGTGAGTGGATCTGTAAAACTAATGATAAACAAACTAACTACAAATGTAAGAAAGGAGAAAGAGTCAAAAGAATCTATAAAAGGGTAGTAAGAAAGGAAGAAATTGTTAAAATTGGATATTTGAATATGCAATAATGGTTGGAATTAAATACAACAATTAAAAATAAAGGGTTTAAGGTATTAGCAGTATTGGAAACCCATCTAAGAGAAGAAAAACCTATACTGGAAAATTTAGTATGGCAGGATATAAATATAAAAGAAAAAGAAAAAAGGGTGATGGTATAGGAGTTATGTTAAAAAACTATTTAAATACTGTAAAGTATCAAGAACATTTGTGGACTGAAATAAGGTTAGGAAGACAAGAATGGATGGTGGCTACAGTGTATATGACCATGGGGGATAATCAAACTATAATGAAGTGGAATACTAGCATATATGAATGCCTAGTTAAGGAATATAGACTTTCAAAAAGAGAGGAAAGAAAGTAGGAGCTTTGAATGGGCATATTGAAGAAATTGATAGCATGAATAACAAGAATGGACAGCTTTTGAAATTTTTTTATCATAGAGTAAATTTGAGCATTGGAAAATTATCAAATATTTGTGAAGGGGAATACATATGATCTGGAAATATTTCATACAATAGAATATGTACTAGTAGAGAAAGAGGGAATGAATAAAGTACAAAAATTTAAAGTGTTTGATAATGAAGTGAAATTATGTAATAGTGATCATAATTTCCTTACAATAGAAATTGTTAGTAATGTGATGGAAAATAGTTTTAAAGTAGAAAGTATAATGAAAGATGTGGATGAAGAGTAAATGATAAGAATAAGTTAGAAGAATATAAATTAAAAGTAGAAGAAATCACGGAAGAGTTTGTTGTGGGTGAATATAAGGACTGGTGTGATGAAGTAGTAAAAGTGGCAAATAGGGTTTTAGGTGAGTATTCAGAAAAATAAAAGTGATAGAAGAGTGAGAATTAGTAAAAGGGTAAAAGAGAGGGGAAAAGCATGCAGAGAAAATAAATGTGCTATAAAAACAAAGAAAGTGAAAAAATGTTAATATTAAAGGGAAAATTATTTTTAAAAAGAAATTGGCTAAAAGATCATTATAGAGAGAGAATGAAATTAAATAGTAAATTATTGAATGATATTAATAAAAGAGGAAGAGATGGGAGTAAAAAATTTTAGAAATATATTAAAAGAAGGAATGTAGGAGAGAGAAAAATAGTATTATTAAATGATGAATATAGTTCAAGAGAAGAATTAGAGATGATTTTAAATAAGTATGTAATGGATATAGAAAAGATGTTAGATGTGAAGGACAGAGTGATAGCAAACATAAAAGCACATAGTAATGGAAAAATTAGTTTTACAGAAAATGAATTGAATAAGGCGGGAAAGAAGTTTGTAAAGTGGAAAGGTAAGATGTTTAGATAGATGGGCAACAAACATGGTGATGATTTTGGGAAATAAGGCAAAATTAAATCTATTATAATATTTTAATAAGATGACATGACATAATTTCCAAATAGCTGGAATAATACAAAAATGAGGCTATTATTTAAAGGAAAAGTTAAGGACCATCAAAATATAAACATTTAGGGATGGGTAACAGTAACGTTGGTGTCATATAAAGTTTTTGCATATATGGTAGCTGAAAGGGTGTAAAAATGGATGGAAGAGTATAATATAGTGAGAGAAATGCAAGGAGGTTTTAGAACAGATAGGCATATAGGAGATAGTTTATTTGTAGTTATACAACTTATGAATATGAATACAGGTAGGAAGTTATATATGGTCTTTATAGATATAGAGAAGACATATGATAGAGTAAACAGAAATAGATTCTGGGTAATTTTAATAAATTTGGGAATGGATGAAGCTTTAGTGGATCTTATTAAGAGACTGTATAAAAGTAATTTCTATATGTATCAATTAGAGAGTATAGAATCAGTTAAAGTTAACAATATGGTGGGAATAGGACAAGGACCACTATATCACCTATTTTGTTTTTTGTTATATTTGAGAGAAATGGAGAGAGCAATGGAAAGTGAAAGATATCATTAATAGATGTCAAAAGAGTGTTTACATTATCAGGTCTTTTATTTGTTGATGATATCATCTTGTGCACAGAAAGTAAAAAAGATATGGGAGTTATGCTGAAGACTTGCATAAGGGCAAGTAAAGAGATGGGGATTAAATTTAGTGAAGAAAAATAAAAAGTAATGATGATGAATGCTGGGAAAATAAAAGAGAAAGAATTTTTATTGGGGGATATAAAATTAAATGTGGTGAATAGGTATAACTATTTGGGAATAGTCTTAAGTAATCGGAGGAATTGCTTGGATGAATGGGAGAAAAAAAATGATAAATGAAGCAAAGAAAAGAAAGAGACTGATAAAAAAATAACAATGTTTTCATATAATAAATATGATGTAGCAAGAATTCTATGGAAGGGCAGTAGCAGGGTTAACATATGGTAGTAATGTGTTATGTGTTAGTAAAGAGGTATTAGATTACTTAGGAAAAGTACAAAGAAAAGTAGGAAGACATGCATTAGATGCACATGTGTGGATGGTAAAGGATGCAATTCAAAGAGAAATTGGATGGTCAAGTTTTTATATAAGACATGCAAAAAGCAAAATAAAATTTTTTAGTAGATTGCAATTTATGGATCGAGAATAGTCAAAATAGTATTTAATTGGGTTACAAATAAAGGACAGGCAACAAGATGGGTGATGAAAAGTGATACAGTATGCAGAAGATTTGGATAAAGACTTTATATCAATATATTTGTACAAGAACTAGCATGTTTGTATAAGGAAGATTGTTGAATGTTACAGTGGCAAAGAATGGACTAGAAGAATAGATACATTAATAAAAAATAGGGAGCTGGAGAAATGGAGAATTAGTATGAAGAGTAAAAAGAGTTTAAATGTATAAAGAAGTAAACAGAATCTTGGGTGTTTAAGGCTCAATGTGGGTAATTTAGTCTGCAAGTTATGTAAGGAAAGAAGGGAAAATATTAAGCATTTGCTAATTAAATGTAAATACTTACAAACAGAAAAGGTACAAATAATGAAGTTGTGGGAAAATAAATATAAACAAAGTGATCATACAAAAAGTGGGTTTTTGTTTTTATGCTGGGTTTGGAGGAAGATACATGGGTTTTAGATATAAAAGCTATAGAATGGAAAAGATAATGTTACGAAAATGGGAGGAAGCTCGATAGTCCGATAGTCAAGAATATGGGAAAAATTTAGGAGGAAAATGTAAATGAAATGTAAGATGGCATAGTGGCTAAAAGATTCCTGACTTGGATAAAGGAGTAGCCTTATCCCACCACATCACAATACTGTTAATAACAGCTTGTGGACGCATAGGAAATGGTGATCATATGGTGAATAATAAAAGAAAGTTGGGCCGTAATGTGAATAAATAAAAGAAATTGGATTAAGCTTGAAGCAGTGTTCTTCCAACAGTGATCAGAAATATCGGAAAATGATGATGATTAATTAGTAACAATTAGATTTATAATTTTAATAAACATATTCATATAATTTAATGTACGCACATATATAATATAAAATATCTCTGTATGGTTATTAGAAATAATTTAGATTGTTTTAAAAATATTTTAGATTGTTTTATTGCTTCTATTATACATATTATTAACCGGTTAGTGTTATTATTGTTACATCCCTTTTATATTTAACAAAAAAAAGTTTAAAACGTCTAACTTAGTGGTAAAATTATCTTTGAAATCTAAGGCTGTTTATTTAGTTGTTTAAATTGTCACTTGAGTTGTAATTAAAATTCTGCAGAAGAAGCATCTTATCAACATTGGAATTCAGTTCTAAATTAGACTGAATTGTGAAAAAAGAACTCAACCTTTAGTTGAGAAATCTGCTTTAGTGACAAAGTTGAAGATATCAACAAGAATCGATGATAAATGTTAACATTCTTTTAACTCTGCAGTGGTAATCTAATAACAATAAACAATTTCTTATAAACGTGCTACAAAAGGAAAAGAGCTACACTATAATAAATATTCATTATTTATCTTAATTCCACTTAAAAACAATATTTTCATTTTTCCAATTGAAATAATATTACATATTTATCTACATTTAAGTACTCTTTAATTACAGTATAGACAAATTTTTAGAATGTTTATATACATATTACCCTTTAAATATTTCTATTTATCTTTTTTTTTTTTAATATTACTTTGCCTAACTTATCAGATTATAGTTAGCCACCTATTATTTGTCAGGTAATAGGTAGGTAGTTATAGTTAAAACAATGAAAGATAAATGAAAATTTGTCACTATCTCAGCCAAGAATTTTTTTTTTTACTATTACTCTGTAGAAAGATGGTAAATTGTGGTTTGCCCAGAAATGGGCCGTTTAAAAACTTTTAACCTTTTCATTTACGTTTTTAATAATCAGTTTCTGTATTGTTAAAAGTTTTCTCTGAAAATGGAAAGTGCCCTACCACCCCCACCCTCCAATTCTTATTTATATTATAGAGCAGTGGTCGGCAACTGTTTACATATTGTGGACCAACCTTTTAGATATTGCAAACAACTAACATAATTTTTAAATGTATGAATTATTACGACCATTGAGTATGATATACATATATATTTATTAATAATTTTAATTTTAGCACAAAAATAATAATATATATTAAAAATTAGTGCGACGTTTGCCGCTCTTGGTTTAAAATTATTTTACTAATCCCTGGCTCAAAGATATCTCAGCAACATGTAAAGGAGCTTCTATTTCAAGACGAGAGCGATACTTAATAGCTGTTAAAGTTGAGAACGTTTTTCCACACAAGTAGATCATTGTGAATGGAGTCAACATTTTTTAGGTTTTTTCACTCAGTATTAGATATTCGCTTTTTACAGAAATCCAAAAATGACTTCTTGAAGATGTATTGAATTGAAGTTTGAGACTATCATCCGACAATAATTCGATTAAACTTACTTTTTCTTTCACATTTAAATTGCTTTCCTTAATATTTGAATAAAATGGATTTCCTATTCATATATTTCCATTTCTGGGATCCCCTTCTTTTGGATAATAATGTTCAAAAGACTCTTTGAATGTCTGCAAGTGCTGTTGAACAAGACCTATTATCTGTAGGCTGGCATCTTTTTCTTTCATGTATTCATCCAGATTTGGAAACATTTGCAAATCTTCATCAATTAATGATGTTTTCCATAACAATATTTTCTTTTAAAATGTGTCCATTTTACTTCACAAAGTAAAAACATCTGAAAGTTGTCCTTGAATATATATGTTCAACTCATTTACCAAAGAAGAAATGTCTGCCAAATAAGCAAGCTTTGCTACTAAGTCATTATCGGAGAAGAAATTTTGGAAATTAGAATTACTTTACTGTTGAAAGAATAATTTTATTTCTTGTCAAATATTAAGCAGTAAGGTTAAAACTTTACCCCTTGATGAGCCAATGCACCTCAGCATGAAGAAGAAGATGTTTATGTTGCGAACCATTTCATTACAAAGTGATTCAAATAATCGAGAGTTTCAGAGCTTTATGCCAAATTTCATTTATACTTTTAATTACATCAGACAAATACTTCATGTAATTCTGGAGATTCATGGCAAGTTGTTCACTGTGTAAAATACAATGAGTAAACATTATATCTATGCATCCAACATCTTTTATTTTTTTAACAACTCCAGATCAATGCCCGATTATACTTGTAGCATTTTTGCCAATCAATTTCATGTTTCAGAAAATAATCATTCAATACATCGAAAATTTCAGATCCAGTTGTTCTATCTGGCAAGTCAAGTGAACATAGAAATTTTCCTTTTAAATATCCTTCAAAATTAAATCTCATAAAGCAAAGAAGTGTTTGTTATATCAGTTGATTCATCAAGTTGAATTGCATAAAATATTGCATTTTTGACCATTTCTACCACTTGAACTTCGACATCTTTGGCTAATTATTCAATTCTGCATTTAGAATTCCCTTCATCTTTGGGGCAGCTTGATTTCCCAAAACCTTCTCACAAGCTTGTAATAAAGAAGGTTTAATTAGTTCCTCTCCAATTGTATAAGGTTTTTCTGATTTTGCCATTTGAAGTGCCATCAAACAAGAGACTTTTAATACAGACTTATCTTGAATTATCGTTTTTTTAAAGAATTTACTTGCTTTTGTAAATTGTCACGCAATCTTTCAAAACATTTGACTGGCTTCTTAGCTAAATCTGAATGTTTAGTCAGCAAATGTCTAGTAAGTTTTGATGGTTTCTTGGTATTGTTGGATAAACTCACAGAACATATGTCACAAAACAGTCGTGGATCAAGTTCAGTTCTAGGTTCTTGTATAAAACCATATTTTAAGAAATCATTATCATATTATCTTAAAACTTTAAATTTTTTCTTCTCTCAGCCTTCAGTTTTAGCTTCTTCCCTACTGGTGATTGATGATGATGGAATTTATGAGAGCCCTATTGATTCTTCAACTAACTCACATTTTTGTGAAGTGTTGCCAAAAAAATTTAAAATTGTCGGTTGCTTCTTTTCACCCATTTTTTATTTATTTATTTTTTTATCCTACATCCAAACAAAAATAATATATTTCTAATAATTTTGATTGCTTAAATATATTTAAAATAGTATGTATAATATTAAACTTAGCTTTAAACATGCAAAAAGTATTTGACTACTGATAAGTACAAAATTTCAAATGCATATATTTTGTATATATAGGAGTGTAAGTAGAAAGTAGAAATTAATTTTTTAATGTCGCTAGCAAGATGCCACTGACATTTAAAGAAGTATGTAAATGTATATTGGAAAGACTGAAAGAATCATGGTTATGAATTATTGAGTTACCTTAATTGTACATTTATACAATAAGATGATTCATATGACTGCATAAAAAACCCAATGATGAAACACATGCAAAAGACAACAATATGCATCCACAGATATTTGAATGGATTTAATACTGAAGTAACAGTTTTACTCATCGTGTTCAATGCCATTGCCAGATGTAGTGAGGTGGAGACCATAGACAAAGAAATAAAATAAAACAATTTAAAAGATATACTTGCTTCCAGAAATATAATGTTTCTGTGCAACTCAGTTGTGCACACTGCTACTGTAGATGTGAAATACTCAAAAATTTTGATTTTTGTAGTATGTTTTTTTTTTAATGTGTTTAGTTATATTTTTTTAACCATTTTATTTTATCAATTTAACTATCTACACATTTCAAAAAAGATTATATAATTTCAGATACATATTTATGTTAAATACATATTTATCTTCTGATATTTTTTGTTTATAGTGTCTACAAAATACAAATTTTTTATATCCATATAACTTGCAATACAAATTCAATATTCATTTTACACAAAAGGTAATGACGTTTCGTTTTCGTAATTATATACATATAAATGTGTTATCTGTTTGCATGTATGTAATAAATATTAAAACTAACATAAAAATATTATTTTTAAAGGGAAATAAGTTTTAAATGGTTTACTTGTATTCAGCATTAGATCTCTGTTAAGTCAGATTTATTAGATATAAATATAAAGAAATATTTAAATGAATGTAATGTTGAACTTAAAATACAAAATAAATTAGAATATTATATTAATATAATTTTTCTGTAAATTTTTTGGTAATTATTTGTTTTGATTTCAACCACAATTTTTTTTTTTTTACAATAACATTTTTTGGCAATCAAACCTTTTAAGTATGACCACATTATGGTTACTGTATTAATTTACATTCTTGATTATAAGTTGGCACAAAATTGTAATAGTCTATAACTGATACTTTTTCAAAAGGTAAATTAGAAAATTCATTAGATTTGCTAAAATTTGTGTTTGTCGATATTTTCTGTGAATTTTTAAAATTTTTATGAGATGTAATTAGGAAAATGAACCATAACCTCTGCTTTAAAAAAATATGATTTTGGTTATAAATATATGCTCATTAAAAACAAAGGCTTTTCTAACAACCATATAATAGACAGCATTGAACAAAAATTTACAAATTAAACTAGTCAATTATCAGGTGATAAAAATTTTTATCATTTTTTTTATTCTATAACTAAAACTAACTAAATAGCCATTTACCGATCAAAATTGAATTGTTAGTTAGATTGCTATAGGCTGTCTGCTTTCAACCTGAAATAATTTTCAGTATTTATTAAGTCAAGATTTTGAACCTTGTGTAGCAGGATATAGTAATCACTTTGCTACAATACCATTCCAATATAATATCACTGAAAGAATTAATAGACTGAAATAGAGTTGGGCTGGACATATTGCTAGAATTGATGTTAATAGCTGAACATTTTAAACTGGATTCCAAGAGATTGTAAAAGACCTAGAAAGAGACCACATGTGAGATAGATGGATGAAATAATAAAGTTTGCAGAGAAGAGAGGCTAGAGATTGAAGAAGATTTGTTGAACTTGAAGAGACCTTCATCCTGCAGTGGATTGATAATGGTTGAAAATGATGTTGATGATAAATGAAAAAGTAATAAAAATTGTTTTATATACAAGGATACTCAGAATTCATTTTAATGGATATAAGCCAAAAGTTTATGAAAAATAAAGATGTTTTTTGAGAATAAAAATTCAATTTTATATCTAACCAATCAAATTTTTCAAAGCATTAATTGAATTTTACATGTATTTAAATAACAAAATTTCTTTAAATTATTTGTCAGTTATGGCAAATCTATCATATGCATGATGGAGGTAATCTATAAAAAATTTTTGGTGGAATGTGTAAATGATATTATTATTATAACCTATATTTTATTAAAATTATTTGTTAATAATTATGAAATTTTGTTTTGTGTAAGAGAAATTTACAAAATTAAATTTCCTCCTCTATAACACACTGTTTCATAGTAGATACATGTCTCTCCCTCTATCTCTAATCATACAAGCATTTATATGTCTCAATAATCATCATACTCTGTGCAGTATGCTAGTAGTATGCAAAAAAAAAAAACAGTTGCATTGTTTGGGAATAAATGTATCAAACATAGTATACAAACAGATATTATAGTGTGGATCCATATTAAAATAAGTATAGTCTACATATAAAAAAATTTAAAAATTATTTTTACAAAGAAATTTTCTCAATATTTTTTTTAGAATACACCTGGGTCTCTTTTTATGTGGTAGATATGTTCTACAGAAAATCCACGTAAAAAAAATCACACAAAAATAGACTTAACTTACCTTGAAAAATTTGGGATACATTCCATAATTTTCAAAAATCAAAGCAACAAGGTAAAATTACTTTAAAATTTACATAAAAAAAATAAGGAAATAAAGTATGACTAAAAAAAATTCAAATATTTGAAAAAAATTGATACAAGATGAAGTATTTTTTACCTTTTTATTAATTATTTAATTTTATTCAATACAATATGTTTTTATATGTAATTTATTTTACATTTTTTCATACATATTTTAATCATTATCACTATTTGACAATATGCAGGTTCATTTGTCAACTGGTGAGAAATCACATTCGTCACCAGAGGAAACACAAACAGCAGAATTAACACTAACTTCAATCTTGTGCTGTGTTAATGGTTGTCTAGTGCAATGTAATCGGTGATTAAACTTTGAGATGATGATTTTACTAATTGTTTATGAAGCTCGTGATACCCAGATATACAACTATTTAGCTCTCTGTTGGAATTTAGTTCATAATTAGTGTCATTAACAAGGAAATGATTTTCCAATTGATTAGAAAGTTGAAGACTTTCTCATATCATTTTTTTGCTGTGAAATGAACAGGGTTCCACTTCTGTTTCATTATCTTTTTTTAAATCTTGTTCAGTATCTAAATTTATTGCCAAACCTTTTTCCAACAGGCATTTAAAGTATGTAAAATTTAATGCATGTATATAAAACAGGAAAATCCCACTTTTAAGTGAAATATAAACTTCTTTGTCGCATAAAAAGATATTAAGAAGAAATATGAATTGCATAACTTTAAAATTGCATTAAAAAAATCCACATAAAAAGAGACCCAGGTGTATTTTTTTGCTGTTCTTAAACAGTGGAAGTAAAACAAAAATATTAGAATCAAATAGCAGGGAATTCCATAATTAGTAAACAGAAGAATATGGGCATAATTAATAAGAACAATTAAGCAATTTGTATTCTGAGTCAATAGTATGCCGAATATCATCAGTAAATGGTATTATAAAACAAACTGTAAATCTCTTCTTGATAGCATAAAGAAAAACAAAAAGAATTTATTTTATGAGCCAATAAAAATTAAAATGTTCAACATTATTTAACATATTGGCAGGCAATCAAATATAACTACTGCTAGCTATATTACCTCAAACACAACTTTTAAACACTGGAAGCCTTTTAATGATCTTGAATAAAATATGTGCCAGTTCTTTTTAAAAATTTTGAAAACAAAGAAAAAATTATTTAAAGATTAAAAAATATGCCACCAGTTAAAACTATGGTAAAAGATAGAATCTTGGAAATGGTTAAAAACACAAATCAATAAACATCACATAACCACCGCCTCTTAAGCTTGTGTATAACTGTTGTTAAAACAGGCAAAACTCACTATACGTATTTCCACACTCAGCAAGCTAGAGTAATCAATGGATGCCAGAAGGCTTGTGCATAAAATCCCCATCTAGTGCCTACTCATCCAATATCCCCAGACTAGTTTCTGTTTTGTGGCCTTCATCAGATCCAAGGCTCCTCACTGACTAAGGCCACAAGCCAGAAACTAGTCTGGGGATATTGGATGAGTAGGCACTAGATGGGGATTTTATGCACAAGCCTTCTGTAATCCATTGATTACTCTAGCTTGCTGTGTGTGGCAATACGTATAGTGAGTTTTGCCTGTTTTAAAAATACAAATCATCAGGAAAAATTAGATATAAAATAACTTCCAATATGATACCAGATTTTACAATCTTAGGTCATATCTATCTATCTATCAAGTTGAACTTTATACTGAACTGTTTTTTAAGATTTTAATGATTAAACTGGATATCCAGCTGTGTATTCAAAACTAGTAGCAGTATTTGTAAAAAATATACCTTGAAACCTAATTATTGTAACCCTTAAAATTAATCCATATCAAAAGCTGGATTATATAGCATTACATAACATTGATTGTAAGGCTTACAGGTGCAATCATGTTGTACTGGTTTTTATATGAATTAATTTTAAAGGTTACAATAATCAGGTTTCAAGGTATATTTTTTTACAAATGCTGCTACTAGTTTTTGATACATAGATGGATATCACATTTAATCATTAAAGTCTTAAAAAACAGTTCAGTATAAAACTCAACTTCATAGATAGATAGTTATGACCTAAGATTGTAAAACCTGGTATCATATTGGAAGTTATTTTATATTTATTTTTCCCTGATGATTTATATTTTTAGCTATTTCCAAGATTATATCTTTTACCATATTTTTAGCTGAAGGCATATATCTTTGAATAATTTTTTCATTGTTTTCAAAATTTTTACAAAGAACTGGCACACATTTTATTCAAAATCATTAAAAGTTTCTGATGTTTGATAATATTGTTTAAAGTAATATAGCTAGTAGCAGTTATATTTGACTGCCTACCAATATGTTTAATTAAAGTTGAACATTTTAATTTTTATTACCCACTTAATAAATTATATTACTGTAGTGTAATGTTCACTGCACCACTCTCTTGCAAGATAAGAACTGGTTTCTATTCACATTTAATACTTTGTGGAAGGATTAATCGTAAACATAAGCAAAGTCATATGGAAAAAATGTATCATCCTTAAGATGCATGTTTTGTGCTGAACCAGCACTCATCAGTTGGTTCAGATCACAATCTCTTAGCCATATCTATCATTGCTCAGTATATACAGATAGCCAATTACTACAGTTTAATTGATTTGTCAAACTTATTGCCCTCACAACATCAACATTAAACCCTTAATGGAAGTATATTAATAATTTTTATTAGTCATTCATTAGGCTAGAGAATATCCATTTAATGATTCATGTTACCGTAGTGTAATTTTCACTACACCATTCTCTATCTTGTATGAGAGTAGTGTAGTGAAAGTTACAATACAGGAATATGATTCATAGAATCTTCCAGTTCTATTTCACTTTGTCTTCATGAAATTACTGATTTAACTGGATTAGTCCATTTAATTATTTGTATTTGTTTTGTGTTGAAAACAGCATCAAAGAAAAAATAATGAGTTTATTATCATTAACAACAATAACTATAATAAAAGGTATAGATATTTCAAACACAGTTGTAGATACCCTTACTAAAAAAGGGGGAAAAAGGCTTTCTAAAATTATATCAGTAACAATTGATGATGTTCATAATATGATAGGACAGGAAATGGGTTTATTAATTCAATTATCAAACATATTGGATATACAGGTTTGTTTTTTTTATTTCATTATACATCAACAGTTATTTCAAGGTACTGCAAAATAAGAGTCTTGCAACAAAATTAATCACTTTTATATCTGCATATGCTTTAAATAAATAAAAAATTGTGGGATTGTTAAATGAGGTAAAATCATTATACAATGGTTTACTTATGTACAATAATATCCAAAGATTTAGTCAAGGAAAGGTCCTTGAAAGATTTATTAAGGGATCAGTATAAATTAGACTTTTTTTTTTTTTTTAGATAATAAGAATATCATTGAATAATAGTCAATTAATCAAATGGCTTTCAAAATTAAGGATTTTTTAACAGATTTGTGTTATATGAATTAAATATTAATATGCAAGTTGTTAATAAAAACAGAGGCAAAACTCTCCATGCAGTAGTGCCACCCAGTGCAAGCTAGAGTAATCAATGAATTCAAAAAGGTTTGTGCATAAAATTTCTATCTAGTGCCTACTCAACCAATATCCCCAGACTAGTTTCTGGCTTATGTATTTCATCAGTGAGGAACCTTGGATCTGAGAGAATGGTGATGGTATAATGTTTAGTGTTAATACAAACGTTGTTATATTTGATTTAATTAAAGCATTCAAAACTAAATTAGAAATTTTTAATCATACTATTATATCAAATACCTATAAATATTTTCCGGACAGAATTTTTTTTATTTGCAGATATAGAATTTCATGGGAAATCAAATTAATATAAATTAGCATCTTCAAGTTTTACTCAATTCAGACAATTTGAAGAAACATTTAATTTTATTTTATATCTAGATACAACATTAGCAGATAAACTCAATATAAAAATTCTCAAATAGTTAAATATGGATGATATAGATTCATGATTAATTGATTTCCCATCCAGTCCTGTATGAGAACCAAAGTTTGTTGATTTCAAATATGTTTTGAAAATGATGGAAAAGGATAGATTATTAGATCTAAAAAATTGCTAAAAAAATATATATTAAAAACACAGAATGCCACTCTTGTTTAAAAACACTAGCAACTTCTGTATTATAAATTTATTCCTCTATTAATGCATGTGAATCATTACTTTCAAAAACTTATTTTATAAAAGACAGATTAAAAAATAAATAACTGAAAATTTAGTGTACTATTAAAAGTGACAATATGATATTGATATAAAATATTTAACATTTGAAACACAGGAGCAAAAATCTCACTCAAAAATTTGTTTATAATAATTCATCGTTGTAAAATTCTATTCTAATTTTTAATTTAATACAATTTTGTAATAAGTAACTTTTTGCTATTTTTTCCTTATTAAAAAATTGCTTGGAACTTCAATAATTCAATAAATATTATTTTTATAAATATATTAAATAACCTCAATATTACCACATATGCTTTTAAATTCATATAAATAAAGATACAATAAAAGACAAATGATCACCAAGATACATTTCGTTCATATGAATTTAAAAAAATATATGATAATATTGAGGCTATTTAATATGTTTATACAGATATTACACGTGTGAAAAAGAAATGTGGATAACTCCATTTTAAAAAATCAGATATGTTAATCTTTAAGTGACTTTTGGAATTTATATCTGTGCTAGAGATAATCTTTAGGTTAGTAAAGGATAGATAATAGTCATTACTATATTTATTTAAAGTGGATGGTGTCAAAGATGTGGCTTGAGTTAATTTGATACTTGTAATTCAAAATGTAATCATTAAATATTAGTTGCAAACGTTTTGATACGCGCAATTAAAAAGATTCACCACTATTAGACAATACAAATTTTAATCAACTTCATCAAAGTAAAAATTCGCAGTATTTATTTATGCTTAAATATTTTTGATTAAAATGTACCCGGATCTTCATTTAATAAAATAAATACATGTATTAATGTAGTAAACTTATTTTACTCGTGGTATTTAAAAATAAGTTGTTGTTTTTTAATACAGAATATCACGTTATTAAATGAGTTTTAAAAGAACTGAATAGATATTTTTTTATTAATTAATTAATAAAATTTGTGTAATTTTAATATTAGCAAATGCACTGTATAAGTTGATAATCTTAGGGAAGAATTCACTTCATATTAAATATATATTATATTTAATATTTGCATGATTATATTGTAACAGTCAGAAAATGTGTGACTCGTTTAACATAGTGCAGAATTTGACCACCACACAGAATGGCAGCACCATTGAGGTAGCGAAGCCACCCGTAGTACTGAGTTCGAACATAGTTTATCGGTTCCACAATACAATCTACGAAACAATGCATCTGATGTGACATTAGTAAACATTTCTTTAGGCACAGTGGTCAGGGTATGCAAGAGATTCATGATTTTATTCCGAGTTAGCCAATAATAACACTAATATTAATTAAACACTTATATTTACAAATCGAGGAAACATATTGAATGGGTATCGAATAAATAAAACATAATTGCAGACGTATAGTTTGAAATTATTTATTGAAACATTTTAATAATAAAACTATTTACTAATAATATTTACTAAGATTTAAAGTTTCAGTAGTGGGATTTTCCGATACTATTATATTAAAGAAATACATTTATTTATTTAGACATATTTTATATTTAAGATCTCAGTAGCGGTATTTCCGATACTGTAATGTTTACAAAAAGAAAAACATTTATTTGATGATGTAATCTAGCTACCTAAAATTCTCGAGCAAGTATTTCTAAGGCATGCCTTGAGGGATTTATACCTTTGCAATGCAAGAGTCTAAAGTAAAATTTATAAGAGTAGCGGCAGACATATATTTATTTAATTAAAAATATTCTTTAATAACTAAGGGCTAACATTTATTTGAGAGTGAATTATGAAGATAATGCAGGGGCAGAGTGATACATAGAATAATAAAGTTAGTTAAAGAAACACGTGGTACGTTTTAGAAAGGCGATATGGAATGGCAGTATATTGAAACTGCAAAGCCGTGAATGAGTTTATAAGAATGATGGGCTGGTGTTTGCCATCGGCCCAAAGAAGTAAGGTGTCACATAAGCATAACCAGGGACAAGCGGTTCATGCCACGATTTGCCTGCTGGCTGCATGACGGTCATCAAGTCCTACGGGACATTCATTTGTCAGCTTGTGTAAGACGACTAGGGTTAATTTCAACCCTATAGAATCCGGAATATTCACGGCTTGAAATGGGTCATCGCATCTCTAAAACGTAACACATGTATAATGTATAGACGATCCTGGTAAGATTTAAATATATTTTCTAACTCGGCCCTACATTATCAACATTTAATAAAGAATGTTGGCGACTCTCAAAGAAATGCAATTTTATGGAATTATTAATTAAGATTTAATAAATATAAAACATATATAAACTAGGTGATTATTACAACTAATACGCCAGCCATTTGTGAAGTAGTAGACCCCTGCATTACAATAAATGAAGCATTGAATGCATGTCGATTTATATGAAAATTAAGTTATTTATGAAAGTAAATATTAATGAAAATTTGACACGCATTCACTGTTTCAAGCGATCATAGATTTAAACTTAGAAAATTATGAGCATGCGATAATTATATGATAAAATGTAGATTTTAGAAATACATACCCAAGAAAGATAGAGTGAGGTAAGCTAGATTATTAGAGAAATTTACACAATAAATTAATTATTAAATTTTAGTTTTACAAATGATAATTTTACATTTTATAAGTTATATAAGTAGTATGAAGAATGAGCTATAGCATATTAGTAGAGTACTCTAGAGAATTTGGACACAGGTACCTGTTTTATGAGAAGTTTTCTGATTCCATTGGTTAGTAGCAAATTGTTCATGATTAGCAGTTCTTTCCTGTGTTTAGGTGGTTCATTTAATTTAACAGCAGCAGCAGCTTTCTCATTATTTTAGGCAGCAGATCTTCGTGGTTGAATTTATGAAGGGCAATGGAAGGTTTGGCATCCGATAGGCCATCTCCCGGGCGGAGAATAGTCTGGGCGCTTTTACTCGGTCATACCGTGGCAGGAACAATTTATTTAATATTTTGGAGACTCTCAACTGATCGAGAGCAGAGCTAAAGTTAAAGTGCCTGTTTCTAGCAAGTCTAAGATGGCCTCTCTTCTTAGATCTTATCTTTACATTTTTGTTAGTGTATTTTTAGATTCCACTTAATCTGCCCTGAGGATAATCAATGCATTTTTGTTAATTCTAATTAGAGAAAACTGCCGTTCTATTGTTTATGTTTAGATTTTACATTTAGTTTTTGCAATTAGATTTTAGGGAATTTTTCTTTTTAATTAATCTATTATCTCTCACCGACTGATGCTTTTAAAATTTCAAAGACAAAAGGGAAACATACGATTATTTTTACTTGTAATTAAATATTACATCAGATTTCTAAAATTATTATTAAATGAAATTTAAACAAAGTAATAACGGATTTTACAATTTAAAATAAATGGTTAAAAATATATATATTTTTTATAACTAAAAGAAATCTAAATTATATTATTTATCTTTATTTATTGCTGTAAATTTGAGATCGAAATGTGTGCATGTTTATGGTGAATTCTACATATATCTATACATTTTTAATATTGCCACACACACAATTCGATACCAAAAAGTTTAAATTTGGGTGTAATAGACCGGTGAGTGAGAGACGATAAAAAAAGGTGAAACTTAAGATTCGAATACGAATCTTACTGTTTCATTTCCCCGTACTTCCCATGAACAATTAAGGAAGAACAAAGGAGGCAAGGAAAGAAAAAAAATTTTTGCTACATCACATAATTTAAATACGAAAAGAAATCTTTTTTTTTTTTTTTTTTACAGATATATAGAAATATAGAAAGCAGAGATTACATGAAGCAATGAATAATTTATATACCCGGATCTAGAATTTATAGTTTAATTTAAAATGGCCTAATTTGGCTGTGTCGGTTAGAAATTATAGTAATATTAGTTAAACTGATTATATATATAAAAAAATTCTTAGAGTAATATTAGTTAACATAATATATATATAAAAAAATTCTTAAGGGTAATAGTAATTAAAACAATAATATCTATTACAAAATTTCTATCTAAAGCCTTATTTAACCAATGTAAATTCCATTCAACCAAATTCATTTTACCAAATGCGTTTTAATATTCTTATATACACGGAATGACTGTCCTAAGATGCTAAAATATTTTTATAACCCCAGGTCAGGTGGATAATATCTATCTCTCATCGTCGATGACTGCGGCCTTGGGTTTTCTAATTTTTGCCTTCTATCAGGTGGTTCTTTGGCCCAATAGTTTAAATCCAATGTAGTGAGAAATTCAATCATTTCTTCTATGTCTTTTATTCAACTGCCTGCCATTACTTGTTGGATGGTTAGCGGCATGCTACGCTGGATGATCCCTATGATGTGTGAATCCGAAAAGGCGAACATTGTAAGGGATTTAAACCGGTTCGCTTGGCGGAGGAAAAACTGTGTGTGCGTCTCTTGGGGTATCGTCCCATATTTTTCCTCGCAGAGCGTATTGTAGATACCGCTTTGACGCTCGTTGCTCCAGTAATGCTTCATTAATGCATCTTTGTATTTTTCTATTGTTTTAGGCTTCCATCTCACCATATTCCACCAGTCCTTGGCAGATCCCTGTAGATGGTAACTGGCTATCGCTATCTGCTCATCTGGTCCTGTCTTATGAAATTGGAAGAACTTTTGTAAGCTCTCTAAGTGGGATTGAGGGTTTTCTCCTATCTCCCCTCTAAAGATCTTGATGTGGATCATCTTTGCTAAGTAGCTTTGGTGTCCAATGTCCATCTTCATCTCTTCTTTAATGCTGACTTCCTTCTCCAGTTCTTGTGGGCCTTCATCGGTTGGAATGAAGTCTCTTTGCTCATCATACTTTTTTATATTTACTACACTACCTGCTTGCTCTTCTACTATCATAGGTTCATCAGATCTTTCTAACTTCCTTCCATTCTGCATGTCTTTAACCTCTTCTTCTTTTTTACTAACTCGGGATATTCCAAAATGTTCCTTTATTGCTTCTCTCTCAACATAGTCTTTAAATTCCTGATATTCCCTAACTCTTATCTTTTCTTCTTCCTGTCTCTTTTTTGATTCTTCATCTCTTCTTTTTCTCATTTCTTCCTCATACATTTTCCTCATTTCTTGTATATTCTGTCTGAGCATTTCCTCAATGAACTTGAAATTAAAGTCCATTGATCCTCTGTATTGTTGCGGAGCTTCCCCTCGCTCGGGTGTCAACTCCAAAGCTTCAGATAAATCTACTTGCTCTATATCAATATTTTCTGCTTCCATTTTCTTAATATTATTTATTTATTTTATATTACTAGCATTAGACTATTCCCCACCGGTATATTAGCCCTATCACACTCTTTCACTGCCCTCACCTACTCTACATTGCCCTATCTCTATATTGCTGCATTTAACATATATATTATAATGAACTACTGCTAACACATATAATAAGCCACTGCTGTCTATATATATATAATAGCACTTTAATAAAATATTTACTGTTAACATGTATAGCAAGTCACTACTGTCTCTGATATATATAATAGTACTTTAATAAAATATTTACTGCTACTTGCTTTCTCATTTAGCGACTGATTACTTTTTTTTTTTGACATATATATAAAAAAATATTTTATTAGATCCGAGTATTTTCGTTCCTTCTTAAATTACACACACATCCCTGCTTTCCTTAAATTTGTTATTACGTCTACCGACCTTTCATTCACTCAACCCAACTATTTCACTCATTTATTTTTTTTCATTATTTTTATCAAAACAAACTCGTACATATATAGAATAATTAGCTAACTCAGTAACGAATGCTAAAAGAAATTTATATGCGTTATATTTTTGCTCAGGGTATATATGGGTTTTATAATCGAAGCCTCCACGTTTGTTGGTGCCAAACGCTAAAAAAAAAATTATACTATGTAACAGTCAGACAACGTGTGACTCATTTAACATAGTGCAGAATTCGACACCACACAGAATGGCAGCACCATTGAGGTAGCGAAGCCACCCGTAGTACTGAGTTCGAACATAGTTTATCGGTTCCACAATACAATCTATGAAACAATGCATCTGATGCGACATTAGTAAACATTTCTTTAGGCACGGTGGTCAGGGTATGCAAGAGATTCATGATTTTATTCCAAGTTAGCCAATAATAACACTAATATTAATCAAACACTTATATTTACAAATTGAGGAAACATATTGAATGGGTATCGAATAAATAAAACATAATTGCAGACGTATAGTTTGAAATTATTTATTGAAACATTTTAATAATAAAACTATTTACTAATAATATTTACTAAGATTTAAAGTTTCAGTAGCGGGATTTTCCGATACTATTATATTAAAGAAATATATTTATTTATTTAGACATATTTTATATTTAAGATCTCAGTAGCGGTATTTCCGATACTGTAATGTTTACAAAAAGAAAAACATTCATTTGATGATGTAATCTAGCTACCTAAAATTCTCGAGCAAGTATTTCTCAGGCATGCCTTGAGGGATTTATACCTTTGCAATGCAAGAGTCTAAAGTAAAATTTATAAGAGTAGCGGCGGACATATATTTATTTAATTAAAAATATTCTTTAATAACTAAGGGCTAACATTTATTTGAGAGTGAATTATGAAGATAATGCAGGGGCAGAGTGATACATAGAATACTAAAGTTAGTTAAAGAAACACGTGGTACGTTTTAGAAAGGCGATATGGAATGGCAGTATATTGAAACTGCAAAGCCGTGAATGAGTTAATAAGAATGATGGGCTGGCATTTGCCATCGGCCCAAAGAAGTAAGGTGTCACATAAGCATAACCAGGGACAAGCGGTTCGTGCCATGATTTGCCTGCTGGCTGCATGATGGTCGTCAAGTCCTACAGGACATTCATTTGTCAGCTTGTGTAGGATGACTGGGGTTAATTTCAACCCTATAGAATCCGGAATATTCACGGCTTGAAATGGGTCATCGTGTCTCTAAAATGTTTCACATGTATAATATATAGACGATCCTGGTAAGATTTAAATATATTTTCTAACTCGGCCCTACATTATCAACATTTAATAAAGAATGTTGGCGACTCTCAAAGAAATGCAATTTTATGGAATTATTAATTAAGATTTAATAAATATAAAACATATATAAACTAGGTGATTATTACAACTAACATGCCAGCCATTTGCGAAGTAGTAGACCCCTGCATTACAATAAATGAAGCATTGAATGCGTGTCAATTTATATGAAAATTAAGTTATTTATGAAGTAAATATTAATGAAAATTTGACACGCATTCACTGTTTCAAGCAATCATAGATTTAAACTTAGAAAATTATGAGCATGCGATAATTATATGATAAAATGTAGATTTTAGAAATACATACCCAAGAAAGATAGAGTGAGGTAAGCTAGATTATTAGAGAAATTTACACAATAAATTAATTATTAAATTTTAGTTTTACAAATGATAATTTTACATTTTATAAGTTATATAAGTAGTATGAAGAATGAGCTATAGCATATTAGTAGAGTACTCTAGAGAATTTGGACATAGGTACATGTTTTATGAGAAGGAACCGATTCCATTGGTTAGTAGCAAATTGTTCATGATTAGCAGTTCTTTCCTGTGTTTAGGTGGTTCATTTAATTTAACAGCAGCAGCAGCTTTCTCATTATTTTAGGAAGCAGATCTTCGTGGTTGAATTTATGAAGGGAAATGGAAGGTTTGGCATCCGATAGGCCATCTCCTGGGCGGAGAATAGTCTGGGCACTTTTACTCGGTCATACCGTGGCAGGAACAATTTATTTAATATTTTGGAGACTCTCAACTGATCGAGAGCAGAGCTAAAGTTAAAGTGCCTGTTTCTAGCAAGTCTAAGATGGTCTCCCTTCTTAGATCTTATCTTTACATTTTTGTTAGTGTATTTTTAGATTCCACTTAATCTGCCCTGAGGATAATCAATGCATTTTTGTTAATTCTAATTAGAGAAAACTGCCATTCTATTGTTTATGTTTAGATTTTACATTTAGTTTTTGCAATTAGATTTTAGGGAATTTTTCTTTTTAATTAATCTATTATCTCTCACTGACTGATGCTTTTAAAATTTCAAAGACAAAAGGGAAACATACGATTATTTTTACTTGTAATTAAATATTACATCAGATTTCTAAAATTATTATTAAATGAAATTTAAACAAAGCAATAAATAACGGATTTTACAATTTAAAATAAATGGTTAAAAATATATATCTTTTTATAACTAAAAGAAATCTAAATTATATTATTTATCTTTATTTATTGCCATAAATTTGAGATCGAAATGTGTGCGTGTTTATGGTGAATTCTACATATATCTATACATTTTTAATATTGCCACACACACAATTCGATACCAAAAAGTTTAAATTTGGGTGGGATAGACCGGTGAGTGAGAGACGATAGAAAAAGGTGAAACTTAAGATTCGAATATGAATCTTACTGTTTCAATATGTTGTAAATGAAATTTTTTGTGAGTGTAAAATTGTTTATTATTTTGTTCATTAAATTTCCAACATTTTGACAAAATCAATCATCATTGTCAAAGATAATGTTTTAATGAAGGACTATTAGGGCTTAAGTAATAACGTGATTGAGATTGTGCATAAAGTAATAAAGTAATGTACAATCATTCTTAAATACATTTAATGGTTGATTATCCATAATAGATGGATTAACTTTTTTTTTCTTTCAGTTTTACAATTAATTGATTTTAAGTTGATTTTAGAAAGTAATAAAATAAGTTGTCTCCCCAATGCTGGAATACATTGAGCTTTATCATATTTTTTAAACTACTTGGTCTTTTTAATATTTCAATAGATTCTCTCATGGTTCTTCTAGCAAGTATTGTAGCATTATCAAAATCAGGTATGTGATCAATTATAAAAATTATGAAGTAAAAGCTGATGTAGTTAAGTTTTAACTGAAGGCATTTTTATGCTCCCTATTTCTGATATTAATTCATTTATTGGATTGAGCTAAAATTAACTTAAAATCAAAGAAGGAAATAAAATTTTTTGTTAATCCAACTATTCTGAATAATCAACAATGAAATATATATAAGAACGATTATTTACTTCAAGCTCAATTTTAATCTCGTTATTACTTAAGATGTAACAGTTCTTCGTTAAGACCTTAACGTTGATGATAATGAATGATATTTTGCCACATTAAGAAATTTAATAATAAAAAAAACCAACGAAAGACTTTATTCATATATATAAAAGAATATAAAGTCCAAATTTCATTTATAAACACTTCCATGGGTTTTTTTTTATTAAAAAAACTTTATTAGTAACAAACTATATGCAAATATTAATATATTTACAATAGAATACATTTATGTTACGTAGGCAAAAGTTTGATGAAACTATAACTGTAATGGTATGATAAGCTGTTTAATTCAATGAACTGTAATCCAAATTTGAAGTGTCATAGTCTAATATAATCATGATGGCTAAACTGAAGAAGAGTCCAGATATTTATTTCCAAATAAGTGCAACATTAAATACATAAATGTAATAAATTAATTTTGTACAAAAAATAAAATATTAATATTATATCAATCAATATAATACTTCTGTTAATACAACTTATAAAATACAATATGGTCACCAAAATAGTACAGGCCTATATGTAGTCTAAAGGATTTTGTAATATGCATGAAACACACAATAAAAAAACACAAGATTAAAAAATCATATCTTATACAAAATTCATCTTGTGCTATGAATTCAAAATTAACCAGTTTACCAATTAGTTGTTCATGGCCAATACAATGAAATGTTGAATTTATCACTTAGGAAAAAATAGGAGTTTTTTACTGCCTTGATAAGAACTCATAGGAGTTGAAAGTGCTTGGCAATAGTTATTTTATTTATATTAATGATTCTCTGTTTTAGCAATTAACGAATTGTTATATTGTATTTTATAATATTATATCAGCACAATAACATTAAATATCTATACTGCTTTTGAAAAGATAACTTATTATTGACAAAAGTTAGTGTCTTATCATTTAGATCAATTCTTGATAATCATATCATCATCAGAAATTGATCTGAGTATTAAACCATTTTTGTCAATGGTGCAGTTCTTTGATTAAGTTATCTTTCCAAAGAAATGTAGATATTTAAAGTTATTATACTTATATTAAATTAAGTCATATTTTATTTTCTGTATAAAATTAGTTTCTTGCATTTATGTATTAAATTTTGTATTTATTTGTTATTATTATATGAAAAGAAGATAATAAACCTAAATTATGTATATATAATTCTAAATTAGAGATCACAAACACAACAACTCATTATTGAGCATAGGCCTATCCAACAGTGTCTCATTCGACTAGATTTCCATTCTTAAATTTTAGTTAACAATAACTAAAAATCCATTTTCTGATCAACATTGAATGAAAAAAGTTGGCTATGAGACAGCTACCTGTAAAAAAATATAACTTGAAAAAAATCTAAGCTAAATCCATCCAAACTCAAACACACATTATAAAAATGGCAGGGGTATGCTATCATGTTAATTTTTTATATCGAATTATAAATAAAAAAAAATGGTAAGATCTAAATAAATTAGATAATTAAAATAATCTTTTAATTAGCTATATCTAATAGTTTATTGTGGATTTTATTTTTTGTAATTTTTTATGGCCAAATATCATCTCTTTATAATTTTTATAAATACAATTAAAAGTCTTAATTATTATTTTAATAACATGGTTGTTTTACGGATTCCTTGCAATAGTTAAAATCAAAATATGATAGACATCTTTAATAGAATATTTTTGAACTTTTTAACATTAAAAAAATAGTATATGTAACATGAATAGAATTAGAAATTTGTTAAACTTGGTTAAAATTAATGTCAGTGACAGCTGCTTTACAAGCAGTTGTCCCAGGTTAGTGGATTCACTTCCTGGCTGATGGTATGACATATGAGAAAAAAAACTTACTTTAATACTGCTATTTGATAACATATTAAAAAGTATATCTAAACATTAGAATAGTGGTGACTTGTGTATAGGCACTGAAGAACAGCAATAACCTTATAAGAATCAGTATAGTGAGTCACTTTTTTTTAATTTGTTGTTCATACTAGTACAGTATATAATCTTTAAGCTTAAATCAGTAGTCATCCCCTAGTTCATAAAAATAATTACAAAAATATTTGTATGGAACTGTGTGCTTCACAGTTTCGGTGATGTGGTGTTCGGCTGTTGTGTGCATGCATACATGTGTGAGATATGTTGCTCATACAGTGCTGACCCTGCCCCTATTTTCAATAGTATTTAGTATGTTTAGAATTTTATCAAGTTTATATATATATATTATGTTTGTTTCGTTTTACACAATATTAAAATAAGGGCTAAAAATGTTCTGAAGCAGCACCCCTACAAATAAGCTGCCTTTACATTAGAAGTCACTATATTATATGGTGAGTTTAAATAAAATAATGGTTTCAAGTAGAGTAGAATCTAAAAATTTTGTATATATATTAAAATAATAAATTAATACGATTTTATATAAAAAAAAACTTGAACTTTTAGTACCAGTAATTGAAGTAATTTTTTTTAAATTGATACTAAAATTAAAATAATTATTTCTATACTTTATCAATTTTATAATGTAATTAAAACATATATTATTCAATAAAACTTAAATTTTAACTTTTAAAAAAAAAATGTAAATTTAATTAAAAGTTAGATTTTCAATTAAATTATACTGCAATCAATATAATTTTTTTTTAAAAAAATTGTATATGTAATTAAAATGAATATTAGCTAAAGTTTTTTTAAAAGCTTTAAATCACATATACTATATTTTAAAATGACATAACTTCATGATTAATATAACTAGTGCAAAAATTAAATACTTTATAAAGATGTCTAATTAGTATAATTCACAATGTTCCTGATAAAATTAAATTATAAAATATAGTTTTAAAAATTGTTAAAAATAATCTTATTAAAAAAATAGTTCTTTCCCGTAACAAAATAAATTGTAATGACTTCTATCTTTATACTTAGCTATTAGAAAAACGTTGATTTAATTATAGAATGAAATAAATAGGCAACACTACTTAAAGAAAATAAGTTAAAATTGAATGGAGAGTTAAATGAAGCTAGTTTTTCACAAAATAATATTTGCAAGACTTTAATATGTGAATAGTTACAAAATTAAAAAAATGATTAGATTAACTATGATGAACAACTTTTGAGCTATTTAAATTAAGTGATAATAATAATATAATCTTATTTATTTACAAGAGATGATAAAAACCCATATGTTAAATGGATGGATGAAATAAGGCAGTGTTTGGGAGTGGTGGGTAGAAGCTAGAGATTGGGGATGCATTGAACTTAGAGAGATCTTCATCCTGCAGTGGATTGATAATGATTGACAATAATGATGACCATGATGGAATAATTAAGTCTAGATGCACTACCATAACAATAATAGAAGATGCAATATCAAAAATATATGGAATGGACATTAAGAGGCCTCAAGAAGAAATCAAAAAGTCTTCTTTCAATTTATAGCAGATTCTTTTCTGCATTATGTATTTTTATAATTTCAGTTGCACTTTTTTTTTAATGTGTCAAAGCATCGGTTGGGAAGTGAACCCCGGGACAACTTCTTGTAAGGCAGCAGTGCTAACCACTAGGCCACCAATGCTTTTAATTAAATATCTTTAATAATATTTATCTGAATAAAAATTATTTTACATGGTGTTCACAGCTGATGTCTCTCCAGATTATATATAGTGTTAGAAAATATTATGAGAATGATGAACTGATGATGAGAGAATGATGACATTGATTATCTATTTAGACCCCCTCATTTGTATAACCATCTACATATAAGTAAATCATTCCATGTGCTGGATATTGACCTGGTGATGCAAATAGTGATGTTGTTTAAGTGATAACTGAATGATGTTGTCATTGAAAATTATGATCATTATTTAAAGTACAAATAATATTAATTTAAATAATCAGAATAAAAGTCAAAGAGATGGATAAAATATGTATATAGATAGATATACATGTAGATGTCTAAAAGTTTCAGATCTTCTTCTTGACAGTTAACTATTAAATAAATGCTTATCTTGAGTTTGTTTTTTCAATCTGATGTTCTAACTCCTCACTGAAGAGAGCCATAGCTCAAAACAAGTCTGGGGATGGTGACAATCATAGATAAAGATGATTTAAATGCTTTCTCAAAAAATTTTTAAAAAAGCCTGTTTAGAAATTAGCACACTCTTAATTTTACATATATTTTCTCACATTAATGTCGAATATGTATATATGATATGTGTTTACTTTACATGAAATACCTATTATTTTATTAATAAGACAGTTCTTTAAATCAACATTCCAGTCTTTACTCAGGTCTTTAGGAGAATATCCATTACTTTCTATTTTAACTAAAGAAAATATAATGCATACCAAACTAGTGTACCATATTCTTTTGCACATAAAAATAACTTAAATATAAAAAATTGATTCATATAATATGTATAGTTTAATAAATCAAGATATACCAAAAATTCATAAGTTATAAGTAATAAATGGTAACAAATTCTAGGTTGAGATTGTTAATAGCTTAAGGGTTGATTGTTATCGTCTAAATTTATAAACCTATTAAAGCCTTGCATAATTGGCTTTATTGTCTTAGTCAATATATACTTTATATGGAATTTGGAAGTTATAAATTACTATTTATTAGTCTGCTTTTAGAGTCTGGAAGTTATAATTGACTAATTATTAGTCTGCTTTCAGAACAGGTTATATTTGCCTCATTAATGAGTTTTGTTTAAACTTCTTTGCATTATTAATCTCAAACTCCTTGGTCAGGTTGCAATCTTTAGTGTCTATAAAAACATATCAGGCCATAAATTAAAGTACTACTACCTTTATTATTAAAGGATGTTGCCTTGGCTACAGGTTGAGATTGTTGATACCTTAAGGATTGATTGTTATCATTTAAATTTATAAACCTATTAAAACCTTGTGTAATTGGCTTTATTGTTTAAGTAACAAATGCACAATAATAAAACCTTTAATAATAATTTATAAAATATAACTACTCAGATAAAAGTAAAGCAGTATATATATATATATTAATTAAATAAATAATTCTAAAGTTTTAAGCACTATCAAGATTTCACAGAATTTTTTAGTTTATATATTCATTCTTCCTTTATATTACTTTTTATTGTTATTTAATATTGAATTGAAAACCAAGTGCTTTCTTTCTGATTTCTTTTTTAAAATATTTTTTTTGAATAATACATAGAATTATTTTGTTTATAAATATATTAGACTAAAATTAAAAAAGAAATTATTAAAGTAATAATTAAAACTTAATACTGATTTAACCTGAATGTGTGTGTATATATATATAAAATATATCCAATCCATATTGCTAGCTGAAAATTCATGATAACGTTTGCTGGAAAAAGTCTTGAAATAGTGATTGACATTATATATATATATGTATGTTAAGTCCACATTATTTAATTATTATAATGCTAGGTTTAAATAAATTTATATTACAGTTAAAATATTGTTATATCAGATTAATAAATTTAAAAAGTATTGTTTTTACAACATTCATAGATCTTTTTGCAATTAATTTTTTATTTACCATAGTTATTTGTTGGCATGAATTCAATAATTTTCCGGAGCAAATAGTATGACTTTGGCTTATGAAGCTTCAAGAGACTTTTTCTGATGTAGGTAGTTTAATCTTTGGTAAAAGCACATCAGCAACAAGTTTAAAACACTATATCTCTCCCTGTTCTCTCCTTTCCCGTCTTCCTCTCTTGCTCTATCTATCTATCTGTTTATCTATCTATCTATCTATCTATCTATCTATCTATCTATCTATCTATCTATCTATCTATCTATCTATATCTATCTATCTATCTATCTATCTATCTATCTATCTATCTATCTATCTATCTATCTGTCTGTCTGTCTGTCTGTCTTTGTATTTATGTATCTAAGTATTTACCACCCCTCTATCTATTTATTTATCTATCTATCTTTATGTCTATCTCTGTCTATTTGTCCATCTATCTATCTATCTATCTATCTATCTATCTATCTATCTATCTATCTATCTATCTATCTATCTATCTATCTATCTATCTATCTATCTATCTATCTATCTATCTATCTATCTATCTATCTATCTATCTATCTATCTATCTATCTATCTATCTATCTATCTACCTCTATCTATCTATTTATCTATCTATCTATCTATCTGTCTATCTCTGTCTATTTGTCCATCTATCTATCTATCTATCTATCTATCTATCTATCTATCTATCTATCTATCTATCTATCTATCTTTATGTCTATCTCTGTCTATCTGTCTGTCTGTTTATCTATCTATCCATCTATCTATCTATCTATCTATCTATCTATTTATCTATCTATCTATCTATCTATCTATCTATCTATCTATCTGCCTGCCTGCCTGCTTGTCTGTCTATCTGTCTGTTATCTATCTGCCTGTCTATCTAGTTAGCTAGCTAGCTATTAACTATTATTAGCTATTAGCTATTATTAGCTATATATTATTAGCTATTAGCTAGCTAGCTATTAATTGAAAGCAATTCTTTTTAACTGAAATAATTTAATTTGTTCTGCTTTTATAGAACAAAAGGTATTTTTTCCAAATATTTTTTCAGTTATTTTATTATGCAAACTCATTAATTAGTTAAATTTTCTAATCTCCTTATCTTTACACATAATTGTTTGCACATTCTTGCATTTTAATTAAGGTGAGAAAGTTTTTAAAAATACATTTAAAATATTTAAAATATTTTGCTTTCTTTTTCCAAGTTAGAATTGTCTAAATACTTGATCAAATAAAATATGTAAGTTAAATGTAGATAAATATAATTTTATTTATTGATTTTGAGAAGATCTTAATAAAAAAAAAAATTGTAACTATTGTTTTTTCTTTTTAAAACTGTATGCATACCCATACAATCAAATTATTATATACCCATGATTTCTGGTCAAATAAATGCTAATAATTTTAATTAGGATACGGATTACATTCAAGTAATGAAGCTGAAGAACTATCCAATATTAAACATGTTATTGTTATACATTGCAAAGTTAGAAGAAAAGATGAAGGGACTATTGATTTAAAAAGTGGACATGAGACTGGAGAATGATGACATATCAGACAGAATGGCAAGTTATTCAATTTGATGGAAGATAATCAATATAGATAATTCAAATTTTCCCTCAATTGAATACTAAAATTGGTAAACAATTAAAAATTGGAAGTACTGTGAGTATATAAGTGTTAGAAATGAGAAAGGATATAGATATATGGAATTCACAGAAAAAGAAAAACTGTATATGAAAATGCAGTAGAATTAGTTTATATCTTGACAACATAAAATATGTCAGTCCAATTTTTATTGTTTCTAATAAATTCAACACAGGAAATGATAATCAATTAATGAGATGTAAAATATATGTTAATGCAAAATTAAAGAGATAAGACTATTAAAAAGTCAATATTGACTGAAATCAATAAGATAATTGATATCTATTAAGAATTGCAAGAACAAAAGCTGGAACAAAAAAGCAGCAACTGAACACTAAATTTTCTACTGAGACAAGAAAATGTATAAAGAAAAAAATATGAGAATGTTTAAAAATAATCCATTCAAAAGAATTGAATATCTGGAATTTTCTAAAATAATATTGTACTGGTCAAAAGATGTTCTCCATCTAACATGAGCTGGAACCCATGCAATGTACTTCAAACCGAGTCAAGTCCAAGATTTAGGTCAGGGACCAACCCGAGTTAGAACCCACTCCATAAGCCTCAGATCAAACACCTAATGAACAACATATAATGATGGTACACGAGAATATGTGCCATGAACTAGCTCAATGAATACGATTACTACTGAGACTAATCCCCAATTTTAAGATAACAAATGATATGAGTATTTACCTATCTTTCTAAATAAATCAATACATATATGTTCGGAGTTGCCAAAATATAGTAAACATTAAGATCTGCACTAATTAATGAATAATAAATAGTCAACACCAAGTATGTTATATATAAAATATTTAATAACAAGCAAATATTATTCAAATGATCATAATGATTAATATAAATTATTTCTAGTCTTAGAAGCAAGAAATTACAATGTACAATACAATAGCAGTTGTAATCATATGCCAATAATTAATACATAAGTATTTAAGAAATATATATATTATCTATGCTCTGACAAAACAGACATGTTATTAAAGGTATGTCTGGCATAGATGCCAAATGACTTACATACATTATTTATTAAAGTGGTATTTTATTTGGAAAAGAAAATATGCTTCCAATTTCTTATAAGAATTAGGTGAAATTTATCTTCCACACATCCATAAATTAGTTCTTGGACGGCATGAGTAAATATAAAAGGTATGACTTCAAATACTTAGCAAAGGAAGTTATTTTAATCATCTATAAATATAAAATGATTTGATTTTAACTGAATCAACTCATCATGACTTATAAAGCAAAGAACAGCTTTTATTTGAACTAAGAAGTGAAACAGTACTAATGCATTATGAGCAATGAAACAAGTATGAAATAAATGTTTTTGTCGATGATTTACAAAGATTAAGGGCAGTTTGTATTTGACAAGTCCTTTTTGCCCTATGAAGAATTAAGGGAACATGGGAAAGCCAGGTAGGGACTCAGCCACAAACCTTTGGTGTTCCAATAAAATGACAAACAAATGAGGAAGTAATATCATCCTATATTTTAAAATATCAATAACATAACTGGAATGACAAAACCCAAGGAAGCGAAAAGATGGCTCATGTTAGCAATGTTATGAATAGTAATGATATAATAATCACGATATTTAATTAAAAACCTAAGTTATATAATATAAGTGCTTAGCATGACGGCCTGATCATATAAGATTAAAACCAACATTATGAGCAAATTTGCTTAACATAATAATAATAATAATAATAATAATAATAATAATAATAATAATAATAATAATAATAATAATAATAATAATAATAATAATAATAATAATAATAATAATAATAATAATAATAATAATAATAATAATAATAATAACAACAACAACAACAACAACAAGGAGAGTGCGCATGCGCCAGCTGGTTTAGTGATCGTAGATATTGGTAGGATATATTATATATTTCTAGTAATAAAACTAAAAATTTTTTTATTTAAAATAAACCGTATTGACTCTAAGCAACCCAATATTCAGTATATATAGTTTTTTAAACTTAAGAAAACTCCGACGAGGAATTTGTGTGCAAGCGGGTTTTTTTTACTCCAATATGGCGATCTCTTTGAATGCAGCAAGCATTTCTTATGCTGATGCAATCAAAGCATCGACTAAAAAAGGAGATTTTCCTCAGAACTGGAAAAAAATCAAACTACAGTTTCAAGATTTTGTCGTTCAACAATGAATGATCTAATGAAACTAGATGTGATTTCAGAATCTGATCTATTACCAGTTAATGTAATAGAAGAAGAGATCTGGACTAATGAAAGTCTATTAAAAATTTCTGAACGCTTTAATACGACCATCCCACGCGACCTGTTTATGTTGTTTAAATGTTTCTTTACTGATCGGTCTGTTATCCTTGCAATTACAGATATAAATTGTTCACTGTATAGATTTCCTAAGGATTTGCTATACAAAGAATTAAGCACAAATAATTTATGGGATTCTATATTGCACATTGCATATCATCCAAATCCTCGCTATCTTGCTATTGAATTCTATAGTGAGGAACAAAAAAACAAATTTGATAAAACAATTAAAACGTTAGGGAAATATGCTTTAGTAAAAGTTAACCAATATAGAGAAAATTTTATTACCGGCACAATCAAAAATACGTACTTTAACTATACAATAAATGACCTCAATAAATTAATGCAACCATTCAGAGTTGTTGTTGCCTTTCAACCTATATATTTAAAAGGAACTCCGATACCGATCTATGGAAACAGTTATCATTTTAAAGTTAAATTAAATCAAAACGTAAATCCAAATGATATTCCCACTCTTATAACCGATCACAAAGCAATGCTACTCTTAATGATTCATGAACTTAAACCAAAATGTTTTCACTGCAAACAATGAGGGCATATTATAAATGCATGCCCAAAACTTAAATGTAAACACTGTGATATGATAGCAACCTCAAGTCATCAATGTGGAAATGCGCCAGTAAATAACACAGATTTCACTCCTCAACCGATAAGTGAATCAACTACAATTTGCTATCAAAATAATCCAATTAATGATGGTGTAACAGACGATCTATACATCAACAGAGAGCAATCAGTAAATGATGAAAGTGAATCAATTTTACCCGAAAATCAATCATGGAATGACGAGGATAAACCAGTGTTACAAGAAAATAGCCCATATCAACAAGAAATATTAAAAAGTGATTGCCAAAATCACAAACAATCAAAAACACCCCTTAACAAAACTTCGCAAGATATTATAGACTATCTAGTGCCTTGCTTTCCACCTACAGACCGAAAATAAATGACACTGCCAACCGAAAAACAGGCAGACCGCGAAGCAAACGTAGCAGAAAAAATGCAGCAGTGCCTATTGATCTTAGTGAAGATGATATGCCCCAGACATTAGATCATAAAAAAAATAAGAAAAGCAAATATGAGTTCAATGGATACCAAGTTTGAATACACTTCAGATGAAGACCTTAGCACCAATAAAAAAGCAAATGTGCAAAAATTATCACAGGAGGAAGTAGAACCTCCAGACATAAAAATTCTTTGTCATAATTTGTGCAAGTTATCTAAACTATATAAAATTATAATCTAATTACTACATCAGGTGTGTTCTGTTTTTATTGAGTGAAACTATAATGAATATAAAAATAGCGTCATTAAACATCCATGGATTAAACTCACCGGAAAAAACTATCAATTAATAAAATGGCTTGAAATTATACAACCTCATTTGCTAGGGTTACTTGAAACAAAAATTTATAATAAATCTCAGATTAATCCATCTAACTATCTTAATAATCAAGGATACTCAGCATTCTCCCAAGCATCATTTTCACCCTCAGCAGGAACAGGAGTAGTAGTAATGAAAACCTGCCCCTTCTATTCATTCAAAATAATATATATAGATGCACACATATTAATTATAACACTATATGATAAAACAGTTACATTGAATGTAGCATTTGTTTATTTACCTCCAAATCACACAGTAATTAATAAAGTCATTCAAATTATAAATTCCAAAATAGCATCCTCATCACATCCATTAATTTTACTTGGTGATTTCAACATGTCATACAATGAGTTTGTCACAAAATGGTTGCACTTACTAGCCATACCACTCATGAGTGGAGAAGGCTATCTCCCACAGAATTCAGTAACATTTAATAATAGCAGGTTTTCATCATTAATTGACCTGGTCTTCTACTCACCAGTGTTACATCACATGATCAGCCTAACAATAAAAAACTCATCATTATCAGACCATTCTGCAATTATTGTTTCACTAAAGAATGATTTTATATACAGATCAATAACATCTATTGGAAACACAATTAGAGTGCTTCTTCCATGTCAAACCCCAGAATATTTATTCTCAGAAATATATATATATCTCTTCAAACTTCGAGACATTGAAATGGATCCAGTGCAAACATGGATTGCCTTTGCTAACATTATTTCATATACAATTGATGTCATAACAAGGGCTACCCCAGCCCCTTCAAGGCTTCTAGCTCTTGTAGATGAAACACACAAAAGAATCACAAACAGTACTACAAATAAACAAGGCTGTTCAAATGTGATTGCCCTGAAGAAACTTTATAAATCAGTCTCTGAAGAACTTAAAGAATACCTGGCAATTAAAAAAAGAAAACTCTTTTTGACACAGACACACACATGGTCCAGACACTATATTTGCTGGGCACTGGGACAAAAGCCATCAACTCGCATATCGACAGCAATTAAAATACAAGAAGATATAATTTCTGGTTACAACATGTTGCTACCTCTCTACACACATTTCAAATCCAAACTTCAAGAGAAGAAAAAATTCAGCCCTGCGCCATTTTTTCTCGGTGAGCCAGAAGAAGATATAGTATTTACTCCCAAAGACTTTACTCAAAAATTAGCATCAACCCCAAACTCCAGTCACCCAGGAATGCATGGTATACCTTGCTTTGTATTCAAGCACTTAGAAAATTTTACTGTCAGTATCTGTGTAATCTAGCAAACTTTCTAACAAAAAAGATCCATCATATACATGGATTATACCCTATTTTACTAGTACCATTTATCAAAACACATGAAAAAATAACCACACTAAACAATCTAAGGCCCATATCAATGAGCCCTCTGGGTATCAAACTGCTGGAGTCAATCATTAAAGACAAAATAGAACCCTATATTATACCTATACTATCTAAAATGCAGTTTGCTAAGAAAGGCTCGTCTACAATGCAAGCAGCCTTTCTATTCAAAACAGTTATTGATTCTGTCAGAAATAATAAAAAATATAGTCCAGTTATAACCCAACTGGATATAAAATCAGCATTTAATATGATTCCAATTGAACTCCTTGTTGAAGCATTAGCAGACACAACAATACCAAGATCCTTAATACATTTAATCACCAATCTTCTATTAAGTCAAGAAATACATATTACACTTAATGGTAAGAATTCCTCCTCTTTTGTACCTTACTGTTCAATTCCACAAGGTTCACCATTAAGTGCTCTTTTTTTTTTACTTTCTATATCAATCCCTTACTGAATATGATAGAAAAAGAATTATCAGGCATATATATATACCTGATCTAAAAGCAAACATCTTCTGTATTGCCTACATGGATGATGTCTTGATTTTTTTAACTTCTAAAAAACAGATCCCAATTCTATTGAAAATTCTTAATTCATACACTAATAAATACAAGCTGGAATTTAACATGGATAAATTTTCTGTGTGGTCAATATATACAAGACAATTTCACACACAACATTTTAAAGGAAAACCCAGCTCTTTTGTGGGATTCCCCTTCTATTTGAGCAATCTAGAAATGCGTCGACAAATACAAGACAAAATTAAAAATAAAATAGAAAATATAATTGATTCACTTTCAAAATCTTACCTTTCACTGTATTCAAAAGTATCCCTGTTTAATCTATTAATTATGACTCGAATCACATACTATTCTCCAATAATACTATGCACTAAATATTTTACTAGTAAAATAAACTCGTTATGTAGAAAGTTGCTGTTGGGGAAAAAAGATTGTTTCGGTTTCACTAAAACGTATTCAAGATCCTCTAATACAAAATAGTTTAGGTCTACATTCAATAGATATTTTTAACATTCAAAAGACATTAAATCTCATTTCTGCATGTGCTTATTTATTTCCATACATGAAAGTGTTCTTCAAGATTACCCCAACAGATAAACCACCACCAACCAATGGATATTGGAAAACCTTGCTTACACTAATTCTTAACATTCCAAACATTATTTTTTTCACCACCGCAAGATAAATTTAAATATTGGGATGTATACCAGATAATCTGCTCTCCCCTAAATGATAAAAGACCAATTTTAAACATTAATAATAGGCAACTAACCCGAAAATTTAAATTCTGGTCATTAGAACCCAAATATTATGATTTTCTACTCAAATTAAATCTTGAAGCATTGCCAACATTACACTTTTGTAGATATAGAAGGCATTACATAAATTCAGAAGACATATGCTGGTTGTGTCATAGAGAAACTGAGACACAAGAACATTTTCTTTTTACCTGCCCTGTATTTGATAATATGTGTTCACCCATACCATCATTGTACAAACAAAGAAATTGTGACATTCAAACCCTTTTACAATCATTTATTAAGGGTAGCTACCCACATATTTGAGCAAGTACTTTTATATTGTTTTCACTATGGTGTACAAGATGCTCTTTCATGTACAACAATAATCCAAGAAGACATCCAAACACATTCTGGAACAAAATGGAACAGCTCCGCGTAAGGGATGAAAAAATTGTATCCCAAAAAATGTACACAGCCACTTGGTCAATATTACAACAGCGCTCAAAATTATAGAGAAAAAAAAAAAGACTAATAAAAAACAGAATTAAGAGCTTTACAAGTGCACAAAACTAATTGGATGTATATATTTTAAAGAAAATAATGTAAACTCAAATTTGTAAATCACATGCATATCCTTTGTCTTTGTCCCCCCCCCCCAATTACAATTTTCAATTTATTTATACTAACTTCAATTCATCTGCATGTGGTAAAATAGTTATAAATGTGTCCTTTTGAAAGAAGAAGATGATAATAATAATAATAATAATAATAATAATAATAATAATAATAATAATAATAATAATAATAATAATAATAATAATAATAATAGTAGTAGTAGTAGTAGTAGTATCGTTTATATCATGCCCTCCCCGAACACAAATGTAGGATACAAGATTTGAAATAGAAAATATCTATTTTCTTTTCCTTATTAATATTCATGAAACATTTGTAAAAGTAACTCAATTTAGAAAATAATCTTTTGAAATTAAATAAATGATCGAGAGCATAGTCGCTATAAATTAAGCTGATAACACTTATTAGCTTTTGGCAAAATAATATCAAACAACTAAATAAATATTCCAACCCGATAATTAGTAGAACTCGCATATAATATTGCAAATATATAATATTAACAAAACAAACAAGAATTAATTAAAATGAACCGCCATAAAAAGAGAAAGAAAATTACTAAGGTGTTAGTTTAAGACTAGAGATATAATGAAATAGAGAATTACTGTAACAAAATTTTAAAGCATTTTAACATGAGTGGAAAAACTTAAGGCAATAATTACTTTTCAATATGAGTTGAGATATAGTTCACGAACAGACCAGAAAGTTGCGGTTTAAAATAAAAAGGTTACCAGTTCTTCCATGGATCACTCATTGATTCATAACGACAGAGTCTGGTGGGATTTAGGAGACAACATAGATGCGCACTTAATTCACGTAGACTTCATTTATGCATTAGTTTCCTTCTGGATTTTAGGCAGCTTATGATTGGTATTGAAGAGTTCTATTTTAGCAGCAACATTTTTGAAGATTTGTTGGAGAACTTCAGGGTCCAGCAATCAGATCCCTGAAGTTAGCCGCATGCCATACTGCAAACACTCTTAAAATTCAAAATTAAAACCGACATAGTTTCCGGTGGCAACTCTTCTTAAATTAATAGTTATGGCTCTTTTTAGAAACTTTTCCAGGGTTTTTATACTCTTGTCTATGGTTTCCTGCCTATTATGATCTATATATCTTAAGATCAAAGCTTTTACATTGTTACTAAAAGAAATTTTCTCTAATTTATCTTTGATCCATTACTTTGATAAGACTTTCAAATCCATTATCTGAATTCATTTTCTATTTAGAAAATGAATTTGTAAAATTTAAACAAACAATTTTAATTTAGAACCGTCCTTAAAGTTTTAACTTATAACTTTAATTAATTAATAAAGAATTCACTATTGTCTTTGGGAAAGGACGATTTAAAAGCTTATTGAAGGAATGTAACTTTTAATCATAAAAAATTTGAACAAAATTGTAAAATATAAAATTAAACATTCCAATGTAATGAAACTTTATAACGAACGTATATTTAACTATTTACAAATATATACACCTAATCCAAATAACTAAATATTCATTAAATAGCATTATTTTAATAATTTACCATGAGATAATTAATGATATTAACAAAATTAAACCTAAGATAATTAGCTTCAATAAATATTTAAATAATAACCTCAGTTTTAACTAAAATCAACGTATATTGAAGATGGTATAAGCTCTCATTACAAAATTTGGAAATATTCATTGTTCATAACTGGGTTTGAACTAGGTTAATAAATGGAATCTCATGAAGCTTGGATCAAACTTAGATCCAACCGCTTCAATATAAAACAGACTTTAAAGTGATAGAAAAAATACAATTATAAATTGGCAAGAAAAGCTATAGAAGAAAATTCTCAAAAGTATAAAACAACATTTTGGTACTGGAAGGAAAGTTATTTCTGCAATAAAAAGAAAAAGTGAAACTATTGTTAAAAAGAAAGATAATATCAAGAAAAATATGGAAGAGTTATATAAAGAATTATATAGTAATAAAGAACAAAAAAACACAGTATCTCCTAAAGTTATTACATTTTTTGAATTGCACAACATTTAAATGAAGGAGTGAGATGTGCAATTCAAAGCTATGAAAGAGGGAATAAACTTTCCAAAATAATAAAATTATTATTGATATCCTAAAAATGTGAAAAAATAGAAAAATTGTTTACAAAGTTAAATTATATCAAATATCTAATAAAACAGGCAAAACTCACTATATGTAATATGAAGTGGTGGTCATGTGATGTTTATTGACTTAAATATCTAATAACAAATCTATATCAGATAATTAGACAAATGCAATAATAATATTGATATTTAAGAAAAATTATAAAGAGATAGAAACTATGGATTTAACAGTCTTCTATTACTCCTATATAAAATCTTTGCCAAGATAATTGCAAATTGTCTACAGTGAATTTTGGATTTAACCAACCAAAAAAACAGCCCAAATTTAAAAGTGCTTTTACCATAGGGTAGTTGTTTTTGCAAATAGTAGTTCAGACCTTCATGAAATATTTCAGGACTTATCAGATAGAAATAATAAAGTAGGAGTAAAAATAAATATTAAAAAGATTAAAGTAACGTTGAATAGATTTTCTCAGAAAAACATAGAAATTGATAATGATGAATTGACTTTAATAACTAGAATTACATTTGGTTAGATTATGAACACAGATGGAAACATAATTGATAAAATTAATTATAGAATTAAAACTTGAATGGAGTGTTTTGATAGAAATTATTTAATATTAGAAGGAAATATGCCTTTGTAGTTGAAAAAAAAAAGATTTTTAATAGTTATGTTTTTTTTATGGATCTGAGATTTGTCATTAAATAGAAGAACATTTCAGAGACTTCAGACTATTTCGAAAGTATGGAAAAATGTATATTAGGAGTAATGAGAGAATAACAATTATTATTGCATCATTGAAACAAGAGATTAAAATAAAGTTGGTCTGGACATATTGCCAAAAGAGATAATAATAGCTGGACAATTGAAGTTTTCATTCAAATCCTAAGAGATTATAAAAGATCTAAAAAGAAACTACATGTGAGATGGATGGATGAAATAAGAAAAATTGCTGGTATTCTGTGGAAAAGAAAACCTAGGGATCAGAGTTGAAGACCCTTTCACCCAACAGTAGCTCAATAAAGGTTGAAAGTAATGATGATGGCATCAGCTCAGAACATCATGTAAAGATCATGCCTCATTCCATTATGTATATATAAGATCACTATGATTGATGTTAAAAACATTTAATTAAAAGCATTATAATTTATGTAAGTGCTAAAAATGCTCAGTAAAAAAGCTTAAGAATAGACGTTTTATTATAGTACACTGAGCAGTTTTCGATATCTTAATCCTGATATCATACTCAATTAATGGATTAGGAGCTTGTGGGTAAGAGATCTAATGTAAATTTTATGTAAATGTATACAAATAAGTTAAATGACCCCACTTCTTAGAGAGGGGAAAATGAGATTCCTTTTTATCGAGTTAGCATTGTTGGCAATATGCCAAACATTCTTTATTTTGCACCTACAATCATTCCTTCTTATACATACAATATTAGCTGATTGCAAGATAATCAAGTCATATCACATGACTTAATTTAAAAAGCTTATATTATAAATGTTGTATAATGAGCATACCAATAGCTTTTAACAAGCTTTTCAGATCATCCCTATCCTCAGATCAGTCTCTAGCTCTGGAATTTGTCAATGAGATGCTACGATATTCAAGTATTAGATTTAAAATATCAGGTCAAGCCCAGCACTTTATCTAATGTTTAACTATTAAGTAACTATTAAATTAAGTCATGTGATATATGACTTGGATTTTCTTGCAATTATTGTTATTGCTCTTAAGACTTTGGTGAATTTATATCACTAAAGCTATTAATATATCTGAACTAGTTCAATCCCATATATCTATTTAAGTTAGGTAGCTGGTTTGAAGACATATGGATGTCTGAAAATTTCAGATTTTCGCCTTTAAACATTGCATAAAGTGCTGATCTTCACCTGGTATTTTAAATCTAATGCTTGAATATCTTAGTGCCTCACTGACAAAAGCCAGAGCTAGAAACCGATCTCAGGATAGGGATATTCTAAAAAGTTTGTTAAGAGCTATTAGCATGCTCATTATATAACACTAGCTGATGTAGACTCAAAGGTATAGCTGAGTTTGTTTTCATGCTTTAAAAATATGGATCTTGTGGTTTGGATTGTTTTTAGCCCTTCTATAGGGGTGTTGATATTAGGACAATTTTGTTGTGAGGTTAGCATGTGATTCTTCAAAGTAAAATGCACTGCAGTTAATTTGGCTGCAAGAAATATTGTAAACAGTATGGGGAATTGGCTCAGTGGAGAGTTTATCTTTAGAATTATTAATCTACTTGTTTACAGTGGGTGTGATTTGAAAGCCAAAACTTATATGAATCATAATAGATTTTATTTACTCTTTGGGATGCTTTAGAGATATAGGGAAGCTATATCCAGGCTTGATGTCAGTTAGTGAAGATATAGATCTGATCTTGTAAAATTTATTGAGAATATTGATGTGTCCTATATTTGTCCCCAATGAGGCATAACTCATTCATGTATTTTACAATGTTAGGCTTATGATATGATTCTAACTTTTAGATTTCTATATAGAAATGATTTTAGACTGCTGCATTTCTTTGTTGGGAGTTATATATTTGGGATGTATAATAATTCTGTTATTAATATGTTAGATTATCATTTTATAATTTAATTGGGTACTGTCCCTTTGGATATATAAGTCAAGAAACTTTATTTCTTTGAAAAAGTCTTCATGATCTATAATCCAGGTTAACTGACATCAAGCTCTGGATATCACTCACCTATATCCCTAATGTCTCCTAAAGTATAAATAAAATCTTTCTGATTAATATAGCATCAGTCTTTTAATGTACATCAGTTGATTAATAATTCTAAGAATAAACTCTCTATTGAGAAAACTTCCAAACTGTTTACAAGATTTCTTGCAACCAAACTAACTCCAGTGCTGCTTACGTCAGAGAATCTCATGCCAACAAGATTCTCCCAACACCATTACCTATATAGAAGGGATAAAAACAATCCATACTACAAATCTATATTTTTAGACCATGAAAATAAATTTAACCATACATTCAAGAGGTTATATCAGCTAGCCTTGTATATATAAAAAGGAATGATTGTAGATCTTAAAAGTAGACTTGGCATATCACCAACAATGCTATCTTGATAAAAAGGAATCATGTTTATGCTGCTCTAAAAAGTGGATCATTTAACTTATTTGTATAAATTTGCATAAAATTTACATTTTTACTCACAACCCTTTTGACCATTAGTTTATGATATCAGGATTAAGATATCCTACTATAATAAAACTTTTATTCTTAAGCTTTTCTTATTCAGCATTTCTAGTGCTTCTATCAATTACAGTTGTATAGATAAAATAAACCAAAGCAATTGAATTTATAAATATACATATTGTTATTAAATAAAGTTTTTGTAAAATTATTTATTATTAAATATTAATAAAGCTAAGTCTTTCATAATTTTATTAAGTTAAGCAAAATTATTTTTAAAAAATTTACAAATATTGTTAATTTGGCCAAATCCTTGAATAGATTTTTTATACACTAAACTGGAATTTGAGAATTAGAAGTAGTTAACTTTAAATATATTTGTCTTGCGTTGTTAGCCGAGAGGTATCGCAGCCGCCAAGCAAACAAGTAGTTGATTGCAGACGGTTGTGGGTTCGTGTCCCGGCCGATGCTATGACACATGGAAAAAAAAAAAAACTTTAAATATATTTTACATTTTTTTTAAAGTATTTACTTATTTTTAAAAAAATTGCTGATTTTATGCATTCTAATGATATAAAACAGTTTTAAAGTTTATGTTATATTTCTAAATATTGACAAACACTAATGAAATTATTACTTGGGTTGAATAAGTATTGTCTAATCTTCAAGAAAAAAAATTGACATATATACGAGTTATATTTTGATTTATAAATGTCAAAATTACTTCACTCATAAGTTTATCATCATCTACTGTAGATAAATACAGTAATGATTATTAAATGGGCAAAACTCTCTCCATACAGTAATGCCACCCAAAGCAAGACAGAGTAATCAATGGATGCCAGAAGATGTGTGCATAAAATCCCTATCTAGTGCCTACTCATCCAACATCCCCAGACTAGTTTCTGGCTTGTGGCCTTTGTCAGTGAGGAGCCATGGATCTGAGAGCACAGCAGCCACCTTTTATCTCTACATAACTACAAAACTATGAGAATAAAATTGAAACATCCTAATATTTTCAATCTAAGCCCAGTAGTTCATAATCATATAGGTCTGAACTGAGTTCAGCACCTATACATTTTGGTATCTTTGGTTCTTTAATAACCATAGCCACCACTACCAAATTAGGCAGGATTGATATTAAATCACCAAACATCACATGATCACTATTTCTTATGCTTGCTAATAACTGTTGTTAAAACAGGCAAAACTCTCTTCATACAGTAATGCTACTCAAAGCAAGATAGTAATCAATGGATACCAGAAGGCTTGTGCATAAAATTCCTATCTAGTGCCTACTCATCCAACATTCCCAGACTAGTTTCTGGCTTGTGGCCTTTGTCAGTGAGGAGCCTCAGATATGAGATTACTGCACCTAGATCTTAGGATCTAATGCAACTCCCCAGAAGCCACCTTTTATCGCTACATAACTGCAAAACTATGAGAATAAAATTAAAAACACACTAATATTTTCAATCTAAGCTCAGTAGCTCATATAGTCATATAGGTCTAAATTCAGTTCAGCACCTATACATGTTGGTGTCTTTAGTTCTTTAATAACCATAGCCACCACTACCTTATTAGGCAGGATTGGTATTAAACCACTAGATAGGAATTTTATGCACAAGCTTTCTGGTGTCCATTGATTATTCTGTCTTGCTTTGAGTGGCATTACTGTATGGGGAGAGTTTCGCCTGTTTTAACAACAGTTATGAGCAAGCATAAAAATAGTGATCATGTGATGTTTGGTAGTAATGATTATTAATAAACATTTTGTTAAAGTAGAGATTATCTCTATTTCAGATACAAACTTTAAACGTCAGTTAAAAATTAATATCTGATTTAATAAATAGCAAGTTGTTTTTCAATTTCTGTTTTTCAATTTTTGCCTATTTTTATCTATAATATTAGATTTCATTTTGAAAATCATTTTAATAAAAAGTTAATCATAATTAATTTGCAATTTATAAAAATTAAAAGTAATTGACTAAAATCACTTAAAATACAAAACAATACATGTTTTATTATAATTTTTTGTATCCAAATCGGTGGGAGAACAAAATGACTTAAAATAAAATGAACAAGTATATATATACATTATTATTTAAATATCTTAAATTTTTCAATAAACTTCAAATTCAGTAATGTTGTATTCCTAAAGAAATTTATTTTTTCTTTTAAGTTTATATTAAAATGTTATAATTTGATAACAGTTTAATAGAAAATAAATTAGTTAACGTAAATATTGATTAAAATATAAATGTTTTAATTTCCTTTATATAAAAAAGTATATTTTAATTTACTTCAATAGCCTTCTTTTTTTATAAAAAGAAATTTATTTATAAATAACGCCATTAGTAATCTAGAGCATACTTTTAATAATTAATATATATTTATAAGTGTAGAAAAAAAATTATCCATATAATAATTTAAGTAAAAAACACATTTTAATGTTAGATTAAAATATTACAATTTAATCTGAAGATATCAAACTCTCTATATTCATAACAGTGACACAATCCTCATCAAATAAATATTTTAAGTTAAGCGTTGTTAGCTGAGAGGTCAGAGCAGCAGCATTGCAAGCACGCAGTTGGTTGCAGACGGTTGTTGCGGGTTCGCCTCCCGGCGGATGCTATGACATATGGAAAAAATATATATATTTTAATGATTTTTATTTATCAGGTTAGAAATTATCATATCATTTTTATCCAGATATATATTTTAATCTTTATTTAAAGATCAATATATATATACAGTATACATATATTATTATTATTAAGCACAGCCACGTGGAATTCCATATTACTTTTTTCATTGTGTGATGTCTTAAATAAAAATATATTAAATAACCTTCACATCATCTCACATTCTTTTGAAATCTTATGAATAAAGATATAATAAAAGTCGAATGACCCCCAAGATGTACTTTGTGCTTAACCAGCACTATTCAGTTGGCCCATGCACCATATCTCATATATATATCTTTATGTGTAGTATTTATCAATGATAAATTGATAAATTTTGATTTACAAATGTTAAACTTACTCCACCCACAACTTTGACACCTTCCATTTTAGATAAATACAGTAATGATTATCATTTATTAAATTAGAGATTGTTTCTAGTCCAGATATCAATTTTAAATCTTAATTAAACATTAATATATGTGATTTTTTTTTTACTTAAAAGCAGAGCTATTTACGTTTCTCTTTCTCGCGTGTAATATATTTTATAAATGTATTAAATAACCTCTGCACTACCACACATTCCTTTGAAATCATATGAATAAAGATAGAATAAAAGACAAATGATTACCAAGATGCATTTCAACCTGAACTAGCACTCATCAGTTGGCCAGATCACCATCTCTCACATATATCTTTATCATATATGCAGTGTTTATCAATAGTAAATTATTACATTTTGATTTACAAGTGTCTCTCATCTAGATTAATATAGTAATGATTATCACTAATCATTTATTAAACGAGAGATTGTCTCTAATCCAGATATAAGCTTTAAATCTTAGTTAAATATTAATATATCTGCTTTTTTAATTAAACATATGCATACAGAGTTATTAGCATTTTTCTTTTCCATATGTAATTTCTTTTATAAATGTATTAAATAGCTTTTTAAATATCCTTATACTTTTTCATTTCAATACGTAAACATGAACAAAGATAGGCAAAACTCTCCATACAGCTTGAACAAGCATAAGAAATGGTGATCATGTGATGTTTAGTGGTTTAATGAATAAAGATATTTGATTAAAGTAAATATGGACAAATGGAAAATTAAAAATATAATTAAAAAAGTTAAATATGTGTGACCTTGTTCAAGTAGTTTAGAAAACAAGTCTGGAAATGAAAATAATTAATAAATTAATCTTTTTTTTTTTTTCATGTGTCAAAGCATCTGCCGGAAGGGAACCCATGAACCCAGGACAACTGCTTGTAAGATGTAAGTAGCATAAAATAAAAATATGTTTAATTTAGAGTGAAATCAAGATGTTTTTATCCCAAAACAATAACAACAACAACAACAAAAAAGGTATCTTTTATTTTTTAAAAAAGCATAGTAAGTAATTTTATGCAAAATGAGTATGTTGTTCTGAAATACTTTAGCATGAAAAAAAGGTTAAATATTAAAAAGAGAGTAAATTGTTTTTCATTGGATGTTAACTGATAATTTTAGATGTTTGTTCTAAGATTGAAGAAGCATGAATGCTAGAAATTTTAGTAGAGATCTTGATAAAATTGGATAAAAAAATGTCTGACTAGATATAATTTTCCAGAAGGGCAATTTTTATATTTAATATTTTTATTGTCTTCTGTTTTATATATTCTTTCTTGATTAATATCTGTTCTCACTCTTTCCCTTTTGTGAATTTTGGACATATATATAGAATTCAAACATTCATTTTTATCATTTCATTTTCATAGTAACATTATTAATTATACTTCTTTTTGCATTTTTCATATTGATTAGCAATTACTGTTGTGATTGAATATCTTTATTTAATAATACGCAGCACCATTGTTTTTAAAAGGTGTTGATTAAATTCCCTTTTAATGCCCACTTTTTTCTGAATATGTAATTTCATACTTCAAATTCTGATCCTATTTTTAAAAGCATTTCTATACTCAAATATTTGTGATAGTGAATTTTTGGACATAAATGTCTCAAAGCTACCAGATATGTAGCATTTTTATTCAATCGACTTTCATATATTGTATATTTGATGTATTTTAAATAATCAAATTTCAGTGTTAAAATTTGTCCATAATTTTGCCTTCTATATATAAAATTAAAAATAATCAATTTAAAACAAAACTGAAATAAATAACTAACTATAAATAAAAATATTATTTAATACATGAATCCGGCTTTCATTTTTTAAAATGGAATCTTTTCAAGATGTTTCTTGTTACACAATCACATGACTAATTACCCTATAGAAACTCCCCCAATGGACAATTTTTATATTACATTACAATAAATATAAATATAATTATACATACATTAAATGTAATTAATAAAATACATATATGAATTTTTTTCGAAACATAAAATACATATATGTATATAAAAATGATTAAATTTATTGCAGTCCTTTTTTTTTCTTTCCATAATATATATATTTACAAATAATCTAAAAAGAAACAACAATAATCCCTTCTATTTTTAAAATTATAACTCTAAAGTTTCCAATATGAGTAATATTAAACATGATCTTAGCAATATGATATATAGGTCAGACAGGAAAGATTGCCATGGAAAGAGGTAAGAAGCATGAAAAGGCAATTAATAGAAATGATATAAGATCAGAGCTATAGATACATTTTTTGGATACTGGACATAAAATGAATTGTGAAAAAAAATGTTCAGGTAATAAAGTATGCTAAAAATTACAAGGAAAGAAAATATTATGAGACTTTGCATATTCAAGAGAATTTAAACAAATGTATAAGTATGGTTAAAGGTCCAGCACAATTAAGGAGGAATGGGCATTGTTAGATTATTGGAAGCTTTAGAGTTCTAATTTTAAAAATGGAAGGGATTATTATTTTTATTTTTTTATATTATTTATAGGAAGAAAAGAAAGGACTGTAATAAATTTAATCATTTTTATGAACATATATGTGTTTTACTAATTATATTTAATGTATGCATTTTAATAATTATATATATATATTGTAATGTAAGGTAAATAATGTCCATCGCTGGGGGGGGGGGGATTCTATAGGGTAATTGGTCATGTGATTGTGTAAAAAAACATCTTGAAAAGGTTCCATTAAGGAATAAAAGCCAGATTGATGTATTAAATAATATTTTTATTTATAGTGAGTTGTCTATTTCAATTTTGTTTTAAATTGATTTTTTTAATTTTATATTTAGATTTAAAACTTGTTTTTCAGATGTGTAATATTTTTGGCAATTTGTCAAATAATAGGATAAAGAATATATTTTCAGTCAAGCATTGATGGTTGAATGGTCAGCACAGTTGCTTTACAAGCAGTTGTCCCGGGTTAGTGGGTGCTTCCAAGCCGATACTATGACACATGAAAAAAAAGAATATATTTTCATCTGTTTTTTATAAACCCATATTTAGCCATAACTACATTATTTATTGTTTTTATTTTATTATTATTTAGACTTTTAAAGCTTCAGGAATAATTTGCTAATTAAACCTTATATAATACATCTGGAAATAACTGGGTTTAAATTGAATAATGCTATTAATATTTTTTTCTGTCTTGTGACAATTTTCAGTCTGAAAAAAACCTTAAGCTTTCCGTAAAAATTATAAAAATAGACAGTGAAATTAAACTTTTCTAACACACTTAAATATCTAGTGTAAAATAGGTAAAAGAATTTAAGACTTCTGTATTTAGTTATTCCAAATAGGCAAAACTCACTATACGTATTGTTTTAATAACAGTTATAAGCAAGCATAAGAAATGGTGATCATGTGATGTTTATTGGCTTATTCCAAATAGATCAAAGAGAAAATGAATGATTATGAAATTCTGAAAAGTTAAATATTTCTTTTCAATAATAGATCATTTTGAAAAGTGTTCAATCAATCTGTCTTAACTGAATATTTTTGTCAAAAATTGTAAATGATGAAGTTTGATTTTAATAGGTAAACTTTCTAATATGGACCTTTTGATTTACTTTATCAGACTCTAACTAAAGTAGATTGTTAACACAACTGCTTTTTTTTACTCCTTCACATTATGAAAACTATTTTCACACTGGAAATTTTGATATTCATATAATGGAACGCATTATCATTTTTTTTTATTTAAAGTATTTTCTTTTTTCACTCTCACAAAGCTTGCATTAACATATTTAATGTGTTGATTTTAACTATGTACTTGTGTTCCTTATATACATGCATTAAACTAATGGTCAGCAATTTTTTATTTAAACAAGGCAAAACTCTCCATACAGTAGTGCCACCCTGTGCCAACCAGAGTAATCAATGGATTCCAGAAGGCTTGTGCATAAAATCCCTATCTAATGCCTACTCATCCAATATCCCCAGACTAGTTTCTAGCTTGTGGCCTTCATCAGTGAGGAGCTTTGGATCTGAGAGCACTGCACCTAGATCTTAAGATCTAATACAACCCTCCAGCAGCCACCTTTTATCTCTACTAAACTACAAAACTATGAGAACAAAATTGAAAACACAATAATATTTTCAATCTAAGCTCAATAGCTTATATAGTCATATGGGTCTAAACTCAGTTCAGCACCCATACATTTTGGTGTCTTTGGCTCTTTAATAACCATAGCCACCACTATCCTATTGCTCTGTATCAAATATTTTGCATCATATTTGTAGGTCAAATGATATTGTAAATCATAAGCATAATTGTCATAAAAATGACAACCTTAAAAAAATATAATAATTTTTAATTCTAAGGCAGTATGTAACTTGCATTTATTAAATCCAGTAAGGGCTTTGAGCTTTCCGTTGTTGGTTTTTCAATGAAATGGACGGCGCAAAGATTAAAGCCTGTTCATTAAAGTTTGAGGAATTGCTGTTGTAATATCAAATCAAGTACTGATTGTATATATGTGAAGGAGATTATGATCTGGCCCAACTGATAAGTGTTGATTCTGCACACAATATGTATATTGGGAATCATGTTTTTTTGGCATGTATGTGGTCATATGCGTTGGTTGCGTGAGATGGATTAGAGGATGAATAGACTGAAAAATTCTGAGTTCAAATACTTCTACTTACTCGTAATCATTTTTAATAATTAAAAGCAAATAAATGTGGTTACAAATAAAAATTTGATGAGATTGCTTAAAGCTGATCAAATGAAATATTTTTTTTTGATGAGAAATAGTGTTAAATTAAAAATAAAAGCATGTTTTTTAAAAAAAAAACACTTTTTTTTATTGACTTGGAAAAAGATTTGGTTATAAATAACTATATTTTAAAATTGTTTTAATGTTTGTATTCTGACACTAAAAAGCATTTTTGAACATTTTCAGCTTTGAATTTCAAGTTTGCATTAATAAATGTAAAATGATTTTAAAGCAAAGAGCTATTTTTGTTTTAGCATATATTGTTGAAAGTAAAAAAATTAGATGGTTTGTTATTGTAATAGTCATAAGGCAATTATCCTGACACACGCTATGAACTGTATGAATTTATAAAGCTGAGGGTTATTTTCACACTATAAATACAAGATGGAGTCTTTGAAAAAATAAGAATGAATCCACATTATTTTTTAACATGTAATTTTATAAGGGATTTGAACAGACTTTCAAGCTTCCCTCAGCTAACCACTCTATCTCATACAACCAATACACATAACCACACACATGTAAAAAAGATAAATAATTTCTAATATCCATATTTCATGCTGAACCAGCACTCATCAGTTGGTCCAGATCATCATCTCCCACACACACATATATATAATCAGTGCTAGAGTTGTATTAAAATAGAAAAATCTTCAAACTTTAGAACATACCTCAATCTACTTCACCCTACACCTCTCCAGTTATCCATATCATTGACAATCTGATGATGGAACACCCAACTCCCTTTTTGATGCCAATATTATTGTCATGCCTATGTTGACTTTTAAGTCACTCTGACCCCTTATATATATGATTTGATTCGTTTAAATACATAGAAGAGGATTATATAGGCCAATATAAAGCATTTAGAAATGAGAGTGTGTAGGTCTTAATCATTTTTAATTCCATTCACTATATATTAATAAATGGTTTGTGAAATTTTCACAATTTACTACATATCAGTATTATATATATATATATATATATATATATATAACTAATTATTTATTTATCTAGCACTATGTTTTATTTGTAATAAATAATTAGTTAGGTATATTTAATATTATATGTAATACTGATATGTAGTAAATTATAAAAATTGTGCAAAAGTCATTTATTAATATATAATGAATAAAATTAAAAGTGATTGATTAAGATCTTCATGCTCTTATTTTTAAGTCTTTTAGATTGGCCTACATATATGAATTTAGGTAAAAAAGATAAGGTGGATTTATTGTTATCTTTTCAGACATTCTATCTTGTGTTTAGAGAATGAGAGTATTCCTCAGCTTTATAAATTTATACAATGTGTCAGGATGATTCCTTTATGATTATTACAAATAAATAATGATGCTCGATAAAAAATAATTAATTATATATATATATTATTATAATTGTATATCTTTAATATTATCACCTTCTCTTTTTCCATAAAATCTAAACTGTTTATATAATCATTGTTATTCTCAAATAAATAAATAAAAATCATTATAGTCAGCTGCTTAAAATATCTTTTGCTGTTCAGGCTACAAAGTGAGGGAATGAACACAACATTTTTTTAATTGACCAAATTGAGATTTAATATCATTTAAAATTTATTGGAAAATATCTTTCTATTATATCCGTCAATATCATTAACTTCTCGATTATATGCAGTAACTCCATATACAGCTCTAAATTAGAATGAATCATTGCTTTAATGCAAATATTGAAAGCAATAAGAGATAACCTTCTGATGCTTTATTTGGTATATACCATCTTTTCCGAAGATTCTAAGGTGTCATAGTTTGATAAAAATTATGTTTACTAAATATATATACTATTTGGATTAGTTTTAGATTTATATAAGTATCCAAGCAAGTTAACTTCGATTCAAAGCCTAGGAAGAATTTTTGAAATACAGATTATTGGTTTAGATAGTGTTGAAAAGATCAAGATGGCTGCTAGGATATAACTGGAAATACTTTTACTGTCTGTGGATTATAGTGTAGAACTGCCCTCTAGTGTCCATTCATTGCTCACTATTATAACAGAAAGATAGAGAGCAAAGTGAATTTCTGCTTATAAAGCAACAATTTAGACTTAATTTAAAAATTATTTTATCAATTTCAGATTTGAAATTTGTGAAAAAAAATTTATATGACCATGATGTTGTTGATTTAATAATAATCAACAAATTATTATTCAAAATATAAAAAATGAAAAAAATAAATAATGTTTATAATCCTTTATATAACATAACATATTTATAAGTCATCTAGTATTAAATAAACTCATGTCTTATATGACTACAATTAAACTGTTTGCTAAAATCTACCAATTATACCATTTTAAATTAAAAAAGAATGATTTTTGCATATAGTTTTAAAGATTAACTTTTTCACTTTTGAAATAATTAAAAATATAAAACATATTTTTATCAAAATTAATAAAATAAGGTATGCAGTAAATTTCAGTAAAAAGATGATTGGTTTTGCCTTCAATTTACCTGCAGTGCCATCTCTTAATCAACACAAGTTATATAGAAATATAGATTAGCTATTTACTTAGCATATACATCCAATCACACCAGAAGAAAAACAAGGGGTTGTATTATCACTATGGAACAGAGCAAAGGAAGTTTGTTCAGAAAACAGGGATTTAGAAAATGAAAAGATTTACATAAACAAACTCACTGGAAGAATGGTTATCTATCTGACAAATGTTATCAAGAAAACCTTTAATAGACAACAAAAAGAGATACCAAAAAGAAAAATAATTATTGGTACTGTAATGTATCCATACACACCAGGAATGGCAGACAAATTAAAGAAAACCTGCAATCAATATAACATTAGACCAACTTTCCAAACCATATTATACTTCAAAGAATTCTAACTTCTACTAAGTCTAAACATAAAATACTAAAAAATAAAAACAGCATCTATGAATTACCATATGAATGTGGAAGGAACTATATTTGTGAAACCAGTCACCCTGTTGAACAGTGATTGAAAGAACACAAATTAATGGTTAGAAAAAAAAAACATGTGTCTACAGTAGCAGACCCTATATGTATTAATAAATATTTGTTTGATTGGGAAAGTATAAAATATTGGATAGAGAGGAAACAATGCAAAGAATGAAATTTAAAGAAGCTGCTTTAATGACAATTGCAAATAATCCTATAAGTCAATTCAGTGTAGCAATGCATAATGTCTGGAAGCCTGTAATTAAGCTTGCTCTTAGAAAAAAAGTATTAAAAAATGGAGGAATCTGCAGAATTTGAACTAACACTCATAGATAAGTATATGACATTTCTACTGACTGTCGTCTTCAACAGTATAATTCAGTTGGTTAGAGTGTTGTCTTAAAATTCAGTATTCAAGAATTTAAAGGTGTAAGTTTGTTTCCTATGTTAATATTGTTACTGGTCAGGTCAGCAACACCCAAAGAAGAGCAGAGAATGATACCACTTGAAACAGTGTAATCTATTAGCCTGTGTTTTCTATCTGCATGTTGTTATTAATAGTTGTTTACGTTTGAAAAGTTTAAATAAAGTTTAAAATGTTCTAGACATACAACATTAAATGGTAAATGGTGGAAATAGTCCAACATATTATCTCATCTATAATACCATCATCACTAACCTTCCTGCAAATAAAAAAGAAATGTGGTAAAGAAAGTTATGCATGAAATATCATAAATGCTATAGAAAATGGTAAGATTTTATTTGAAGTATATTCTCTTATTCTTCTCTTTCACTTTCTTTGCATATCTTTATATATATATATATATATATATATATGAAGATATGCAAAGAAAGCAATATATATATATATATATATATATATATATATATATTGCTTATAACACTTCTTTCATATACACTTCAATGCAAACAAATTTTCTTAAAAACTTCTTTATTTTAATTAAAGCAGAGAAGAAAATTAGAGCTCTGATGAAGACTGCTGGACAGTCGAAACTGTAAGGAAAATAAAGAAGTCTTTAAGAAAATTTGTTTGCATTGAAGTGTATATGAAAGAAGTGTTATAAGCAATATATATATAAGATTTTACTTGTTGTGAAGGCAATTAAAAAATTTTTTTTAAAAATTAATATTTGTAATGTAATTTTAAAACCAAACAATTTAACAAAGACAGAAATACTGCAAAGAATGAAAGAATTATAGAACATTCACTTTAATACCTTAAGCAGTTAAGATGTTGAAAATGTTGATTAGATGTAATTTTAATAAATTAGACATCTATACATCTAAAGAACAGTTTAGATTCTGAAAAGATAAGTAAATAAGATGCAACATGACTGATAGAAGCTATTGCAAAAAGATTTACAAAAAAAAAATTAACATATACTTCACTATTCTTGAAAAGCATTTGTCAGAAGGGATGTCTATCTTGATAAATATTTTAGATTAAAAAGAAAAATAATTATTGAAATTTTTGTAGAAAAGATAAAAAATATCAATTTTAAATGCACACAAAACATAAAATATAAATATAAGCAGCATTGTTTAACCTCTATTATGTTTAATACTTATGTAGATGCATTGCTAAAGGATGAGATTAGTATTTGAGAAACAAAAGTTCAGTGTATCAGATTTGTTGATAAAAAAAAACAATATTTACAGAAGAGAGAATAACTTGAGAAAAATGTTAAATAAAATTGATGAATAAAAAAGTTTGAAAATGAAAATAAATTCAACTAAAATTACAAAGCCATCTATTTTTCTGTAAACATTTTAAAAATATAATCATGTCCATAAACATACATACTGATTTTTATTTTATAACAAATTATTATTGTCACATATGCAAACTTCTCCAACATTCGTCCAAGTATAAATCTGGTTTATTTCAATTATCTACTTTCTATACACATTATAGACATTTACTTCTCAGTTATAAAAAATATCTAAAAATAATAGCTACTATTAGCTTTCCATCTTTCTTCTTTGGATAAATAAATGCGTTACTACTAAAATAATTTTTTGTCCAAAGCAATTTAATATTTATATTTTTTATATGATTAAAGTTTTAGTTTACTTACATCCATTGTATGAATTTTTATATATAATAATTTATAAAATATTCTTTTTTTAAAATCAAAAATTAATAAAGAAAATTTATTCGCAATTTTTTCTTTTATAAATAGCAACATTTTAGCAATAAAAAACTTGGATGAAAAACATGGACACATATAGTTGTAATGCTACTACCATTTTATAATTTCATCTATACCCTATTTGTTACTGAACCTTTATGCGAGGATTCATCATTAATTTGTATTCACTATTTTGATTTACAATCAATTATTCAATTTTCAAAGGTGGCCATTTTGTAACTGGTGAAGTCATAGGATAGTGATTTTATGTCATCTGAAAGAAAAATTGTGAAATTCATGCTAAAAATATACCATTTTTATTATACTCAATACAGTATACAATATTACAATTTACAGTATTTTGATTATAAAGTTAGATTATTATTATAGTCCTTTACTTTATTTAAAATAAAGATTTTTATAGTATGTTAAAGGTCTGCCCATTCCTCGCATATGTATGTAAATGGATTATTCTCCTGTACATGAGGGGTCAGAATGACTAATGTCAACATGGGTAAGATGACAACCTTGACACTAACATGAGCTTTGAATGTTTCATCATCAGATTTTCAATGAAATGGATGGCTGAAGAGTTGTGAGTTGGAGTAGTTTGAAGCCTGTCCATTAAAGTATGAAGATTGGCTATCTTAATATAAAGCTGACCACTGATTGCATATATGTGTGGAAATAATAATCTGGACCAACTGATGATTGCTGGTTTAGCATGAAATATGTATATTGGTGATTATTTAACTTTTCAACATGTGTGTGATCAGATGAGTCAGCAATATGAGATGGCATGGAGAGTTGAGGTCAAGTGAAAGTCTGAGTTTAAATTACTTATATATTACATATATGTGTGCAGGTGTGTATAAGCCTGTACAGTGTATCAAAAATTAATATAGTTAATGATTATAAAAGCAAAAAAAGCATTTTATTTAGCACAATAAGTAATCTAAAGCCTATTTTCATGATGTACAACAACCAAATGTATTAATATTACATATTTAATTTAAAAACTGTATATTTATTTAATTTAATGGATTAAAATTCTTGTCAATAATATTTTGGTAATTGCCAGTTATTTTGAGAAAAAATACATTTTGTGCACCATGCAATTTATAATCAACTTTATTTGATCAAAATTACTAAATATAAGTTTAAAGTATTAACTGTACATATTTGCTTAATTTTAAATTATAATATCATAATTTGTTTCAGACATACCCAAACCAAAAGTGATATTATTTGAAATATAAAAAATACAGCACTGCCAATTTCATTCAGCATAAACAAAAAAAATTAATTTTGATCATATATTGTAAAATATTAATAATTAATTTTTAATTGTGTACTGTATTAACTAAAATATTCAATCAACTAATTTTGAATTAAAATTTTTCAGTCAAATCAAAATTACTATCATCATAAATCTAAAATATTTTTAATAAAAAAATATAGAGGTGGAGATGAAATGATTTCATGATTTATGCAATTAATAATCAACTTTATATATTCAAAAGTTAGGTAAATCTAAGTTAAAAACCTTACTTACTATATTTTCAATTGTAGTCTTGTGATTTATTTTGACATAGCCAAACAAATGGCAACATTATCATAAACTTTAAAAAAAATCAAAAAAAATATAAATTTTATTTAGCATAAAACTAAAAATAAATTTGCTCATAAACAATTAATAGTTTATGTTAAATTGTGCACTGTATATATATTAGTTAAAATATTCAGTCAAACAATTTTAAATTAAAACCTTTATCAACACAAATTTTAGACAAATTAAAACTGCTATTATCATAAACATATTTTCAATTAAAAAAAGAAAAAAAAAATGATGGATATAATTTCTTACATTATGCATTCAGTAACAAAATTTGTATAAAGAAAAGGCAATATAAAATTGAAAAAGTTTCATGCTTTTAATTTTTATTTAAATAGTCTGTATCTTTGCCATCACAATGTATTGTTTTATTTGAAAAATTGCTAAGTCACTCCAAAAAATGGATATCATGTGTAATAAAATGTGACATCTCATGCTATATAAAAGATCACAGTGTATTTGTATATAAAATGCTGTTTATTTATATCTGCATAATACATATTGTGAAAAAAAAATTAAATATATATTTTTTCTTTATTAACCTGTTAAAGGAGTTTTATGAGATGATTCAAAGCCACTTCACATTGCTTGAATTCTGTCATTTTTAATGCTATGGGAAAGATTTTACCATCATTTGAAAGGTTATAAAAAGTACCATAAGATGCTGCCCTCTCTTGAATTATTTTACAAAGTAAAAAATCAATAAAACTGACATTGAAGGTCTAACAAAGAAAGAGAGCAGTCCGTCCTTGATGCTGATTGGCTGTTAACCATCAAGGACAAAAAAACCGCTTGTCAATAACTAAACTGCTACGATTTCTTTTCTTTCATTTCAAAAGTAATAAACGAATATTTTAGACCATTTTAAAAGTATTTTTTGACATATTATAAATTATTTTGATAAAATATGCTAAAAATAAAATTATTTAAAAAAAATAGTTAAGACTTTAGCAAAAATTATTTACTTTTCTGCAACGTAAAATTGGGAAAGAAATCACTCACGTCAGCAAAACTTTTTAGTTAGTGAGTAACATTCATTTTAGATTTGCAACTATCGAATATTTTTATAATTGTAAATAAAAATTTATTTTTGAAGAAACTTTTATTCACTTTCATAACCTGACAAATTACTAATATACTTTTTACAAATGAAACTAAAGTGAATGTAATATTAAAAGATGAATATATTTTGACGGTTGAGTTTGTGAATTGACCAATTAAAAGTTTAAACTTTTACTTCACTCAGCCAATAAAATTATCAGCACTCCAAAGATTAATATATCAAATTTTTTATTTTTCCCAAAGTAAACTGTATGAATATGTTTTGTTATTATAAATTACTATAATTTGTCTATTCTTAAACTGGTGATAAATAACAATTACTTATAGTGGGCACATATGGTTAAGAGAGAGATTAAACATTGTTTTTTTAATTCTAAATAGTTTCACATAAATAATATAAGACTATGAATTTTAAAAATATAAAACTTTATTATGATATTCTTTCAGCACCATAAAAACAATTTTGTGGAAGAACACAAAAAATTTTCATCAGTGAGGTTACTCTCTCGTTTTTGATTCATTTTGCTATATTGTTGGACAGTGAACGCATACATTTTGTCAAATGATATTGAAAAATTTTTACAGTTTTTTTTTTTTTTAAAGTTTACAGCTACATATGTTTTTAACTGGAATCATGGAAGCAACTAATATCACTGAATACCACATCACTTCTTCAACCTATAGATCAAAGATATCATGAAAATCTTCAAGATGTACTACCTTCAATAATTAAAGAAGTAACTTGCCAATGATTTGGATAAGGACACTGATAAAACAAGTCCACAACTCTGGACAAACTTCAATATAAAAATAGCCATTGGTTTTATAGGAAATACATGAACCAAGAACATTAACATAATGTTTAATCTTATGTGAAAGAAAATCTGCTGGCAACTAATTACAAGACTGATGTCAAAATGGGATCTACTTTAATCATATAGGAAACCATATTTCATCTAACCAAGAAAGCAGGATTTATAGAAATTGATGATGATAACATTGAATAGCTTTTGGAATTACACACGAAGAATTAACTAATGAAGAATTAATGCAACTGAATGAAGAAAAGGAAGACAATGAAGAAAAGAAAATTGACAAGCCTGTACTGATGAATCTGGTCATCAAAAAACTGAAAGAACTGATTTTATATCATGAGGTCATGAGAAAAAGGTAAAGAAAATCAAAGAAGCAAGTCACCTATATACTGTTAACCTTTTTTTTAGAAATTCTCTACCATAACCTAGTATACTCCTCTGAAAAATAAACCCAAGATCATCAAAGAATTTAGAAGACAATGATAAACTCTTAGACTGAAAAACTGATGACTCAGAAAACTGGACAACACCAAATGCTAAATGGATGGATTATAATAAAGAACAACTTAATAATTGGGGTTTTTAAATATAGATTTAAGTTGCATTATCTTACATATACATATTTTAAATACATATCCATATAATGCGCATATAGCACAGTTTACACATGCATATATTGTGCATTAGGGTTTTTTAAAATTAACTATATATTCTGAATTAAGTTGTTTGTTAATAGAATATTCATAATTTATGGTATAATTTTTATCTGCATGAACAAATTAATTTATTTTCCATAGAAAAACATTATAATCCCTTGCTTTTTAAAATACGATATTCTTGCTTTACAATGAGTTTTAGGGATACAATTATTCTTGCTAAACAGGATAAAGATATACTTTTATACCTTCTTTTAATTTTTCCAGATAGAATAATAAAGTTTTTTTCCAATTACTGTTTGATGGTTGCATCTAAATTAACTATTGTTTATTTTAAAAATTGAAAAAAGATGCTTTTAGCCTGTTTTATCCATCTTCATCATTAGTTTTCATTACCACAAAAATTTTGCGATTATTGATCTATTAATAATGATATTTAGCAAAAATCAATATTGATAACTATTCTAAAATAAAAGCAGTTAATAACTCAAAGATAGCAAAAATCAATATTGATAACTATTCTAAAATAAAAGCAGTTAATAACTCAAAGATAGAGTTAATGGCGTCAGAGTGGAGAGTTGCTCTTATCATATTGCTTCAGCTGAGAAGTTTGGTAATTTGCTGTTAATATTTGATTTTAAGTCTTATCAAACTAATAATTATATGTATAAAGCAATGAGATATTTCTATTTAAGTTAAATACTTTCCTTTTTTTTATCTTTCATAAAAATTGAAAGTTTGATTAATATAAATTCAAATACCTGTAAAGCAATTATAATTAAAAGTCAAATGAAACATCTACAAGACTTTATGGTAAAAATTTTAATCCGCAAAAAATGAGAAGTAATTACTATTAAAAATTAATAATTGAATAATGAAAATATTAATCTCCTTTTGGACCTTATTTCATATATCTAAGATAATTTTAATCGCAATTATTTTGACGGTTTTGCAAAAAAACAACTCATATATCCAATTTTATAACCCAGTACATATATAGATATAACGTATGTGTGCATTCTTACTTTTGCAATGAACGAACTGCATAAAATAATTCTGTTTTTATTTCTATATTTTATTACTTATATTAGCATGTGAGTCATCGTTTTCTTCCTGCTAATCTAATTGAATTAAGTGTAAAAAGTGATATATTGACTATAAAACAAAATAGCTGAGCTGAAAAGAACATCTACAGAAAAATCTACATTTTTTTATCTGTCTCCCCCCCCCCCATTCCACAACCATCAAGTTTATGAAGCAATGATTTTTTTTTCTATCTCTCTCTCACTCATTCGTTTTCTTCTCTTTACTGTTAAATGACATATCACTTCCCATTCTTCACTCTCTCAAAATATTTCATGGATGACAAATATTAAAAGTGTTAAAAAATACTAAAATAATTAATAGAAAAATGTTTTACCGAAATAAACAAATAATTAGTAATTCATAATATTTTACAAAATTTTAAACTCATTTTAAACAATATTGTGAATATTTTTAGCAGCTAAAATAAAATTATATGTTCAATGTGACTGTGTCTTGATATAATCAACACGGATGTCACAGTTTTTCTTTTTATTTTTAAATTTCAAAATTGAAATTTAAAATAAGACTCATCTCAAACCAAGATTCCCTTTTTGAATGTTCAACTAAAGATTTGTAGTCCTAGAATTATGGAATAAAAAATGAAATTCTTTTGAGGTTCCAAACAGTTTTTTTCCCTGATCTAACAGTAAAGCCTACTGGATTTGATCTTTCATAGGCACAATTGGAGTCTCATCAGAAAATTTAGAACAAACCATGTTTGTTGCCGCATGTTTCATAAATGAAATTTAATGGCCACTGAATTAGTAATTGTGGTAAAACACAACCACGTAATTGATTACTGTCAAATCTGTGGTTATAATGAGACAGAAATGAAGTGTTTAATAAAGCTATTGGTATATTTAGTCTCTGGAGAGAATCACTATAATTTTTTTATGTAATTATAGGGGTTTGAACCCAGACTTTCAAGTTCCCTTTTGCCATCAACTATGTCTTAGAAATTACTGCATACACTAAATAACATAAGAATAAAAGATAAAGACTTTACATAAAAAAAAATCATGTTTCAATTTCAAATATTATAATACCAAAATAAAGAAAGTCATGCCTTTAGAAAATTTTAATTTATTTAAACTTTTCAAATACATGCAAGTGTTAGTAATAGTACACATGTTTATATAAAATATTTTAAAACAGTATTATGTTTCTCTCTCACATATCAATCAGAAAATATTCTAAAAAATATTTAATCCCAAAAGTATTTTCTGATTGAAGATTAATAAAGCAAATATGAACTTCATTTAGTCATTCCTTACATTTCTCAATGATATTTTTTTATATCTTTCTACATTTTTAAAAGACATCCTCTGAATATTTAAATGGTGAGTCTTGTCATTTATTCTATAAATATATATATAATCAATAGATCAAATCCATTCTCTCATTTAAAATTATGTACAGTAGCAAACTCCCCATACAATTGTGCCACCTATTGCGAGCTTTAGTAATTAATGGATGCAGCTTGTGTAAGCATAGGAAATGGTAATTATGTGATAAAATTATATAAATAACTAATCATATATAAAAACAAATTGCTAAGAGGTAAGTGCTATCTTCTACTTTTGGAGAGTTTATTTATATTATTTAATTAATTGGAAACTTTAGTTACTTCCTTATTGTGAAAGAAGGTTGCCTTGACAACAGATTAAGATTGCTGATTGTTACTGATATTGTTTAAGTGTTGACTGCTTTCATATATTTACATTTGTAAATCTATCTAGTCTTGAGTATTATTAGCTTTATTATCTTAGTAATGTATAATTTCAATGGAATTTGAAAGTTATAATTGTCTACTTATTGGTCTTAATTTAGAACAGATAGATATGTCTGTTTGGTGAGATTTATTTAAACTTCTTTGAATTAATAATCTCACTCTATTTAGTCAAGTTAAAATATTTAACATCTATATAAACATATTGGTCCATAGATTTTATTGTTGAAAAGAGGTTGCTTTGACAACAGATTGAGATTATTGATTGTTATTGATATTGATATTGTTTAAGTATTGACTTCTTTCATGTATATGTATACTGCTTTTATGTATTTACATTATTTACCTATCTAGCCTTTGGCAATATTAGCTTTATTATGTAAATAATATGAAGTTGGAATGCAGTTTAAAAGTTAAAATTGCAGTTTGAATGTTATAATTGACTATTTGTTAATCTGCATTGAGAACAGATTATATTTACCTGTTTAATGAGGTTTATTTAAACTTCTTTGAATTAATAATTTCACTCTTTGTAGACAAGTTGCAATCTTTAATATATTAAATGATATATAAAGGTGGATTTTCATCTTCATTGTTTAAAAGATGTTGACTTGACAACACATTGAGATTGTTGATTGTTATTGATATTGGTATGGTTCATGTTCTACAGAGAACACTGAACTTCCACCAAACAAGGGAACAAGCTGGATTTAAAAGTGGTTTTAGTTCAGTAGATCATATTCAGGTATTGAGAGAAGTTATAGAAAGGACAAATGAATATGAGTTGTCATTATGCTTAGGATTTGTAGATTATGAAAAGGCATTTGATTCTATAAACATTTCTTCAGTGATTAAAGCATTAGATCATCAAGATATAGATCCAGGATATTGTCATATTTTAAAGAATATTTATAAAAATGCAACAGCAACAATTAGATTACATAATGATAGTAGAAAAGTCAACATTGAGAAGTGTGTAAGACAGGGTGACTCCATATCTCCAAAACTTTTTACAGCAGTGCTGCAAGAAGTATTTTATGGATTAAAATGGGAAGCTAAAGGAATGAAAGTAAATGGAGATTATTTAAGTCATTTAGATTTTGCAGATGATGTAGTTGTTTTTGCAAATAATGCTTTAGAGCTACAGGAAATGTTGCAGGAGTTATCAGATGAAAGTAGAAAAGTAGGACTAAAGATAAATGTTAAAAAGACTAAAGTAATGTTTAATAGATTTTCTCAAAATATGAAAATAAAGATTGATTATGATGAATTAGAAGAAGTTAACAGTTACAAATACCTTGGTCAGATTATTAATACAGATTGAAACATAATGGATGAAATTAATCATAGAATTAAACTTGGTTGGAGTACTTTTGGTAGAAATAACTTGATACTAAAAGGAAATATGTCTATGTGTTTGAAAAGGAAGATTTTTAATAAATGTGTTTTGCCAGTTCTTACTTATAGATCTGAAACTTAAACCCTTAATAGAAGAGCAATACATAGACTTCAAACCACTCAAAGAAGTATGGAGAGATGTATGTTGGGAGTAACAAGAAGAGATCGAAAATGCAATGTATGGGTAAGAGAACAAACAGGTGTTACTGACCTCATTGAAAAAGTTAAAAGACTGAAGTGGAGTTGGGATGGACATATTGTTAGAAGAGATGACAATAGATGGACAATTGAAATCTTAAACTAGATTCCAAGAGATTGTAAAAGACCCAGAAAGAGACCACATGTGAGATGGATGGATGAAATAAAAAAATGTGCAGGGGTGATGTGGAGAAGAGAGGCTAAAGATCGAAAAAGATGGATTGAACTTGGAGAGACCTTCATCCTGCAGTGGATTAATAATGGTTGATGATAATGATATTATTTGTCAAGACCATTTTACCTTGATCATCTATGAGTATAATTGTTTTATATATATAAATATAACGTATTTAATTCTATTCTTTATGTAGCTACATGTATGAACATAGGAGAAATATTGTCATATTGTAGAAGATAAGTATAATTAATCTTGGAGCTCTATAAGGCTTAAGCTTGACTTAAAATATCATAAGTTGAATCATGGATCTGATCCTAAATTATGTATATATTTAAATAACTCCTTCAACTTTATATGACATTGTTTGAAATGTGTGCATATAACTACCATATAAATATTAATAATAATAGTAAACAATAACTTTCTTTTTTTAGTTAAAATGTTTTATTGTCAAGTTTTCATTCAATACATATTGTGTCTCCAATCATCACATTATTCAGATTATTATGCTATCTTAAAATTTTCAAACTTAACTCACATATATGTTGCCTTTTTCTTGGGCTACTGTAATGTTTTATTTATTGTTTAGGATCAACGTGGTTGGTTGTGGTTCACCTAGATTAGTAAACATATCCCAGACATATTTAATTACAAATTGCAATTTTATTAACAATATAATATAAAATTAAAATAATAAGCCTCACAACTAGCAATAAGAAAACTTTAATTATAATTCTTTAGTTTATCTTCCCCTTTTAATTTATCACTAATTAGTAAAGCAAAATTTTGACATGGTTTAATGAAAGTGATATAATTTTCTTCGTCTTCCTTTTCTTATGGATTGTTTACTACTTTTATATATCATACCATTCACAACTTTCTTTAACACTTTAACAATATTATTTTTTATATCAACATTATTCTAAGTTTCAATATTGTAGCTCTGATGATGACTGCAGAACAGTTGAAACTGTTAGAATAAAATTTTGATATAAAAAATAGTATTGTTAAAGTGTTAAAGAAAGTTGTAAATTGTATGGTTTAATGAGTCCGATTATTTTTGCCAATGCAATTAACTTACTCAAAAATTACCTTATCTGTATTTTAGTTAGATTCTCATGATATATATAATATATATTATATATTACATATTGGTAATGCAAGCTAAGTCATGTGACATGTGACTGATTTTTATTAATATATATATAAATCATTAACCATTATTATTACCACTATGCATAATTTATGGGTGTAATACAGGGATTTATATATAATTGTATATCTAAAGATAAAATGGACTAAGACAACATTTTATTTAGATTACTCATATCTTTTTGTCATTATGTACATCTTCATACATTGTCAAAATGAGATTTTACCATCAGATGCCAAATGTGTTATAATACTAATTAAAAAATCATAATCATTTAACATATTCAGCCCTTTTATAATTACAATGCTAATATACCTATCTAATAAAAGATACAATTTATTATAAATAACATTTTTATATTTATAAGTTTTGATAATATTCCCCAGTACTGCCATGTTTATAAATATCATTTAAAAGACTAACTATTTTAGAATAGTAAGGCTGTGAATATATTTATTTCAGTACAGTTTACTTGTTTTATCAATATATGTAAGTTTTTGGCATTCTGTATTCATTTTCTGGACAAATTTTATAACTGTAATATCATGTTTCTTATTTAATTTTAACTAGCTAATCATTTAATAAAACTTAAAATTATGATTTTATTTTCTAGGATGTCTAACTTTAATATTATTTTTTAGATATGTATATTTAAGCAATAAACTATTATATTTGACAAAAAAAAAAAAATAATTGTAGGGAAACATATTTCAATTTGTGCTGAATACTTATCACTTATAATGATTTGAAAGCCTATTTCTACTTTGGTTATAGAATAAATTTTATTTTATTTGAAACAAGTTTTGTGTTAATCAATGTCATAATATTTGGTTATTGCAAATATGTAGAAACACACATATTCATATCATTTTGTCATGCCAATGTAAACAAAAATAAAAAAATGTACTTTTAAAAAAAAATTGTTTGAATTTTCAATAAGCATTTTGGATTATATATATATAATTTCAATTTTTTAAAAATATATACTCATTTACTTTTAAGCCAATTAGTCACCTTAACAATTTTTTATAAAGGTCATAGGAGGAATGCACACATTTTTAAAAAATGAATATAAATATAGAAATTAAACTTAAAGAAATTTGTGGCATCCTCTGAAGATTTTGGCAGGATTTTTCTTGGCACTCTATTGTTGCTGAAGTTAAAGGAATATTTTTTTGTTTGACTTGTTAATTTCCATAGCTTTTTTTTTTAGCACAGTAGTCTTTGTTAAAAAATGCATATTTCTGGCATGGTACATGCTACTAAAACTTTTCACAAATATTCAAGCAATTCATCTCTGTAAACCTATTAGCTTATTTCTAAAAAATATTGCTTTGATATCTTGATATTTGGGTCCTACGGGGACAGATTTAGAGTGCAAATAAATAATATCCTTAACTTAGCTAGTCCTTTTCTGGCTAATTAATATACATGTTTGTTGACATTTTAAAAATGAAATATCTAATATTGCACATACTTGAAATTTTTAACCAAAAAAAAAAAAAAAACAGTTACCACCTAAACATACCAATATAGATAATAATCAATATTTCTCACTGTTGTCAAGGCAATCTCTCTCCTTTTAATAATAAGAGTAATCCACTCTTACTAATAGTCCAATGAATATATATGGACACTTAAAGATTGCAATTTGACCACAGAGATTGAAACATTGATACAATGAAGTTTACACAAACCTCTTTAAATATGAAATAAACATGTCCATGTAATGAAGACTAATAAATAATCAATTATAACATTACAAACTGCAATACTTTTAAATTTCTCATGTATTATTTAAATAATAAGTGAAATAATGCTTAAAGCTGAATGGGATTTTAGTAAAATTTTTAAATCACGTCTATCTTTCTAGAAAACTCACACGGTTCTCTTCCCCATCCCCTCAAGAACATTAGTTTTTGATGTTAAACTTGTACTAACTTTAAACGTGTACTAACTTTTGTATTCTATTTTAAAAATAAAAAAATAAAAGTAGTATAGAGATCATAATCTGGACCAACTGACGATTGCTGCGTTAGCATGAAATACGTATATTGGTGACTATTTATCTTTTAGACATATATGTGTTCAAGTGTATCAGTGTTATGAGATAGTGTGGAGAGTGGTGGGTCATGTGAAAGTATGTGCTCATATACCCTATATATTACCCTTAATTAAAGTAATAATAATCATTTCTTATAGGTATCAGGCTCATAAACTATTTTTTGTCAAGCATTGGTGGTCGAGAGATCAGCGACAGCTACTTTACAAGCAGTTGTCTCGGGTTAGCGGGTTCGCTTCCCGGCTGATGCTATAACACATGAGAAAAAAATAAAAAGTACATAATATTAATATGCAAAATAGATATTTAAAATTTTTAAATACTATTTTGCAAGTGATGATTATATTTTTACTTTCAATAATTAATTATATTCTCAGAAGAAATCATTTTAATCGAAATTTAATTTATTATATTTTTAAATATAAATTTATTGTTTAATTGTAAATTAATTCAATGTGTTTTTTTTTTATAGAAAACATACACCACTTCTTTTTTGTGCGTGTACATAGAATTATTTAGAGTGTGCATTTTATTAAGATTGGCTTTGTCTTTTGTATAAGGTTTCTCTCTTTTGTTAAAAAGTTTTATTTTTATCTTTAAAAAAATACTTATGTTAACTTTATTTATAAGCATCTGATTTATAATCAACATTATTTTTAATGCCTGTTTATTTCTTAAATTTTTACTAGGATTATTTTATCTTATTATAAACACTTATATTTTTATGTCAACCAATATTCAAACTATGCTAGTGTTATAAAAACCATTTCAATATATACATATATAGGCAAAAAGTTAGTGGGTAGTGATGAGAGGTTTAATTTCAGAAGAAAATCAATAAATTTGGGTTCCAGAAACCAATGTTTGGTTTTTTTGATCAATAATTTGTTGTTTAATCCAAGAGCATTATGGAGAGCTGAGGGACAATCTTTCTTTAGGCTATAAGTTCCCCAGTAGGACTTTATTTCTTTGAAGATGTTTGGAGTTAAGTTAATACAACCATTGACATGTGTCCAGATGTCAGTCAACCATCCTTTACTATGGGGAAGTGGCTCGTAATGAGGAGGGGATTTAACAAAATTAGCTCTCAATGTCAACTCTGTCAGAGGGATGAGGAAACAATTCAACACATTTTCCTAGATTGTCCATCACTCAGCATTCTTGGGTCTTTCATTGATGAAAAGGTAAAATGCTATTCTATAGACACATTCTTAATCCAGCAAGCAATTAAAGCTGGCAATTTTGCTAACATTAGATTAGCAATTTTCCTATCCTTCGCCATCTGGCTAATGAGATGCAGTTTTGTTCTGGGCAATGAGAACACCAGTACCCTTCAAGTATTTAAAACACTCATCAAGGGTAACATTATCAGAGATAAAATTCTTGCTCCAGATTGGCTGTATCAACAAATCTGGGCCGGCACCTCCATGCTAGTGCACTGATTATTGCAAAGATATTAATGATCAAGTATGAGTCTCGCTTCATCAATGCAATACCAAAATGAGCTCAGTAACATATATAGGAACTCTACCATACTATCTAAAGACTACCAATTAGTGGATTGATCACACCATCTACCTTAATAATAAAAGTTAACAAATTTAATCACGAACTGAATGGCTTAACTTATAAGAAAGTGACGGACAGATCTCAGGATGCTTGAGCTCGGACTGACGGACTGGGAATGAATCAATGACCTTGTCAGTGTTCTCCCAGCCCACTTAGCCTCTGCTTCACATCTTGACTTTAAATCTATACTCATTATAAATTTGGATGTGCCTTTCAATGCTCAATGAGGCATACATAATTGTTCAACTGGGACAAAGTATGGACCAATCTAGAATACTACTGAAGCGTTGATCCAACATTCATGTATATATCCACTTCTCATTTGGCTGTGGACATTGCTTGGTATTCTTGTAATCATCATTGTATAAAATTATATAAATCATTTAAATAAATCGTTATATAGGCAAAAAGTTAAAGCAGTTTATAAATAGATATCTGCTGACAGAATAAACATTGGTCTTACCAAATCCTGAATAGCAAAATTTTATGTAGATCCCTGCAGGAGAAGAATAAAGAAGAAGAAAGCAATATTTATTGGTCTTACCAAGTTCTGAATAGCAAAATTTTAGATGTTTTTTACCTTTTGTTTATTTACTTTTTGGTTAAGAATATCTAGGTGATACACTCATTTACTGACCAATATTGGGTAACTAACTTGGCTGATTATCTAAAGTGCAAATTTTAGTCTGGATTCAAACTCAAGTTGTGTTAGTAGTTAAATGAAATAATCACTTTAGCACAAATGTTTTTTCCCAATATATATGTACCTTAGAGTATCTTGTTATTAATAAAAGATTTTTGTATATGATTTTTAATGATTCGTTTCTGTATAGATAATTGAAAACTTATTTGTATAAATTCCTGCCCTCAAGATTTTTTTTAAAATAAAATTTATCTACCCCATGTTTATTACATATTTTGAAATAAATACAAAATCAATGTATGTAGTTGATTGAAATCTTCTATATTTAAGAATATAACAGTACTTTTTTTTAGAATGTCAGAAAATTGCTGGTATTTCAGTATACTGACTTACATCAGAAGGTAGGAAATAAATTTAGAGGGCTTCTCATTTTATTATGACTTTTTTTAAAATCTTTTTTCTTTTTCTAAAAAATTATTTGTTGAAGGTCATGATAAGATTTTTTATTATCCAATACTTTTTTAAAAAAATAACATGAAATTTATTTAATTTATATTTTTTATTTATGTTATTTGTTGTTTTAAAAATCTCTATAGCAAGTATAGGGGATTTGAACTCAGATTTTCAAGCACACTTCACCTATCCATACTATCTCATACAACTAATACACGAAATACATATATTGGTGATTATTTATCTTTTCTACATGTGTGTGGTCATGTGTATCAGTTGTATGAGATAGTGTGGATAGTTGAAGGGTGCTTGAAAATCTGAGTTCAAATCCCCTATACTTACAATTAAAGCTCCCAGGTTTGTGAAGAGTGCCTGGTTTTCAAATATTTAAATCTCTATAGCATAAAATCTCTTGTGAAGAAGTCACTTTTTGCTAAAATAATTTCTATCAAAATTATCGTTTTAATAGCTGAACTAATTGATTCCTCATTAACTTCACAAATATATTCTACCATGTTTGCATTCATATTGTGATTTAGCCTTATATGTGACTAACTAGAAATTCTTTATGGAATTAATAAACATTGAATTCCAATGAAATTTAATTTTTAAAGCATTGAAGTATTTGACTAGTTTTTTATTAGTCTAAACTATGGATAACTCTGAGAAAAACATTATTAATTTTATCAGTGATCCTTTTATATAAAGCAGAATTATCTTCACTTTTGAATTCTCACTCCATAAATTTGTGGCTCAACCATTACTCTTATATCTGCTTTAATTTATAAATTTCTATAAAAAACAACATTCATAAGAAACAACAATGTAATTGAGTAGTAACTTTTATTGGGAATTGTTAGAAACTTAATTATATCATTCTACATATTCCATATGAATTGTGTAGCTTTACTTCAAATATTACATATAATACTGTAATTTTTAGCATAGGATCATGGTAGTTTAGTTTATTCATTTTTCAAATTATGATATTTAAATTATGATTGAGAAATTCTCAGTAATACATCACATGACTAACATTGTATCATCTGATCTCAGCTTAAGTTTAGGGAGAATAAAAGAGCTTGCTAGTAAACTCTCAGTAAGTAAGCTGTTATCATAAAACAAACATTAAATAAAGTTTCAAGTCTGTTGTATCCTTGATAATTGTCTATCATGCTTAAATATATTGTTTCATATACTTTGTTTATTATTTCTTTCTTCTTTCTCTCTTTTTCTCTCTGTTTACAAGATCTTTTGTTTGTTTGAATGTTTAGATTTTTAAAGATATTTTATGCCACATAAGAATATAAATTAAGGGGAAATATTTTGAAGAAAATAAACTCTTCTTTTCACATGTCATTGACTAAAAGTCATCTATTTTGCAGGTTTTGTTTGATGCTACTATAGTTTTGTTATTATGCATATGATTTCTTTCGTTTAAATTATTAATATTGTATTTTTCCAATGAGATACTAAGTAGAAGTATAAGAATTGATTATAAAAGAGATATTTAGACTAAAAATTTTTTACAAAAGATTTGCTATTCTTTGATACAATTTTCCTGAAAAACACTTGAGTATAAATGTCACCTTTTTTTTTTTAATTTGGCTGTGTATAAAGGATTCTCTTGTTGGCTGTGTGTAAAGGATTCTCTTGTTGGCTGTGTGTAAAGGATTCTCTTGTAGCTTGTATTTTTTAAGTTTTTCAAGTTAATTCTTAAGGAGAAAAGTTATAAACTTGATATTATTAGATATCATGGCAAAATGATTGAAATCATGGAATAATCAAAGAGAGAAACAATTTTAATGAAAAATGTTTTTTTCGATAAAAATGGTCACTATTGATTGATACAAAATATTCTTCTGGTTTTTAGTTTTTTTATTTGCCTATGCCTTTAATATATATATAGATATCGATAAAATGAATCATAGATATATTTAAATTCTATAAATAAAGTGTGTAGGTTGTGCTTACAGGCATTTCTTAATAAACGTTCTTTGCATCATTCACTTTTTTTGACAATAATGTTACTATTTACTAGTTATATTAGATAAGCACGATGGAAGTAACTTATATAAAATTGAAAAGCATATAACTGAATGGCATTTTTTTGGGATTTTAAGCATTAATCTCACTTGCATTTATATGTGTCAGAAATTTTGGATTAGAACCATATGTTTGCATTACTTTAAGAAGTCCCAAAATTAAATTGACAGATCTAAGCTCAATTTGTTTTTTTATTTTTTTTATTTTAGTTATCATTATCCAATGCACATAATTTTTTAGGCTTTCTATTTATATGTTGAAAATAAAAACAATCCTGTTTATTCATTTAAGAGTCAATTGACTGCTGATATATCTACAACAATCTTTTTATTCATCTATGTGTTTTTATTCTGGTTTATAACTTCTGAATTAAAGAGAATGATTTCCAAATATCTAAGATTTTTACTGATTTCTGTATCAAATGGCATAAAATTCTATATGCAAGCAGAACTTTTCTTTTAAATCATTTTATGGCTAAGTATGTGTCTATCTTCTCTGATTGATCTTCACTGTTGAGTGCATTTTGGAAATAGATATTCTATAATAAAATTCAATTTATGGAGATTTTGGGGTCATTAATAAGTCTTAAGTTTTATAGTGCTTCTCAATTTATGACAATGTGCGAAATCATCATTATTTTTCATATTTGTTTTTGTATTGTGATATAAGTATTATAATCTTTTAAGATATAATTCTGCATATAGTTTGCAATACATTTTGGTAGTCAATAATACTATTGTCTCACTTATGATGCCAACTTCTATTATTTTCAAATTATTCTTTTAATATTAACTTTCTAATTCAATGGTTGATTGATAGCATTATTTTATGAAGTTCTTAATAAATTTTAGAAAGGGATATTAAAGAAATCATTGTAGCTCTCACTATAATAAAATTCTCTTGCTAATGTAAGAGTATAAAATCTCTTGGAATTCATCTTGTATAATTCAGTTGTTTTGCTTTAGCAGTTTCAAATTTTGTGGAATTTTAATATAATAAATTATACTACTAAGAATTCAATATTTGAGCTGATACTTCATTATATTTATTTATTTCTTGGAGAATGGAAGAAAAGTTTTGAGACATTTGAGTATCAAAGTGGCATGTAGAGAAACAAATTCCAATTAATTGACCAAAATAATCTCTTTTTTTCAATTGAATATCATTCCAAAAATTTTTAGTTGTTAAATCTGCCACTCCATTACTGCACTAAACTGTACAAAATAATTATTTATAATCCAATTCAATAATAAAATCATTCTGCTAATATTTATGGAAGTAATAGAAAAAAAGTTGACCATAAGAAAATTAACTGATTTTTAAACTGTGACTTAGAATGCTTATTAAATTTTGGAAAAATTATGTCAGCATTTATTTCTTCTTTTTCCAATTCTGCCATCTAGGATAAGCTTAAGTAGTTAATAAGTACTAGATCTTAGTGCTTAATACATTCTTATCCAATGCGTTCCTATCTATATTCCCAGATTAGTTTCTAGATTATAACTTTTATTAATGAAGAGTTTAGATCTTCATCTAGTGTAGCTGAATTTTTGGGGGATGTAATGCATTTCCCCTCCCCAATATCTGTAAATTAGAAACTCTTCTGGAAATATACATAAAAAATCATTGATTATTAATTTGTTGTGCTGACTCATTGAGTATCTAGTGATTACTCAAACTTACATTAGGGTAAAACTGATAAAGGAGAAATTGGTTTGCTATATAGAAATATTATGTAGGTTGACAACATATGGTGTTTTTTTAATTTTGGAAAAACACAAAATACCCATATTAGAACTTTTTTCTATAATGTCCTTAATAATGTGGACCATTCATGTCAGTGTCTATATTATTATATAATTCGTAATTCATCATTCATAAGTGATAAAGCATATGCTAAAGTTAGTTTTATTTTATCAACATCTTAGTTTTTGGGAGTTAGTTGTCTATGCTGAAGCATTTTTGAAACCAAAATAAACAATTCTGAAGTCCTAATTCGAAAGTTGTTTTAAATTATTTTTGTTTTGCAACAACTTTTAGTAATTCATTATTATTATTAATTTTTCTTGCCAAAATTGGAGATCTAGTTACAAATCTTAGATGATGGTTTGAATCTGCAAAGCAATCATCTATTCGGATTACTGAAAAATTCAGAAAAGAAGTTTTAGTGATCAAAATAAGTGTTTTTACAAGCACAATAGTAGTTTTAATGTATTAAAACTGCTACTTCCTATTGCTAATTTTGAAAATTGTTTATTTGCACAGCTGATTTTGTGTAATAATTAATACAGTATTGTTCCAATGCTATTAAAACAGCTTTATAATGTAAACAAAATTCCCCTCTCCCATTAAAAATCACTGCAAAATTTTTGGTGGTTGAGAGGTCAGCGACAGCTACTTTACAAGCAGTTGTTCCGGGATAGCGGGTTCGCTTCCCGGCTGATGCTATGACACATGAGAAAAAAAATACTTTCTTTAAAAATATTTTTATTCATTAAGAAATAAAAGTCATACAGTTTATTACTCATAAGTTTGAGCATCAGAATTGGGCTACAATCCAAAAACCATGAATTTCAGAGTCCACCTACCACTACATTAAACCCTGAAGTTTATTGTTCATTCACTCCATGCATTCATTATATTATTCATGCGCTCTTATATAGTATATTCTATATTAAGATATTTACATACTGATCTTTTGATCATATCATTATGTTTTCAAAATATTAATTACCTTTAAAAAGATTTTTACTAGTGTTTTATATTTTAACAAGAGATGGTCCGTGTTGCAATTTCATGCAGAAATTCAGCAAACCTTTCTATAGACAACTATTTTAGATGCAAAAGTTATATCACTATCCTAAAGTACCTTTTCTTTGAAGTTGTTAATTAAAGTAGAATCAAATATTGGAGTTTGCGTCATATATTAGCATCTAAATCTTTTTTCTACCTGAAAATCTTCAAGATCTTTAAAGTCATTCCCATTCATAATCTGATAGTAAGTAATCTAAGTTAAAAAATTTCTGAATTTTTTTTTCTTGACTGATGAAACATTAGAAATAATATAAAATATCATATACACCTTATATAAACACTTTTATACACTTGAATATAATCTATTTCTCCTTGCTTACAGTTTCAACTGTCCAGAAATCGTCACCAGAGCTACAATATTCAAATATATATAGCCATACAATTTATACTTATCTATGCATTCATATTTTTAAGCAATGTAAGCATAAAAAAACACAAATCTTTAAAAAAATGTTAAAAGATACCATAGCAAGATTTTTGATATTTTGATTTTGTCGAGATATTTTAAATAATGGATACTTATATTTTTTTAAAAAAGTATACATTCTCCATTAATATTTTAACATATTTAAATTCCAAAAAATAATTATGATTAAAACTTTATTTTTTAATATTATTTGAAGGGTATATGTTCTCAATTGTTAACCATGAATGGTAAACTGAATATAATCAAAATACTCCAGAATAAATTTTACAATATTCAATACACCAAGATAAAAATAAATAAATAATAGCTATAGCCAGCTTATACCAGTGTATGCTATTTTGCCACCTTGACTAGCATTTAACAGTTAAAAGTTACACAAAGAAAATCTCATTAAAGTTATGCAACAGCAATGTTCCTACATGAATGGCCAACTTTACATAAATTATGTATGTTTTCACAATTATATTGCTATTTAATACATTGTTGTCATATATATATATATAATATGACTCTTTGATTTTTCTTTTTTTTCAATTGTTTTCCATGTGTAAAATAAAGTAGGTACTTTGGGATTAGAACTGTTTTCCGCCATATTGATTTTAACACTTTTATGTTTTTTTTAAAAAAAAGATTAGAACTTTATATTTAAAAAAAATAGTTTTTGAATTTAAGTTCATCTAAAAAGGTTATAATGAAGATGAAATTTATATTTAAAAAATGTGTTTTTGAACTCAATATAATTTTGAATAAATTATTACCAATACGATAGAAATTAAATATTTTTTTGGATAGAAAAGCTGTGAACAAAAGCAACTTTCAATATTTACTTTTATTTAATTCTAAATCTTTTATTTATATTGTATTCAGAATACTTTTTTTAATAAAATTAATTTGAACTAAAAACCCCATTTTTAAAGTATAAAATTTGCTAAACCTAAACCAATACTTCCAAATATATTTGCAAAGGTAGAATCAATATGGTGGAAAGCAGTACTAATCCCAAAGTACTTAAAGTATTATCAAAGCAAAAATTCAATTACAAATAACTGTATGTTCAGCAAATACAGATTTAAATCTATTCACAGAATAATACAATTTATTATATATATTAAATTGAAAATTTTTATGAATATATTATACATGGATGTACCCAGATATTTCACTTATTATGTATATATTGGTATATTGAATATTGTAAAGTTTATTACAGTCTTCTGATTATTATATTTATTTTATCTCATTATATATATATATATATATTGAAACAATGTTAAGAAAATATTTACATTCACCAAAAATATATATGTATAAATGATAAACATGTAAACATTATATGTGGTAATACAGAATTCAAAAATAGACTTTTTCTATTAAGTTCATTAATGAAAAGGTAAAAAAAAACCTCATGTTTTATTAATTCAGTTTTAAAGAATATAAAGTTTCTAAGATTTTTTACCATTTTCAAAACTAATAATAATATTTAAAATTATAAATAAATTTCATTTTCAAATTAAAAAAGAAGTATGTTTGTTAGAATATAATTATGTAAATGTTGCAATAAATAATTTGCTAATAAATATTTAAATTATCAAACATGTTTACAATAAAATAATTATCATTTAATGCTCCTCAAAGAAGACAGATTTTTCCATTTTTAACCTAAAAAAAAAAAAACTTGTCTAAATTATATATAAATGATAGTTCAATTTAATTGTTAAGGATTAATTAATAGAAGAGTATAATAACAGTTCCAAATTCATGGTCTTTATTATGTTGTTGAAGCCCTCAATAAAATAACTTTAAACCTTTAATACATCATGAGTAGCTTCTCTGACCATTAATATTTGGTGCTGGTTTAGTATGCACTCATGGCCATTTCCAATTATAAGAGCTGTCCAAAACCCATGCTGACCTATCCAACCGATAAATGACATTGATCAATCTGTACATTATCGCGATCTGACCATTCATTACAAAATTGCCATTTTCATCAAAACCCCCTCCCCCCAATCCAATTTTCATAGTTATAAGTTCCAATTTTCATAGTTATAAGAAATTAAATCACATGATTAAAATATTAAAACACAAAATTGCCATTTGAAATTATATTTATTGTTTAATTAGTACACTGGTGATTTAGTGACTCGCCACCAGATATCATACTACATTTACATTTGGAGACCATATATTGTATGGCTGCAGGATAAAATATTTTTATTGTGTCATGTGAAATCTGAAGTCTTGACATCAGTGTTATATAATTAATGAATTCTTAATAACGTATCTATTACCATGATGATTTGCTGTAACATTTTGGTTATTTTTAATAATCGTAAAAATTTCCACTAAGATTTTATTTCTGATTTTGTGTGCATTTATATCATATCTACAAGATAATTACTATTATTAATATGTATGCAGTTGAATTCTATTATATAATGTTTCCTATTTTTGCCATCAAGATGTGTATATTGAATATAAATCCACTAAAATAAACCTTTTTGCATCCATTGATTACTATGGCCTGCATTAGGTCACACTACTATGTGGAGATTTTTCTACTGTTTATATTGAATATATTTTCAATAATACTTGGAGATTTTCATACGTTTACTTTTTGTTTTATTTAAATTATAAACTAATATGTATATTTTAAAATGTATTGATGTAATCATAAAAAATTAATATATGCATTCTATAAATATAAATTTAATTAATCTATATTATATTTTTATATATAACAAATATATTATTTATTAATTATTTTCCTATGTCAAAGCGTTGACCGGGAAGCGAACCCGGGCCTATGCTAACCGCTAGGCCACCAATGCTTGACAAAGACAGCAGTGCAAAAAATCAAATAAACAGACTTTGGGACGAGGTTGTGACGTGTGCAAATGTCTTTCTGTTTAGGATTAATTTGAATAGTTATTATCTAACTCAGTTTTAACTCTTTTTTTGTTTATCTTTTTTTTTTTTGCTTATTTGTTTTGTAAACATAATGGCTGAATTCATTTACAAATAATTATTAATTGGAATGATAAATAATCTTATTAAACATTTATTTATTATACATCAAAACTTTGACCATTATTTAAATTATTATAGGATTTTGAATAAAATAAAATAAAATTTAAGATAAAAGTGATTTCTCTGATATTAAATAAATATTGAGGTTTCTAACATTGAGCATGCTAAAAGAATAAACAACTTTAAAACTTCATATTAATATATAAAATACTTGTTAATTATATGTTACCATACAAATTTAATTTTTCTTTAATCTTGTAAGATATATAAGTTTTTTTTTTTATCTAACATTTATTTGCTAAACTTGTTTTTTTATAAATAATTGCTTGAAGGCTCAGAAAAAGCAAATAACATTAGACATATAGTATTAAAATATACATATATACTTTTGTGCTAAAAAAAATTGACAGGAAATTGTTATTAATGATTTATAAATAGTCATAATTAGCACAATAATAATAATAATAATAGTAATTTTGAGTCAGTTATCAATATAATAGTAATATTAATGCTTAAAAATAATTATTAATAATTAACTAGAAATTAATATCATATGTTAAAATATTAAAATTAATTGCAAAAAAATGTGTAATGATGTTTTTACAAGTTGTTTTTGTTCTTAAAATAAGATTTGTAGATGTGTTTTATTGCAAAGATGGAAAAATGTGTGAAAATAAATTTCCTGAAAGTTTAATTATTTTTTTTAGATAGATGTAAAATAATATTAATTTACCATATGTAATAATATATTTTGTTTACAAAACAGAAAAATTGATGAATATTTAAAATATAATTAGCTGTTGATCTCTACATGTATAAAATAAAATCGTAAATCTATGTTTTTTATATCTCGGAATCAATACAAACAAATTTGATGTTTTGTTTTTTTACTTATGGCTTAATTCTAATAGAAGGATCCCTTGCTTTAACAGTGGAGGGCGGCAGTTCGACATTAAAATACTGCCCAAATGAAAAAAAAAAACTTAATATACTTTGTGAAATGAAAAATATTTAACATGATTTGCAAATGAGAAAAAAAAAAAAATTTATCTTAGGAATAGACAGTAAAAATTAAAAATAATTATTGATTTTCAAAAACAAATTATAGCTAGGATGATCTATTGTTAATGTTTGAATGATTCGTGTTTTTTATCAAATATCATTTTTCAAAATGTTTATTTTAAACTCTTTCTGTATAAATAAATGCTACCACGTCCCGCACAGAACAAATCAACCTAATATGCTTTACAAATGAGTCTTATTTATTTATTCACTCCTAAAGCAAAATTACATTCAAATTGTTAGGAGAAAAAAATGCAATGGAAAAACCAAACATAAATTCAGATTACCTCAGAATACATAATAAAAGTCAATAGAGTTTAAGAATAATTAATCTTGTTTATATGAAGAAATTAATCAATCTTAAAGTTATTCAATTACACACGATACTGTGTAGATATTTATACAACTATATTAATAATGCTAATCCAATAAAACATCACATAATCACCATTTCTTATGCTTACACAAACTGTTGAAACAGTAGAAAATCTCTCCAAACAAGAGTGCAACGTCAAGCGTTGTTAGCCGAGAGGTCATCGCAACTGCCTTGCAAGCATGTAGTTGGTTGCAGACGGTTGTGGGTTTGTGTCCCAGCCGATGCTATGACATATAGTGCAACTCTATGTAAGCTCTAATAACCAATGGATGTAGAGATTTTGTGTATCAAAATAACCTTCCTAGTGCTAGTGCCTACTCATCCAACATTCTCAGACTAATTTCTAGCTTATGGCCTCCATCGGTGAAGAACCTTGGATCTAAAAGCACTGCAACTAGATTTTTGAATGTAATGCAATCCACCAGTAGACATCCTTTACCATTTTAGTTAACTATAAAACTATGAGTCCAAAATGTAAACATAATGATATTTTCAATCCAAGCTCATCTGCTTGTATGGTCATATATATCTGAATGCACATCAATATCTCTACATTATGTTATCTTTAGTTTTTACTAGCCATAGTCATCATCATCCTTTGGCTGTGATTAGTGCTAAACCACCAAAACATCACATGATCACCATTTATTAACTTTACACTAGCTGTTAAAACAGTAGAAAATCTCTCCAAACAGCAGTGCCACCCTGTGCAAGCCATAGTAATCAATAGATGCTAAAAGATTCAAGCATCAAAATCCCTATCTAGTTCCTGTTTTTCCAATATTCCCAGGCTAGTTTCTAGCTTGTGGCCTTCATCAGTGTGAGAGTACTGCACCTAGGCCTTTAGATCTAATTCAACCCTCCAGCAACCATTTTTTACCTTTTTGGTTAATTGAATGAACTTTAATTGAAAACATTATCGTATTTTCATTTTAGACTCATAGCTTTATAGTAACTAAAAATATAAAAGATGGCTGCCGGAGAGTTGCATTAGATTCAAAGATATGTGCAGTGCTTCTATTATCCAAGGTTTTTTACTTTAAAGGCCATAAGCTAGAAACTAGTCTGGGGGTATTGATTGAGTAGGTTAAATAGAGATTTTGATGCACAAATCCTTCCAGTATCCATTGATTACCATGGCTTGCACTGTGTAGCACTATTGTTTGGAGAGATTTTCTACTGCTTATACTAATAATGCTTGAAAGATTTAAAATACATATCTCAGAATACTGGTTGTAATTCCGACATATTTTGTCTACATATATCAATTATTTATCTTTACAATACTGGAAATAATTGATTAATTTAAAGATCTTTTTCATGTATAGCACAATTCTTGAGGAAGATTTTAAATTATTGAACTTTTTACTTTACCAATGAGGACACCCCTATGGAAAAATACATATTTGAAGGACACAATACAGATAATTCTATAAACTCCCATTTGATTAACAATGTTGAAAGAGATGATTATGCTAAATCATGTCTAATGCAAATTTTAATTAGATATACATTTTTAAGCATACATTGACCTCAAGTTCTGATGAAAAGATATAATAAACTAACTAAATGCACTGATCCAGCTAAAAAATAAAAATTAATAAGAACCACAAGCTAGCCTCATTAGGTATTAAAGAATTGTATGGTTTGATGCCTCATGATCTATCCAAAAACATCATTCAAGACATGTTGCAGCAAATTAAGTATAATTCGTATATAAAAAGAGGTTACAATAAATATCTAAAATGGATTGATAGAGATATTATAGCAATATTTTATAAAATGGACAGCAGATGACCAATGGGGTTACCACTAATTGTATTGTTTGTAGCATTGTTCTGTCTAAGTTTGAGAATAATGTTGTCTAAATACTTAGCTCCATCTAATGACATCTATATGACATACTGTAACAGTCAGAATCGTCTATCTCGCTAACACACCGCAGAATTCAAACCCCAGACACGAAACTGAACATTCTAGGAGGGGTTGCCTTCTAGATATACTAAGTTCAAATCTAAAGCCCAAATTTCACAGCGCCATCTATGTGACAATGCATCTGATGCCACTACTAGTATGACCTTTGACCGGTGCCTGGTGGTCAGGGAGAAACAAAATACTCTATATTAAAAGAAGTTCGGGTGGCTAATTAACGTCTATGGATTTACAAAAGAAATGCAGAACATATATATATATAGACCGAGACAGTGATAGGAATCAAATAAAATAAGAGATCAAATTTAGTTTTAAATAATTTCACAAAATTTATTCATATAAATTATATATATAATGCCACTGTCTGCTTATATGAGACAGGGATGCGTATTAAATAATTATTGGCATTATATTTCAATAAATGACAAAAGGTTTTAAAGCAAAGTGATATATTCTATTCCTCGGGCTAATAGCATTATGATAATGTGCTTGCACAAAATAACTTTAACAATTTATAATTTTGATATGTTTTAAAATGTATATCATAGTGTGTGCACCATTACAACTTATATAATCTACTTTTAAATAAATGTAAATTATGTGAACAAATACATAATTCATAATATTTTATTTTATTTGGGAATAAGTTATATATATAATACAAGCATTGTGCTCATGGTTTAAAATTAGGCAGGATTTTCGGTATATAAGTGTATTGCAGACACACGATAGATTGGGGTTCAAACTAAGGTATGAGGGTAGGAAGTAGGTGAGAAAAGGTGAAATGAAGATCTGCAAAGCAGACCTTACTGTTTCAATATGTAGATGATGTGTTATATGTGTTGCAGGATCAGGTTAACATATATGGTAGAAGCTCAAAAGTACATCATTTTTTGATTGGTTTATTGGAGTAGAAGGCATCAATCATGGTATTGATTTTCTGAACATGTACATCCAGAAAAATAAAAATGAGCTTGATTTTATAATGAAGCTAAACCCTATACAAATAGGGAAGGTCATTCATTCTGACAAGAAGTCCCAACAGAACACAAACTGGCTGGCTCTATATGTTTCTTATACAGAAACAATAAACTATGCAAGTATGAGGCAGATAGAAAAAACAACATTGATGCATACATTAATGATCTAATAGGACTTAGTTACAATCATAATATTCTTATTAAAACAGTTGGAAAATTTTACAACATTGTAAATAAAGTTAAAAACAGTAATATGTCTAAAGCATGAATAAGCCTTTCTTATGTTCTATATATTTCAAATAACCTTAGGAACATTTGTGCTAACATGTACAGGGTTAGCTTTAGATTGACTCCTGTTAATAATTTATTGAACAATATTAAAAGATAAGATACATGTGGAGCATGCTCCTCAAGTGGTCTATAAATTCACATGCACTAACCTTTCCTGCATTTCTGTGTATTATGGTGAATCTCATGCAAATAGGTTCATGAGAATTGGCCAACAACATTGATGGTTACATTAATGATCTAATTTTTAAAATGGCCATGAAATTTTAACACTAGTATTTTTCATGCTCCACTTGCAAGCGATAAATTAAATACCTGATTCAAATGAACGATTTAAAATATATTAATACAATAAAATTTTATCTCAGATTACCAAAGACCATATGATTTATCTCCATTTCATATGCATTCCATAATATTTTTCAATATCTGTAATCTTTTAATTAGTGCTTCCTGGGAAATGTTTGTAATTCTGATGCATCTTATATTGCAAATTACCAAAAATTTTAAAACAATTAAATATCACAAAGCAAAAATCCATAATCTAATTCTCTGAAGAAAAGAAATCATACAAGATTCATTAATATTACTGCAATATTTGTTGAGATTTTAGATAACAAATAAACTTTCATTTACATATTAAGACCATTATGTGTCTCATGGCATACAACAACATAATAGAGTGTGTGCATATATATAAAGTTGAAAGGAAAAGTAGAAATAAACACAGACAAAACTTTTTATAGATGTTTTCTATATTACACTGAAATAACAGTTAAGAATAAAATAATTTTGAATTTAAAATTATTATCAATTAAACATTTAAAAAGATCTAATTAATATTTATTAATTCTGATTTTGAAATTAAAACAAGCATGTTTTTATGTTGCAATAATTATACTGGTAATTATAAAATTCCACTACCTATTTTGATTAACATTTTTTTTTAATTAAAGCTTGCATAACACATTTTGATAAAAATGCTACAAAATTGTTTTTCAAATGATTAAAGTGAATTAAAAAGAGTCATTAACTTTTTTCAATCAAGATAGGAAAAACTTATTTTTAATTCCTGAGTTTTTAAATTCAAGCCTGACTACAAAAAGGTTGGAAAAAAGATTAGAGAAAGGTTTTAGCTTTTTACAGTTTTACAAATGATGACAACAAGATTACTACTACCATGAAGATATAACTGAATACAAGGCAATGGAACCAGTGAATGCTACTAGTTCATTACAATAGAATTTGTATTCATGTAGAAGCAAGACCCAACTTTTCTGTGTCCTTCATAGTCCCTATATTTGTGTGTATTAAACAGCATGAGACTAAAGAGAACTCACTGCAGGAAAACAGTTACCTGGATTATACCTTTCCTGATGATAAAAATACAGTCTACTGCTTAGAAGAGATGAACTTATCCAGAGCAAAGAATTCATCAGCTTGTTGACAAATTAGTTTATAAGTATACTGTTTTATTTGTATGCAAAGCAGCACAGATAGGGGTACTGCATCTTATATATAAAATATAGCTGGTGAGTCACTTTAAATAATTTCTTTAGTAAAAATGACATTTAAAATCTATACTTTAAAAGTAAAACAAGTAAATATTTTTTGCTTGAATTAAGTCTTAAAAAATAAAGGATTGATTTATAGACAATTTTATTTTGAAAAAAAGTAAACTCCAAAAAATCATTCTAGATTAGGAAACAAAAAACTTGATGGATTATTTTTTAAAGAGATGTTTATAATTAATCAAGAGTATACTTGTTAAAAAGAAAAAGAAAACTTTTATAAAGGACCATCAAAAAATTAATATTACTTTTTAAAAGAAAGAAAAAAGAAAAATCTTTTTTTCTTTACATTTAGGTAAGGAATGAATTAATAAATGATTCATGTGTACACATGTATGTGTGGATTTTATGCATACTTTCAACATGAAATTATGAGAAATATAATATTTTAATAATTTTATTATTTTGACAAATTAAAATATATGATATAAACACAAGTGTGTACACACATTTCCATGTGCACACACATATGTGTTAAATCAGCCATTATTTATGTATCATTGAAATGGGATAACATTTCTTTATTATTATTATATGACAATTTCAATATGCTATGGCACATAAGTATGCTTATATGGATGCATGTCAGGGAGACACATACTTGTTAATTAATCATACTTTTTATTATATGATAATTCAAATATGTTCATTTTATAGTATACAGGCATATCTGTATTCTGATGTGTATAGTTGTTTTATAAAACCTATTGAGGTATTTTTAAATCACTATGTGATAGCTAATTATATATTAATCAAAATCAGAATGCCAAATTTATATTTATGGCATTATCAGCAGACCTTAATTTCATTTTAATTGTTATTAATAAATTGATATTTCATTATTAACTACTTCCGGTTTGTCGGCGTAATTTGTGCACTTCAGGTAGTTATTTGATGACATGCTATTTTCTTTCTTTGCTGACATAAAAAGTATAATCATGACGTCAAAGAAAATATGGCCGTTTTTAGCTGTATATGTTAGCTTTCAAATGATCTTTATTTCAAAAAAATCGGTTGAAATTTAGATTTTTGGCGAATTTTTTAATCAACCACAGTATTTATTTATTTTGTTTTTTTTTTTTTGGTAATTTTTGTACTTATCACGAAACGATAAAAGACATAAAATGTTTTACGGCTGGAAGTGAAACTTTCTCTGGTAAGGCCTATAACAGACTATCAACGTAATTATTCGTAAGTAAAAATTTTTAATTTTTTTTAAAATTTTTGGAAAAAATATATTTTTTATTAATTTTAGTTTGTAATTAGTGTGTGCTAATTTGTAGTTATATATTTATTTATTTATGCTCATATACAATTCATATCTATCGAAAAATTGGTGTGTGTGTAATTATATATTTGTGCTCATATTTGCTCTATAGAATTCATATTTATCATAATTTTCTAAAAGTAGTTTGTAATACATTTATTTATGCTCACATAGAATTCATATTTATCGAAAAATTAGTATGATTTAGTTTGTAATTATATATTTACTCATATAAAACTTATTAGTATATAATTCATATCGTGATTATCTAAAGTTCTATCTACAATAATCCTCTTATTTTTATAAAAATAATGATTTTCAAAAAGTATACTTTTTGAAAATCATTAATTATGTTTATATAATATGTTTTACAAGCAATGGGTTATAAAACTAATAATCAAATATATACAAACTTTGTATACACAAACATATAATCCAATTCTGAAACTTGTTTATGTTTATGCTTGATCATGCTTTGCTTTTGCTATATGTTTTATAACATTATTTTCAAATCTATAGACTGTATGCAAATAAATTATATCTGTGGTACAATAAATATAAAAAGATAGCATCACTTCTGTATATAAAGTGTAACGGGTGTACTCGTTTACCGTATACTTATTAGTTCTTATCATAAAAAAAATAATATCTATATTTCCCCTTTTTCTTTTTGAGCAAAAAAAATAGTGATAAGAAATTTCGTATTTCTCTCACAGCATATTTATGGACGTCAATCATTGACTCCAAGCGCCAAACTTACTTTTTACATAAGTATTATGCTGGAAGAGAAGAATACGATAGTAATAGGGCCTCTCCACTAGCTCAGTACTCAGGGCGGGTGGCTAATAAACCGTAGGAAAAATGTACGGGAGAAACTCTATGCAACCAACAACGAAACTCGGATCAATCGTCTAAATTTATGAACTATATTCCATGAGTCAAATAATAACACACACACATGCAATATACCTTAATATAACATATCTTTTATTATAATATTTTCTGCTTTTAATAAAAATATATTTCCCGCACCATTTAACATTTACATAACCCAATAAAACCTATATATGTATTCTGTGTGGATTTTCAATAGAATAAGAAAAACGAACGTATACACAGATAAAATCTAATCAGCTGTATTCAAAATGGCCTTATCTTAAAAAAAAAATATAAGTCTCTTGCCTTGGTTCGTTCTCCTTGAGGGTTTCAGAAAACGTAATAATATTTGGAAAATAAAATATCTTAAGTTCATATTACCTGCAATTTTTGTCCGATGTGATCCCCGGGGATATCAAAATAAGAAGAAAAACACATGAAATCCGAAGCAAAACGTACGAGACAGTTCATCACGCTTCAGTTCATTCCGAGTCGGATCGATTCCCTTGCGAAAAGTTGATAGGTCTCCGGTCGATGTTCTCCGGTCACTGCTGCATGGCCTCTTCGGGGCAAGGTCCAGAAATCCCAGCACGCTTAAGCCTTTACCCCACTGTACTCATATTCGGCCGTAGCCTTAGCTATTCTTCTTCAATATAAAAAAAAAATGAAAATATTTCTTTCTTTTTCTTTCTTTCCTCTTTGAAGACCAAAAATAATCTGACACTAGTTAAAAAAAAAACTACATCTCACTCCCCCTGTCACTTTTTCTTTTTCTTTTGTTTTCGCAAACACAGTCCGTCCCCTTCTTCCCCACCACGTGGTATAGATGGCCAGTTAAGCTAATAAGCAGAAAGAACTTTTCGCACCTTCGGACATTTTGGCAATTAACATTCCGGAAACTTTTTACTTCAACCTTCTTTTTAATTTTCATTCAAATTCCCCAGATAAGATTTTCGATGTTTAATATATTTCTTTTTTTTTTTTTTTTTCTTACAATAATCTCTTATCTTGGATCCAAAATGTATTCATACGCCCGTTTTCTAAAATTGTCTATCCACACCGCAAATACATACATATACCACTTTTACAAAAACAAAATGCAAATTCCCCACCCCACCCCCTCTTTTCTTACTTAAATAAAATCTTAAACATTTTCTCCCACTAACAAAATAAATATTAAAACGAAATAAAATCAAAATTATATGAAACTAATTTTAAAACTATATAACATATGTGTGCGCCTTTCTACCTTGTAACTAGGGTTTAAACCCGACTAGTTACAATACCCTCCTCCCGGAAGCCTTTAAATACGGTCTACGTATTTGAACGGCTCCTAGTTCGGTGGCACGGGCTTGAGTGAACGGGCATTGTATGATCCCTTCACCTCTTGCCCCGTATTCACCCAGAAAGCGTTATCACCCTGACACTTAACAATAGGGTACGGTCCATCATATAAACTACAAAATTTTTTACAAATAAATTTTCCCGGTTCGCTCACATGTGGCGTCTTTACCATGACTAGATCACCCACTTTAAAATGATACGGCCTCCCCAGGGTGTGTTTATTTCTTTCTTGACTCCTTTTTAAAAGTGTATGATATGCCCGCTCTCGATCCTCCTCCATGTTGATCGGCAATTCCTTTGGTCCTGGTATTTTGGTCTTGATCAATTTAGGAGCATGTTTCCCAAACTGGAGTCGCATGGGAGAAAATCCGGTGGACTCGTTAACTGCCCAATTTATATAATTAAGTATTTCTGGAATTTTCTTAACCCATCCGCGGTGATTAGTGGGGATGTAGGTCCTAAACAACCGACCCAACTCACGCATCACCCGCTCACATGGGTTTGATTGAGGATTTCTAATCGATGTTAGTACATGTTGGATCCCAGACCTGTGAATCCATGCTTTCCATTCTCCCGAAATAAACGGTGTACCATGGTCCGATAGGACACTTTGGGGTTTTCCTATGGTAGCAAAATATTCCTTCTCTAGCAAACGTATGGTGTTTCGGGCATTTGCTTGATTCATTGGATACGCGGCCACAAACTTACTAAATAAATCATACACCACCAACAAATATCGTTTTTTATTGAACATGGGTAATGGCCCGTAATAATCTATGGCAATCATCTCACGAGGCCTCCTTGGAATTATCGAGCTCATTGGACCTGCATAATTTTTATTTGCAGGTTTAGTTTTTTGACAAAGTTCACATTGATGTATTATCTTTACTATAGTTCTATGCATGTTCGGCCAATAAAACCACTTCTTAAGCCACTTTTCTGTTTTCCACACCCCATAATGTCCATATAGTTGGTGGACGTGAGTCACCACTGCATTCCTCATTGGTTGTGGTACTATCGGCCTCCAGCTTTCTGGTCCCCCATCCATTTTGTATTGGAGCACCTTCTGATCAAGTCTGTATCGGTGTATCCCATGTCTGGACTCATTTTCATTTTTGCTCCCTTCCCCTTCCAGTTGTCCGATTATTTTACCTAGATGAGCATCATCCCTCTGACACTGGGCCAATCTTTTAAGGTCATTCTCTACCTTATCATTTATTCCCAAGTTTACCCCTGCCACGTATAAATTCTCAACCTTCAGGTGACTTGATGGCACACGTACTGGATTGCGACTCAGAACATCAGCCACGACGTTATCTGACCCCTTACAATGTTTTACCACATAATTATACTCTTGAAGGTATAAGCTCCACCTTACCAACCGACTGTTTGTCAGATAACTGTGGTTAATAAATTCTAGACTTTGATGATCTGTAACAACAATTATTTTTGACCCTAACAACAATGTGCGGAGTTTTTGAAATGACCAAACAATAGCCAACGCTTCCTTTTCGGTGACGGTGTAATGTTTCTCTGGGCCCTTGAGCATTCTACTCAAAAAATATAGTACTTTTGCCTGACCATCCTCTTGGATCTGTGATACTGTCGCTCCCAGCCCGTATCCACTGCTGTCGGTTTGCACTATGAAAGGTTTTTCAAAGTCCGGAAAAACAAGCATTACGTGTTTCATGAACCCTTGCTTCACCTTCTCGAATGCCTGACTTTGCTCCTCACCCCACTCCCACATCATATCTTTCCTCAATAGTCTAACTAATGGTTCCATATGTTGAGCAAATTGTTCCTGAAACCGGTTATAAAAATTACACATACCCAAGAAGGATCGTACCTGCCTTTTTGATTTTGGTGCGGGAAAATCTTTGATGGCCAAAATTTTATCTGGGTGTGGCTGAACACCCTGAGCGCCTATAAGGTGACCCAAAAATGTAACCTCCTCCTGAAACAGTACGCTTTTCTTCAGGTTTACCTTAATTCCTTTATCCCAACATTCCTTTAGAAACATTTCCACATCCTTGGCATGTTCTTCCATGTTAGCCGACGCTATCAATACATCGTCCACATACATTGTAATTATTTTTTTTACTTCCGCAGATAATACTTTATCTAAACACCGCAGTAGACCAGCCCCGCTGTTAATTAGGCCAAATGGCATGCGGTTAAACTGATACGAGCAGCCGTCATATCTAAAAGCAGTATATTTGCGGTCTTCCGGGTGTAGACCTATCTGCCAGTAACTCGCTGTCAGATCAAATGTCGAGAAAATTTTTTTTCCGTTAAATCTACCAATTAATTCTTGCATGGGTGGTGGTATGTTACAATCTGGAACTGTGACTTTATTCAATTGCCTCGCATCAAGGCACAACCGTACGGAGTTATCTTTTTTCTTTACCACGACTATTGGATTACAGTATGCCGATGAACTTTTTGATATGATTCCCCATTCCAACATTTGATCTATCTGTGCTTTCACCTGTTCTCTATACTGATGAGGGATGGGGTATGATTTTGCCTTAAATGGTTGAGTTTCGTTTACCTGAATTCTTTGTTCGAAACCTGGGATTATGCCTGGTATATCTGAAAACACTTGATGGTAGTCTTTCAGTATCTTTCTTAGCATTTCCTTCCCTTCTCCACCAGCCAGTTTTACCTGTTCTATCTTATCCTCTATCACGTCATCCTTGTTGTCATCGACAACTTGCAAAGTGCCTATTGAAACATCTGTGCTGTCCATCACGAAACCAATCACCTCCCCATTACACGTGGCTTGTCCACTTTCGTAGTCCAACTTACACTTATACTTGTATAAGAAATCAGTTCCTAATAGAACATCACAGATCAGATTTTTCATAATTAAAAATGCATGAGGACAACTTACTCCCTGGATTTTAACATTTAGCCATATCTGTTTGGGTTCAACTTTTGCCTTTCTGTTGTTGGCCATTGCCACCTGTACAGCTTTCAAAGGCAGAACAGGTATATTTGGTTGTTCCCTGATGAGTTTATAATATAATCTCTCTGTTATTACAGAGACCTGACTTCCCGTATCTATAAGTGCTTCCACTTTCGTCTGTCCAGTTGCTATCTGTATTTTTGGACATGTTTGGCATGCGTAACTTGGTACCCGGTCCTCCCATGAACAAACCAGATTTCCCATACATTTTGGATTCGATTGTTGACTGAACCCTATGTCTCTCCCTTGATCTACTTCCTTTTCCCCCTGTATCTGTCTCATTTTCGCACTCACTTCCATTTTACTCAATACTTCGTCTATTTCTTTAGTAGATTTCTCCCCTTCTCCCAGTATCACTCTTATTTCTATGGGCAAGTTATTACATACTGTCTTTACCATCTGTTTCTCTGACAAATCACATGCTTTTAACGTCTTGAGTAGGGCCACTTGTCGCCTAAAGAAATCTACGTATTCCTCTGGTCCACCCTCTCGGAACTTCTCCCTTATTATTCGGGACCGAATATCCTCCTGTCTCTCTTCACTCCAGAACACTCTCTCCAGGGCTGTCTTGTAATCTAAAAATGTCTGCGGCTGGTGCCTCAGTGAATTCCACCAATCCCTAGCCTGAGCTTCAAGGTGGTCTGATGCTACTATCGCCTTCATCTCTTCCGGTATCCCATACCCTTCGAAATACCTTTGCAGACTCCTAAGGTGATCTGTTGGCATCTCCTCCTTCCTCCCCTCATATGTGTTTATTTTTATCAGTCCCATCCTCCTTATTTTATATTCTCTGTCCTTTATATTATACGTGTATTGATTATATATATAAATGAGGAGAAAAAAAAATCGTAGTACTTTGTTTTGACTGCTTCCAAAATCACAACGTGGTAGGTTTTCTTTCCCCCCCCCCCAAAGCGCCATGCTACGTGTCTAATTTCTTTATCAACCACTCGGAAAACTATTTTCTGTCTTTCAATAAAACTATTTTAATCGAAACAAACTTCACGTCTCTCTAATATTTCTATTTTACTCCCCCTCCTTTCCCTTATCGAATTTTTACTCTTTCTACTCGGGCCCCCATACATTCCATTCTTCATAAAGCCTTAGTTGGGACGCCATTGTAACGGGTGTACTCGTTTACCGTATACTTATTAGTTCTTATCATAAAAAAAATAATATCTATATTTCCCCTTTTTCTTTTTGAGCAAAAAAAAATAGTGATAAGAAATTTCGTATTTCTCTCACAGCATATTTATGGACGTCAATCATTGACTCCAAGCGCCAAACTTACTTTTTACATAAGTATTATGCTGGAAGAGAAGAATACGATAGTAATAGGGCCTCTCCACTAGCTCAGTACTCAGGGCGGGTGGCTAATAAACCGTAGGAAAAATGTACGGGAGAAACTCTATGCAACCAACAACGAAACTCGGATCAATCGTCTAAATTTATGAACTATATTCCATGAGTCAAATAATAACACACACACATGCAATATACCTTAATATAACATATCTTTTATTATAATATTTTCTGCTTTTAATAAAAATATATTTCCCGCACCATTTAACATTTACATAACCCAATAAAACCTATATATGTATTCTGTGTGGATTTTCAATAGAATAAGAAAAACGAACGTATACACAGATAAAATCTAATCAGCTGTATTCAAAATGGCCTTATCTTAAAAAAAAAATATAAGTCTCTTGCCTTGGTTCGTTCTCCTTGAGGGTTTCAGAAAACGTAATAATATTTGGAAAATAAAATATCTTAAGTTCATATTACCTGCAATTTTTGTCCGATGTGATCCCCGGGGATATCAAAATAAGAAGAAAAACACATGAAATCCGAAGCAAAACGTACGAGACAGTTCATCACGCTTCAGTTCATTCCGAGTCGGATCGATTCCCTTGCGAAAAGTTGATAGGTCTCCGGTCGATGTTCTCCGGTCACTGCTGCATGGCCTCTTCGGGGCAAGGTCCAGAAATCCCAGCACGCTTAAGCCTTTACCCCACTGTACTCATATTCGGCCGTAGCCTTAGCTATTCTTCTTCAATATATATAAAAAAAAATGAAAATATTTCTTTCTTTTTCCTTTTCTTTCCTCTTTGAAGACCAAAAATAATCTGACACTAGTTTAAAAAAAAAACTACATCTCACTCCCCCTGTCACTTTTTCTTTTTCTTTTGTTTTCGCAAACACAGTCCGTCCCCTTCTTCCCCACCACGTGGTATAGATGGCCAGTTAAGCTAATAAGCAGAAAGAACTTTTCGCACCTTCGGACATTTTGGCAATTAACATTCCGGAAACTTTTTACTTCAACCTTCTTTTTAATTTTCATTCAAATTCCCCAGATAAGATTTTCGATGTTTAATATATTTCTTTTTTTTTCTTTTTCTTACAATAATCTCTTATCTTGGATCCAAAATGTATTCATACGCTCGTTTTCTAAAATTGTCTATCCACACCGCAAATACATACATATACCACTTTTACAAAAACAAAATGCAAATTCCCCCCCCCACCCCCCTCTTTTCTTACTTAAATAAAATCTTAAACATTTTCTCCCACTAACAAAATAAATACTAAAACGAAATAAAATCAAAATTATATGAAACTAATTTTAAAACTATATAACATATGTGTGCGCCTTTCTACCTTGTAACTAGGGTTTAAACCCGACTAGTTACAAAAGAATATAAACATCACTTGTGCAGTGCATAAAGAATATAAACACTGGTGACCACAAAGAATATAAACATTATTGTACACAAAATATATAAAATGAGATGAAACTCATTTTATCAGTGGTATAGAAAGTAGTCTACAATTTCTAGTTTTAGACAGACAAGAAGCCAATTGCTATGATAATTTCTTTTGTATCTTTTATTAGGATGAATCTTTTTCTTTATAGATGCCTTTGACATTTAGAACATTTGGGGTACAAGATAAAAATGAAGAAGTCATATCCGACTTCTTTTGGAGATTGTGAAGCTGTGGATTATCTCAGGTAAGACATATTATACATGTTTAGAAAGATAATTTTATAAGGAATAGAAAGAAATTATCACTGAAGATGTATTTTGAATTTTAGTTAATGTTAATTTCCAAATTATGAACAAACAATAAAATAATAATTATTTCGGATGTGAAAATTTCTTTTTTACCTTATTTTTTATATAGTTATCAACTATTTATTTTATGCTTATTGTTTTTCTTAATTTTTCTAGTTTCTAGCAATGTAATTGTTTTTGCTCTAACATAATTAAAACTGAAGTTATTATGAAAATTGTGTCTCATGCCAGTATTTTAAAAAGTTCAATATAGCGGCTTGAAGCTGAAGTAGTTAAAGTTATTCAGGTAATTTACTCAATCCTAAATAGTTTTAGAATAGATATAAAACATTATATGGCGTAGTATATCTCTTGTTCATAGTAACAGTTAGAGAACTTTTGTTTTTGAGCTAGATTCATGCATAATGGTGTGTTATATAAAAGGGGTTTATATTTAATGTTTATGGACATCCAGTTTATGATGATCCTGGATGGCGCAAAGAGGATATCCTTTAAAGTCCATGCACTACATTTTACTTAGTTTAGTATTTATGAGAAATTAAGTTTATAGTTGGTTGTACATTAAAGGTATTAAGTGCCCAGAGCATTGATGATGATCAGCATGTTTTAGTATCCCAGAATTATTGTTTTTATTGTTATATATTCTGATGGATTAATCACTTAAGTTTGTGCATCCAAACTAATGGTTAAATAATTTGCCTCAAGCTGCCATGGGCTAAATAATTACCCTGGTTCATAGTAGATCAATTTCAAATCCAATCATAAGATTGGCTGTTGATTTATTTCTATTATTGATCATTCATGATGATGAATGATTATTTTGTATAATTATGGTGAACTGATAGTTCTGTGTTGATCTCCCAATGCACATTCCTCATAGTTTTTCATTATATATTTTTTACATTCAATTTTATGTTTTGACTGTGGGTTGATGATGATGAAGTCCTATCATCCCAAGTTCACCCCATGGATCCATACCAATACTATATATATATATATATATAATAGCTTTGTCTTAAAAAGTAGAAAAAATAGTAATCTATTGCAAAAGATAAAGAATATTTAATAGCCATTTAAATTACAAGCGATATGAGATATTGCTAAATCAGAAAGGAGGCATAAAATTTATAGTGCATGATTTAATTCAAACTAATTTGATTTGTGCAAAATAGAGATATACTTAAGAAAATATTGAGATGAATGCATGTGCAATTTAAAAAATAATATGAAATTAAGACATTTGAAAATTTATCATGGTATGTGATAACATTTGCAGCAGTTGTGGGTTAATATAAATTCAAGAATTAGTTAATAATGAAATAAATAAAGATGGTTCTGTGAGGTTTTTATCAGTTCCTGAAATTATATATATATATAAGTTGACCAACTGTGCTTTTGGATGGAGGGGGGGTTGTACTCCTTTTCTAGTTAATGTATTCCTTTGAAACGTGTACTCCAAAAGTACTCCTGTTTATTCCTTTGTGCTTTTTGGAGGGCTTTGCATCCGTAATTTTAATTTCTTTTTTTTATAATTTAAATTTAGCTATATTTTGCTAAATTTTAGGGATCTATAGTTCACGATTATTTGCTAGGTATTTCCTGCTTTTTATATTTTATAATATTACTGCATGAATGTATGTATGTTCTTTATTTGTCCGCAATACTTTTTATTTTGTTTTAAAATTGTTATACATAATAATCAATTAAATTGGTTCTTTAAAAAAGTGATTTTAAATCATTTATTTTTTGTATTAGAATTTATTTTATTTAATTATACTTAATTATTCTCATGCTAACTATGCAAAAAGTAAGTAAATTATGTAAAATCTTTAAAAACAAATGTTGTATCTTTAATAAAATCAAATAATAATATACTTACAAGATATTAATTAATAGTATTGGTAAAAAAATAAAAAAATGAGATTAAATTGTTGAACTATTGATTTATAAAAAATAATGATAATTTAACAAAGCGGTTGAATCTGATGACTCTGTTAAATACTTAATACATATTTTTTAAGCCTTATTTAATCCAATTATTTTTTGGATTCTTTTTAAATATTTAATTTAAAAATTATTTATTATATGTTTATAAAATCAAGAATGGATTGTTAAAAAGAAAAAAAATCTTTTAATGTAAAATTTAAAAAGAATTTTATTTCATATCAATAATTAGAAAAAATAATTATTCATTTGTGAAATGTACAAAGCAGAATTTTCCATAGCTGTGGGTGGAAGGTCTGATATAACAAAGCATATTATTATAGATAAGCATAAACAACATGTTAATGCAGCAGCTTTAACATTTAAACTAACAGAATTTTTCAAACTTCCAAGTTTAGATTGGCTAAAAAATGATGAGCAATTATAGAAAAAACGTTTTTTATATTGTTGTCCGTAACCACAGCTTTAAAAATATGAATTGTACTGAGCAAGAACTAAGTGCTAATCAGTAATAACTTCGATATTTAAGAATTGTTGGGATCAAATTTGTCACAAGATTTGCAAACTATTTGTGATAATATGTTGGACTATTTCCATTATCTATAATTAAATGTTAAATGTATAGAAAATTTTAAACTTCATTTTTCAATAACAAATTTTTTTTCTCTCATGTGTCATAGCATCGGCCGGGAAGCAAACCCGCTAACCTGGGACAACTATTTGTAAGGCAGCTGTGCTGACCTCTTGACCACCAACGCTTGACAAAATTATTTGTATCTGAAAAGTTTAAAATTTTCTATACATTCAACATTTAATGATAGATGATGGAAATTGTCCAAACAGATTGTAAGATCTAATATGCCATCATCACAAATCTTCAAGAAAATATTGCAAAATATATCATTTGTCCCTGTTTATCAGATGTATGAAAGACAAGGAAATACAATTATATCCATCCAATACTAACAAGATATGTCGATGTTAAACTGGATTCCAAGAGATTGTAAAAGACCCAGAAAGAGACCACGTGTGAGATGGATGCAATAAAAAAGTGTGCAGGGATGATGTGAAGAAGAGAAGTTAAAGTTCGGAGAAGATGGATTTAACTTTTAGAGATCTTTATCCTGCAGTGGATTGATAATCATTGATGATGATGATGTTGATGTTAGACATGGCATTCAAAAAAAAATTTTACATTTAGAATGTATTGAGATAGAAACTATGAAAAATTTGCCAAAATATTTATTTAGTCATCTGTGAAAATAATTTTAATTTGAAAATTGTGGTACTATCAGCAGAGAACACAAACATGAATTTGGAATGATGTAAGAGAATAGCAATAAATTACTTATAAAATTAAAACAGTCTTTGAAGAAAAATATATTAGGAATTAGTTGCAATGCTTATATATTGTCAAATACTATAAATATAGTTTTTAGTTCAATACCAATTGATGTAGAGGTTATAATAAAAACAGTATATATTTGTATTTTAGCCATTTTATAATTTGTGTAGCAGATTTAAAATGATTCTGTGAAGAGGTTAATATTGTAAAGCTTCTTGATATTCAAAAGTAAAGTGGTTTTATTTTGATGACAGCAATAAAGTGCATTCTCCAATGATACAAACCACTTTGATTATATTTCTTATGTTTGAATAAATGTCCTCACATACTGGAAATATTTATCAATAATGAGTATTCTGAAGAGATACTTTATTTTGTACATAGTCAGGCATGCATTTTTCATTAAGTTTTATAAGAAATAGAATCTGTTAATATTTCAGCCACAGAAGTTAGCATTATTTTAAATAATGTTATCTTTTATATATAATTGTATTTTATCTGTTGTCTGATTGGTGAATGAATGTTTGTCAGATGACATCACAACCATTATATTTATGCTAAGGAAGTAAAAATTCCCATCCAGCTGCAGAAATAGCCACAAACACTGATCACTAATTCAACATTAAAGAAAATAAAACTTAAAATTAGCTTACTTTAAAATTTATTAATAAATAAGCATCTCAAGAAATGTCTTCACTTTTTTTATTAAGATTTATCTATGAATAAACAAAAATGCAAATGTTTAATTAATAAATTTATATAAAGAAGGTAACAAATCTTCGGTCATGTGCTTTTTACAAATTTATGCAAACTTGCCCATGAGTGTCAGTTTAAAAATCATAAGTGGATCACTTATGTTTGGAGCTTATTGTTATATAAGCCAACTTTTACTCACCATGTTAAGATTGGGGCTTATATAATAAGTTCTAAGTATAAAGGGACCACTTATGCATTTTAAACTGATGCTTATGAGTGAGTGCATGTAAATTTATATAAGATGTATCATCCGGAGGTTTCTTACTAAAATAGGCTATTTTTTATAATGAGCAAAAAGTTTAAACTTTGTGGCTAATTATTCAAATGTATAATTATATAAAATGCACTAAATCGCACAAACACACAAAGCTGAAGACAAAAAATCTTAATACTGTAGATTGATATAAACTAAATATATGTATCTAAGTATATGGCTAAGTGCTTTTGAGGGCCAAGATCCTCATATTTATAGCCATCTTGTAAATAAACAGGTTGGTTAAAAGTGATGCAAATTTATGCATAATGAGGTAGTTAAGTATTCCATTTCCTGGAGATCTTATAATAAGAGTCTTTTCTTTTTATAGAGTTGTTATCATTAGCAATAAAGTAAGCTTACTTTATCTTTCTCTTAAGATCATGTCACTCTCTGCAAATAACCACTGGGTCTTTAGGTTGGCAATCATGACCAGGTGAGCTGCAGTGCTGAGCAAAAACTGAACTACAAAAAGAGTCTGCTAATGCTTTATTATATGAGTATATGTGTTGAGATAGCCAAGTGTACAGAGAGGCCCTGATCTCACCATAATATGATGCCATACAATGTGTTTCAGGGCAAGCAATATTGTAAACTATATGAGGTGTCAATGAGGATGGTAAGCTGTCTTTAATATTATTAATTAGTTTGTTTGTATTGGGGGTGGGGGGTGGAAGCATAAATGACACTTATTACTGAATATGTTATGAAATTTTCTATGCACATTAGATAGATAAAGAAGTAGAAGCCTTTGTTTGTCTATGTTAGTGGTGTGATTATTTATTTTGGAGTAAAATTTGTCTTTTTTCTTGTTGATTAAATTAGGACTAAAACCAACCTTTATTAAGTCATTTGTATATTACACTATGTTAACTTTTTTGTCTGCTTCGAACTTATGAAGATGCATATTTCTATAGAGAAAGAGAGTTAAGCTGAAGAGTTTGTGTTTGATTGGTGAATTAGAGAGAGGATGAGAGTGACCTCTAATTTCAAGAGGTTTAATGAGCATACTATAATTAAGATGCATGGGCTTTCACTGAATGTGTATTTTAAGTATTTGACTTGTTTGTAACTGTTTTTTAAAGATGGAGATATTACATATATGTTAGAAGATAAAGGGAATAGGTTCGTACTTATGAAAACCCAGGACTACATAATTAAATTCGATCAACAAATCAACAAACTACAATTTCAAAGACTCTTCAGCTTTAATAACAAATTAAATAAGGATTGGTTCATCTCTTCCATTCTCAAACCTCACTTCAATAAAGCTTTTTCCAAGGCTCAGTATTACAGAGTCTACTATTCTTCATCCATTCCTCCCAGGATGTTTGCTAATACCAAAGTTCATAAAACTAATGTTCCATTATGTCTTATTTTAGACTTTGGAGGGGTCCATTACTCCAACACAGCCAAGTGGGTTAACCAACAGCTTATCCAAACCTTGGGATTTGGTTCATACACCATAAATTCATCTTTTCAATTTATAAAAAAAATAAAGAACTTAGTTTTGAACCCTGACACCACACTGGCTACTAATGATGTTTCTAAGTTGTACAGCTTCATTTGCAGATCTAAATCCATTCAAATTATAAAAGAAGAGTTTGTAGACCACAACTCAGTTCAACCACTGATTGATTTTATTATTGATTTTTTATCATGGCTGGACAAAAATATTATGGCCTTCTTTCACAATCAATGGTTTCACTTGAGCGATGATTGGCTGATAGGACTGCCTATGAATGGCATCATCTCTAGCATAGTATTAAATCACTTTGAAAAATGAGTCATCCCAAAATATCAAGACACTAACCTAATAACTGTCTACATGAGATATGTTGATGACCTTTTCATGGACACCTGCACCACAGTTATCCAACAAATCAAAACTGAACTCCAAAACAGTACAGGCCTTACCTTAAACATAGAACACAAAAACAGTTACAAACAAGTCAAATACTTCGATATACATATTCAGTGAGAGCATACATATCTTAATTATAGTATGCTCATCAAACCTCTTGAAATTAGAGGTCACTCTGACCCTCTCTCCAATTCACCAACTAACCACAAACTCTCTAGCTTAACTTTTTTTCTCTATAAAAATATGCATCTTTGTAAGTTCAAAGCAGACAAAAAAGCTAACCTAATATCATAAAGAAATGACTTAATAAAGGTTAGTTTTAGTCCTAATTTAATTGACAAGAAAATAAAGCAATTTTAGTCTGAAATAAATAACCACACCACTAAAATAGACAAACAAAGGCTTCTATTTCCTTATCTGCCTAGTGTGCATAGAAAATTTCATGACATATTCAGTAATAAGTATTATTTATGCTTCCACCTCTCACTCCTAATTTCAATAAACTAATTAATAATACTAAAGACAGTTTACCATCCTCGCTGATCTCAGGTAGTTTACAATATTGCCTGCCCTGAAACACATTATATGGCACATATTATGGTGAGACCAGAGACCCTCTGTCTACTCGGCTATCTCAACACACATACTCATATAATAAAGCACTAATGGACCCTTCTTGTAGTTGTTTTCACTCAGCATTGCAGCTCAGATGGTCATGATTGCCAACCTAAGAATCCAGTGGTTGTTTGCAGAGAGTGACATGATCTTAAGAGAAAGATAAAGAAAGCTTACTTTATTGCTAAAGATAACAACTCTATAAACAGAAGACTCTTGTTATATGATCTCCAGGAAATGGAATACTTAACTACCTCATTTACATAAATTTGCATTCCTTTTAACCAACCTATTTATTTACAAGATGACTATGAATATGAGAACTTCATCCCTCAAAGTGCTTAGCCACATACTTAAATACATATATTTAGTTTATATCAATCTACAGTATTAAGATTTTTTTGTCTTCAGCTTTATGTGCTCATGCGTTTTAGTGCATTTTATATAAATATTTATTATAATAAAATTATAATTTAAAAAAAAAAGGATTTTAGAATAAATAGATTTATATTTAGTCTTCACTGCATTATAAAATAAGAGGATGCGTAAAGTCTGGATTCAAATATTAAATCTAATTGGTGCTCCACCAAAAAGCAGTGGTTTTATAATCTATGCTTGTTATGTTTATAAATAAATTTAATGATGCTGGTCATCATGACCCAAGTAAAGCCTGAGAATCTAATATGAAAGCTGAAGTTATTTCTACTAGCAATACAAAAACCAGAGTGAGCAGTTGAATATTTCAGATGAATTGTTGTGACTAATCCTGTCATGATGTAACCTGACTAAACTTCACTGACTAGCTTCCATACTTTTGAAATAATCTTTTCTTCTTATGCCATAGTCAACTGAATAAAATATATATGCCTGTAAAATCTTTATGAAAAATATAAAAATCAAATAGACAAAACTGTAACCACTGAAAAGAAAAATAATCTAAAATCTGCAGCAAGAGAATCCGAGTAAGGAAATGAAATTGACCACAAAAACTACTAAATATTAAACCCAGAAAACAGTTAACCATATATGCACATATAATTATAACACTTCAGTGAATTTAGTCTTAACAAAACCTGTACAGTGGCAATTAAAAACTAAGTAACTTTAGGTGAGATTGTTTCAATTTTTAAACAAAATTTAATTATTTATTTTTACATTAGCATTGGTTAATTTGAAAATGTGTGTTTTAGTTCAGTTGCATGCAATATTTTTACATTAGTGACTCTCTATACTCAGACTTAAATTTTATGCAACCCATTATATGTTATTATCACCTATTATAAGCATATATAAGGATAGTAATAATAATAATTCGTTTTTATCACATATAAATACATATCTTTTTCCTTACTACTATTTTTAACATTTTCTAAATGTCTGGATTTTATTACCCATTTATCCATTAAAAATTTTAATTTCTATCATGTATACAAAAATGAAAAGGAGTTTAAAAATATTTATTTATAAAGCTTGTGACAAAAAATAAACATGATAAATGTAAAATAATGCTTAGTTCTTAGTAGATCTGTTGATTTTTAGAAATGACAACTTTTTTAGCTATTTTATAAAATGTGTACATTCAAGAATGTAGGACCATGTATCATTAAGAGAATACTAGTATGAAGAACAAATCTCTGAGAGTGAACAAGAGAAATTAGAGCAATATAAGCAGAGTGCTGTTATGATGTGCTGTTTATACAAAGTGGATTGGAATATAAAGAAGGAAGTGTTTAAACACAAAAATAATCAGGCACACAATAATGAATTGAGCCGTTTTCATACTTTTTAATAATGTTTAGATTTTTGTAAACCCCCAACAATATTTTATGTAATTTTTGAAAAGCACTATTGTAATATTATTATCATTACAGGATTCTTAATATATGAATTGGTTGAAATAGAATGGGAAAATTAAAAGATTATGTTATTAAAATATTTCTATATTTTGTTCCACTTGCAAAAAAGCGCATATACTTTAAAATGCTATGTTAGAATATACCAATTATGAGTAAACTTCTGCTGGCAAATGACATATGGCTACTCAAGCATTGGTAGCTGAGAAGTCAGTGCAGCTGCCTTGCAAGCAAGGCTAGTTAAGTATTGGTAGCTGAGAGGACAGCACAGCAGCCTTGCAAGCAAGCAGTTGCTTGCAAACAATTGTCGTGGGTTCGCTTCTTGGCCGATACTTTGACATATGAAAAAAAAAAGGCATATGGCTCCTAAGACAATATGAATATTGGTTTTTGTTGCCATTTTTCTTAAAATTTTTTATTAATAATCTATATGAATACTAGAATATCATAGATCATAAATGCTTTATAAATGTAAGAAAACATAAATATTTGAAAACTAATTTCAAATTTTAAATGATACAGTTAAAACCATTATGTGTATTTATTGTTATATTTGATTAATAAAAATTGTTTTGACATTTGAAGACCTGTATTGCTCTCGTCAAATTATAAAGGACTTGCCTATCCTTGGCATTTATAATCTCTGAATGGGTAAAAGAAGTGTCCATGCATATACTTGAGATGAGGTGTGTTTAATAAAAAATATGAGAATAAATAACAATAGTTGAACAATAAAAATGTAATTTTAAGATTAATATTTACATTGATGGTGTGCCAACAGAATTATTAAGCATTTTATATTTATATTTTAAAATCATGTTGTAAATGTATAGTTTCTACTAAAATTAAATGCTCTCGTTGATAGTTAATTAAAATATCTATTTTTGTTAAGTTTAAAACTATCACCGTTTTTGTTCATCATTGCTTTCTACAGTAGATGTGAATGATAATTAAGTATTAGTTTATATACACATGAAATGGTAATTAATTGTCATATATAACAAAATTAGCATTATGGGAAATAATAGCTCTATAATGAGATTATATGTGCAGTAAAATAAATGTGATACTTCATATATATTGTTTATAATAACTTCTTTCCTATACACTTTAATGCAAAAATTTTTTTTAATAAAACTTCTTTATTTTCCTGACAGTTTCGACTGTCCAGAAATCTTCATCAGAGCTTTCTGAACTTTCCTCTGATTTTTTAAATAAAACTTCTTTATTTTCCTAATAGTTTTGACTGTCCAGCAATCTTCATCAGAGCTTTCTGAACCTAAAGCTCTGATGAAGACTGCTAGACAGTCGAAACTGTCAGAAAAATAAAGAAAATTTTATTTAAAAAAATTTTTTGTATTAAAGTGTATATGAAAGAAGTTATTATAAGCAATACATATGAATATATGAAGAAATGCAAAAAAGTAAAGGAGAAAAATAAGAGTATATATTTCTAAATGTGATAGTTGTAGTTCAATACCAAGGTTGTAAGTGGTGCTAAGATAACATCATTATCAGTAATATGTTGAAGCTAATATCACATTACTCTTTTAGTAACATTTAGAGGGATGGTTTAATAAATTTCTTCTAATACATATATAAATATTTATAGAAAAGTGTATTTTCATACAGGCATATTAAAATATAGTTTAATCAAATATATGAGATCTTAAATTATTGTGATCATCATCATTCATTTAAACAGTGCCATTTGACAAGAAGAAATTAATATTATAAATGTATGCATATCTCTGTTTTATATCATTACATGTCAATAGTAGATACACTATCAAAAATTGATAGTATCATTGTATAGTTATGTAGAATTAATTGTAAATTGTATTAACATTATGATCTTCTTATTCTCTGTCTGCATAAGCTTCTCTTTATTAATTCTTCATATCATTTGGTGCACCAGCATTTGCTATTCTGCGTGTTTAGCATTTATTTTTACTTCTATGTATGGCTACATTCGACTGCTTAATATGTAATACAGACATCCACTGAGCAACTTAATTGAGATTAAATCGATTTGTTATTGCATCACTTAAACCAAAATTAAGCCAGTATATATATATTCAATTATTTTATTTAAATGAAAGTTGAAAAATGAGGGATTAACACAATTTTATAATTATTTATTTGTTATATTATATTTACATCACGTGATCACCATTATATTATATTTAACAAGCAAATAAATTATATTTTAAAATGTTGCCTGAGCATTGCCTTTAGTAACTAACTCATTAATTAGCTTTAGTAGTATATTCCAAGTCTTTTAAAATAATTTTTCGGCTTTTTTTTTAATGTAGCCCATTTTGTTTACTCACTGTAAATGTTTTCACCCTTTAATGTTTTCATTGCCTTCTGTCATTATTTCTAAAGGAAATCATGAAAATATAAACTACTGTCCATGTTTATAATATTAAAAAAAATGTAAAAGCAAAAAATAAGCATAATTTCTGATTATTATATCCTTGTATATTATTGAAATATGGTCTTCAAGCATTTCAATGCCTTACTTCCAGATAAAATATTATTAAGAAAGAAAACCTTTTTGTATTTAAACTCAGCAGATTTTGAAATATATTAAATGTTAACTAGATTCTTAGTTTGCTTTATTGTTATAATTATTCTGTAATATGAACACATCTCATTACAAGTAGTATATATGAATAGCAAAATTAGGATTTCTTGTAGATGCTTACATCCCTTAATCTTTTAAACTTTAGGTTATAATTAATTTGACAGTATGGCATTTCTATATAATAGTATCTCTAAAATCCACGGATCTGCTAATTATGGATTCAGGAAGTGATAATTAAATAAAACGTTAAATAAATTAAAAATTCGTAAATTTTTATTCCTAAATTTTGTGCACGCAAGCACCTCTATAAAGTCATGAATTATTTTTCAGATAACAATTTCTTTATATCTCAATAATTTATTAAGAATGTACAGTGTTAAAACAGACAAAACTCACTATACGTATTGCCACAAGCGTAACAGGTAGTGGACATGTGATGTTTAATGTACAATGTTACAAAGTGTAAATGGGAATAATAAAAAAACAAGACTTAGTTATATATAGTAAAATGAGTATAGAATCTATACCATGCAATCATTAAATTGAAATTTGTTAATAATCGGGATAAGAAATAACCTGTTGTCATTATCTACTGCCACCACATATGTAGACTGATAAATCACCCACACTCTCCTGTTAGATGCTACACTCGGCCACATGGTGACTAATGACCTTAGGCTTCACCAAAGGAAAAGTACCAATATCTCAGTGACACTGAAATTTTGGGCAGAGTATCACAAAAGTTGTATATCCTAATTACTATGTTCTGATTAAATAGCAAAAATCTGATCTATGGGATATTGAAATCCCATTTTCAGAGAAGGTTTAGTTTGGGATCGAATCAAATGTTACAAAGGAATCATCCTCTTAATGTAATAAAATCCCATGTCTCAGAGAATCTTACATTTGGAGCTAGGAGTTTGTCATGATGTTTAATTTTTATTAGCTTTTAATTATAAAGTCATCTTCCAGAATATGTCCAAAATTAAAGATTATTTTGGAGCGGGTGGTCCAAAACACATAATTAATGAATAAAAATAGTCTTATGAATGGTAATGGTCTTGTTTTGATACTATCACTAAGTGAGGTGACCAGATAATAATTTACTTTGAGGTTATTAATTATAATCCTTCTGGATTTCCAAAGGTCAGGGCATGAGCAAAGTAGATGGTCAAATGTTTCATTGTGCATCTGACGGAGGTTGCAGATAGGATCAATCTTTTTAATGCCACATCTATAAACAAAAAACCAGTTAATGCTTATGGAGTTTAAGTTTATTTTAATAGCAAAATCCAAGTATTTTGGCTCCATGGACCAGCGACTGAAGAGTGAAATGACTTTCTTATTGGTTATCCCAAGTTTGGGTCATATGGGAATAATTACTGGATTTACAAGTCTATGAGCCTGCAAAATGCTAATCCGGTTGTCAAATGTGTCATTTGGGATAACCATATAATTTTTGATTAATTCAACTGCTGCATCTAGAAACAACTTCTTTATCCTATATATTGTGTCATCTCTGTATACTTCAATTTATCTATTCATGAATGCATTATTTTATGTTTTTGTTATTTTTTCTGATATAGTATTTTGTACTGTATTTTTTAATTATATTGTTTCTTGATATGGCCATAAAAGATAAACACATGTTTTATATAAAAATGTTCTGTTATTTACAGTTTTAGATATTCATGCAGTGGATACAAAAACATTACAATAAAAGAAAGTTGCCTTGACAACAAATTGGGATTGTTGTTGTTATTGATATTGGTATTGTCTAAGTGATGATTGCTTTCAATGGATTTAAATATATTTGTTTATCTTCTATAACTTCAAATACAGCTTCTTTTTTTCTAGCAAATTTACCGTAAATAATTTACAATTTAAACCTTATATTTTAAAACAATAAAATTTGCATAATATATTATATATTTTTATATGTATAAGGGGAACCCACAACTTAATCAACATTGTTGAGTGATACCTCGGCTAATAACCAATTATTATATTTAAAAATATATTAACGATCAACTGACTATAAAATTTAATAAATTTTGATTGCTGAGAGAACAATATTTAACTGTTTTCCTCTTTCATTTTACATTTCAATCTTAATGATACTTTTTTTTATTTTCTTATGGAGTCTGTTTTTTTTATATCTTAAATCTAAAGATTTGCTTCTCTGTGAAGTATAAAAATATTAGAAAATCCATATGTATTTCTCCCTCCCCTTTCCCTCAATAGCTGATTGCTTCTAATGATAACTATATTGTTAGAAACTTATCGAGAATCTTAAATTTTACTTCATTTCTCCATTTAATTTGACATTCGTTTCAAATATTCACAAATCTATTTTGTTTGGTCATCACATTTGAATTCAATACCTAAAATCAACTTAGAACATTCATCATTCCATTTATCAAAGATTTTTCAATTTTCAGACTGCAATCTTTTTTAAATTGAGTCATTTTGATGTTTAATGTACAGGTATTTTCAAGATTTATGTATTAAAAAAGAAAGTGAGAGAAAACGAAAAAAAAAATCATTCTTAGATTTACAATCAATTTCCTCGTCTGTCTAACATCTTAAAATGACAGAATTTTCAGCTGTTTTTCTAACTCAAAGCACTTTATTGTTTTCAATAATAAAATGCTTAAATTTTTATAAAATAATATTTATTAAAAAAATGAAAGATAAAAAAACATTTGCAATTTACAGTACCTTATAATATTTAATTAAAATTTAAAATAAAAATAGGAGGTGTAAAATAAAATGTTATGATTTTTAATATTTTGAATTTAAATTAAAAACATTTATACTCTTATCCCCCATAAAAATGTACAATAGCTCATATTTGATTAAAATATAAAAAAGGAAATAAAAATGTTATGATTTTTAATATTTTGAAATTAAATCAAAAACATTTAAACACTTTGTGTACCCAATAAAAAGCTAATAATGTGCATATGTTCGGTTTAAACACAATCCTTGTGTAAGCATAGGAAATAGTGATCACTGAATTTTCATTTTTCTTTCGGTATATTTTTTTATGTCATATTTCCAAAAATTGTTGTTATTGTTACGTTCATTTTATATTTTCATTATCTTTCGTATACGGTTTATATTTATAATTGCTTTCTTCTATTACAAAAACTTTGTAATGTAGGAGTTCAAGTCTAGGACCAATTAAACTTATTTAGTTTCCATTTACGAATAGACTTAGGAATCCTCCCGTCCCTTTTCCAAGACGATGAGCCTTCATTGCTTGTGGAAGAGGTTTCATATTTTTAAAGATGATGAACTTTTCTTTATCCTTACTCTATTAAGCTGCTTGAATTATGTTTAGCTTTTGAGGCAACCAGTTTCCCTGTGTAATAAAATAAATAAATAAATAATCGAATACTTTATTACTCAGGGGTTCATAATAAGTTTGAACAGTGGAAATGCCAAAATTGGAATTGACTTAACATTATATTCCAGAGTTTGACACCCTACACTCCATTATGACAAGCAGGTCTCCCTGTGCAATTTAGTGTAATGATGTAGTAATGACTTGAATGTTAAAATATTCAGGATTGAATCTTAGCCTGCACTTTTAATGCTTAATGTCACATGACCTCCTGAACAACTATCTACTCATTTATTATTACTACTGATAATCTGTATTATCTTATATTACAGCTGTTCAATAAACATTTTAATAATAAAATATTTAAAAATAAAACTAAGTAAAAAAGCATGGATAAATAGAAGAAAGATAATAAAGATTAAACAAATAGAAGAAGATATTGATCATTTTTATAAGGAATGTTATAAGAAAATAAGAACAAGTGAAAATTATAAAATACTATTCTTTATTTTAATTCTATTTTGTGGTCTATTATAATACATGTTATAACTCATGTTGAAATCTCCCATAAGAATAGTCGGGTAGGGATTGTTTGAGAGGATTGAGTTAATTGATTGTTATTATTTTGTTAAAGGATTGAATATTTTTGGCCCTGGTGGTATGTATAAAAATGAAATAAGAGTTTTATTGAGAAGTTTGGTTATGGTATTTAAGTCGTGGTTATATACTGGTATTGACATAATCTAATATGAGTGAATAGAAAAAAACAAAAACCCAACTCTCATGACACAGTCTGCGCATAACGTTTAAAACAGGCAAAACTCTCCATACAGTGACCAGAGTAATCAATGGATGCCAGAAGGCTTGTGAAAATCCCGATCTAGTGCCTTTCATCCAATATCCCCAGACTAGTTTCTGGCTTGTGGCTTTGTCGTGAGTAGCTTTGGATCTGAGAGCACTGCACCTAGATATTAGGATCTAATGCAACCCTCCAGCACTCCTCACTGATGAAAGCCACAAGCCAGAAACTAGAATGGGGATATTGGATGAGTAGGCACTAGATGGGGATTTTATGCACAAGCCTTCTGGCATCCATTGATTACTCAGTTGGCACTGAGTGGCACTATTGTATGAAGAGTTTTGCCTGTTATTTAAATATTCCAAATACATTCAATTGTTTGCTATTACTAACAGTTGAATGTATTTGGAACACGTAAATAAAGTTAAATTTTTCTAAAGACATTCAATACTCATATTAGATTATGTCAATAGTCCAATATATAAATACAAATATAGTAATAAGAGTTTAAATTTCAATTAAAATACAATTATGCTGCATAGCAATGGAAACTTTATAAAAATAGTACCTTTTTAAGACCTACAAGATTAAAAATTTATTTTCATTATAATAATTAATTAGTACAATATTTAATAAATATATTAATTTTTTCTAACATATTATGCACATTTACATAATAAAAAAATAAACAATAAAAAACTAACAATAAATAAAAAAACAACAACATATAACTGGAAAGCAATTGAAGAAACTCTTGAAGTGATTAAAATACTCAGGGAAATAAACTTTCAAATAGAGAATCTATTAATGTAATGTACTCTAACATCAAAGTTATCAACTTTACTGATAAAAAATGAATTCAATGTAATATACATAACTTTGATACCAGAATGCATTGCATTAATGCAGCTAATGCTTGGGGTTTTATCAGTCTCAGTACTATATACTCCCTTATTAATGCTATAAGATTCTATCATTATATTTAGTCACATGATAACAGCATAAGCCTATCTAATCCGTGAAACTTCAATCTGTTGTCACAGAAAACTTCTTAAATAAATGATGGATCCCAATCTTTTATTATGATCAAAGATGTTATCTATATTAAGATCTTAGATCAGAGTAATAGATGGGAACCCATTTTTTACTTTATGAGTTACTTGGCAACAGATGTAAGATTCATCGTTCAGGGTTGTCATCATGTGATAATATTTATAAAACTACATTCCTTTGACCAAACTCAGATTTAACATCGATATAAATTAAATATGCTTAGTTTAAGGTATATATAAATAAAATGGTAGTAAACACATTTTAAGTTGAGAATATATTCTGCATCTGATTCATTGTTTCTTGTATTTATCTCATAAAGTGTTATTCATTGTCAAATGTAGTTTACTTCTATTTCTTTTCTTCAAATAAACTTATAGGTGTTGGAGTAACTTATTTAGCATCAGGGAGATTGTTCATTAGTAGCAATTGTTAATTTCCTCAATAAGGGAATTTATTTCTGTTTATGGATAAAATTTCTATTCTTTATTAAAATAATCCATGGAAAATATTTGATTACTATATATATATTATATTTTATTATGATGGTTATTTAGTTATTTTATAATTGTAAATTATTAAGGCATAAATAGCATTAATTAATAATTTTTTACAATACTAATAAAATTTTTATTTTAAAAAAAGTCAATACAAATAACTAATTTCTTTCTTAGTTTTGTTAATTTGAAGATTCTCAATAATAATATAATTATTAAAAAAAAATATTTTAAGTATGGTATTTGTGTTGTGTAAATGTATTAATACGTAGGTAAAAATTTTATTTCTATTATATCTATGTTAAGAGAAAGATTTCAATAAAAATATATGTTTGTTATTTTAATAAAGTATTTAAAGTTAGTTTATAAATCAAAAGGTGGAAAATTTTATAAAAACTTTTCTTCGTTGTTTTTTTTCTCTTTTCTATTTGATAACTATAGCTCTTCTTTATTTATGAATATTATCAACTATTCATAATATATTATATAACCTTCTATAAGTTTATGTTGTATATATATAATTATAAAAAATATGGTTATTTTTACGAGTATTTAAATTGTTTCATTTTCTATAAGAAAAATAAAATTTGAAAAATAAAAAAATTATATTTTTAAAATAAATCTTATAAATTTAAAGAATAAAAAAAAAAAGAAAGGCAATTATTATATAGTTCTTCAAGTTATAGTACAAGAAAAAATCATTTAAAAAAAAAAAAAAAAAAAGTTGAATATTAAAAAATATTACAAAAAATAGGTGAAATAATTTTTAGAATAATAGTTATCTTAATTAAATCTTAATCTAATTATAAATAATTTTAAAAAAACTCTTTATTTATAAAAGTGGTTTTCATTAATGTAACCTTTTTGATAAGTTGTTATTTTCAAGTCTCTATCTTGTGCCTTGGATAGAATTTCTCATGTTTAAAAAATAATATTGTTTAAATATACATGTAAAGTTGTCTTATGTTTAAATTACAGTTAGAAAGATTAGTAAATCTATTAGTCAATTACTATTTTATTTAAATATTAATAGTATTAAAATTTTAAGTGTTAATACTTTAATAAAGAAATGGAAGTAAAGTAAAATATAAAATCTTCTACTCTCATTCAAGATACTTAATATTAACTATATAATTGAATTTAGGTAAAAGATAAGTTCCTTTTTCAAAGTCTCTATCTTGTGTTGGTCAAGTTTCACCTTCAAAAAAAAATTTAAAAATATTATCTCCTATTCTTATGGAGGTTTTCCTGTTTTAAAACAATGTTGTTAAAATAACAGTCATTGTGTAAAATGATTACTTCTGTTGGAAATGGTTCTTATAACTAAAATAATAATTATGATAAAAGTATTAAAGTGTTTAAGAGTAAAATTTTAGTTTTAATAGAATTGTAAAAAAAATAATTTATATAAAAGTGTGTGAAATTTAATATGTAAAAAAATAAAAAATAAAGTTGTGAGGTTTATCAAATAAAATTGAAGAATTTATATTAAATCAGATTCTAATAAATAAATAAATATTTAAAATAGTAGACATAATTGATTTAAATAAAGTTGTTGAAGTAAGAGATACTTTAGTTCTTTTGTATAAAAGTTCCCTATTTAATATAAGTGTGTTTTATAAAGTAGATCAAACTTTATTTTGGCAGAAAAATTTATAAAAATTAAAATGTTTACAGATAAGTAAAGACTTGATAGATTGTTTAGATAATCTTTCATGGTATATCATATTTATGAAGGAGATTAACTGGAGATGGAAGTTATACGAAATTCAGGTATTTGAAAATTTATACTGGAATCAATTACCAGTTGTAGTTATTACATGGTATTATTGTTATCTTATTTAGAAATTAATCTTTAAATATTAGATCTTTTGTTATTATTATTCATTATCCTTATTTATTACTTGTAGATTATTTTCTGTGTATTGTTGTTACTGTTGTTATTATTATTATTATTATTATTATTATTATTATTATTATTATTATTATTATTATTATTATTATTATTATTATTATATTTTGTAGTAATCTTATAATCAACTGCATCGCTTTTCACGAATTTGTATAATATTTAAATAAATTCTAATGCTAAAATGTACTTCATTTCAATAGGACTGTTTTCTTTTTGTTTTGTTTTTTGATATCTTTCTGAAAATGTAGCTGAATCAACTGAATATTTATATATGTCACTAAATACAAATATGTGAAATTTAGTATCAGAATTTAAAATATATTAGACCATCTAAATTTAACAGTCATCACCATATAAAAGCATCATCCACTAATTTAATACGTTTACAGAATGAATTTGGAAGTTCTTGCGTTATATTCAATATAACAAAATGGAATGAAATCAAAATGGTTGCATTTATTTTATAATTTTAAACAACAATGAAAGTGATCAGGATTGTTCTGGTAAGAAATTGTGTATTACATTATGTGTACACATTTTTCCATTTGATGAAAGCTTTTATTCCATACTTATGAAAGCTATAATCATCTTTTGCTAACAAACATCTAAACTGAAGAAAAATGAGATATTTGATATTAATTATTCAAGAAGAACATCATTATAGATCTGAAGAAATACCAATCCAGTTTCCATTGATAAATTTTATATTTACATATACTCACAGCATTTACTGTAACAAAAATCTCAAATGATAATGATTTAGACACAACCTCAAAAAGTATGTATTCAGTTATAAGTTGCCGAATCTAAAGAAGTAAAATATATAATAAAAATACTTTCTGTCTTAGAGATTAGTCACTCCTAGATAAAAGAGTGAAATAGAATAAATGGTTATAATAACACAGAAGATCTATTTCAAATATAGGACTGGTATCAATACAGATTTTAATATAAATTAGAGTTATATAATACTAATACTATTGCCACACTCAGATATATATTTTATTTATTATGTCTATATCCATAAAATCCTATTTAATAAATTAAACCTAAGTTCATTAAGCAATGTTCTTATCACCAAACAATAATAATAAAGTGTGGCAAGATTAGGTGGTAAAGATCTATACCAGTAACAAAATATTTCCTTTCATAAAATCTTTATTTCTGCCTCAACTTGAAACTTTTATATTTTACATCATATTATGTTCATTGAAATGTTTCTGATAGCTTTCTCTGAATTTAATGTAGATACTCCATACATATAACTTAATGGCTTATAGTTAGACATACAATGTTTTTAAATGATTTAAAATGTACAAGAATGTGACAAATACTACACTGTAAACAGTTATTACAGTGGACTTATACAGTGGTCTCCAAAGTGGGGCAATGCCCCACAGGGGGCAATATGATTTTGAAAGAGGGCAGTTCAAGAATGAATTATTAGTAGTGATTTTTTTTATATTAATGGTGAATTTGAAAGCTTGCTAATTATGTTTATATTTTATTTTTAAATTAAGTTAAAATGTTTTTAAATTTTCCTCTTTCCATGCCATCTTCTCATTGTCTTTTCTGTTTAGATAATCTTTATTCCTTACCTCTCCATTGTTACTTGGAGTAAGTTAAGTGGTTTGAAATTCCATTCTACTTCAATTGTCCTTTTGTTAATATTTTTTTTTCTCCACATAAATAGTTCACTTTTGAATAATAAAAAATATATATCATGGGAGTGTGGAGGCACCAGGATTTTAGAGATGCTTAGGTGATGCATGGTCAAAAAAGATTGGGAACCACAGGTCTAATATATTTATATATATACAGGTTGCTGCAATTGGTACTGTTGTTTGAGTTTTTTATTATTTTTTTTTGTAACCTATTAAAATTGTTTTTCTATACTAACTTTGATGCCAAGCTTAGAGTACAACTTTTTTAGAAAATTCCTAATATGAACTAAAATTTCACTTCAACTAAATACTTCATCTATCTCTAACTAATGTCCTATAAGAAGTGCACTAAACTGCTGTTTACAAACAAGCACCTCTATTTGAATGTGTTGGTTTATTGTTTTTAATTGTGTGATTTTTAACATTAAGACTATTATTTTTAACAGAAGATAATATTAGCTTTACTTCTTTGTAAATTATTTTAGCTTTATTTTTGTTTAGTAGATTAAAAAAAATTACTTAAAACCAAACGTTATTATATCTTTTATAACTCTTATTATTTTTTATTTACACCTTCTTGTCTACTTTTTTCTTGCATGAAGTCAGTTGCATAAATATTATCCTTAGCTTCAAGTGTTTTTCAGCTTTTTACATTGTTTTTTGTATTTTTGTATCTTTATTTTATATTTATTCCTGGTATTTTTTGTTTATATTTATGCATTTTATACAGCCTTTTCTTTTCTACTTTTTTTTTTTTAAATATTAATTTTACTTTTTTCTCTACTAAAACATTTACCCTTTTTTTCTTCTAATTCTTGTAAAATTAACTTTTCATTTTATATCTAACCAACTCCTTGATTTTCTTGGTCATCAAATGTGACTTTATCAGTGGCTTTTTTATTATATTATCCACATTTTTATTGTTTACTTTTTGAAATTATTTTTCTCTGCTGCTCCAATTTCATTTCTATTAATTCTATTTTTCCTTTGTGTAGTTTTCAGGCTTTCTATAGCATGTTATTTCCTTATTTGGGATGTAAAACATTCATAGTTTTCTGGTAAAATTATTTAATTAACAGTCATATTTCCTTAACTGTCCATCTCTTTGTAAAGCAGCTACTCACTGTGTGAATGTTATACTTTTCTGAGTTTGTGCTACTGTTTTTCTCACTATCTATCTATCTATCTAATCCATTTCATAAAGACTTTTAGTGACTGCTTTATATTTTCCTGGAGGAACCTTTGCATGATTATTTTAAGTTTTTTTAAGTAATTCTCTGGCTTCTCTTTTCATGTTTAAAAACTATCATTTCTTTTTTTAAAAGTTTTGGATTAGTTTTTGTTTTTTTAATTTTTGAAATTCTTTCTTCTAAATTCGTATATGTCCTTTTTTCTGATAGTCTTTTTTATGAATAAGTTTTTTAATTCTTTGTTTATTATAATAAATTGTTTTGTAAACTCATTTTTTGTATATTTAATTATTCAGCTTTGTTTGTATTTTTATTTTATTTCATTTCAGTTTTTTATTACTATCTGTTTTTAACAGTCCTTTGCTTTTTTATTTCAATGACTTTGAGATTCTTTACCTTTCTTTTAATAGCTGTTTTATTGTTATCATCATTGAAGAATTTTCATTTACTATACTCATTTTCTTTTTTAATCAGTGGTTGGTAAAATATATTTAAACTCTTTAACTATTCTTCATGATGTTTATCATGTAAAATATACTAATCATCATGATTTTTACTGTCATTTACTGTTATGTCTTTATGTAGAACTGCATTATATTTTGTGTTCTGCCTAATTTGCTATATGAAAAGTGAATATAATACCACAGTAATTGTGATGTGACATCAGAAAGTTATTAGTTCTTGTATCACTCATATGAGCAAATATCACTATTACTGCCAGTAAAATACATAGAATCTTTGTAGATTGATAGAATTATGTTTTTTTTGCAATGTTGCAACTCATTCTTATATGATTGTTATAATTTTTTGGGTAAGAAGGGAGTGAAAGAATTAATATATTTAGTGGCAACTATTGGATAATTTGTTCCTTAATTCACTAGTAACTAACATTCTCTATCTTCTTTTACCTTATTGTCTTCATAACACTTAAATTAGAATGTAATATGGTTGTCATGAACCTTTTGTTCTATTTGTCAACTGGCAACACTAATTCTGGATCGATGTGTATGTTTCTTCAGTAACCACATTTTCATGTCTTAATTATATACACAACAATTATAATTTAAATCTTTTCTAATTTTTTGTCTTTTTTTGTTTTCAATTTTTTGTCTCGAATTAGAGAGGTCATAATCATTTTAAGAGTTTCTTCTAATGATATAATAGAAAAAAAGCAACTTTCAAGTTTTTTATATGAGTAAATCTAGAAGGCATAATTCTTTAAAAAATAATTAACTCTTATACAAGTAGTTGTTTCTTGGTTTTTTTTAAAATAAATTTGATCAGGATAATAATAATGATTCCAGGGTCTTAAGAAAAAATATATAGAATTAAATATTTTCATGGACTGTTATTATAATAAAGAATAGAAATAATGAGATTTCATCCATGTAAACAGAGATAACCATTGCCCTTGATATTGCCAAAAAACTATCAATTGCTACTAATTGATAATCCTTCTGAAGCTAAACAAATTTTTTCCATTACCATAAAATAGTTCTTCTGTTGAGATTTTTATTGAAGTCAAAGAAGGTCCTCTTTTACTTCAAACCTAAGTTGTTAAATGGATTAAACCCAGAAAGCTATTTTTATAGATGTGAGAATATAAAAGTACATTTTTTTTGACATTCTGAATATAATATTTTTAACTTTTTAAGAGAGTTATATGTGTTGAAATAAATTTTTTCATGGACTGTTATTATAATAAAGAATAGGAATAAGGAGATTATATTCATGTAAACAGGGATGTTTAATTGAAGAATAGAGATTGTTTGCAAAGACACGATAAAGCAAAACTATTTATACAATAGCACCACTCAGTATAAGCCAGAGTAATGAGTGGATGCAGAAAGTTTGTGCATAAAATCCCTCTCTAGTGCCTACTCATCCAATATTCCCAGACTAGTTTCTAGTTTGTTGGCACTACTGTATGGAGAGTTTTGCCTCTGTATAAACAGCTTGAGTAAGTATAAAGAATGGTGATCATGTGATTTTATTGGTTTAATAGTGGGAAAGGGTAGTGTGACTATCTACATTGGGGAGTTATCATTAGAGAGATACTGATAAAACATCAAAAAATTGAAAATATATATCTGAAGTGTAATTTCTGTTCATTCTTCCACAGGGTGTTAAAATTGGATAAAATAAGTTCCTATCTTGAAAGAGAGGGTATGATAAAAGATATCAAGCTATCAACATAGGTGCGGAGATTCAGAAATTTGCTACCTCTGGCTCATCTGAAATAAAAAATTATATGCAAAAAGGATGCATGATAAGAGAGACTAGTCTCAGCTTCTGCATTAGTGGATACTCATATTATTGGTAGAGTTTAGACAAAATATCTATATTTTTGTTTATAATACATAATTATTTTAAAATCATAAAGCATACAAAATTTATTATCAAAATGTTTTTTAAATTAATATTTAATTTTAATTATTAAAATCAATTAGCAGATTTGGTGATAGGTTAATTGGATTTAATTATACAGTAACTGATCAATATTACATATTTTAAATCTTTGGTGGCGATCGTTCTACTTTTTAATATCAATAATAATTTCAAAATTCATTTAAAAGATATAATATGATGAATTAATGATAAAGCAGAAAATTATTTTTAAAAAAAGCTTATTAATGATTCATAAAATCTTTTTTTAAAAATGGATTTTAAATAAATAGATAACATATTTTATATATATGTATGTAATATAGAGAGTATATCAATATCTCAAACAGGCTGGATAAGTGTGGTAAGAGAAAATATTTAAAATCTCTATCCAGAACATTCCTATCCCCAGGTCAATTGGTTTTGAACTTTTGGCTCACTTCAGTGAGGAGCTAAAATATTCAGACACTAGATCTACAATATCAACTCAAAACCCAGCTCTAGAGAAAAATTAGAAACAATCTTAAATAAATATGTAATGGATATAGAAAAGATGTTAGATGTGAAGGACAAAGTGATAACAAACGTAAAAGCACATCGTAATTGAAATATTAGTTTTGCAAAAAATGAATTGAATGAGGCAGGGAAGAAATTGAAAAGCAGAAAGGCAAGAGATTTAGATGGATGGGCAGCAGAAATAATGATGAATGTGGGAAATAAGGCAAAATTAAATCTATTATCATGTTTTAATAAGATGGCACAGAAGACAGAATTTCCAGATATCTGGAATAATACAAGAGTAAGGTTATTATTAAAAGGAAAGGGTAAGAACCATAGAAAAATAAACAATTATTGATTGATATCAGTAATGTCAGGATTATATAAAGTTTCTGCATATATGGTGACTGAAAGAGTGGTAAAATGGATGGAAGAAAATAGTATACTGAGAAAATACAAGAAGGTTTTAGAATGGATAAGCATATAGGAGATAGTTATTTGTAGTTTCACAACTTATAGATATGAGTAGGAATACAGGTAGACAGTTATATATAGTCTTCATAGATATAGAGAAAGCATATGATAGAGTAAATAAAAATAGATTATGGCTAAGTTTAGTAAATTTGGAATGAATGGAGTATTAGTGGATCTTATTAAGAAATTGTATGAAAATAATTAGTATACATATCAATTAGGAAATATAGAATCAAATAGAGTTCAAAATGGAGTGAGACTAACCCTATGTCATCTATTTCATTTTTGTTATATTTGAGAGAAATGGAGAGAACAATAGAAAGACAAGAAGAGGAATAAAGACATCATTAGTAGATTGCAAGGGAGGGTATATATTATCAGAGCTTTTATTTGCTGATGATACCTTCTTGTGTACAGAAAGTAGGAAAGATGTGGAAGTATGCTAAGGATATGCACAAGAGGTAAAGAGATGGGGATTAATGATGGGAAAAGAGAAAAGAAAGATTTTTTTTTATTGGGAGATATAAAGTTAGATCAGTATAATAACTATTTAGGAATTGTTTTAAGTAATCAGAGAAACTGAATGGGAGAAAAAATTGATAAATGAAATAAAGAACAGAAAGGGACTGATAAAGAAATTAATGGTGCAAGAATTGTATGGAAGAAAGTTGCAGTAGCACCATTAATTTATGGTAATATTATGTTATGTATTAGTACAGAACTGTTAGATTACTTAGAAAAAGTACAAAGAGAAGTAGGAAAGCATGCATTAGATGCAGATGTGTGGATGGAAAAGAAAGCAATTCAAGGAGAAATAGGTTGGTCAACTTTTTATATGAGAGATACAAAAAGCAAAATGAAAATGTTCAGTAGATTGCAGTTTATGGATAATAAGAGAATAGCCAAAATAGTATTTAAGTGGGTTATGAGTAAAGGGCAGGCAACAAGATGGGTGAGAAAGGTAATGTGTTATGCAGAAGACTTGGATAAAGAATTTATGTCAGTTTACTTATATAAAAGGAAGAATGATCATGATAGAAGAATTGTTGAGTGTTATAATGTTAAAGAATGGGATAGAAAAAAAATATGCATTAATAAAGAATAGGGAGTTGGAGAGATGGAGACCTAGTATGGAGACTAAAAAGAGTTTAAATTTATATAGAAGTAAATGAAATATTGGGTGCAAATTAATTTATGATAATAACAAGGAAAGTAGTTTACTGTTTAAGGCTCAAATAGGATCTTTAGCAACCAGGGAATATACACATAAATGGAAAAATGTGGGGGATTTAGTCTGCAAGCTGTGTAAGGAAGGTATAAAAAATATTAGGCATCTGTTAATTGAATGTAAATGCCTGAAAGCAGACAAATAATAAAGTTGTGGGAGAGTAAATATAAACAAAGTGATTATACAGAAAGTGGGTTCTTGGTTTTTATGCTGGATTTGGAAAAAGATAAGGGGATCTAGATATAAAGGCTATAGAGTGGACAAAGATGATGTTGTGGAAATGGGAAGAGGCTGGATAGAGAAGAATATGGGAAAAACATAGGGTGGGGAATGGAAAAAAGGGGAGGAAGTAGCTAACAGATTATTCTTGGCATAGTGGCTGAGAGACTCCTGACTTTGATAAAAAAAAAAAGCCACAGTATATCATATCAATACTGTTAATAAGAACTTATGTAAGAATAGGAAATAGTGATCATGTGAGGTTTTGGTTGTTTTATAACAATTATCCAGAAATATTAGTGCTTATACTCCAATGTTACATTCCAAAAGTAAGCGAATTTTTTTTTTTCCGAACTTAGTACGGCCACAATTATTTAAGAATGATTTTCAATAAAATATTTAATAAGCTTATGTTAGAGAATGCTAAATTAATATTGGAAGCTATCCATAGTGCTAAAAATTGAAAATACAATATTTATATTGATACAATTTAGAGTGATTAGTAGTAGATAATGTGAAAAACATATGTTAGATTTTAAAAAAGATTAAAGAGAAAGTGCTGGGCTTAGTAAAAGTAATAATATAAATAAAGAAAGAATAAAAATAATAAATAAAAATTTAAAAAATTCTCATCTGCCAGGAAGCGAACCCACTAACCCGAGACAACTGCCTGTAAGGCAACTGTGCTGATCACTCGACCACCAACACTTGACTCCTTATTTCAAGTAGAAAAGTATATGTATTTACAATTAAAAAATTTAGTAACAAATTTGAAACTCATATTAGAATGATAAAAAAAATAATATTGGAAAAAATCTGGTTTATGAAATTATTATTAAATCATATACAAATAAATGCAGCAGAAACTGATCACTTTTTTGAACTTTAAAAAATTGCAAATGCGATGTTGGGTCAGACTATATGAAAAAAAAAAAATCTGAATCTTAGAAAACAATAGTGTTTAATAACCATTTGAATTTATTTGTTTTTATACTGTTATTTTCTATTTAGTTTTTAAAATAATCATAATTATAATTTAATTAATCATAGGAATATAACTTGCATTGTTGTCTATTTAAGTTTGTTATTAATAGAATAAAATTATTTAAATTCAACAACTATTACCTTACCAAATAAATTACTGATGCTGTATTAGAAAATATAATCCTCTGAATGTAGTAAATAATTTGATAATAGTAACTAAAAAGGATAGGGGCTGGGCTAGTGATTTCTTGTATAGAATTCTGGTGCTTTTTAAATAAATTAAAAGCTGGTTCTGTCCTCAACTATTATCAAGTTTAGTTACATTAAGTGGGTTGTGTGACCATGAAAAATAATTGCACTCAATAAAATTACAGGACATATTTGAATGAAGGAATTAGCAAATTGAACATAATTTGGTCACCAAATACAAAGAACATAAATCGTATAAACCCTAAGATACCAATTGACAGTACAAAAACATGGTCTGGAGGTGGGAGACAATGAAAGAGATATTGAATTCTAGCTCTCTGTGTTTATGTAAACAAAGCTTGTTAGGAGCTATTGGTAAAGCTCTATCTAGTGATCATAAAATGCAAGCTAAAAGCAAGTTACGAAATTTATAACTTGTTTTGTTTATCATATATATATATATGGTCCTGTAGGCTAAATATATATGTTATAATGTAATGAAAAAAATTTTTTAAATTATAATAAATAAATTTCTCTATTATTATTAAACTATAAAGGCTTGGGCTATATGATTATCTATTAAAATAATTTACCTGGTTTATTCAACTCTTAGTTATGTAGGAAATACTTAGATTGTTTAATATTTGCTTAAAAGTCTAAGGTTAATAATTTGAATCTAAAGAAGAATTAATTTAAAGCTTGCCATGTTTTAAGCTGATGTAACAGATAAAGTTGTTTTATTTTGTATAAAATATAGTTATTTTATTAGGACTTTGTTAGTTTTAAATAAATGGTTTTAAAATAATAATGAATCTAAGAATGTTTAAAGTTAGAATGTAGAAATATTAAATTCAAAACTAATTGGGATAAATTTCAATTTAAATAAATTTCAACTTGAATAAATATTAGTAACTAATTTAGCTTCATTTGTTTTAAAATCTTGATTATATTTAGTGAACATACACATGTATGGATATGTATGCATGCACTTGAATGCATAGAAAATTTTACAAAAAGATTTATTAAAAGTAATATTTTGTAGAAATGGGGGGGGGGGTCTAATAATTACAATATTAAAAGATTTCAAATAGTATGAACAGAGTGTACTTGGATAAAAAATGTTTAATTTAAAAATATAAGTAAATAATTTTAAATTGATTAAATAAATCATTTATTTAACAATTAAATTCAATTAATAAAGTTCATTTGTATTTTAGTTGTATGTCTAGATATCACATGACTTAATTGAGTTAAAAGTTCAAGATTAGATAAATTAAAAAATTAAAAATTATACTAGTAACTTAAATATCCCACTGAAGTATTTAAATGGAGTTTGTTGAACAATATCACATTATAGGAAATGCAATAGAAATTTAACATCCATGTGTTATAAAAGGAACACATACTAATATTAAACACTTCACTTCACTTTATTTTAATTAATTTGATTGGTTTAGTTTAACTATTATTTTCACATTTTTTTAAAATTAGTTTTAAAGTGTTAAATTTTAATTTTTATTGTCCAAATTTTAAAAGAAGTCAATGGAAAACTGAATGCACTTTATGAAGCATATGTTATTTTATTGTTATACTAAAACATTGTTATATTCAAACTTTGGCTGTAATAATTACCTTTGACAGTTTGCATAGACTTTTAATTAATTACACCAATAATAATTATTACTAATGAAATATTTCTTTTGACTCCACAAAACTCTAATTTAAAGATGAATAATTGATAAATCATTTATGAAGACAATCACTCTTGGTTTGTTTTGGAGAAGTGTGAAAAGTGATTATATTTATATCCAACTAAATATATGATAATGAAAAACTATTGTAACAGTATTTAGTATATTAAAATAAAAGAAATTATCATGATTTAGACTTGTATTGTAACATTTTAAAAGAAGAAAAGTAATAAAAAGTGAATCTTTTAAATATTTAGAAAAAAAAATACTTTATTCAACTATTTTTATATTAAAACAGAGAAGTTAACATTGGATTAATCTAATTATCCATTCCAAGTTTATCTCTTTATTCATTTAGCATATTTTTCTAAATTGCTTCTTATTTTTCTGAAATATATTACTTGACATTAAAAAAATAATAAAAAATTTATATTGATGTCATACTTACTATTAATAATATATAAACTTATAATAGGGAACTTTATAAAGAATTGTTATTAATTAATACTCTCTTTCTGCTCATTTCTTCTCCAATTTGTATCACAATTAGTAATGTTGCTATAAAGGAATCAAATATTATTTAAGTATCTACTACCAGCTCTCATTATCTTTAAATCTGTTAAATTTTATACTGTAAATGTTTTCTCAAAGAATTTCTGCTATAAATCTTTGTATATGTATACTCTGCCTGCCAAACTGAAAGACTATATTGCTATATTTTAAAAGAAGAAAAAAAAGGACTTGAACAAAAGAGATAATTTTTATTATAAGATGGAAAGAACTTTATTCTGTAATCTAAAAAATAGTAAAACAAATAATTAGTGTATATATTTGTTTATATATTTTTTTAATTATTATTAATGTTATGTAATTATAATTTATGCACTATATTATTATGAGTAACATGAGTAATATGGTTTATGGTATTAAAAATGGTTACGATGGTACATATCCATGAAACGGAGTTGGATAAGAAAGATACTGTAAAATGTTTATTTTATAAGCTCTTTTTTCAACTATTTGGAATTCTCATATTTGTTGTTTCAAGCTTAATAAATTAACCCTTTAACCGCTAATTATATTATTGGTTGTATGAGGTAAAAATCAAATCTTTTAATTGGCCAACTCACAAACTGAAGACAAAGCCTATTGTTAAAACATATTCGCCTATAATATTAAATTCAACTCAGATACGTTTATAAAAAGTATATTACTAATTTTTCAGGTTATGAAAGAGAATGAAAGTTCTTTCAAAAATAAATTGCTATTTATTTATTATAAAATATATTCAATTTAGGCAAATATAAAGCGAATGTCTAAACAAAAAAGTGCTGACGCAAACGCTTTTTTTCAATTTTACGTTATGGAAAAGTAAAGATTTCTTTTTGCTAAATCTTAAATATTTTTACTAAAATCTTCAATATTTTTCGAAAATAATTTTGTTTTTTTAGTATATTTTTTAAAAAACTATTTTAATTTCTCATTTTATATTTTTTTAATACTTAAATTACATTCGAAATGAAAATCTCAGCGTTTTTCTTTATTTTCTTTGATCAGGCAGTTTCTTTGTTCTTTCCAGCCAATCAGAATGTCTTTTTCAGCTGAGAGCCGTCTGACAGCCAATCACCGACAAGGTTCTTCTTTGTTTAGTTTTAAATGCGGTTTTTTGATTTTTTACTTGTAAAATAATTCGGAAGAGGGCACCATCTTACAGAACTTTTAAAAACCTAATCAATAACTGTCAAACGAATATTCTACCATTAAAACTAGCAGAATTAGAGTGACGTCAGATGTCGATGATATGCCTCGTAAGAGGCGGTTATAATGTGCCCAGGATATAACAGCCTTTATATATATATATATCTGATATAAAAGTTAATAAATGAGAGTTATGAATGTCAGTATGTGAGAAAATTTAGATAGCTTATAAAATTGAATGTTATCATCATTATGCAATGATGATTTGTCAGAATACTCATAGTGTTGTATGCCTTTTTATGTGTGTGTGAGATGTTACTCATTTATCATTATTATCAAATTTATGCCTTGTGTAGTTAATAATTTATTTGTGGAATATATATATATATCAGTTTAGGCAGTTTTATGTGGATATTATATTGTTTCTTATATACCTTTAGCCTCTCCAAGTGAAGAGTGTGGCTTACTTAATTATCAGCACTGTCTATACATAGTTACCAGGTGAACTATTCATAATATTGTATTGTTCATCCCCTCCATGAGAGAGAGTGAGAGCATGACTTTCCTGTTTTTAGCATTGCCAGATCAAGTTACTGGGTACTTATCATATTTTCATTATCCACTTTGCCTGAAATTTAATATAATACATATTTTAGTATATTATTAATATCTGAAGGCATGTTTATTTTTATATTTATACTTTTAACTCAACTCTAATTTAGATTTAGAGTATATTATGAGTATTGAGCATAATTATTTCTTTGCCCCATTATAAGTGTTAGTAATATGATACTTATGTTACTAATTTGCATAATATTTTTACTATCTCACACTGATTTTCAAACATGTTTTAGTTGTGTAAAAGATATAATATCTTACTTGTGCCCCGAATATAGGGCATATAGATATATTGTTTTACTCTGTGTATATAATATTTTAAAGAAAGACTGTATTAGATAAATGTGAGAACTTTTGCATGATAATAATTGCTTATATTGTAAATTTTTTAAGGATGATTTATGGAAAGGGACACTTATATGCAAAATTTAATAATATTTTGTTATTGTAATAAATCAATTTTTATAAAAAAATGTTTATTTTAAATAAATATTTTATTGTATAAATATTCCAACATAGAGTAAATAAATATTTTTTTATTATTAATTAAATACATTTCTGTTTCGTTGCCTTTATTGCATTATCACATTTGTTACTCACAAAATCTACTTTAATAAAGTTTTTATTATTATTTTATAATAATATACTCCAATGGTTACATAGAATTTATTCATTCATTTTGCTTATTATTTATTCTACTTGTATTATCAGATAAATACTATGTATTTTTTTTTTCAAATGCACTTGTAATGCAGTTTATAGCATAAAAATATATCCTTATTGCCTGCTGCATTATTTTCCATGTTGTGATTATTAAAAATTGCATCAGAAGATATGAAATTTATGTATTTTATAATTTGTAGAAATGAAATAGTTATACTTGAACAACTTTAAAATATATAGAAATGTTTAAATTTCCTAGCCACAAATTATTTAAGTATTTGAATATTCTATTATTGTTATAGTTTTATTTCTGCTTCTACAAAAATACTAATGTTAAGGATAAAACTAAGAAAAGAATATAAAATGTTTAATATATAGCTTGAATAAAAGTTGAAACATTTTAAGGGTTAAAAGTATATTACCATTAACATTTTTCTTGTTACAAGTGCATTTTGAATTTGAACCCTGACATAAAGATATTGTAGAACCTAAGATGAGATTTTAAAATTGTAAAAAACCTATATTTTAAGCAAAGTTAAAAAAAATAAAGACTGAGATAAGATTTAATTTAAAAACATATTTAATTTAAAAATATTGTATTTTAGTAATTAGAATTAGTTATTATGTTATTTATAAGAGGACTCACAATCTGTGGAAAATTCATAGGTATTATGATGTCCTTGTGACCTACCATTTGTCCTGTGGTCCAGCACTTTTGAATGACCATGTCCTGCAACCTTTGACAAGTAACAATATATATATACATATTCATATGAATATTTTTATGGTTTACAGATATAAAACACATATTTTGTGGTTTCATCCATGTAAGATTTTTTACATATTCCAATGTTTTAACTTGATCACACAAGCTCTAATTGATGCCTTGTGTGAACAAGTTGAAACATTGGAATATCTAATTAAAATCTTACATCGATTAACTTACAAAATATGTCTTTTATATATAAATAAGAATAAATTATAAAATATGTGTATACCATACATAATATGTAATAAAATAAATTCTATAACAGTATGTGCATAATTATCAACTATTATGATTATAAATTTTGCAATGTCATATACTATGGAGAGACATGAGCAAACTTAAAATTGAGAATCACTCAGCATGAATAGAGCTAAATGCAACAGCGCTTATAGCTCAGTATTTGTAGACGATGAGAACAAATCTGGTCCTTTCCTTAAACCTGCTGATGCTAAAATTATTTGCCTAGAAAATAATAAAAAATGAAAATTAAAAAAGGTTGACAAATAATTAACACTAAGAACTTCATAAATATGAAAGCCAATAGCATTCCTCTTACCAATCACTGGTTGTTTAATCCAGTGACATAGCCAACTGCTATGTCAATTTACACTTACAAATATGCAAATTTATTATAATCAGTGACTTGTTTAATATACATTTAAACACATGAGGATATATTAATATATTTGTTAATATTCACTTTAGTCATGCTTTGACAAAGATACACCGTATCAAAAGCCTGACTTAGCAAAGTAATAAATATTGTTTTAGACCAACATTTATTACAGTAATAGTTGATAATTATCTATATACTCTTACAGAATTTATTTTATTATATATATATATATATATAAGTAATAACTTCAATCTCTATTTATTATTGTAAATAATATAAAAAACTATAACAGAGAATAAAGACAAAGCTAAAACTAGTTTAACAAATTTAATCTGTGTTTTGTAGTCATGAAAAGTAATATGGACATAGTTTTAATCCAAGTAATGTTAAATGATTTGTGAAAAGCAAAAACGACAGAAAGATGAAAGAGGTTTAGCCTATTTCTAAAAAGGAATATGTAATAAATGAGAGAGCCAATCATATTTACATAAGCAAAAAATTGATTTTTTCAAAAATTTATTAAAGTTATAATGTTTTTGTTGTTGTTAACTATGATTATGCTGCTAATGCATTGAAAGTATACTTACCTTGTTAAATTATATTATTCTTCATTTTCTGTTATAATTTCTTTATATTATTTATATATTTTGTTATACTTGAATATGATTAAGTCTCATGCATTATTTTAAAAAAAACAACCCAATTTACATTTTTAATCTCTTGCAGTTGGGTTCTCAGTTATAATCTGCTGCTGTTTTTCAAAAGAATTGTGATTTATATATTTTGCTGATGACACTTTAAATAAACAAATAGTTACATATTTTTTGGAATAGTAAATAAAAATCACTTTTTAGTTGAAGCTCTCTAGAAATATAATGTAGCAACATATCCTAAGAATTTTGATTAGTCTGATATTTTTAATTCTCTATTTTCACACAATAGTTTTGAAATACCAAATATCCATAGCAATGTAAAGTTCTTTTGAATTTCAGAATGGATCACTAAAATTATGGCTCTTACAACTAGTATGTTTTATTGTTATTATTCTATATCATTTGTAATAAATATATTAAGCACTTGGTGATACAGAGTAAAAAAGCTTTACAGTGAAAACTTTTAATTTAAGCAGGTTTTCAATATCTTTGTATTGATATTATATTGAAAGCATGTTTAAATTAAAAGTTTTTGCTGTTAACCTTTTCTTACATCACCAAGCACTTCATATATCTATTACAATCATTTTAAGAACAGTAAAAAAACATAATACAGAATTATATCTATTGTTATAAATAGATTAAAGGTAATATTATTACTGTTTTATATACAGAAAAACATTAAAAGCATTAAATACAAACTCATTATAATTTTCACTAACAATAACAAACTCTCCATACAGAAATGTTATGTGGTGATCATGTGATAATTTTCACTGCTATGCATTCTTGTCAATGAAGTTTACCTTGATAAGGAGCTCAGCTATGGAAACACTCAGTTTATATTTACTGTTTTCTCTGAGTATGCAGCAGTGTTAGCATTTCCTTCACTTGTTTATATTTCAGTGATAGAGTTACTACTGTTTTAATAAAATGTTTATGATTAAATTGATGTCCAATTTTAGTTTGAAATCCGATATAACATGGGTCATATCATTGTTTCAAGTCATGAAAGCAGTCACATGTGACTTCACTAAACATCACATGATCACTATTTCTTATGCTAGCACATTACTGTTATTAAAACAGGCAGAACTCTCCATACAGTAGTGCCACTCAGTGCCAACCAGAGTAATCAATGGATGCCAGAAGGCTTGTGCACTAGATAGGGATTTTATGCACAAGCCTTCTGGCATCCATTGATTATTCTGGTTGGCCCTGAGTGGCACTACTGTATGGAGAGTTTTGCCTGTTTTTTCCTGATAAGGTTATACAATAAATTTTATTTGACATATTAGAAAAGATTAATAATAAAAGTCTTTCCTTTTGTTTAAATCTTGTGAATGCAGAGTTAATTACTGAAGATATGTTCTCTGGATCAAGCTTACTTCTTTCCCTGATAATTATATAAAGTAATCTATACATTTTTCAAAAAGTTCAGACATACTTAATTTCTTACTGCACTTTGCTTTTTTTCTTAAATGTTTAAAACTTTTTTAGCTATAAAAGACAGTAAGACGTCTCATTAAAAACTAGAAAATAAATGAGAAAACATGCCACACAGATACTTTCAACATCTTGCAGCAGACATATTCTGAAAATTAAGAATTACTTTGCACTTGGACAATTTTTTAATATTTTTCCATGATGTGTGGAATATCATATATAGTCTTTTTTATTACTTTTAAATGAAAATTTGATAGTACATTGACATCGCATTTACGATAGAGAATAATCTGCATTACTTTACCTTATCATGGCATCTTCTATTCTGTGATACAAATTGTTAAGAGATTTTATAACTTCAATCCGCATTTAAGAATTAAATACTGCCTCAATGTTTCATTGACTTTCTTCAAATATATAACTGAATCATTGCTTACATTTAAAAAGAGTTTATTAAAGTTATAATTTCATCTTGTCTTGATTTAGAAATGTGATAATTGATTTTTTTCTATCACTAATATCTCTATTTTGCATGTTTTTAGCTTTGTTTTTTTTTTTAAACATTTCTATGTATTTTACAACGATTTCAGAACGGCCATCTTTTATTTTATCCCAATTTTTTTTTCTTAAGGTGATTGCTGATCACGTGATCATAATATTTTATAATACCATTAAATGTCACTGAAATACAAAATGATTATTAAATCAGTTCAAGTGAAAATAACTAAAGAGTCATCACTTTAAAGATTTGTATGATTTTAACAATATATTGTCTATTAGTTTGATATATGTATTGTTCTGGTACACATATAAATATATGGGTGTGTTACGTGATTCGCTGAAAAACATATTTGGTGAGCCAATGGAGTATTGTAATTTAAACAACAAAAACAAAGTATTTGCGCATCTTTTTTTTTATTTTAAAAAAAAGCATATTTACACACGCATCTATATGGCAAATATAATTTTTATATGAGTAGTGTTGATTTTTAGTTTGTGGGTGAAAGTAATTTAAATGCTAACACTGCATCATTTTAAAGTGACAACTTTTTTTTTTTAAAAAAAATCTATTACTTTCGTTTTATAACAACATATTAATCTTAAAAATTGACAAGTTTACCTGAAATAAAAAAAAAAAAAGTGGATCAGATTAAATATCTGCTGTTTATTTGTAACCTGTCAAGACAAACAGTATTGATTTTTTACTCTTTTTTTAATGTAAATCTATTAACCCTAAAGAATCATAAATTCTCATCTTTAAAAAAACAAAGCATTTTCTTGCTTATACCTTACATTTCTTTTGCAAGTTGTAAAATCTCTAAAGACTTCAAAATAGTTGAAATTTCGGTTAAAGATTTTTTTTTTTTTTACTTGAAGATATTTTCACGCTTGATGAGAATATTAATAAATTGATCACATGAAATAAATTAAAAATTTACCTAATTGATTAAAGAAAAAATGTACAAAGTGCAAAATTATTTTATATTCGCATATATATTTGTTTTGGGTTTTTATTAATGTATCTCTCATTTCAACTGCACTATCAACAGTTGTCCATTACGCTAATAATCTTTGCTTGTCAGATAAACTAAAATAATCGAAAAATAATCGAATATCTGAATCTTCATAATTATGCTAACAATTTAATATTCCTCCAGCCCACAAGATAGAGACTGGTTAATAATTTGTGGAATGGTGAATAAATATTGTACTGCAACAATATTTTCAAATATTTGATGCCTCCTTCATATTAAACTCTAATGTGCAATCATCCCCCGTACATAGACTCAGATCATCCTCTCTTATCACATTTGGATTTTATAAACAATTGTCTTCATCAAGTGAACTAGAGGTATTTATGATATCATTTACACTAATACCCCTTTAGAATCTCTTTTCTAAAGATTACTTTATTTTCATTAAGAACTGAAGGGCTTTATTGTTCAAAAATCATAAATTTGAATGTCAGTAGTGCAAAAACTGGAAACAAATAAAGGATCTTATACTCAGAATCTGACATAACTGAAAAGTTCAATGAATTTTTCAATAAAAATATTAAAGGACATTTTAAATCTGTTGATACTATGCTTGTTGTAGTTTAACAGAATATTTTCTGGATTTGTTGTGTAAGTTATCAAGTTTAGAATGCCCATATTCTGAAAAAACATATATAAGGTATTTGGGTTTAAGTGCTTTTGGTAGAAATAACATTATATTAAAAGAAAATGTGCCTATGTGTTTGAAAAAGATTTTAATAAATATGTTTTGCCAGTTCTTACTTATGGATCTAAGATTTGGACACTTAAAAGAAGAGCAATACAAAGACTTCAGACCACTCAGTAAAGTATAGAGAGATGCATGTTGGGAATAACAAAAAGAGATCAAACAAAATACATTGGTGAGAGAACAAACAGGTGTTACTGACATTATAAAAGAATTGAGAAACTGAAGTGGAATTGAGCTGGACATATTGCTAAAAGAGATTATAATAAATGGGCAGTTAAACTCCTAAACTGTATTTCAAGAGATTTTAAAAGACCTAGAGAGAGACCACATGTGAGATGGATAGATGAAATAAGGAAGTGTGTGGGAATGATATTAAGAGGAGAGGCTAAAGATCAGAGAAGATGGATTAAACTTGCAGTGGATTGACAATGGTTGAAAATGATGATGATAGAGAAAAACTAATATAATTATAAAATATTCATGAAGGCTGAAAATACTTTATCAGACCATAATCAAATGTTCCATTAGTATATAATTGGCTACTTGAAGAATATTTTGATTTAACAACAGAATTTTTCCCAAATATTCAATTAATCAAATTTCAGGTAAAAAAAATAATTCCAAAAAGTGAATAATCATGCATGTAAATGAAAACATGTATTAAAATTTTCAAATTGTTTTGATCTTGAAAAAAATATATAGGGTGCTTTGTGATCTATTGATAATAAGTATTATATAGTGATCTTATCAGCTGTTATTAAAAATTTATCCTAGTCAACAATACAGTGAAGTTAAGATGAATTGATAAATGTAAAGTAATATATAGAGTTGAATATTAAGATTAATGTTGTATAACTGACATGTTTTGTCTTTCATGAATATAAATGAGCTAATATAAAACGTTAGTCTTTAATGTGTACACTGGACTTTAAAAATATACATATATTGGGTTTGCAAAGAAATTTAAAAAAGGAGAAATAATCACTGTTAACACAGCCATAATTTTGACTATGGACTGTGAGGGCACTGAATGCAGTTTTTTAAAATCGTTCTTTTTCAATCACTTTTAAAATTATTTTCTCTCTTTAAATTCAATTTATTGGTAAATATAAATACTAAATCATTATTTTAAAAAAATATGAGGATGTCAGTAACTCACAGAGCAAACTACAAACAAATGCAGAATTTTATTCATATCCTGATTGATCCATTCTCTGAGCTTAAGAGTGTAGGCAAACTTGGACATGCTCTTCCCATTGTTCTGATCAAACCCTGAAGAAACAGTAGTTTCCTGAATTTATTTAAATATTTATAATTAATTTTACAAAATATTTTTTTAATAATCATTAAAAAATAAATACATTCATGCTTACTTACATTTATATATTTTTAAAATATCTTATTTTTAAAAATTTACATGCTTTGATATACTAAAAAAAAAGTCATAAATCAAACGTATATTTATTTGATAACAAAATTTAGCTGTACCAATCTTTGATGATAGTCTAAAATACAATGTAACAATTCGTCAATTGCTAAAACAGAGAATCATAAATATAAATAAAATAATAACTATTGCCAAGCACTTTCAACTCCTATGAGTCCTTATCAAGGCAGTAAAAACTCCTATTTTCTCCTAAGAAAAATAAATAGATAGATAAATTGTAGTGCAATATATATCGCCTTCAACAACATAAATATACATATTTTTGAGCAAGGGAAGATGATACAGTTTATTCAGCTTTTTATGTTTACCAAAACAGTACAAGCCATATATATAGTCCAAAGAATTTTGCAATATTAATGCATGAAACACATGATAAAAAATTCAAGATTAAAGAATCATACCTTATACAAAATTCATCTTGTGCTATGAATTCAAAATTAACCAGTTGTCTGATTAGTTGTTTCTGGCCAATACAATGAAATGTTGAATTTATCACTTAGGAAAAAATAGGGGGTTTTTACTGCCTTGATAAGGACTCATAGGAGTTGAAAGTGTTTGGCAATATTTATTATTTTATTTATATTTATGATTCTCTGTTTTAGCAATTAATGAATTGTTATATTGTATTTTATAAGTTGTGTTATGAGAAGTATTATAATGATTAATGATAGTTTAATAAAATAAAACAGGATTTGAAAAATTTGTGATTATTTTATAATTATTTATTCAGATCCTAACATCAATCAACAAAGACTAGATTACGTTACTTTTCAATTTTAACAAGTTGACCAGTATGGAAAAAATGAAAAAATGTCATTGTTATCATGATGGAATTCAATGTTGTTCATTCTTATTAATTACTATTTTAATAGTTGGAAGGTTCAAATATGATTTTTTAGAAAATATGTCATTTGTAAATTTAGACTTTTAATGAACCAAGTCAAATTTATTGAATTCTATTATAGATTAAAGATTTAAAATATAAAATAAAATTTGAACTTTTGCTCAAATTGTCACTAGGTTTTGGTGGAAAATAATTATCATGCAGAGTACTTAAAGAATATTGTTTTATTATATATATATATATATATATATATATATATAAGTCATGTGACATCTGATTATTTATTATTTCTATTATTATTTTGCTCTTGGGGCTTTGGTTAAATTAAATGGCTAATCCTATTAATATATGGAGTATCTGAATTAAGTTCAGGCCCATATAATTTTTTCAGTTGGAGAGCTGACTTTAAAGACAAGCAGATGACTAAAAGTTTCAGATCTTCTTCTTGACAATTACCTTTTGGATAAATGCTTTGCTTGAGTTGGTTTTTTGAATCTAGTGTCCTAACTCCTCACTGAAGAGACCCATAGGTCGAAACCGGTCTGATGATGGGAACAATCTAAGATAAAGATGATTTGAATGCCTTCTCTTGTAGTAGCATTTATCATAATAAAAAAAATAAAGAAAAAAAGTTTGTTTAGAGCTCATTAGCATGCTCTTAATTTTATATATATATACTAAATAAATAATTAAGCTTTTACTTAGTCTTATTTTTTATGATAATGGTTTTAAAATCAGTTATAGTCATAAAATTGGAAGCTGTAGAATGTGGGCAGACTAATTCTTCTACATATGTGGCCTGCATTGATGCACTTAAGTACATAATGAGATAAGCATGAGTCATGTTTATATAATAATGTATGGATTTGGCTACAATGTTGGGCAGCAATTTGTAATTGAACAGAATAATAGTAGGCTATTATATAAACAAGGACTATTAAATATTATGCATGCTAACATTATATGTAATCATCAAGATATTCCTTGACAAACCAATTATGTAATATATGTGAACTCCTGGTTTTGCCACAAAGTTGTCATCATAGTGATAAATGATTACAAATAATTTTCAAAGACAACTATATAGAATTTAAAACAGGCAAAACTCACTATACATATGCCACACACAACAAGCTAGAGTAATCAATGGATGCCAGAAGGCTTGTGCATAAAATCCCCATCTAGTGCCTACTCATCCAATATCCCCAGACTAGTTTCTGGCTTGTGGCCTTCGTCAATGAGGAGCCTTGGATCTGAGAGCATTGATTACTCTAGCTTGCTGTGTGTGGCATACGTATAGTGAGTTTTTCCTGTTTTAACAACAGTTATACACAAGCATAAGAGGTGGTGGTCATGTGATATATAGAATTTACATATAGAGATATAATTTGATATTGTTCCTGACTGCACAACTTCCTATAAAGTAAAATCTGGAAAAACTTGTGAATAAAATGAATGAAAAATATGTGGACCAAGATATATAAAAGAGATTATAGACAGACATCTAACTTAAATCAAATATATAACATAAATTCCATGAATAAATAAAATAATTATAGTAACTAATTAATAGGTTATTACATAAATTATATATAAGTACAAACATTTTGACATTTTCAAATGAAAATGAAGTAATTCTTAATCTATACTTGTGTGCTGATGTAGATCAATACAATGACAATTAATGTTCTTCCATTTTGTAAATATGTCAATCAATATCAAAATGTCCAAAGTTGGACTTAAAAATTAGATGTATGCAGACCCATACATAAACTGTCATGCATTGGTTTTATGAAGTAGTGGAGGAGTGGATTCTAAAAGTCAAAGGCAAACATAAAATGCAATTGTTCAAATTAGATTACTTCAACAATTTTAGTCTCAAGTCTACATTTATAAATAAAATTATTTATTTTAGCAGGTATGCATTTTTAGGTTTATAGAAAATAGTTTGCAGTTGACTAAAAGGAGACCATTTGATTCCTCTTTGAGGCCTTACAAGAACTGAGTAGAGTTAATATCCACTCTATACATTCTTGTCATTTCAGCTGTTATTACTATATGATTAGTTATATAATTCAAATTTGTATGCATTTATTCATCTGCATAGTGAAACCTAAAACTGAATGCATTTTCAGTGAAGGGTACTATAATCATAATAACAAACATGAATGGGCTATTTACTACTTTGCATCAACTAGCATGGTGAGTTTATTGGTTTTTCACTTTTGAGTTTAAGATCAAAAAATATTATAGTCTTTCTGCTCAATTGCCTTATAGTTCTTAACTGAAATATCAGCTGAATTTTGTTTATGGCAAAATGAATGTGTATGTGAATAAACTTTTTTTAAAATAGGTACTTACAATCATGTCAGATAAAATTAAATCATGGCCCTTTTTTCTAGGAGAATGTAAAGTCAACAGCCATGGCTGCAATCAGTGACCAATGGTGGAAAATGCTAAGAATCCGCTGATTGCTGACCCAGGCTTCCATTTAATGATGACTTTCTATTTAGATACTTACCATTGTAGATCACTTTCAAATAAGAGAAGATTGCATGAATTGAAAGAAGAACTGTCATATTAAATGGGACAATGTTGACTTTGCAAAGTTAAAAGTAAAAATGAAAAGACGATATAAAAAGTGGTCCCCTATTTTACTATAAAGACACAAATATTGGATGCACAAGTAGAGTTAAATTTATGATAAATACAAAGAACAACAACATTATAAAGATTTATGGTGTATCAGACAGAATGGTAAGATTAGTTATTCAACTTAACGGAAGATACCAAATGCAGAAAATTCAAGTTTATGTCCAACAAGTTCTCATTCTGATGAAGTAGAGAGTTATAATACATATGTACAAAAAAAGGCTTTTGGTTAGACCAAACAAAATTTTTTAATTGTCATGAAATATTCTAATACTAGAACTCATAAGCAAATGAAAGATGAAAGTGCTATGGGTAAATTTGATTATGGTAATAGAAATGAGATAGGACACAATCTGGTAGAGTTTACAGGGGAAAAAAATATATTGTGAATTCTTTTTTTAGAAAAAATGCTAAAAGGAATAGACATGGAAACATCCTAATGAAGGTACAGCAGATTGGATTATATTTTGATTAACCCAAATAGGTATTTCAAGATAATAATGTTCTTAATAAATTGACACATGAAATGATCAGCAATTGTTGAGATGTAAGATACATGTTAATGCATAACTAGAGAGACAAAATTATTAAGAGAAAGAGTATTGACCATTGATTTTCTAACCTGCAGAAACATTCCAAAGAATTGTAAATTAGAACTTGGAAAATTATTTTAAAATATTAACAGATTTTGAAGATGATTGGATTGAAATCAATAGAAAAATATCTGATATGGTATTAATAACTGCTACAAATATAGCTTAAAACAAGAAAGGAGCAATTTACCATTAAATTTTCTATTGAGACAAGACAATGTATGAGGCAAAGAAGGAATATGAAAATATATAAAAATGATCCATTAAGAAGAAATGAATATCTAGAGATTTATAAAATGGTGGGAAAAAGATTTAATAATGATATAATAAAATATAATTGAATTACCAAGGAACTGAAGAGAATAAAAGTCTTAAAAAATATAAAACATTTTGGAATTGATAAAAAGCTTATTTCTGCAATAAGAAGAAAAAATGGAACTGTTACAAAAAAGAGAAATGGCATCATGAAATGTGTGGAAGAGTTCTATGAAGATTTATATAGAAATAAAGAACATAAACAAAAAAAAGTATCTCTTACAATTACTACATATTCTAAATAGCTCTGTACTTTAAATGAAATAATGAGACATGCAATTAAACCTATGAAAAAGGTAAAAGTTTTAAATTATATACACAGAGTTTTTCATAAAATAATCTATTGGAATGGTCAGCTTATGAAGAGATTGAGATGACAAGACTCAATAAAGGACATTAGATTCACAAATAAGACTACCATTTTCCTGAAAAATATCATAGACATAATTTCTAAGTGCTTACTATCACTACTAGTACATCTTCTCAACATCTGATTGAGATCTGTTACATGTGAGATTACAAATTTGGTTTTGTACTTCAAATATATATTCACACACACAAGCTTCACAGTATAATAAAATTAAATGACTATTTATTAATAAACCAATAAAACCTACATTCCTATATAATAAGAATAAAAATACAAATATTTGGTCACTGAATTTATTTTCTGAGATAAATAAAAACATTGTTCAAATATATTTTACATTTTGAGATGAGATTAAATCTACTTTAATACCTTTAAAATACTTCTTCCTAGACTCAAATTATTAAAATTTTGTGCATTCATTAATATCCCTATTTGCTATATATGACTAATTGATTATCTAAAAGTAAATCTGATTGCTGATAACATTTGGATTTACCTTATCTTGTATTATTCTGAATTTATAACAAATTCTATGTAATTTTGTTTATTCAAAGTAATCTATTTCTTTAATCTAACTTAAAATTTTATAATTGTTCAATCTATAGTTATCACATAAACATGAATGTAAACAATATATAGAAATTATTGATTATTTTAGAATACTCAAACTAGGATCAGAACTTTAGATAATATTTTGAAATCAATGATTTAGAATATTTCACACATTGGCATATATCCAATATTACAATAAATGTTATACAGAATATATTTAGTTTTATTATTCATAAGTAATACAATTAATTATCCAGTAATAATATAGTTGATCATCTATATCATTTTAAGGATAATACCATATTACTTTGAATATAAGATGCTCCCTAATTTAAAATGCCATAGGATTTTAAGCCCCCCAAAAATGGAAAAACATAACTCCTGAATTTAAGACACATATGTAGTTAAATGGGAAACTAATATAAATACAATAAACTCACCTAATTTATTGCAAATCTTCATCAGATATACAGTACTTTCACTTTCTACATTTTTACTTTTAGAACATTAATTTTCATTTTCACTATTCCATCAGGGTATATCATCTTCAGACCATTTAGATTGCAGCTAAAATAACATTATAATTTCTTTGTCAATTTGCTTTCAAGTAAAAGTATATATTTCTAATAAAATCTGAATCATTCTTCTAAAATAATTTATAATTTTACAAATATTTCTGAAAAAAACCAAATGAGTAAAAAAAATTCTAAAACATATGTTTTCATTGTGAAAATCAAATGAAGATATCAAAACTATCAATATCAGCAAAATAACATTAAAAGATTCTAAAACATATTTTTTTACTTTAAAAACAGAACTGTCAAAATTTTGACATGTGCTCTCTCATGTAGAGAACAAGAAACAACCACCTTGAAAGGCAGATTCTTATCTCATTGTTATATTGATTTGTTGGTTATTTGGTAGAGTTTTCTTAATAAAATAATGGTAAAACCACTAAAATAATTTAAGTTTCTAAAACATGTTTTCATTTTAAAAATCAGAAGAAAGCTATTGGAACTGACAACATTTTGACAGGCACTCTCTTGTGTAGAGAATCAGAAACAACCAATCAGTGCCTTGGAAGGCAGGTTTTTATCTCATTGTTATACTGATTTGTTAGTTGTAAAAAAAATTTAAAGGTAATTTGGTAAAATTTTCTCAATAAAATAATGGTAACATTGGAAAAATAACATTAAAACTAGCAGTTTGAGAGAGAGAGAGAGTTAAAGCCATTTATAAAATTATTCCAAAAAATATTGCTTAAAAAGATTTATCATGCTATTTTACATAGGTAATGATGATAATACAAGGTGCATGTATAGACTAAAGCAAAGATTCACTGAAATAAGATGTTAAAAATTTTAATTTTGAATTTAAGACAGTGTATTTGTGAAAAAATATATCTTTACATAAACTTTCATTATTACAAAATCACATAAGCAGGCAGAAACAAAATAGGCTCTGCTCATATGTATAAAACAATGATGTTCTTATATTACATATTTATATTCAATATTCTTGTGAAAACATAAATAATTAACTAGTTGAGCTGGAAAGAAATCATCATATATACCTGGGTCTCTTTTTGTGCAAATTTTTTTAATGTGATTTTGAAGTTATGTGATTCATGTTTTTTTCTTAATATCTTTTTATGCAGTTTTCTTTTATGCGATAAAGAAGTTTATATTGCACTTAAAATTGGGATTTCCCCATTTTATATACATGCAATAAATTTTACATACTTTAAATGTCTGTTGGAAAATGGTTTGGTAATAAATTTCAATACTGTAGAAGATTTAGAAAAAGATAATGAAACAGAAGTGGAACCTGTTCATTTCATAGCAAAAACGATTCGAGAAAGTCTTCAACTTTCTAATCAATTGGAAAATCATTTTCTTTTTTAATGACACAAATTATGGATAATCTCTTAAATTCCAATGAGAGCTAAATAGTTGTATGTCTGTGTTACGTATGGGTATGTTTATATTTTCTTTTGTACACATATATACATGGAGAAACTTTTAGACAGAAAAAAGTTACAAGTAAAAATATTTAAGAACTTTTAATTTCTATTTAAAAAGAATGTATCTTTAAAAGTTTTTAAATATTTTTACTTGGAACTTTTTTATGTCTAAAAGTTTTTCCATGTATATATGTGTATAAAAGAATGTTTAACCATTAGTCATTACTAACACCCTTGTGGAAGTGTTATATATATATATATATTCTAACCTTGTCTATGTTGTAGCTCCACTACACATCATGCCAACCACATTGGGGGCCATAATCTGACCTGTAATCTCGTGCATCCTCACTTCCAGATAATATATGATATAAAATAAAATGGGTTCTATCTCAGTTAATAATTAATAACTAAAATATTCAGCATTAAAATTAAAATGTTTCACTAGCTCAAATTTAAAATACGAATAAGGTTCAGTTTATAAAATAAATTAAATAAATATTTAATATTTTCATGAGACTTGAAGTGAAAATACAGGTGACAAGATAGATTACATTGAGCCAATATCCCACAGGATACTACCTCAATGGCATAAGAACACGATCCCCCCTTTATTACTATTTCAAATAACAAACTCATAGTATTCTTACGACTTTAATAATTTCTACTCACTAAGATTAAACTAATAATTAAATCTTAATCTTCTATTTAATAATAATGTAGCTCAAATAAAATAATCTCAGGTTCATAAAGTTTATTCTAAGTTAATAAAAATATGGTAGTAAAATATGAGAAGGGATTTTATGTCATAATCTACTACACTGAAACTAATAATAATAAATAACAGTAATAATATTCTTCATTTTAAACTAATTCTGTATATCTTTTCTTTTTACTATAATTTTATTACCATAATAAAATAATGAAATAATATAATATGATCTTATATCTTCATGTAAGGATATAATAAATACGTGGTAGCATTTTAATAATCTGACAAACAAAATATGTGTGGCAACTGATAGCATATAATTTAATATAATATTGTGATAACTGATTTATGACCAATAAAATAATGTAAAATTATGATTATTTAATTATAATGAATACCAATAAAATATTTAAAATTCTTAAAATAATTCTCTATTTATCTTTTGTGCAAAATTATATATTTGTTTCAATTATTATGCATATATCATGATTTCATGCAGCAATGTGGAGAAATAAATAACTCAGACACAAAATTTTTTAAATAACAAAATTTAACAAAGTTTATTACTAACAACAAATAAATAAATGATTTATTTACACTATTTACAGTGGATATCCTTAACTTTTTTACTTTACAGTTTGATCTACCGGGTTATAAAAAAAAAAAAAATTATATTCCAATTATATATTTTTTTAGATTTAGGATAAAATTTTAAAAAAATTTTACTATTTGGTTTCTCATTATGGTTAACTTATTACAAATATATTTATCTACTTTATTAGCAACAGCATTTTATCCTTAATATTATTAAACTATCTTATTTTAAAAAATTCATACTTAGAAAACATTCTATAGAAAACAAAATTTTATAATGAGTATGGACTTCTCAAAATATTAAAAAAAAAATTTCATCTTGCAAAGTCAAAGATGTTACACAAAATATTATCCAAAAATTCAGTACTAGATTTTAGTATTTATCACACAATGTTTACTAATCATAATAAATTCTTCTTTAAGCCTTACTTTAGTATGATATAAGTGTAATCATCAATATATTTCTGTTAATCAATAAACAAAAAATATACTATGCATATTGTTTACATAATTTACTTTGTACTATTGTATTTTTAAAAAAATATGCAATACTTATTTTCTCTTAAAAAAAAAAAAAATACTAAAGCATTTAAAATTATTATCATTTTAAAGAAAATATCTTTGTTTAGATACTTTATTTTAAAAAAGTTTATATTTCATTTCCGAAATAACATTCAAAATATATTCTATGATTCTTTTCTTTCCTTAGGATACTTTGGATCTTCAATTTTAAGTTATAATGTCCTATTCCTTCTAAGCAAATAAACCAATCTTATACAAAACGATAGCATAACCTAAGTTCTAAATTATTTATCATTTCTCTTAAACATATCTTACTAAACGATGCAGTTACATGAAATAAAGATAGCGAAAACAGATGCACAGGATTAAGGAAGAAAGCTAGAGTATTACTCTTAACATATCTCAAAATCATGGTACAGTGCGAAGAGGTATGACATTTACCTGCCTAATATCCTCTAGTACAGGGACAATGTTAAAGCTATTTCTTCAGCTTTATTAGAACATCAAATATTTAAAGAAATATAAACACTGTCCAAATAAAATGTGTATCAGTCATAGGGCTTTGTTAACTATGCTGATATTCACATAAAGACTAAATATTATTTCCATTCCTTATAACATCCTATTTCTTAAAACATCATCTTGGTTTCCTGTTCACTAAGTACTTCCAAGCCACTATCTCAACATTATTTCTCAAGATTTTCCACATCTTACATCGATAAATAACTATCTGCATTTACAAAACAATAAATAAAATTCATTAATAGTTAAACAATCTAGCTGTTCCACAAGAAAAGTATGCTTACTTCATTATTCTATATGTCTAATCATATACAATCTACTTAGACAATATTTGAATATCCAATAACATGAAAATTTTAAAAGAATCACATAATTATTTGTTATGTTGGATTATATCACTAATAATAAAAAAAATCGTCGTATGCATATTTTCAAATCAATCCTATCTTATAATGTTTTTTTAAAATGTTGTATGAAATGCGGTACATATAAGTAAAAAAAAACTTTTACACTTCATTCTTCCAATTTATGGATGATCTAAAGAAAACAAAAAAAATATACACTATAAATTATCAATAGTTATTATTATTACCAATAACCTTTATCTAGTCATCATGTTCAGTAGGCTTCCTTTATCCACTTGAGCATTGCAGATATAAAAAAAAAATTCACACCCATACACTTTATATTAAAATATTTTTAGCTAAATTATTAGATTGTTATATTATAAAATTTTAATATTAATAAATTGATGTTTTTATGTTTTTCCTAATCTTATATAAAAATTTAGATTTAAACTAGGTTAACAAAATAAAAGGAATCAAAACTATAATTACATATTTTCTTGATAATAGTTCCTGATAAGTCCAAAATGTTTATTATTTTCTCTAGAGTTTTTAAAAATGTTCTCCGGAAGCACGTTAAAGTTTAAAATAAAAATAATTATTAATCCATTTAGTAAAATTTATAGAAAATAATCCTTGGTTTAGTATTTAGGACGATAATTATTAAATCATAATATTAGTTAATCCCATGAAGCTTCTTAATCTTCTCTACCAATATTCTCTGCATATCCGATGCATCAATCCATCTAATTTAACTTTTAAAATATTCGATAAACTTTTAAGTACTATTTGTATTTCCATGGATTCATCTTTTATTCAACTGTGTTCACTTTTTTATATATGTTTCCTTCTTGATACATTTAAACTTTCGTTTGGTAATATATGATATAAAATATTTTTTTAAAAAAATGTTACCTTCAGAAAGGATATAACATTTTACTCCTTTTGATATAATATATTATAAAATGATTCATGAAATATAATTGTCTTATTACTATTTAAAAAATAAATCTTGGATAAGACTATAATAATACGTTTCAATACATTTTTTAGACTCCGTATAATGTCCGAGCTGTGGTTTTTTTTATGTACCAAAACAGTTCTCCGGTGAAGTATTAATAAAGCTGTATGAATAAATATTTCAAATATTTTTTCAGCATTACAACTTATATCCATTTTATTTCATAGTATATCCATCCTTTATTGTGAAACTTAGGTTAAATTTTTAGATAAAATACGACTGGTAAGTACTTTAAAAATTAGAAAATCATTTCCACGAAGTTTCTAAATTATTATATTTTAACACCCTCTTTTGCAAAAATACTTTAAAAAAATTATCAATTAGTCTTTGCAAAATAAACGATAAGAAAGTACCAAAAAAATTGACTAAAATAAAAATTTAAAAATAAATACTATCTCTTTGATAGTTATAATTTACCTTTCTCTAGTTTCACCACATTATTAATCTCCCTTGATAACTTAGTTACGATGATATTTATAGTCTGTAAAAATACCTTATCCTATTGGTTAATTCTTACTTTAGCTTGAGAACAAATTTACATATTTTTAGTTTATAGTAGAATTAAATTTCAAAATTAGAAATTATGACGTAATGAACTTAAAATATTATTTAAAATATTACTTTTGAATAAATTATTATTTTATTAAAACTATTTAAACATTTAAAATAACTTTTAAAATAACATTTAATAACTTGTTCCATTTCTTAATATTCAATTTATCTATTTTTATTTAAATAAAATATTTAATTTTTATATTATGAATGTATTCGTCTTTATTACATCATTCAAGCATGTTATACGATAGTTAACTTAATGTTTAATACTATTTGCTTTTATGATAGGCAATAATTCCATCCAATTCTATAATATAACTTTTAAAATATTTTAAACTTTGTTATTATTTCAAACAAGCGTGTGTGTGAACATATGTAATATACATGTCACATGATCAATAACTTTGACAAATGATTTTCAATCTATTTCTCTGCCTAGACTAATAAAATTGATACACTTATTATATTATATAAAATAATTATAAAAATTTAGAAGAACAATTTAGAAAATATAGAACTAGATATAATTTTCACCATCATAAAGTTTATTTTTAAAATATATTATATTAATTTTGATTATTAAATATGATTATAAATTTAAACACTGTATTTATTAACTTATCAGTTTTAAACTATTAAAATCGAATTTATTAAATATACTTTTAATTTTTATAGCTGTGTTATTTAATATGGCCAGCTTTTACAACCATATGCAACAATATTTAAAGCTTTATATAACTATTTTTAAATGATTTTATATACTATGTATTCTCTTTAGCTTCAAATTGTACTTTAAAGATATAATTGACTTAATATCATTAATGTATTAAAAGAACATATTTTAAAATTTAAAATTTTTAGTAATTGACTGTTATAAACTATTACTGACCTATAGAAAAGGGCACAATATATATATATATATATAGTTGCACTCGTGGAAGTGTATTCTCTAATAGCTAGATATAGCAGTCTGGATATCTCAAACTTCATAAACAATTAGTAAAATAATTGTCTCAAAGTTTAATTACTGATTACAGTGTCAACAGAAAACCATTAACACAGCATGAGACTGAAGTTGGTGCTAATTGTATTTCCTCTTGTGACAAACTGATTTCTTATAAGTTCACAAATGAACTGCATATTGTCAAATAGTGATAATGATTAAAATATGTATAAAAAATGTAAAATAAATTACACATAAAAACATATTGTTTTGAATAAAATTAAATAGTTAATAAATAAAGTAAAAAAAGTTTGTCTTGTATTAATTTTTTTCAAATATTTGAAATTTTTTTAGTCATACTTTATTTCCTTATTTTTTATGCAAATTTTAAAGTAATTTTACCTTGTTGCTTTGATTTTATGTGATTTCTAAAAATTAAGGAACATATCCCATATTTTTTAATGTAAGTTAAGTCTATTTTTGTGCAATTTTTTTAATGTGGTTTTTCTATGGAACCTATCTATTACATAAAAATAGACCCAGGTGTATATATATAATAATTTGCCATGCCAAACATTGACAACATAAGAATACTAATGATAAGTAAGGGGCATACTTTCTTTTTTTATATAATTTCTCAGCAGGGATCTCATCTGCATTTATTATTGTATATAAATTAAGAATGTATTACAGAATTGTCATTTAACACTATATAATATGTCAAATTCATACCTATGATTCATACTGATTATAACTCGGCTTTAATACTGACATCACTGCAGATATATTCTTACAATAAATTTTCATATTTTATGCCATGATAAATATTGACAAAGTTAAACTTAATATGCACAAAATGTTTACTCACACATCAATATATTTACTTCTTTTATATTAACAATTCATGAATAATTATAATTCTACTCTATAGGACTATTTAAATATAAAATGTAAAATCTATATTTCTTCTAAGATAAATAAATAAATATATATTTGCAAAAAAAAAAATCAAGTCATATATCATATGACCTAATTTAACAAGCTTGTATACAACAAATGTTATCTAATGAACTGCCATTAGCTCTTAACAAGCTTTTCAGAATATTCCCAACCCTAGACTGGTTTCTGCTACTGGCTTCCTCAGTGAGGTGCTAAGATATTCAAGCATTAGATTTAAAATACCACATCAATCCCAGCACTTTATCTAATGGAATAACTATTAAATAAAAAATCTGAAATTTTCAGATATCCATATGTCTTCAAATCCTGCTATCTAACTTAAATAGCCATATGGGACCAAACTAAGATCAGGTATATTAATTAACAATATAAAATCACCAAAACTTTAATAGCAAAAAAATATAATTTGCAATGTTATATTGCTAAAGCTATTAATATACAGTGTATCTGAATTTAGTTCAGTCCCATATAGCTATTTAAGTTAGATAGCTGGATTTGAAGACATATGGTTGTCTGAACATTTCAGATTTTCTACTTAATATTTATCCATTAGATAAAATGCTGAGATTGATCTGGTATTTTAAATCTAAGCTGGTAGTAGAAACCATTCTGGGGTTGGGGATATTCTGTAAACTTGTTAGGAGATAATGGCAAGCTCATTAAATAACATTTGTTTCACACAAGCTTGTTAAATTAGGTCATGTGATATATAACTTGATTTTTTTTTTCAATTATATTTTTTTCTATTAAGGCTTTGGTGATTTTATATTGCTAAAGCTATTAATATATGGTGTATCTGAACTTAGTTCAGTCCCATATAGCTATTTAAGTTAGATAGCTGGATTTGAAAACATATTGATGTTTGAAATTTTCAGATTTTCTACGTAATAGTTATCCATTAGATAAAGTGTTGGGCTTGACCTGGTATTTTAAATCTAATGCTTGAATACCCTAGAATCTCACCGAGGAAGCCAGTATCAGAAACCAGTCTGGGATTGGGGATATTCTGAAAAGCGTGTTAAGAGCTAATGGCAAGCTCATTAGATAATATATATTGTTTTCTCATCACAAAGCTCGAATGAAGCGGCTTTTAATATTTTGACTCAATTTAGTATTTGCAACATTAGTTCATTTCATTAATACATCTTAACTGAAAATTTGCAGCCTTTTATTGGGAAATCATATATATTTATCCATAAAGAACAAAAATAGAATTCTATTTATTCTTTTTTTTTTAAAAAAGCAAACAATAACAAGAATAATCCTTAGAACAAAATCAGATAATGTATTATAAATAAATAAAAAATATAATTTATGAGAAAAAAAATTTAATTAATTTATATAGTTTATTTTACTCTCCCACTACACATAATATAACACACATATATTAATAATGAACATTAAATATATAAATAATCTTACACTTATTTCTATGTATATAAAATAGCATATCTCTATCAAGTCAAATTCATCCGAAATTTTATGTAAAACTTTTGAAGTTTATAAAAATTGGCAAATGACCTATGCGTTTATTAAAAAGTTGCAAAGACTAATCTAATAACCTTTTGTTGTCATGAAGAATTTTTTTTTCATGGTTTACCTTTTATAAAAAAAAATTCTGATCAATAAATAAACAATCTGTCTCTTTATTTCTTTTAAAAATGGATCCATTGGTTTGAAAAAAAAAAGCTTTCATTGTTTATATTTATAAACTGTTATTATTTGATAATAATAAGTGAGTTAAATGAAGTATTAAATCATAATCACTATTTGAACTTTCTTTTCTTTTCAGGTTGAAGGACATCAACTGACATCTACAAAAACTTTCTAATAATGATTTGATTCTCATTTCTGGAAAAGTCCTGAATGACTAGTTTGACAAGTTAAAGATTACCTGATGGAATTTTATGCACAAATCTTCCTGCATCCATTGATTACTAAGGCTTGCACATGAGTGGCACTACCGTATGAAGAGTTTTCTACTGCTAATAACAGCTTGTGTAAGCATAGGAAATGTGATCATGTGTTGTTTTGGTGGTTTTATACCATTCCTGCACATGGGACAATGGTGACAGTGGTTTTTGATAAGCCAAGGACACCAAAATGTATAGATGCTGAAGTGGGTTCTGATCTATATGACTATACAGGTGAATAAGCTTGGATTGAAAACATTAATGTGGTTTCATCTTGAGCTTCTAGTTTTATAGTTAAGTAAATAGGAAAAAGGTGGCTGTTGGAGGGTTGCATTAGAAACTTAGATCTAGGTGCAGTGCTTTTAGATCCAAAGCTCTTCACTGATGAAAGCCATAACCAAAAAATTAGTCCGGGGAAATAGGATGAGTAGGCACTAGATGGAATTTTATACATAAACCTTTCTGCATCCATTCATTATTTAGGTTTGCAATGGGTGGCACTACTATATGGAGAATTTGCTACTGAGAAAATATATAGATATTATACTAATGATTTAATGAACATGGCTCCTTTTAACCACCATAATCATGGTACACACAAATTAATTTTTTTTTTCAGCTTTATTTATACCATACATGTTTTTCAAAAGAAATATTAATTAAAATAAATCTTTAATTATATTATAAAATTATTCTAATCTAACAGATAATCTAATTATGTATACATTATATATATATATTATCTTACAAAATTTAACTAAAAATGAGTAAACAACCGTCTTTTTATTGACCTAATAATCTTAACCTAATTCTATTTAATGTAATGTCAATAAATAACCAATTACTTTTAATCTCATAATTAGTTCAGATTTTCCATATACATGCTATTTTTAATTTAACCAGGTTAATCTATAGCATCTCCATTATTTCAAATTCATTTTATTAATCCTAAAAAAAAAAATCTAATTTTAAATATATATAAAATAAAATAGATAATTAAAATTGTACTACAAAAAAATAAATTAGAAACTTTTGAATATATTTAGAATGTTTTGTACACATGTGTATGTACTCACAACATATGAAGAGGACCGAAATTGTTCTCTGATTTGAATGCCTGTTGTGGGAAATACTTCTGTTGTTATATACATCCTGAAGGAACTCTTCTGTATCAATCTACCAAATGATATTAGTGTGTGAAATAATGGAACCATGTGACACATCATTTTGTAATGTGCATTTTGCATTATTGTTAATTTTTTTACACTGACTGAAAAGTTTGACAATGTAAAATTATGTTTTTGCTTACAGAATATGGCATGGAAAAAAGATGTAGTGCTTGAAACAAATTATACAAAAACTGATCTCATAAAAGCACAAGTTTATGAGTGGTTTAATTAAAATGTTAAATTTATTACATCCAAAAAATGTGTCCCAAGTTAAGTCCAAAGTCAAAACACCGCTTATTTCTTTTTTCTTTTATTTTGAAGCAAACAACATTTTTCTCTCAAATTTAGTTTATAGCCATCAGGCCAGTTTTGAAAAATTTATAACATGTGGTAAAATGTAAACATATTACATTTTGTGGTGAAGAAAAGAATCTAAGCTCCACCCCCACAATGTGTTATCTCTCAAAGTCTTGAGTGTAAAACACTTTTTAATTAAATTCAGCATGACACAGCTTATCTATCAGCTGTATCCACTCAATATTGTTTGTTGTGATTCTTTTTAATCTCTCGCATGAAAAAATATCTCAATTTTATTTTTGTGAACTTAAAGTGGTGGGGGAAATGACAGAGATGTTAAAAGACTTCGCTTTACAAGTACTTCCAGACTACATCGAAAAATGAAAAACATGTTTAGATCAGTGTATTGCATCAAATAAATAGTTATTTGAAATTGATTAAATTTATAACAGTTAAAAATAAATAATTAATTTTTTATTGTAAATTTGTGGTTATTTTTGGGTACTCCCATGTATAACATTATCTATATATTTACGTTATTTAAGTTTGATCTTCCAATACAATCAGTTATTTATACAATTAATGCTTGGTTATTTTATTTGCTTTACATAAAAGTTGTAAACTTAAAAAAAATGTTTATAACTATGCTTTAACTATGTTTTTCATGACTAATTTCTTTTTCTGCTCTTATAAAATGTTCATATTTATATATGAGGGTTGATCCAAAAATAAGTGGAATTTTGTAGAAACAAATTGTGTATTTATTTGTAGGTGTTACAAATTAAGTTCTTTTCAATGTATAGTCCATTTAAGGTAATGCACTAGTGTAAACATGTTTTTCACTTTTCAAAATGGTCTGAAAACTCTTGCAAAGTGATGCCTTTTAACTCCTGTGTCATTTTTTTTCCTTCGTCCCTTCTAAGTCCAAAAAAAATTTTTTTACGCATTTTTTCATTCAAAATAATAAAAAGAAATTGCATGGAGTGATATTGAGCAAATATGGCTGATGGATAGGCTGGGACGTACTGAATTTAATTAAAAATTGTTTCACACCCAATGTTTTGTGTGCTAGTGCATTGTCATGGTGAAACTCGCTTTCCTAACTTTGCCAGAAAATGAGACATTTACACTTTATCATATCATACAAACTTTTCAGAACTTGTTAGTTTAAAATGTTTGGTCATTATAAACAAAATTCTCAATGACCAATATCATTTGCATCCAAAACAGAAGAATCAGCAGCATCTTAACACTGGACTTCCCTCATCATACTTTTTTGGGAAGTGATGAATTTAACATTTCCATTAAACCACTTGTAAACTTCAAGCATTACAAATGTTTTCTCTACCATTTTCCTTAACAAACAGAATTTCACATTGTTCCAACTTTCAGCCATTACAGAAATCAATGAATAAGTGAAATGCACATAACAAAAACATTTACTATATGCAATCATAACTTCACTCAATAATGACACTCAGCAGATTGATTCAGAGGGGGGGGGGGGGTACTCAAAAGACATTTAGTGCCAGAAGCATGTACTATAACACACCTACTTTCCAGAAAAAAATTCTTATTATTTTTGGATCCCCCTTATATATATATATATTGTGATGGTGTGATATGTATGTTGATATATATTATACAGATGTATACATGTGTGTATACACAGTAGAATAATGTTAGCTGATTTACATCATATCTACCATTTTACTAGTTATCAAAATAAATAGATATGAGATTCCGTATTTATATTTTATCATTTACAATGATAGTAATTTTTCAGTGGACATCTTCAATTCCCATTTTTTCACCAGTTATTATCTAAATTTTAAAAATCTCATGCTTATTCAATGACCATTAAAAAGAATGATGAATTTATATGAAATTTAATTATATTATATTAACATTAAAATGCACCTAATACATCATAATTATATATTATCTCATATATTGAATATATTTTTATTATATCTAATGAGAATTATTCACAAGTATTCATGTTGTATGGCCCATAAATCACAAAATGGCAAATAAACAAAAAAATGAACCATTTTCTACGCGTGGACATATTTATGGTTCAAAGATCTCATTTCTTTTCCTTTTTTGCTTCTCAGAGTAGGAATAGACCATCCTTGTTTGTTTGTTTGTTTGTTTGTTTGTATGTTTGATGTAAGAATATTAACAAAGAAACATAAACACAGATTTTACATAAAACAATTTATATTGAATATGTTGTAAAATAAAAAGAAAATAAATAAATATTCAAACCTTTAATAAGTTTATTCAATATGGGTTACTAACTCTCCCAGTAAAATAACTGAAATCATTATTCATATTATTTATTATACACTGGAACATAAAATGCATGTGTATGTATTGCATAAGTTGATTGTAAAAACATATTGCTAATTCTTTCATATTCCTTAAATTGATTCATCATCATCACCATCAACCATTATCAATTCATTGCAGGATGAAGGTCTCCCTAAGTTCAATCCATCTCCGATCTTTAGCTTCTCTTCTCCACATCACTCCTGCACACTTTCTTATTTCATCCATCCATCTCACATGTGGTCTCTTTCTGGGTCTTTTACAATCTCTTGAAATCCAGTTTAAGATTACAGTTAGCCATCTAATATTCCTTTTCTCTGCTATTTCATTGTTGGAGTAAATTTCATTCTTTTTCTTAATACCTATTACAAATAACAATAAAAAAAAATTATCATTGTGATTTAAATTAAGAAAAATATTGCGATAAACAAGTATATACATTATAGGACTATTAAATGATGTTTCACATTTTTACAAAGTATGTTTGTGACATATACATATATTTAATATATTTGTTCATTCATATATTCAAAATATTATAATACTGGAAAACAATTTAAAATTTATTTACTTCATTAGAAATAATTTAAGTAAGTTCTGAAAAAGAAATAAAGAAGGGTACGCTTAATATAATTATATGCTACTAAATACATACGTATATGTATCGATACAACACTTAAAATCTTTTATACACTAGAAACAAATAACTCGGTTATCCGTATGTAAAAAAAAAAAAAAAATGCGTATAGTATCTAACATAATTTATATTATATAAATTATTTTTATATGCATATTTATTCCACTTTATGAAATTGATTCATTTTAATTAATAAGAGTAAAGATTGATAAGTTAATTAATTCTCTATTTAAAAAGTAATCAATATAATATTAATTATGTGGCACTTGTTGAATTAAACAAATAGAATAAGTAAATATTTTTTCCATCCTCTGCAGAATCTAACATTTAAAAATAACAAAGAAATGATATACTCTATTAAAAGTGTTTATTTGAGATTTTAAATCATCTATATATCAAATGTCTTTTAATATTATAAATGACAAAAAATTAAAATATCAGATATATTAATATTTAACTGAGGTTTAAAGTTTATATCTGTGTTAGAGATAATCTCTAGTTTAGAAAATGATTAGTAATAATCATTATTGTATTTATGTAAGGTGGATGGTGTCAAAGTTGTGAGTGGAATGAGTTTGACAATGGTAAACAAAAATGTAACATTTATTCTTTATTCATATGCCACTATTTCATCTCATCTTATTTCAAAATTTTATAGAGATGTCATGACTACTACTATTTGACTATGAATTTATTTATTTGTTTTATATTAATTTTAGCATGAGATTATTTCATGCTTTGATTTTTTTGTATTTCGACAAGTTTCACTCGCGGAGGCTCAGAGTAATTTGCTAAGAGAGCAAATTATGTTTCCGGGTTTTGGACGCTCATCGTGGTGCTATTAGATACTCCCACACTCTGTATAATGTTAAGCATATATATATAAGGTTTTTTTTAATAACAATAAATAATAAATATATGTAAGATTTTTTTTCCCAAGTTTGTATGATGTTTTGCACACACTGCAAAACTCTGAATAATGTTTAATGTATATAATGTGTTTTTTTGTTATGCTTTTTGACATAGTAATGAATAATGTATACATGTAAAAAAAAATTTATTCCTGAGTTTTGGATGCTCTAAAATGGTGGGGATTTTAGATAAATACCTACACCATGATGAATATGTTGATAAAATTAAATGTGTGAAATACACATGTATTTTTTTGGCTGTATTTTGTGGTTTAGAATAAAGAATAATGGGTCCACAAATAGCTGATACCCAGAATTAAAAGTGATATAAGTACACAGACTCAAAATAGAAGGGAAAATATATGAGATTTTTTTTTCTATCTGTGATTTTTCTTCATGTGTAAAATGTAAAAAAAAAAATAAACCAAATACTGTATGTGTTGATATATAAATAAATATTCAGAGTCTGTAAAATATTGTGATATAAAAAAATAACTAAATCAAAATTGTGTAATAGCAACAAATGTTTGTTAATAGAGACTTGGGTGAATAAATTGTTAATAATAAAGCATATATATATTCTATTGGCTGGCGCCCAGACAAAAAAATTTGCCAATAGTTTAATTCAATATTTTCAAACACAAAATAGTGTTATTTAAGATTCGAACCTGGAAGAATGAAATGGTTAAAGAGTCAGTAACAACTTAAATGTATCAGTAACAACTTAAATGTAAATTAAATCATGATGTATGATCAATGTCAAATCTGTCCAGGCACAAGAAAGCAACCAGAGGTAAAAAGAATAAATTTATTTTTTCACATAGGAAAATAGTTAAGTTTTTGCTAAAAAAAATTTTTCAGCTGAGTGGCAAATAAAATTTTAACTAAATGCAGTAAACAGAGCAGGTAGTAATAGGATGGGAGATGTTTTAGGAGGGAAGGGTGGTGTAACCTGTTAAAGTCAAATAAATATATAGAGTTTTGTTTATCCCACAATAAATTAAGAGAAAAGAGCAGTCTTAGAATAAAATTTCAAAATTTTTAAGTGAAGTATAAAAAAAATAATAATAATAATATAATTTTTTTAAAATAAAAAGATTTTCTGTTTTAGATGGGTTCCACAAAAGAGGAGCAGATGGAGGAACAACAGAAAAATGCGGAAGAGAGGTTGATGTCTGAGATGATGTCCATAATGATGGAAAACTTCAAGATGGTGATGAATGATTTTAGAACAACAATTATGTCTGGAATCAAGAAAGGGCTGCAAAAGCATCTACAAGCAGTAGAAAAAAGAATACAGAGAGTAGAAGAATGCCAGATGGAAAGGAAACTGGATTTAATACAAGAACCAGTCAACAACAACACAATAGTGAAGACGGAAATGGAAAATATCACTCATGATGAACCACCAAAAATTCAGACACTAAATGATGATGATCAAAGCCAAGATCAAATAGCCATAAAAGAAACAGAAGTCAACCAGAAGGCTACTACTAATGAGGTTCAAATCCAGTCAAATAGCTCACCGGAACCATCAGTGATATCCTGACTGATTTATGTCCATTTGTGCCAAGTTGTTATGGTGTGGCTTAGAGCACAAAAACCTGGTAATGTAATCAAGAGAAGATTAAAAAAATTCTTCTCGCTTTTCCATGGCCCCTACAAGATTAAAAGAAAAGGTCAGGATAAGGCTGTTTTATTAGGAGAACAAGGAAATGGAGATTATAAGGCAAAACATTTAAAGCAATATGTCCCACCAGATCCAGGTAGATAGTAATAAATTAATGAATACAGATGGATATTTTTGTTAATAACAGGAATTTTTAACTGGACCAAGAGATGGAAAAGAATTTTTAGATTTAGTCTGCTTTCAAAACATGTTACATTTATCTGTTTAACGAGGTTAATTTAAACTTCTTTGAATTAATAATTTCATTCTTTGCAGTCATGTTGCAATCTTTAGTGTATCTTCATTGTTTACAAAGTTGCCTTGACAATAGATTAAGATTGTTGATTGTTATTCATATTGGTATTGTTGATTTTATTACTATATATATATATGTAATTAATAATAATTTATAATGCTAAATATTCTTATGTAATGATTTGAGATTAACTCATTGCAACTGTTTAAATATAATTAAAAATATATTGTCATTTGCTGACACTAGAGGGCTGTTGAATTATATTTAAATAGTTGTAATGAGTTAATCTCAAAACATTACATATAATTAACACTGTATGTTATTATTTATTACATAATATTAGAATTTAAATCATCATTGGCAAAATTAAAAATGAAGGAGAGTTCATAATTGCCAATTCTCCAGTTGCTTTTTTTGACAAGTATTATTTCAGAAATTGCAAATACATCTTCAATAATATCACAAATAAGTAAATTCACAAAATATGCAAATGTAGATTTAAAACTTTTCAAATCTATATTTGAAATCTGTTTGCAATCATTCCAATTTTTCTTTATATTCATCTCATTTTTCTTCTTTGCTATTAATTATATTTGCTTTTACTCATGAAAAATTATTAAATATTCTGGACTTAAGATCATGTACAAAATGTTGAAGTGTAGCTTCAAAACTAAATACAATTTGTGATAAATCATTCATATTTAGGTCAAGCATTGGTGGTTGATAGGTCAGCGACAGCTGCTTTACAAGCAGTTGTCCCAGGTTAGTGGATTCACTTCCCCGGCTGATGCTATGACACATGAAGAAAAAAAATCATTAATCTGTTTTTCCCTTTACTTCTAGAGCCAAATTAAGTAGTTTGCAAATGCCCCATAATGTCTGTAAGGAACATTAAGTCAGAAAGCCAAGCTTCATGTTCTAATTCCGGATATTTTTTTCCTTTTTTAAAAAAAAATGTTACGATTGGATTTAGGAGTTCCACAAAATAGCACAAAACATTGTAAGTTGACAGACATCTTATAACAGACCATAGGAGAGATTAATGGACAATTTATCTCTTTTATCATTTAACTTTTCTTGTCAAGCGTTGTTAGCCAAGAGGTCATCGCACCAGCCTTGCAAGCAAGTAGTTGGTTGCAGACGAGTGTGGGTTCATGACCTGGCCAATGCTATGATGTATGAAAAAAAAAAAAACTTTTCTAAAAAGTTCTTAAATTAATAATGTGTTTTGGAATTTGTTCTAATTAAATCCATAATCAGCAAAGCAATCTTTCACACATTTTCATATTTTTAAGTACTTCACTATGAGATGCTCATTGTTAATTTTGCAGTGAAGAGACACAAAACATGGAAATTTTAGGTCATTGTTTAAAAGACCAATCAGAAGTAGGTTATTCCCTATCATTGCAGGGGCTCCATCAGTCATAACATTTTCAAGTTTATCATGAGGCATTTCAAACCTGTTCATTACCTCATCAAACGTATTTTTGACATCAATAAGATGAGTTGTATTGTTAAGAGCTAGTAGGTCTAACATTTCCTTCTTCACATTTACATCTGCAGATCCATAGTGGACAAAAATGGTCAATTGTGGAACATCCTGAATATCTGTAAACTCAAGGAGAGCTAAACTTACTAATTTCACTAATACAATGATATAGAAACTTGTGTCATCAATTTATGCAGTTTTGTATTATCTGGATCCAAAACTTTAACCATTCCTTCCAAGTTTCTTTTAATAAATTATCCTTCTCCATATGGACATTTGGCACTAACAATATTTCAAGCTATCAAAAACTAGCTTTGTTGGCTTTGTCATCTTCATAACTAAAAGAAGACAAGAGTCCTTATTGCTTATGAAGACCTGATTGCAATGGCTTACATTTCTCTGTTTCAATTTTGAATTGTGTGGATATTGAGTTGAAAAATGGGGATGACTTACTTCATAATGTTGATGTAAATTGCTTATTGTGTAGTTTGCAATTAAAACTTTACAAATAAACAAGCGCTGGTGGCCGAGTGGTTAGCACAGCTGCCTTACAAGTAGTTGTCCTGGGGTTCGTTTTCCGGCTGACGCTTTGACACATTAAAAAATAAGTGGTTTCCTTTATTGTCAATGAAAGCAAATTATTCTACACATTCTTTCTGAAAGCTTCTATTTTTTTGTTCATATTTTCATTTTTTGATATTTTCTGAGATCATGTTAACAAAAAATTTAATAAATTTATTTCCAAAGTCTGAAATTAAAACAATATATATAAAAACAAATAATTAAAATTAAATGTCTAAATATTAATTCTTGTTTTAAAAGATTAGTAAACAGCACAACAAAATGTCGAAAAACAATTTAGAATAATTAAAAGCAATGTTGGACTATATTTATTTTTGGCTGATATTTTCCCGATAATTTTGTTTAATCTGTTTATTATTATTTACCACCAAAAATAGAAACAACATAACCAAAGTCAAGCAAATGCCTTCCAGTTTTATTTTCAAGAGTTTTTTTTATATAACTGTTTTAAAAAAACATGAAACTCTAAGAATTACAAACAAAATATATATATATATTTTTCATATGTCATAGCATCGGCCGGGAGGCGAATCCACAACCGTCTGCAACCAACTATTTTCTTGCAAGGCGGCTGCGATGACCTCTCGGCTAATAGCGCTTGACAAAACAAAATAATTTTCTTAACCTGTACACATGTCTTTAGAAATCTGTGCCAAAGTATCAAAAAAATTACAGCTAATAAAACAGTCTACTTTCCAGATTTTTTGAAAAAATATGAAATAAGAACATTTATCTGATAAGACAACTATAACTGAAATGCATAACCACAAAATTGTACAAATCATAAATATATACATGTGATCACTCCATAAATGCATATAGTAATTTTAATGATTCAGTAGATGTTGTTAACATACAGTTTGCCAATATATTTGAAAATAGTACCTACATATATACATGATGCAATTTGTAATAAAATAAGCAATAAAAATGTTTGATAAAAATGTCTATCATAATAACTAATAAAGCAAGTCATATATAATGTACCATTACTTTTATAAGCTTGTAGTTACAAAAATGTAATACAGAGAGCATACCAATAGCTCAAACAAGCTCTTAATTAATAAGTGCGGTAAGAAAAAATATTTAAAATCTCTATGCAGAACACTCCCATCTCCAGACCAACTGGTTTCGAGCTTATGGCTCACGTCAGTGGAGAGCTAGAATATTCTGACCCTAGATCTAAAATATAAACTCAAAACCCAGCATTTATTTTAAATGTATATTTAAGTAGAAACTCTGGAATTTTTGGACATGGAAATGTCTTTAAATCCAGCTATCTAACTTAAATAGTTTGTGCAATTAAAAAAAAAACTGAAATAATAAAAATAAAATTAGATTTTAAGGGAGGGGCCATACTTAACTTGACTAAGAGCTGCATTCAGCTCTGAGAGCTGCATTTGTCCACTGTTGGTATATATACTTAAGCTAGATGTAATTACAGGGGATTTGAACCCACAATTTCAAACTCCCTTCAGTCATCCATTTCATTTTATACAACCAATACACATGACACATACATGTGAAAAATATAAATTATCTCCAATAAACACATTTCATGCTGAACCAGTACTTATCAGTTGGTTCAAGTCATCATCTCCCATACATATATATATAATCAGTGCTCACTATATTAAGATAGCAAATCTTCAAACTTTGATGGACAGGCTTCAATCTTTCCCACTCTCCAACCTTTACCCAGTTGCCAGATAATGATAAAAGGAAATGTAACATCTACCTTTTGGCCCATCTCTTGGCCATTTTTGGTTGCATCTTCACTATTTTACACTTATTTTATCGTAAATTTGGAGCTTTAACAGTATTTAAAATTTTAATTCCAAAATAATCCACATTTGGCAGTGTTTCATGCAAAAAATCAATTTTTCATTGCAATCTTTTGTTATATAGTCTCACCTCTTTTCCCTTATAAGATGCCACAAAGCATTAACTATCAACTTCGGCCATTGTTCTCCAGGTATTTCTAACTGACAAAGTCAAAAATCAAATCAAAATGTTTTAAACTTTTGTAATAGATTTTGGACATAAATAAATATATTTCTTGTAATTTTTTTACATTGATAATTAAGTTTTTACATTAATTTATCTAAATATAAATTTTGATTTGAAAATTTTTAAATTTTACAAGAAAAATAATCAAGGAAAAGTGAATAGCGCTTGCCTGCTATTCAAGACAAGTGAATAACATTGACCATTTTTTGCATATCAATGACATTCAGTGATAACTAGCAAAATGCAGGTTTTGTGATTGGCTTATGATTGTGAAAACCTCCATTTTTGTGAAAGATTTCAATTAACATTTCCTTTTTAACACCTAGATTTATCAGGGGACAGCATTATTTCTGCAAGTTGCTAATTGCAAATTAAAAATGGTATTTTACTTTACGAGCAATGTTGTTTCTCCTCCTGCAACTATATTTATGGGAGTTCATAAACATGCGAATGAAAATCTGATAAAATGGTGATTTCCTGAAGATGTGTGGTTTCATGTGGACAAAGTATCATCTGCATATGTGTACTTAAGGTTGCAACCTGATCAGACTCTTGATGACATTTCTCAAGAACTGCTTGAAGACTGTGCTCAGCTAGTAAAAGCTAATAGAATAATGGGTAATAAGATGAACAATATTGATGTTGGGTATACAATGTGGTCCAATTTGAAAAAAATAAATAACATGGATGTGGATCAAGTAGGCTTTCATAAACAAAAAAAGGTTTGTTCAATTTTTGTGGAATCAAGAATTAATGAAATTGTTAATCATTTAAATAAAACTAAGCAAGAAAGACAAGTTGGTTTAAAAAATGAAAGAGAAGACAAAGATAGACAAGAATGAGAAAAAAAGAAGAAATGAATAAGAGAACAAAAAGAAAAAGAGAAATAAGAAATAAAAGAGAAAAAGGAAATGGCAGCTCTTAGAAGTTATGAATCACTTATGAGAGAAGATAAAATGACTTCTAATAAGGATGATGGAAATGATTCTGATGACTTCATATAATTCTTCAGTTCATAATAGATTTTAAACTCAATAACCATGAAGACCAAGTTTAACTTTGGACAAATATTTTTCATTTTGTGTATATTTTAAATTTTTTAATAAAATTCAAAAGAGTTGCTCTTAAAAAAAACTAGCAAAATACAATTATTTTTCATAAATATTTATGTATTTTATGATTACTTTTTACATTATATTGACTAATAATGTGGCTAGATTTAGATTTTTATTTAAAATATTTAATTTTAGATAAAGAAAAGACATCAGAAATGAATAATCAGAGATTGTAATTTCTAAGAGACAAGAAATGACCGCTGATTTCATATAATGATTACTTGAAATATAATTTTATTTTTTTTACTGCAAGCTATTTTTTATGTTTTCCTTATATTTTTCTTCAGTTATTAACATTATTTTAAATTTTTCATTACATTTAATCAATTTGAATGTAAAATAATTCAATTTTTAGAAGCTAAACTAAACCAATTCTGATTACTGTACATTAATATATTTGTGAAAGGAAATGGGCTAGATCCATATTAAATGAATGAAATCACTCAATTTTTTACTCAAACTGGCCATTAAGAAAATTATCTAGGCAAAAGATGTAAGCCATTCAAGAGCATTGAGCATGCCATTATCAGATTTTCTATGAAAAGGATGGCTAAAAAGTTGAAGAATGGAGAAGATTGAAGCCAGTCTATTAAACTTTGAAGACTTGCTATCTTAATATAAATGGAAAACTGATTATATATGTGTGTGGAAGATAATGATCTGAACCAACTACTTAATGCTGTTTCTGCATGAAATATGAATATTGGAAATCATTTATGTTTTTCACATGTATGTGGTCATGAGTATTGTTTGTATAAGATGGAGTGGATGACTGGCTTCAAATCCTCTTTAATTAAATATTTAGTACTATAAATTATGTTTATTACATAATATTAGACTTTAAATTATCACTGCCACAATTAAAAATGAAAGAGATTTCATAATCGCCAGATATATAGATATATGTGTGTGTGTGCGTGTGTGTGTGTGAGTCAATCAAGTTTAAAAATATTTAAAAATAAATTTCTGATTGATTAAAAATTCATCCCTTTTAGCAAATATATTTGTAGGCAATCCTCCAGATACATTGTAGGAGGAAGAATTGAAGAGGTATCTTTTTTTACTTTAAAAATGTATTGTCATTAGCTGACACTAGAGGGCTATTTAATTACATTTAAACAGTTGCAATGGATCTCAAAACATTATATATAAACATGAATGGTTGTATGTGTCAGTTCTTTTTTTACACATTAAATTAACAAAATACAATGCATATTATAGATAGATAGATAGATAGATAGATAGATAGATAGATAGATAGATAGATAGATAGATAGATAGATAGATAGATAGATAGATAGATAGATAGATAGATAGGTAGGTAGGTAGGTAGGTAGGTAGGTCGGTCGGTAGGTAGGTAGGGAGGTAGGTAGGGAGGTAGGTAGGTAGGTAGGTAGGTGGGTGGGTGGGTGGGTAGGTAGGTAGGTAGGTAGGGGGTAGGTAGGTAGGTAGGGGGTAGGTAGGTATGTAGGTATGTAGGTAGATAGGTAGGCAGGCAGGCAGGCAGGCAGAGAGGCAGGCAGGCAAGCAAGGCAGGCAGACAGGCAGACAGACAGACAGATAGACAGATAGACAGATAGATAGATAGATAGATAGATAGATAGATAGATAGATAGATAGATAGATAGATAGATAGATAGAGAGGTAGGTAGGTAGGTAGATAGAGAGGTAGGTAGGTAAGTAGATAGGTAGGTAGGCAGGCAGGCAGGCAGATAGATAGATAGATAGATAGATAGATAGATAGATAGATAGATAGATAGATAGATAGATAGATAGATAGATAGATAGATAGATAGATAGATAGATAGATAGATAGATAGATAGGTAGATAGATAGATAGATAGATAGATAGATAGATAGATAGATAGATAGATAGACAGATAGACAGATAGATAGATAGATAGATAGATAGATAGATAGATAGATAGATAGATAGATAGATAGACAGACAGATAGATAGATAGATAGATAGATAGATTGATAGATTATAATGACCAAAGAATACTTCAAGAAATTACAATTACCTAAAAAAAAAAAAACCTGTAGCAAGAATGAAAATTTTGAATTGAATAAATTAAGAGTTCTCCGTTAAAACTTATAAAAATATATATATATTTTCATGGTCTTCAACCAACATATTTATAATTAAATTATAATAATAATTGAGCGATTTATTGTTTTGGAGTTTATAAATGATTTGACCACCAGAAATTAGAAATCTGAGCTGCAATTTGTGAACAATAATATATTTAATCTAGTATTCTAACATTGGACCATACCATACAGAGTAATGTAAGCTATGATTAAGATATATTGTGATCATCCCAAAATATTAAAAACATATATAATTTTTTTATATTTATGTATAGGAAAGTTTTAGACTGGTTTTAAATGTATAATCAAAAAGTATAGTAAATTAAAATATCTTTCCAAAGAATTTAAGAATAAAAAGTGCTATTTACCAAATAGTTTTCAGTCACATACGTTGTAGTTTTATCCTTCAAACACGGTATGCAAAACATTTATATATACATTAAACCAACAACCGGAATAAAATCTACAATATTTAATATACCAATAAATAAAAAAATAGCTGCAGACAGCCTATGGTATGTACATCAATTTCAGAGTTTTTTTTATTTATATTACAAATTAGCTTCAGCTGAATTATACGATATTCTATTGAAAAATATAGATCACTAATAAAAATTAAACTAAATCTGTTAGATTGTGTTGTGTGTGTATAGGGGATTTGAACACAGACTTTTAAAGTCCCTTCAGCCATCTATTCCATCTCATACAACCAATACACATAAGCACACATATGTGAAAAAGATAAATGATTTCCAGTATACGTATATTGAAGATTATTTGCCCTTTTCACATATGTGTGTGGTCATGTCTATTGGTTGTATAAGGTAGAGTGCATGGTTGAAGGAACCTTAAAAGTCTGTATTCAAATCCCCTATATTACTTCTGGACTCCAGGTATATAAAATCTACTTTTATTTAATATATATAGAGAGAGACTATTATAGACTCATAGGTGTGCTAAAGTTCTACATAGCTGCTAATCACACTAATGTGTGTATATATATAAAGAATTATAAACACATAGAAATATCCACAATTCCGTACAATAATTGCTTAGTAAGGACTAGAAAAGGATGGTTCTACCATTATTAGTTTAGCTAAAATTATATAAAAACGCTTATATTTAAGAAATCATGAAAAAGTACGAAGTTTAAATTAACCAAGTTATTATTAAAACAACATTTAAATCAATCTAAATATAAATTATCAAGATAAAGTAAAAAAATTGCTTATTTTAACTATCTTGTAAATATGCATACATTTTTATAATCCAAGATTTACAGAACAATGCTCTCACTAATAATAATTGGAGAACTGTATACAGTAAATATGCTGGAAAGCAATTATAAACATATTTATCCTCCTTCAAGAAAACTCATTTGGTGTTTCTCTCCAGAAACATCAGGCAACATAGAAGAAAGGCCATAGTGTTTCTTAGGAATAAAAAGGTTAATAACTTCCTCGTGTTGATTAATGTATATTGATTAGCATTCTGCCTATTTTAAAATTTGTATTAGATTATATTCATAATCATCGTTATTGGAATTTATTATATGCTACTGTATGCAAATTATAGCAATTGTTTTTTTTTATTTTGTGGAGATGGAAAAGTAACTGGTTTGTAATATATACATAGCAGAAAATTGAAAATATGTGATTGAAGAGTGAATAATATCTTCTTAACCTGATTATTATCTTCTTAACTTGATTCACTGGTAATTGTTATTAATATTTATAACTAAATTAATCAGCATTATTTTTTGTCTTATTTTCTGTCAATTATTTTTTCCTTTATGTTTTTGTTATTTAGAGTAGTTCAGTTATCATCAGCTTCACATATCATCGATAATCTCTCTGTACTGATTACGATAGTAGGATTTTATGTTTGTGCAGCTTTCTGTTTTTTAGTTTCATATAAAGCTATACTGACTCCATTTTTTTCTTATTTAATGTTTTATTCTTTATTTTTAATATAGGGTATATGAGCACAGACTTTCACACCACCCACCTCTCTCCACTCTATCTAATAACACTGATACACCTAAACACATATATGCTGAAAAGATAAATAATCACCAATATACGTATTTCATGCTAAACCAGCAATCATCAGTTGGTCCAGACTATCATCTTTACACACATATATAGTATAAGTGCTCAGATATATATTAAGATAGACTATCCTCATAGTTTAATGGACAGGCTTCAATCCACTCCACACTCCAACTCTTCAACTGTCTATCCAATTGAAAATCTGATGATGGAATGCTCAAAGGCCACCCTGAGGCCGAGATTATTGTCACACCCATGTTGACCTAAGGTCAATCTGAACCCCACATGTACAGGACATAATTTTTATAAATTAACTTTTTTTTCTTCTGAAGTTATAGTAATCATAACCATTTTTTAACAGATACTAATGATAATTTATTTTTTTAAATATTTAAAGAATTTATAATAATATTAGCATCAACATGGGATTTGAATTTTCATCATCAGATTTTCAATGATATGGATGGCTGAAAAGTTGGAGGTTGCAGTGGATTGAAGCCTGTCCATTAAAGTATGAAGATTTGCTATCTTAATATAAACTGAGCATTGATTATATATGTGTGTGAGAGATGATAGTCTGGACCAACTGATGAGTGCTGTTTTAGCATGAAATACGAATATTGGTGATTATTAACCTTTTCTACATGTGTGTGGTCATATGTATCAGTTGTATGAGATAGTGTGGATAGTTGAAGGGTGTTTGAAAATCTGAGTTCAAATCCTCTATACTTATAAAATACATTAATGTTCTTGATACTTATATGCACTATACATCCTCATGATTGTTTTCCTTGAGTGTGTATCTGTAAATACATATATAAAACAATGAGATAAATACTGGCTCATCTACTATCTTCTATGACTTTACAAGATTTGGTACAGTGATAGTGGCAGATTATGGAATTCAACACCCATGAACTGTCACCCAGGTGTCACCGTCAGTGCTCAAATTACTTATGAACTCTCAAGAAATAAAACATTATTTTTTTTACATTATCATTGTATTAAATATTATAATTTTATATTTAATTACATCTTTTTTTCATTGTTTTACTTTATTTAGAAGCAAAAGAATAGCCATCAGAATTCCTATATGTGTGTGTTTCAAAAATATTGATGTAACTTATTGTCATATCCTAGCCCAAATGTATAAGAAACACCTTGAGGGTGATCTAAGTAAAAATAGACTGAAACGTTGAAATTATATAAAGTAAGAACATTTTCAATCAATATAAATATGCATCAATGTAAATGCATTCCTACTAATGAATTTTTAGTTAATAAAAGAGGGTATTCAAAAATTGACTCAACCTGCATGATTTGCAAAAAAGAAGATGAAACCATGAACCATTTCAGATTCAGATGTAATCAGCTAATGCAACTTAAAAATACACTAATGAGTCGGATCAAGGCAAATCAATCTAAATTATTTAATTTGAAAGAATGTATCAGAAAAGGATCATACCCAGAAATTAGACTCTCATTAATTCTCGATCGTCTATTGTGGATTACTAGATGTAAGCTAGTATTTAATCATCAAAATTTTAATTCTATTAACTTCATGCAGAACAATCTAAAGAAAACAAGAACAAGAGATAGCCTGATAACCTCAGGTTATTTTTACTATGACTTGGGACATGCTGGATTTATTCTCTCCATGGTCCAACCAATAACAGGATGCTCCGAAAAAGAGAAAACAGAACAGTAATTGACTCAAATTCGGGAAAACCAAATGAAGGAATGAGAAAACACGTTGAACAAAATATGTATCAAATAACCTTTGATGTAAGAATGTAATATTTAATAAATTATTCTGGAAACTATAAATAAGCAATAAATGATGATATTGTGCAATAAGAACAAAATTAATAAATACTAGAATAATTAATAAACACCCTGAGGATGATCTAAGTAAAAATAAGATGAAACTTAAACAATAAATAATACTGAAGTAAAAAAATAATAATGTTATATAACGATAGTAAAGTTAATAACGCTGGAATAGAAAAAAAAACCATTAAGATTTCAAATATTTAAAAAAAAAATTTAACAAGTTTAAATTTATATTTTAAAATTAAATTAAATGGCTAAGTATTTGTTAATGCTGATTCATATTACTCGTAATATATGATGTTAATGAAATGATTTCTCAAAATCGTTTATAAATAAAGAGCTATATTCATTGTGCTTTCTTAATAGATAATTCTAAAAATAAAATTAACATTTTAAATATTATAATAATTAAAATTGTACTTTTCTAACTATTTATTTTGAGATAATAAAAATTTAATCGAATTAATCTGAATTTTAAATAGGTTATAATTGTGAAATTGAAAACAATCTAATATTTTTTTAATTCCTCCTCCAGTCAATTAATGTCTGAAAGTTGTAATTGAATTAAAAGAGTCAATCAGTTTCCATTAATGGTGAATAAATTAAGATTGGAATCTGTGACTAAGTGGCACATGGTGTTTTCAAACTCTTATTAAATCTGGCAAGGGATCATTCTCTTGTTTAGAAGATTCCTATTCATTTTAGTAGCAATTTGCTTTTCATTCCTAACCATTTTCTAATGCATTACTTAGAATTAGTTTGATTAACCGCTCTGTCTCCACACCAGCTCCACCTTTGATAAGCTGATTAAGAGAGAAGCAATCCACTTTCCTCTTTTCTTGTTGAGTCACATGGGTGTGTCTAAACCACCCAGTCCTCCCTTCAAATTACCTATGTAATACTTCAGCTGTTAGACTGTCGCCTTGGGAAATACAACTGGACAGCCATAACAGAAATGAAAATTAGCAAATGAAGTTGCTACTTTTTGAAAAAAAGTCATCTAAAAAGAAGAAGTAAAATATTTGAAGATAATTTTGCAGTAATCAGTTTTTTTGTAATATTGTTTCATCTTTTGTGAAATTGAACAATAGTTCTTGTGACTTCATAAATCAAAGTATTATATAATTAAAGTGCAATGTATGTGTGTGTATATATATGGCTACAGTAAAATATTTTATTATAAATAATAATAATAAAACAACCAATTTTTTTAAAAAAACCTAATATCAGATTTAATATTTTTTAAATTTTAAAAAAACAAACAGATCAGATGCAATCTGGTTATTCATCAGTTTACAAAATCTTAGACCAATAAATAACTGTAATCTCTTACGGAATCGTAGGATACAAAAATTAATAATAAATCGTGATAGACACTTTCTGGAATTGGAACTATCTATTCTAAATCACCTATTGTAAATGGAAAAAATTAATCAGGAATTATAATTCTGGAACAAACAAATTAAAATTACGATAATAGCTTACAAACCAAAACAACTCTTTCTATTGAGAGTATAATGGAACTGTAAACATTAAAACAGGCAAAACTCTCCATGCAATAGTGCCACTCAGTGCCAACCAGAGTAATCAATGGATGCCAGAAGGCTTGTGCATAAAATCCCTATCTAGTGCTTACTCAACCAATATCCCCAGACTAGTTTCTGGCTTGTGGTCTTCGTCAGTGAGGAGTTTTGGCACTGAGTGGCACTACTGTATGGAGAGTTTTGCCTGTTTTAATAACAGTTATGTGCTAGCATAAGAAATGGTGATCATGTAATGTTTAGTGGTTTAACTATTAACATTCTGCATAATAACATACTTCCAATCCAACACAGAAGTCTTACAACAAAATTAAGGGGTGGATATGGTCTCACTAATGTTATCTCTTATTAACAATATTGCGTGGAAGAGCTTGAAATCACAGCCATAAGCAAGCACTACTTTATAAACATTTAAAATTTGGCTTCACTATATTGATATGATTGTTTTATGGTAACATAGTGAAACACTATTACAAAAATTCTGGCTACACATAAACAACATATCCTTTCAATTAAATTCACAATAAAATCAAAACAAGAATATAAACTGGTATTCTTGGATGTTTTTGTTTCAATACTTCCTTGTGACAAAATCAAAATTACAGTTTACAGAAAACCCATCTACATAGCAAAAGTCTTAGCATCCACATCCAATCCCACCCAAAACTAGAGTTAGTTATCATTACAGAACAAAGGAAAAGAAGTTTGTTCAGAAGCCAGTGGTATGAAAAAAAAAAGATCTATATAGAACAAACTTTCATAAAAATATGATCATCCCTAAGCAAATATTAAGAAAATCTTAAATACACAACAAAAATAAATATCAAAAAATAAAACCATTATAAATACTGTAGTATATCCATACATACCAGGAATATAAGACAAACTAAAGCAAATCTGTAGTAAATATAACCACAAAACAGCATTCCAAAACTATAATATCCTAAGAGAAAATGTAATATCTACAAAACCTATACTTAAAATACTGAAAAATAAAAACTGCATCTATGGAATACTATATGCATGTAGGAGAATGTGTAGTGTTGTGACCAGATACCCCATTGAAAAGTGATTGAAGATGCACAAACTGATGATTATAATATATATATATACTAATGAAAATATGTTTGATTGTGAAAATATAAAACTATTAGATACAGAGGAAAAAGTACCAAGAAGAAGTTTCAAAAAGTGGTCTACATGACTATGGCAATTAACTCCATAAGATTAACTGGCGTGTTAATACATAATATCCGTAAGCCAGTAATTAATCTTCATCTTAAGAAAAAAGTGAAGAAATCAAGAGGACCCTCATAAATAAGTATATAAAATTTCTGCTGGCTTTTGCCTTTAAATCAGAATAGCACAAATGGTTAGACAATTTTAAAATTCAATGCTCCAGAATCTAAAGACCCAGAATCAATTACCATGCTAATATTGCCCCTGGTCAGACCAGCAGAATCTGAAGAAGAAAGGAGAATAATATCATTAGAAACATTATGTTAAATACTAACCTATATGTTATTACTGACAGTTGAATATATTCAGAAAGTTTAAATAAAGTTTAATTTTTTTTAAAGACATTCAGTGTGTATATATATATATATAAAGTCAATCTATTTATAAATAATCCTTGAGATTAATTTATCTAAAGAGCATCGTCTTCTAACAATTAACTTTTAGATAAATGCTTTGCTTGAGTTGGTTTTTTGAATCTAATGTCCCAACTCCTCACTGAAGAGACCTATAGATTGAAACTGGTCTGGGGAAGGGAACAATCCAAGATAAAAATGATTTGAATGCCTTCTTTTGTAGTAGCATTTTAAATAATAAAAAAAAACTTATTTAGAGATAATTAGCATGCTCTTTATTTTACATGCTTATATTTTGGTGAATTTTACATTTCTGCCAAGCTCATGTTTATATATTTTGTTTAACCCAGATTATCTACTGCTTGGATTGCAGTCTTTATTATGTTCACATGGGCCAAGATTAAAAACAGTTTCCATGCCTTTTGTATATTTTTAATCATTTTATACTGGTGAATTTTATTCAGCTTTTGGTCAGTGACATTTCTGCCAGTCTCATTTATGTATTATCTTTTTTAACATGGGTTGTTATTTAACCACTTGAATTGTGGTCTTTATTATGTTAGATGAGTAAAACTTAGGAACAGCTTACCATTTTTATATATATAATTATCACTTAAGTTTAACTCTAGTTAGTAATGTCCTTTATTATTCTTTGTTATACTTTTCTCATGGTATTGGTATAACCTTCCACATACAATTCTCCATATAAAGTTTAAGGATGTATAAACTGATTGCATAATATCTCCAAATATTTTAATAAAAATATTTAATGTTATTTTAATGTTTATACATATATCTATTGTCCTGGAACAGTGTCTTATAGTTTACTTCAGTATTGTAAAGGTGTAAAGAAATAAAAAAAGAAGATGATACTAATAAAGTAACTGTCAAGACTTTAACTATTGAAATGTATTGTACTCGATTCAAAGCTATCCATAAATGAAGGTTAATTTATTTACTTTTTTAATTATTTTATTTTATTCATTGCTTTAATAATCGTTATTATTGGTATTTTAATTTGCTTGATGTTTGTTTGCAGTTGTCTGTCTATCAATTGCTCATTTGAATAAGAATCTCCTTCTCTCCCTGATCTAGCAGCAATAAGTGACTCTTGGATTATTAAATAGCTGTATTCTGATGTGATGTGGTGTACTGTGGCTTCTCCTTAAACGAAGTCAAGAATATCTGAGCAATTATGCCCAGATAAACCTGTTAGCCACTTAATTTTCCACTCCCCACTCTAAGTTTCCCCATATTCTGCTCCATCCCATTTCCACAACATAATCTTTGTCAACTCTATGGCCTTTATATCTAAATCCCCCATAAACCAATTTCGAGACTCAAGAAGCCTAGTGGCACCCTCACTTGATAGATATTTAGTGTAGATTGTTTGGTATATATATATATATATATTGAAACGGTCATATTATATATATAAGTGCTTCATGTATATATGTTGCTATTAAGTTAAAAATATTAAGACATTTTAAAAAATTGTAATGTATATAAAATGTAATTTTTTATTAAAATGTAAATTTTATTATGAAATTTAAAGTTGTAATTATAAATTTATTAAACGCACATTGATTACGTAAGTAATATTTACTGAGGCTATAACCTCGATAATATGCGTATAAAATGCGATAGTAGGGACCTCTACAGGTGTTTTAACCACAAGCCTCAGTAAATATTACTTATGAAATTTAATTATGAGTTGGTATGTATAAAAAAAGATGGGGGTTCAAATCAGCCAAGAAAGTTTAACTTCTTAATTAATTAAAATACCAATTAATATTAAAAGAATGTAGGTACTAAATTCTAATTTTAGAATTTATATTTAGTGTAGAGTTGTCATTACAATAAAAGGTGGCATGAAATATGTATCCTTACTGGGGATTAGATTAAATCAAAAGACATTCGGAATTTAATTTAAAAATGCAATTAGTAAATTTCAAAATTAAATTGCATTAAGATTATAATAAGTAAGATTATTTTAGAGAATAAAGAAAAGAATTTTCCTTAAGTTTAAATTAATTAATATGAAGAACAGCTGCTCCGGATGGCTTTGTTTTGAGATACATATATATATAGGGAAGAAAGTATTATTAATTATTGAAACTTCTGGAAGAGTTATTATATACTTCTTGTAGAGTTTAGTTATTGTAAACTTCTGGAAGAGATATTATAAAGTTCTAAGCTGTTAAATTACATCAAGCTATGAATGAATAGATCGCCACAATTTCTCTGGCCATCACCAAGAAACTGAGTATGGAGTTCCCTCGTACTATAGAATGCTAGGCTTATCAAGTCCTTGTCTACATTTGACCATTCAAATTGCTGATATACTATGTCATTGCCGTCAAAAAGGAAGCCCCTAGTATGTAAAGCTACTGATAAACAATTAAAGCCTCTTTAATATGCTACTTTTTTTGCTTTCACGAATTATGTTTCTTACAGTATTATTTAGATATTCTATTGCATTATTTAAATATTTTCTTAACGCACACTTAATTAATTGTACATATTAAAGGAAGATCGACTTTTGTAATACTCCATCTTAAATTTGCTAGACTTATTGTTTGAGAATCAGATGAAGGAGAAATTTTAGTACATAGATTTCAATGATTAAAATATTTGTTGTTATCTAAAGAAAAGTCCAGTAATTAAATAAAAACAAGATTTAAATCTCTCCTCATTGATTCTAATTTGTTTTTTATTTTATACTATTTGCGAGTTTAAACTTGTATATTTAAAATAGGTTCTTTGAAGATGTCATTTAGCCATCAATGCAATTATAATGGTTTATATAACACTTTCAAATTAAAAAATTAAGATCGAGTGTCAAGATGTTAAAAGCAAACTATTTTCTTTTAGAAGGAACGAGTTAAACAACTTTCAGTTTTAAAATAAAATTTAATCTTACGAAGTTTAAAAGCTAAAACTTTGTTTTCTGTTTTAAAAGGGAACACATATATATGTATACAGATATGATTTAATACAATTCAGTTTAATATATTATCATTAGGCTATCATATCAACAATTCTGTATATATGAAAGACCTATGGGGCGGATCTCTGATTAAGCAGGGAGTAATCTCTTTATAAAATGTTTTAAATATATATAATACTTGCATAGGCCCTGATTTACCCTCATATAATAGATATTCTCGTATTATAAACTTATGGCATGACTATTTACGTTTCTTTATATAGATTTAAATTTAAGTCCAAATATTTATTTTTTATATATAAATATAGCATTATTGTGTTGACTAATATCATGTCTATATTTAGTTGTATTTTTTCAGCAGATGTATATCCCTGCTTCAGAAAATTTAATTTGATAGGTTCATTCGAAATAAGTTCCACGCAAATGCGGGAACCTTCCTTTTATTTTTCAGACACAGAAGGTCTTCTTATTTCTTGTTACCAGTGCAGTGGATCATTCCTGCCTGTTAATGAGTTATTTAAAGTTACGTGAAAATGTTCATTCCTTCATTCCATGACTCATTTAACTTCGCAAAAGCGAATATATTCCCGTCATTGTTTTATTATAAGACTTGGATATGACATCGCAGAGGTGATCATATTCCAGTCTACTTCGTTATTTATTTATTACTTCAGCAACTCAGTACTGCCTTCCTCATCCCTTGTGTATATTAAAGCTTAATATTTCAGCTTTTATTGGTCATGATCATGAGAGTTATGCATTTATCTATTTAACCATATTATCTAAAGTTAATTAAGCTTACCTTGCTTTATTTATTATTATATACCTGCTTGAGGGACATCTGCGCCAGAGATCAAAATATATACATCATCCAAAGTCCCTTATTATATGTATGTTATATATTGAAACTTTTATATATGGAATCATCAATTAATATAATTTCCACTATCTCTAGCAACCAAATTAAGCGGTAGTCATTTCTTTTATTTATTTGTTTGTAACTTTCTTACTAATAAAGTGTTTGTATTTTATATATACATTGCATTGGGTGTCTTGTTTGCCACAGGGAAGTCATACAGTTAATAATCTAGTTTTAAGAGTCTCTACCTCTACCTGATCACCAAGCCTAAAAAAGAAATAAAGTAGTATATAGGTTGGAATGAGTTATGGTGGTTTAAGTCACTCTAGTGGTGGTTTTTTAGCTATCAACTTATCATGACCATTGCAATATATATATACGTCAAATTAGAATATCATTATATATATAAAAGACATATTTTGCGGGTTCATCCGTGTTAAAATATTTTAAATATTGATATACCGATATTTCGACTTGATCACACAAGTCATCTACTGGATGATAAAAGGTAGAAAGACGGTTGTAGAGGCGCTACTATCACTGATTTGAAGAAAAAAACGTTAAAATTCCACCAATAGTAAAAATGTTAAATTAAGAATGTTTTTTAAAAAAATCTTTCAGATCTAAAAGAAGAAATAAATCATATTGATAGCGTTTTATTAGCAAATAGTTATAATTATAAATTTATTAAAAAAGTCTTATTTCAAGCCCAAAATGGACAAAATAGGAAACAAAAAGGTGATAAATCAGCTATTAGAATTTGTGTTTCATATGTAAAAGGAATTACAGACAGTATTGGATGTATATTAAAATGCTATAATATAAATACAGTGTTTTCTACTCATCAAAAGATCAGCAATATAATAACCAAGCCTAAGGATTCAATCCCCCTTGAATCTCATGGTGTCTATAAATCTCATGTGGAAATTGTAAACTTCTTATATAGGTATGAGTAATCATTGCATCAGTGTTAGGAGAGATGAGCATACTAATGCAGTTAAACAATACTCATCATCATCAGCACTCACTTCATACTATAGATTCAGGTCATAAAATTGATTTTTCTAGTACCAGGATCATATCCAGATGTGATAATCTCTACCAGTGCAAAATTAGAGAAGCCATTGAGATACTTAAAAGACCAGATTGTATCAATAAGCAAGAAGATACATGCAAACTTCCTTCTATTTGGAAAGATTTTTTTAAAAAACATTCTTAATTTAACATTTTTGCTATTGGTGGAATTTTAATGTTTTTTTTAAATCGGTGATTGTAGCACCTCTACAACCATCTTTCTACCTTTTATCACCCAATAGATGACTTATGTGATCAAGTCAAAATGTCAGTATAATATTTAAAAACATTTTAACATGGATGAACCCGCAAAATGTCTTTTATATATGCAACCCGTGAAAATCTTCGTATCAATATATATATATTTATGGTGACACTAATTATTAATAAAATTAAACCCCACATATAATAATTGAATATAATTATTTACAAAGAAAAATGCATTTTATATAAGCAGTTACCAAAGATACAGTTTGATAAAAGTTACTATCAACTTAATAAAAACGATACACTTTTTATAACATTAAATAGAAAAGTATTAATTTATTTACAATAAAAAATATTTACATAATTTTTTATGTTGTAGCAAATAAAAAATATAAATATATTAATTTATTAAGCCCAAGCAGTTGATATAATAATAACATGAAAGGCTGAAACCTTTGACAGATGCACCTTAAAAATGCTTATATGATAGCTAATCAGATATAATAATGACTGCACAAGGGAACTCTCAATTCAAAACACAAGGCAGAGATTTTACAAGAAAAAGATGTTTATTAACAATAAAAATTAATAGTAAAATTACCAGCAATAAGTAATAGGAATAGGCTACCAAATCTAAACTCTGAATTCAGAATTGGTTTCATATTTGAAAAAATTTTCAAAAGTGCATAAAATCATTCAAAGGTAAACCTGTAATTATATTCATAAAATAAAAAAGTTAATGTTTTTGGTTTTATACTTCATACTTATTTGAAAATGAATAACAAACTGCTGTAATTTTTTTAATAAATCAAACTTTTTCATAAAGAACTATATTACATCACATGATTACATCTCTATACTAGTACATAATTGTTGTAAAGAAAGGCAAAACTCTCCATACAACAATTATGTGCTAGTATAGAGATGTGATCATGTGATGTTTAATGGTTTAACACCAATCCTGCCTAATAGTATAGTGGTGGCTATGGTTGTTTAAGAGCCAAAGACACCAAAATGTATGGGTGCTGAATGGAGTTCAGACCCATATGACTATATAAGCTATTGAGCTTGGATTGAAAATATTATTGTGATTTCAATTTCATTCTCATAGTTTTGTAGTAAAGTAGAACTAAAAGATGGCTGCTGGAGGGTTGCATTGGATCCTAAGATCTAGTGCAGTGCTCTCAGATCCAAGGCTCCTCACTGATGATGGCCACAAGCCAGAAACTAGTCTGGGGATATTGGATGAGTAGGCACTAGATAGGGATTTTATGCACAAGCCTTCTGGCATCCATTTATTACTCTGTTTGGCACAGGATGGCCCTACTGTATGGAGAGTTTTGCCTTTGTTTAAAAAACTATATTCAGAAAACATATTTCAGACATTAAAATTTTTTCATATTTTTTTAAAATAAACTTTTAGACTGTCATACAGTATAGCTTATGGATAAAATATACTTCTTCATTAAAAAGTGCATTAAGCAGATTACAATCTTTAAAAAACATTTTTCAATTTTTTTTTAGACTGCCATTATAGTATCATGACTTAGAAAATTAGCTTAACATATTTCTATTTTATCATTACAAATATTTTGGTTTTGTATGTTGTATACAGTAGAAAATAAAAATATATTATCAGTATGATAACACATATGGAAAAACACATTTTGATCCAACTTTTTAAATATTCAACTTTTTTATTCATATATGTGCTATGATAATTGTAGTTTTTGTTAATACTTTGGCTGATCTAAAAATGCTAAAAAAACAGTTTTAAAATTTATGCACTTCAAAATAATTATAGTCTCCCTATATATCTAACATAAAAAAATAGATAAAACTTCTTGAAACTAAAGGTATATAAAGTTTAACCACTAAATATCACATGATTACCATCTCATGCTAGCACATAACTGTTAGTAAACAGGCAAAAACTCTTCATATAGTAGTGCCACCTTATGATAACCAGAGTAATCAATGGATGCCAGAAGGCTTGTGCATAAAATCCCTATCTAATGCCTACTCATCCAATATCCCCAGACTAGTTTCTGGCTTGTGGCCTTCATCAATGAGGAGCCTTGGATCTGACAGCACTCTAATGCAACCCTCCAGTATATTAGCTATTGAGCTTAGATTGAAAATATTGTTGTGTTTTCAATTTCATTCTCATAGTTTTGTAGTGAAGTAGAGATAAAAGGTGGCTTCTGGAGGGTTGCATTAGATCCTAAAATCTACGTGCAGTGCTCTCAGATCCAAGGCTCCTCACTGATAAAGGCCACAAGCCAGAAACTAGTCTGGGGATATTGAATGAGTAGGCACTAGATAGGGATTTTATGCACAAGCCTTCTGGCATTCATTGATTACTCTGGTTAGCACAAGGTGGCACTATTATATAGAGAGTTTTTGCCTGTATATAAAAGTTTGCAAATTATTAGATACTAAAATTTATAAATTACTGATATAGCCAAAAACAATGTCTTTTACTACATATTCACTAGTATAGACACATTTTTAAAAAATATGTTGCATTTATTTCATTAATTACAAACAAGGATAAACTATCAGATGTATAAATATTATAACAAATAAAAAAGTGCCTTTACTTTTTGATGAAGGTGATATAAACATAATTCACTTTGCATGCTTTGTTGCAATGATGGAATAGCAGGTTCTGGAACATATGGTTTCTAAATCATGTTCAATTTTGTCATTTTTGGTGATCAAACTTATTAATTCCCAAGCAAAAAAGTTATTTGATTATTTTGTTATCACTAATAGTTATTTCTCAACAGTAAACTTCTATATGGTATAAAAATGTATTTCCTTAAGGAATTTTTTATCTTTTGCCCATCTCTTAAAAACATTGTTAATTATCTTTTATTTATTTATTTATTTATTTTTATTATCTTAATCAATTTTTTCCAGTACATGCACGCAAAGTTTTATTCCTGAGTAATTTTTAAATCTAATTCCTTTTACATTTTTAATTCTTTTAATCAATAATATTTTTCTACTTATCTTTTTTCATATGTCATAGCATTGACCAGGAGGCAAACCCACAACCGTCTGCAACCAACTACTTGCTTGTAAGGCAGCTGCTTTTTTCCATAGTTGTTTCTAAATTCTAAGATGCCAACTTATTTTTTTTTCAATCTTTTACTAATTTACATCTCGATAATCTATTCACTTTTTCCTCTCTCCTTTTCAAATAGTTTGAGGCTCTAGACCCTTAGATCATAAATAAGCATCTTTCTAAAATTTAATGTCAGTGAGATACTCTTATTTAAAATCTGTTTAGACAAGCATTACTTTTTTATTAGACTTGCATCAGCAGCTATATTCTGAATGTTTAAAAGTGCTGACCTACTCTATTTCTTTTTGCCTACTTACAATCTCTTAATTCTATATCTAGCCTTATGTTATCTACTCGTCTCATTTTTTTTTCCATATGTCATAGCATCGGCCTGGTCGCGAATCCACAACCGTCTGCAAACAACTACTTGCTTGCAAGGCAGCTGCGATGACCTCTCGGCTAACAACGCTTATTCATTTTTAGTAGATTTATGATCAAAATGATTATTATTATACATACTAATATTTCCAATAAATTGTTTGATTATATATTATTTGTATATGCATGCATAAAAGACGAACAACCTCCACCATTGTTTATACATAAATCATTCAATTTGAATTTCTTTTCCTTTGATAATTTTATATTTTTCTCCAATGAGTTTATTAAATATATTTAGTCTACCCTACATAATTATGCAAATATAAATCAAATATTAAATAAACAAAAGTGTTGCTACATAAGAGCAGTTCATAATATTTATATTAGATTTGTTTTTTTCCTTTTTTCCAATGCAAGTTAAATTAAATTAGTGACAAATTTTATGAATCAGAATAAATTAAAGAGTATGGAAGAGTTTAAATTTTTCATGATTAGATGTCTCTAAACAATTAAGATTAAATTTTTGAAATGGAATACGCAGTAGAAAATACTATAAATGATTATTAAACTTTGATAAAAAGATTTTTAAAAAAAAACAAATTAACATTTTTCTTTTTTCTTGTGTTTTAAAATCATCTTTTTATGTTCTAATGTGAACAGATGAATCATTATTAATTAATTTCATTATGCACGAATTAAATTAAATCTTTAAATAGTATTTTCAATATTGAAAAAAGACTTGACTTCTGTTTTTTTTTTTTTTTCAGTTCAAGAAGAATTCCGATTTACAAAAATAAATTTAAATTCATTCAAGTAAATTCAAATGACATTAATATTACAAAGAAAATAACAAGCTATATAATAATAATAAAGATATTATCTATAAAATATTGCATCTTTATGAAATGCGTTTAAAGAACGTTTAAATTGTCAATTGCTTATGTGAAAACAAAGCAACGCTTTCACAACATCCAAGATAATATTTTTTTAAAACATATAAAAAAGAGACACATGTCAAGGTGCACAAACGAATTATATATAATAAATGTAAATTTATAATTTTTAAATAAGCTATCTCTAATTAAATAAAAATGCTTTGGGTGTAAAAATTAATAAAAAATTAATCAGGCAATGCTAATATTTGAACATACATAAACACCATTTACTCATCTTAACTATCACTATTAAAAATAATAAATTCAAAAAATATTATACTTCTAAATAGAACAGCTGGATAGATATTAGCACTATTTCATTTAATAGTTTCATAGTTATTACTCATATACACTAAATAGAAGGTAACCAACTCTTTATGCATGCGCTGTACTGTTATATTAAATCAATGTTGTTTTGTTGAATATGAGAAAACTTTCAATCTAAGGAATGTCTATAAGGGAAGCCTTACAAACTAAACAGTTTCCTATTATTAGACTTTCCATCTTTATTGTACATGCTATATGGAATGTTAGATGTAAGCTATTGTTCACAGTGCCTGTCCCTGAACCAGTCAGTCTTTTCATGAACATTATTAGGAAAGTAAAAAACAGAGACTTTATCATTGCATCAAAATCCATGTATAATGAAACATGGAAGTTACTTAATATACCAGATCCACTGAATCATTAGTAGCTAAGCAAAAGATGAATAATAGATTCAATTTGCATCAATGCTGATAGATGAGTGGTAAAACTACATCAGTTTACTATTATTTATCAGAAGATAATCAATATACCAATGGTACCAGACTGTTGATGATGTGTAAAACATAATTTTTTCTGTCTTTTATAAGCATGTAAACATTATTTTTCATAAATAAAAGCTTTTGAGATTAAGATAGAGACTTTGAAAAGAGCGACCATCTTATCTTTGTACCTAAATTCAATTATATAGGCTAATCTTAAGTATCTTTGAATGAGAGCATGAAGATTTTATATTGTTCACTTTACTTCCATTTTCTTTATTACATGTATTAATACTGGCAAAATTTTAATATTTACTGCATATTAATATTCAGAGATACTTGTTCTTTATTACTATATAATTGTTGATAGAAGTCTTCTACCCATTTCATGATGTCATTTCTCTTTTTAGTAATAATGCCATCTTTTTTTCTTATTGCAGATATGAATTTCCTACCAATACCAAAATGTTGTTTTACACTCTTAAGACTTTTATTCTCTTCTACAGCTTTCCTTGCTAGTTCACAGTTATACTTTCTTATATCATTTTCAACTCTTTTCCACACCATTTTACAAAATTTGAGATATTCAATCCTTTTTAATGCATCATTTTTGTATATCTTCATATTCCTTCTTTTCTCAATATCTCTAATCTCAATAGAAATTTTATCAGTCAATTGCTGCTTTTTTCTACCAGCTATCTTTGTTGCAGTTTTTAAAAGTGTCAGTTATTTTCATATTAATTTCATTCAAATCTGAATCATGTTCAAAATCTACTAATACTTGAAACCAATTTGTAAGTTGTAATTTAAATTCATTAGAATGTTTCTGAAGATTAGGAATATCTACTGTAAATATTGTTTTTTTTTAATAATTTTGTCTCTCTACTTTTGCATTAACACATATCTTACATCTTACTAATCAATGATCACTTTCTGTGAAAAATTTATTAATAACATTACAATCTTGAAATATGCATTTTTGTTAGTCAAAATATAATACCAATTCTGCTGTACCTTCATTTGAATGCTTCTATGTCCATTTCCTTTTAACATTTTTTTCAAAAAAAGAATTCATAATATAAAGTTTTTCTTTATCTGCAAACTCCACAAGTCTATGTCCTCTTTTATTTCTATTACCACAACCAAAATTATCTATAACACTTTCATCTTTCATTTGTCTACCAATTATAGCATTAAAGCCTCCCATAACAATTTTAAAATATTATTTACTCTGATCAAAAGTCTTTTGTACATCCATATAAAAATTTTCTACTGTTTCATCACTATGAGAAGTTGTTGGGGCATAAACCTGACTTATCTGCATTTGGTATCTGCTATTAAATTGCATAACTAGTCTTGCCACTCTGTTAGATATACCATCAATCTCCATAATGTTATTCTTCTACTTTTTATTTATAATAATTTCTACTCCAGTTGTATTTCCAATATTTGTGCCTTTATAGTAAAGTACACGTCCATTTTTTAAATCAATTGTTTTCTTCCCCTTTTTTTCTAACTTCACAAAGTCCAATAAGGTCCCATTTAATATAAGACAGTTCTTTATCTAATTCTTGCAATCTTCCTTCACTTGAAAGTGATCTGCACTTGTAAGTACCTAAATAAAAAGTCATCATCAAATGGCAGCCTTAGTCCACAATCAGGGGATTCTTAGGACCCTCCATCCGCAGCCACCAACTGCTGCCTTGGTTGGTGATTTTACAGTCTCTTGAGTACAAGGACCATGATTTATTTTTGTCTGTCATGATTGTATATATATATATTGGGAAAATATTTATCATTTACACATACATTCATTCTGCCCTATCAGGCAACTGAGAAAAAAGACCATGGTGTTTTTTGATCTTAAACTCAGAGGTAAAAAGCCAATAAACTCATCATGTTGGCTAATGTGTGTTGGTGTTCAGCCCATCCATGTCTGTATACTATATGAATAATCACATAGTAATAACAGCTGCAATGATAAGAATGTATGGAGTGGACATCATGATTTTGCCCTGCTCAGTTTCTTTAACGCCTCCAAGAGGAATCAAAGGGTCTCCTTTCAGTTAATACCAAACTCCTTTCTTCTGAATAGCCCAAAATTTTAAATGAAGAAGTGACACATGCAATTAAATTTATGAAGATAGAAATGGCTACAGGTAATGATGGAATTATAATTGATATATTAAAAGAAGCAGGTGAAGAAATAGAAATTTTTTTAGCAAAGTTATATACCAAATGTCTAAATGATAAAGATGTACCGGATGATTGGAAGAATGCAGTATTAATATTAATATTTAAAAAAGGTGATAAAGAAGATATTAGAAATTACAGACCTATCAGCCTTTTATCAGTTTTATATAAAATTTTTACCAAGATAATTACAACTCGTCTACAGAGAACATTGGATTTCCACCAACCAAGAGAACAAGCTGGTATTAAAAGTGGTTTTAGTACATTAGATCATACCCAGGTATTGAGAGAAGTCATAGAAAGGGCAAATAAATATGAGTTGCCATTATGCTTTGGATTTGTAGATTATGAAAAGGCATTTAATTTTTATAAACATTTCTTCAGTGATTAAAGCCTTGGATCATCAAGGTATAGATCCAGGATATTGTCATATTTTGAAGAACATTTATAAAAATGCAACAGCAACAATTAGATTACATAATGATAGTAGGAAAATCAACATTGAAAAGGGTGTAAGACAGGGTGACTCCATATCTCCAAAACTTTTTACAGCAGTGCTGCAAGAAGTATTTTGTAGATTAAAATGGGAAGCTAAAGGAGTGAAAGTAAATGGAGATTATTTAAGTCATTTTGATTTTGCAAATGATGTAGTTTTTGCAAATAATGTGTTAGAATTGCAGGAAATGTTGCAAGAGTTATTAGATGAAAGTAGGAAAGTAGGACTAAAGATAAATGTTAAAAAAACTAAAGTAATGTTTAATGATTTTCTCAAAATAAAAAAATTAAGATTGATTATGATGAATTAGAAGAAGTTAACAGTTACAATTACCTTGGTCAGATTATTAATACAGATGGAAACATAATGGATAAAATTAATCATAGAATTAAACTTGGTTGGAGTGCTTTTGGTAGAAATAACTTGATACTAAAAGGAAATATATACCTATGTGTTTGAAAGGGAAGGGTTTTTACTAAATGTGTTTTACCAGTTCTTATTTATGGATCTGTGACTTGGACACTTAATAGAAAAGCAATACAGAGACTTCAGATCACTCAAAGAAGTATGGAAAGATGATAATAATAATAATAATAATAATAATAATAATAATAATAATAATAATAATAATAATAATAATAATAATAATAATAATAATAATAATAATAATAATAATAATAATAATAATAATAATAATAATAATAATAATAATAATAATAATAATAATAATAATAATAATAATAATAATAATAATAATAATAATAATAATAATAATAATAATAATAATAATAATAATAATAATAATAATAATAATAATAATAATAATAATAATAATAATAATAATAATAATAATAATAATAATAATAATAATAATAATAATAATAATAATAATAATAATAATAATAATAATAATAATAATAATAATAATAATAATAATAATAATAATAATAATAATAATAAAAACCTAAGATATTTCTTTATGGTTTCAATATATATATATTCAATCTCTCCACATTTATACATTCTTTTTTTTCTATAACTAATACATATGATCATATATATGTAAAAAAGATAAATGATCTCCAATGTACATATTTCATGCTGAACCAACAATCATCAGGTAGTCCAGATCATCATCTCTCATACATACATTCACACAATCAATACAAAGTTTATATTAAGATAGCAAATCTTCAAACTTTAATGGACAAGATTCAATCTTCTCCACCCTCCAACTCTTCTGCCATCCATTTCATTGAAAATCCAAGGATGAATTGCTCAAAGCTCTTTTTGATGCCAATATTATTGTCATACCCATGTTGACTTTAAGTCACTCTGAACCCTTACATTTAAATATACAGAAGAGGGATGGGAAGAATACAGGCTGAATATGTAATATTTAAATACATATATATTGTCTATAGGCTTTGAGCATTCCATTCTCAGATTTTTAATAATATGGATGGTTAAAGAGTTGGAGGGTGGAGAAGATTGAAGCTTGATCATTAAAATGTGCAGATTTGCTATCTTAATATAAACTGAGCACTGATTATATATGCGTTGGAGATCCAGACCAATTGATGAATGCTGGTTCAGCACAAAATACAGATATTGGAAATCATTTATCTTTTTCATATGTACGTGGTTATGTGTATTGGTTGTAGAAGATGGAGTGTATAGTTATAGGGAGCTTGAAAGTTTGAGTTCAAGCCCCTTCTGATTACATTAAATCTAGTATTGACAGTATACATGTATTTAAATATATATATATCATCAAAAAACTTCATCTCCAATTCATGTTTGGTAGTAGCCATCTAAGATATATCTTATAAATTTAAGATATAGAGAAGACGTTAATTTTCAATGTCTGTTCAGCCATATGTTTAACACTTTCTATTTGACTAATAATAGATCAAAAGACCCAAGCTTCTTGCTGATAACCTTAAAGTGAATTTTTACCTTGTTATCTCTCTTAAAGATAGTATTAAGACAAGACCCATTCCTACTATTAGGCTGTCATTATTTATCAACTATGCATTCTGGTGTACTCGTTGTAAAATGGTTTTCAATCCCAGTGCAATTCATGAGGGAAAATTCTTTTTGAATAAACTTATAAAATTTAAAAACCATGACATGCTCCTAGCTCCAAAAGTATTATTCAAGGAAACATGGACTTTGATTGCATTGTAAGGATGATTGCTGGTAAAACACTTTGTTTCTTCTGTCTAAAATATTGCTGAAAGTGATTTTGTTAATAATCAGAGGTTCATATCCTTATGTTATCAAAATGGATAATATTTAACTGAATATATCAGATTTAGCATAAATACCTAAGCCTTCATAGTTGTAATGATTTTTCCAATGGTGATCTGACCAAACTCTAGATTGACTAAGTGACTCTTGGTAGTGTGAGGCAATTTGTCTAGGTGAGTTGGATGAGCTTAATTGGCCTACTTGTGTGTTAACAGTAGACCAGATATTTGGGTTTACCTCTTGCCCAGAATAATACTATCTTATATTTATTTATAATCATGTAATTCTTCTTTATGTTTGTAATTCTAGCTTTCCTTTTAATTTACCATGTATACATAATTGTCACTGTAAACATTGTACTTGTTTAATAAATATTTGAAAAAAAAAAAGACCCAACTTATCAAAAGCATTTTAAAAAAAATTAGAATCATTGTGGAAAAGTAATATAATGCTTTTGCAGACTATATCATTCAACATTTGATCACAAATAAGTAATTTATTTAGAATTAATCAATGCATAACAAGAGAAGTTCACAGTGCTTACTATCATTTTTTTTTTCATTTTGCTTAACATCTTTGAAAACCGTCTTCTATAAATTAATGATTTTATCATGTAAAATAGTTTGAGACTCCTTTTGATTATTGTAAATATATTTTTCACTCATTGCTATAATTTTACCTCTTTTTTTCACCATTATTACTTTACTATAGTATATCCAAACAATGTCTGTTTAATATAGAAAGATACTAAGTTATTCAGTTGTGGTTAGTTTCTTTCATATCTTATTTAACTTGTTGGGAAATACCTAAAAAAAATAATTTTCACACAAATTATTATTGCATGAAAAGAAAAAAGTAAGTCATTTTTATTGGATGTAAGATTTAAAACTTAAATTAACATTATAAAGATATCAAATTTTAAAAAAGAAAAAAAAAGGACCTGAATGAGAGAAATATATACCTTTAAGAAAAGCATTAAAAAAAAATCAGAAGAAAAATATATAAAAAAGATAAATATGCAGGGTACTTGGAACTTTATCCCCATGTGGCCACCAGAGGCGCTGATTTCTGTGTCAACCACAGAAATATTCAGAGTAGGGACCCGAAAGCAGATGATGCAAGTTCCAGCCACTAGATGGCGCTGTTCACCATGCGTACGCACAGGAACCCTTATGTCAAGTAGCTGCCAGCACTACTGCCCGCTTGGTGGTGCTGGTAGCCATATGTAAACACATCTAGCTTACATCGTCTGCTACCAGCAACTACCAGCAATCTAGCCCACTACGTGGCACTGTTTCTCCACGCTACGCATGGAAAAACTGCACTGTTTAGAAGCGATATTGATACTTGCTTCGTAGTGTTGTTTTATATGCACATTCTTAAAAGATCAATAGCATATAATGTGCAGTACGAAAAAAATAAGAAAACAAGTAAATTTATTTTAGTAGTAATTTACTATTGTAATTTTGTCATGCTCTTGACTTAAGAATAAGATTTTAATTAGAGCTAAAAATCTTCCAGACAAATGATGGTTCCTCAAGATAGCTAAATTTTAATCAGCAGATATTCATCTGAAATTGGTCAGGAAATGGTTATCTGGCTATTTTTCTCATGTGTCATAGCATCAGCCAGGAAGCAAACCCGCTAACCTGAGACAACTGCTTGCAAAGCAGCTGTCACTGATCTCTCGACCACCAATGCTTTGGAATAAATCTAAAAATTTTAAATAGAAACAAGCAATGTAACAGATATATAATCTCTATAGACATAAGACTTACCTGTCGACTTGCAAGATTATCTGTCAAATCAAATATTAAACATATCCATGAAATGGTTATAACAATAATTTATGTGTTCTAATCACATTTTATTTTTTCCAAATTTTACTTAATCTCCAAAATTTACAAATCAAACATTATCAAGCTAAAAAATTAGAACATAAAGCATATGGAACTTAAAAAATCTGAGGCCCTAATTACACATGTAAATAGATCTTAAATGAGAGGGTCTCATGAAGTAATAATAAACTGTGCATGGCTGTCAATTGAAGTAATAATAAACTGTGCATGGCTGTCAATTCTATAACCCGCGGTTCAAGATCAAGTTAGTTGAATAAAATGTTTAAGTCACCAAATAGGCTTAATTTTTTTATTACGGTAATCAGTTTACAACTATACTAATTTCATCAATAAATTGATATTTCTCAGTTATTAAGTAGAGTAAAAGTCCCAGTTTAATCTGGGATGATCAGTGAATATCAATAAGTTACCTGAAAAATATAACTTTAATTTGATGTCATTTTTATTAATAGTGTAAAAACATATTCCTATAGCTGCTTAACCTATGGTTTATTTTTACATAAATTTGGCATCAGATGATGAAATAGATTGAATTGGAAGATAAAAAGCAAACACCATAATGAGATAGTATTGTCTGATTATTCTGTTACTTAAAAATGTTGCTAAACAACGGTTATGCATATCTTTTATTTTATGGAATCCATGGTATTTAACCTTTTTTTTTTTAAATTAAACTATCAAAAACAAATTCAGCTGCTTTAACCTAATTAATTTATGACAATTCAAATTTTAATAAATTAAATTAGAATGTACTGAAAATATCTGCTTTAGTGCTCTAGATTAGAGTTTAGCTTGAGTGAGTAAATATTGGAATAAAAACTGCTATTTAATAAATTCCGTGATTAAAATGACTTTTTTTTTAATTCATTGATCTTGAAAGACAAAGCATTAATTAATTTTTCTTTCTGATAAATTATGCATGAACTCAATTTAAATGGGGTGTTAAATATCATAACATGTTTATATATTTTATTCTTAATCACAAGTAATTGAATTTATTCTGGCAGAAGTTAATTTCATTAAAGTGAATATTTTTTTTAATGAGAGTATGCTTCAACTACAGTCTTAACTAGGAACTTAAGACATCATTTGTGACAACTTGACAATTTGTTGTTAGTGACATCTTGATAATTTATTGCTCGTAACATTTAATAGTTCATCACGTGACAATTCATCATCACATGGAAAGAGAAAAATTAGTTTTTTATTTAAATAGAGTAAGAAATGGTTCAACGTCATAACAATAATTAAGCAATTTGAAACATTTATATTCACTCAAGAATTTATTTTTTTTTAACTTGACGTTTGTAAAATAATCTGTCTAATAAAACTAACGACTGGAAAAAAAAAAAAAATTAGACAATGTTATATATAAGTAAGATTTACCAACATTTTTCAAGAAATGTTTCAGCATGCATATCTGTAGCCTAACTAAGCTTATCTATTATGATTAACCTTCAAATCTACCTCTCACAAGCTACAAATATTTTTAGTATCTCATTAAAATAATTGCTTTTTTTTAAAAAAAAAAAAAATGTTTAAACTTTGCAATCATTTTAATATCTTTATACATTTTTTTTACTCTCAATATTTAAAATTATACAACATTTTCAGAATTAATCCACTTATTTTTTCACAAGATGAGATATGGTAAAATTTATTATCATATTTGCTTTGAAAGCTATCGGCTTAATTTTGTGAAATATAATTTTAGAAAAAAAATTAGCATATTGCATTGCCTAGTACTTTTTTTTTTTTTAAATTTTAGATTAAGATTTTTAGAGTGTCGTCATACTATCTATTATTTGCTGTTTTATTATATCGATCTTTCTGATAATGAAGACAAAAGTTGACTAATCAGTAGATAATCAAAGACTGGTATCATCGCTAAAAAATAGTATTGATTGAATAGATTACAAAACATTTAATGTAGTCTCAGAATCTTTTTCTTTTTAGTTATAAAGTATTCATGTCAAAAAAAAAAAGAGTATGAAACGACCTTTTAGATTTAATGTTTAATAGCTTTGGGGGTCATGTGACATTTGAACATCTAAATGGTGTGTTGCACACAATAGATTTTTCCACATGACAAACTAAGATTTTTTCGTAAAGCATTGGTGGTCGAGAGGTCAGCGACGGCTGCTTTACAAGCAGTTGTCCCATGTGAGCAGGTATGCTTCCCGACTGATGCTATGATTCATGAGAAAAAAAAACTAAGATTTTTTTTGTTTACTTGATCGAAAACTTATTCATGAACTTTTAGTTTTTGTTTCTATTGCTTTGTTTAGATTTCCTTACTGGAAAAATTTCAGTAAAATATAAATAAACATTCTTAACACAATTTATAATTATAAATTTTATTAAACGCACATTATTATATTAAGTAATATTTACTAAGGCTGTAACCTTATGAATAAGCGTCTGAAAAATTCGAAGGTAGGGACCTCTACAGGTCTTACCCACAAGCTTACACTCAGAAGAAAAGAGAGAAACCTTCTTTACTTCAACCTACTTTTATATATGAATAGGTGAAGCTGAAGTGGTTAGATCTAAGAGTGTGAAGCTATTCAATACTTCACTAATTAAGTCCACAATTCTTATTATACATTAATACTCGCGAAATCTTAAGATTTACAAGGAGTCAATGGAAAGATCTTATAGCAAAAAATCTATTACAATAATTTAAAGTTGTAATAATAAATTTTATTAAACGCACATTATTATATTAAGTAATATTTACTAAGACTGTAACCTATTATTAACACAATTTAGAAATTTTAGTTCTTCAATTTTCAATTTTTTGTCTGCCTATGAATTCATCTGTAGTAATTTGTATATAATTATAAAGGTTTTTTTTGCACAATCTATTAGTGATTTAAACTTGAAAAGCTTGTATAAAAATGAAATTAATCATTCATTTTCTGATAGTGTGAAAATAATATGCATCTTTGTTCCTACTAAATTTAAGTTTTTATTAATTTTTGGCACACAGAACACAGTTTTATATACGCAAAAACATGTGTATAAAAAGGCTTCATCAAAAAAGAAATGCTGTTTACTAAAATATCAAACTACCATTTCGGTTTTGATTGTTATTTCAGTGCTTACATCCAACAATATGGAAACTTATATAATATTATTAAAAAAGTATATGTAGAATGTGATTTATATCTCCAGCAAAGCTCAGGACATATATTCTAGTAAGTAGAATAATTTTTAAATATAAAAGATTATAATAAATGAATATTTAAAGTTCTAAACTAGATCTCAAATAATAAAAGATCTATAAGGAGACCATATGTGAGATGATTGAATGAAATAAGAAAATTTACTGGTGTACTCAAAGAAGCATGGAGAGATGTATGTTGGGAGTAACAAGAAGAGATCAAAAATGCAATATATGGGTAAGAGAACAAACAGGTGTTACTGATCTCATTGAAAAAATTAAAAGACTGAATTGGAGTTGGGCTGGACATATTGCTAGAAGAGATGATAATAGATGGGCAATTGAAATCTTAAACTGGATTCCAAGAGATTGTAAAAGACACAGAAAGAGACCACATGTGAGATGGATGGATGAAATAAGAAAGTATGCAGGGATTATGTGGAGAAGAGAAGCTAAAGATCGGAAAAGATGGATTAAATTTGGAGATACCTTCATCCTGTAGTGGATTGATAATGGTTGATGATGATGATTGTGAAATAAAGGCTGTGAATCAGAGAAAGTGAATGGATTAATAATAGTTGAAAATGATGATGGTGATAATAGTTTTGCAATTATAATAGCAGTTTCATTTAGAAAAAGATACTGTTGTGTAATATATAAAAATGGCATTATGAAAGAAGTTACTTCACAAATATATTCAACAGCCATGCCAGTGCTATGATTTATAAATTATCTATTTTATTATAGGGGATTTGAACCCAGACTTTCAAGCTCCCTTTAGCTATCCAATCTATCGCATAATGCTACATATACAAAGTTTTTAAGCATGTTCTACCGTTATTCAGTGCATCCCAAATAAAATTAGAAGACTATTGTTTTAAGTTAGTTACATGATACAAGACTAAAGAAGGTAAAGATTTTTATTTTATTCTGTCATCTAAAAAGCTACTTATCTGGAAACTCATCTTTATTTTAGAGGTATTGAGTAACACTTTTAGAAATGACAGAGAAACCTTCTGAGAAATTGGGTTTCTACAGTGCAAACAGTAATGATACAGAGACCTCTATCACATTTTTTTTTACATGGAAAACAAATTGAAATTTTGAAAACAATGAGTCTGTTGCAGATAATGTTTAATAATTGTTGTCAGTTTACTACTTTAAGATATTTTTTAGCAGTGAAAGTAGATAATTTCAAACACCAATGTAAAATTCAAATTGGATAGTCTAACCAAATTACTTCATAATTAGTAAGACTGGAATATCTGTAATACAATAAAGTCTCATTAATTAAGATAATGGCTGCATTGATTTCTTGTTCTGTCGTCTATTATATGCTGCTGAGAGCTTTCAGAATTGTCAATTCATTGAATCTTTTCAATAGAATCTTTAAAAAAGCTTTTTGTTATCATATTTCAGACTGATTGGTCTAAATTAACTAAGATTAAAATGAGAAATTATTTTTGTAATTTGTTTAACATAAACATATAATTTTTTATTTAGGTATAATCATATAATTTTATAGGTATCTGTTGGAAATATTTTCATAGCAGATGAACTATATTACATTGCCCAATATTTTAAATTTGTTATTTGTAATAAAATCAGCCAGATGGCACTGAACTTCAATCTCTAATTTCACTTTCACATTCCATCCACGTATATCTAATATTCAACATGAAATCAATTTCTGAAACTTAATAGAGATGTATTTAAGAGCAAAGTGTTTCAATAATAAGTCAATCAATAATAGCTCAAAGTTTTTACATTAACTTCATTGATTAATTTATAATATCTCACACATATAAAAAAAACTATGTTTTTCTAACTTGACTAATGATCTGTTAATTTTCTCACTGTATAGATAAGTTTGTGGAATGCTGCAGTTTAAAATCTTTGTGCTCTAATTGGTAAAGATTATTAAACTCAAATTATAGAATTTTGCAAATTTTAAAATTCATAATTAAGATCTTCATCAAAAAAAAAAACCACTTCAGAAGGAGTAATTAAATAGTTTTGGTGTTTCCCAATTCTTAAACATTACATTCAGGGAGAAATTAAATGATTTTTATCAAATCAAAAAGTAATTGGGAGATTGCAATATAAGGTGAGCTTCTATAAAAATGTGAAGAGCATTATCTATTGAAAGATTTAGTTTCTTGACACAGGAAATTCACTATAAATTGATATCAACTTTACATATGTGAGACAAAAGAAAGATTTATTAAATGAACACCAATCTTAATAGTAAACAGATTTATAAAATGAACACCAATGTTAATAATAAATAAATTTATCGAATGAACACCAATATTAATAATAAATAGATTTATCAAATGAACACTAATGTTAATAATAAATGCATTTATATCAAATGAACAGCAATGTTAATAATATATATATATATTGAACCAGATGGGAGAAGATTGCTATGATTATTTAAACTACAATCTCGATCTTAACTCCAGCTACACTTTCACTATGGCAGCAAACCAGCCCCTCAAGCAGAGAACTCAAACACCGAAGATGAATGAGACCAAAAGCACCTATAACCAAACTAAAGCTGTACAAAGTATAACCTGTGGCTTTATGTCCAGGCTATAGAACTCCTGAGTTGCTAAATTCAAACCCTGCCATCCAAAGCATTTTTATTTGTTTCAAGGTAAAACCTCAGGCACCAGCTAATCGTAAGTTAAATAATCAGCATGCCTGGATGACAGGTATACAATTTAGCACTTGATATATCCCAAGCTAGCTCTTTTCTCTATTGTGAGGAAGACAAAGAAAACTTTAATATACTTTGCTCAACATGTATAATTAAATGTAACTTAACTATAAACTTACCTATTAGTGGCACAATTACAAAAAGAGAACTGACCAAACACTAATTAAGAAAACAATCAATTTATTTAAACACACTTCTAAAAAAACACATTATACAGAAAAACATTATAAATTTAAATATACACACACACATTAGAATATATTATAATAAGAATTCAAGAAACAACTTTAAGCTTTACACATGCTAAAAATACATTATGATAAATTTAAATACACACACACACCTACTAAAATATAATTTCATGTACTAACTTATGGAAGTAACTTAAAGATTACTATGGTTGTGGCTCTTAGAGGTCATTAGAGTCTTTTATTTGAACACAATTCAATCTTTAAATGGGAATAATAAAGTTTATAGTTACCTAGGACTTTTGCAGATAACATAGTGCACTTTTCATGGACACAATTTGTTACTTTCTCCTGCTTTGTTGATCACCAACTGGTTGGCCTTTCCATTTTCCATTAATGGTTTTGCTTCTTGCTGATTTTCCATGTTTCAATGAAGAGAGAGATATATGTGAATTTTCAGATCATATGGTAAACATGATTTCTAGATGGAGAACTTCTTCTATTCCATAGGATTGGGATTGAAGACTAACTGCACACTTTGATTACTGTCTAGCACTGTATGATGCTAAGTTGCTCTCTGGTAAACATCTTCTCTTCCCTGAAAGCTTTTACACAGTAACAATAATGAATACGACAGTACTATAATGTTATAATAATCTTAATAATTAATGAATGGATTTCTGTCTTTTATACACTTCTTCCTTATTGTTTTCATTATGTTTTAATCTACATTTTTGTTTAGATTAATCTAGCATTCTGATAAGATACAGTTCTGAATTCTTTTCCTTTGTCTCTTCAATTAATGTAATTAGAATTATTATTTCCTTTCTTTTTATTTATCATCCAAGCAATCTTTAAGTGGATTTAAATTTATAAGCTTTCTTTGTACATTTTAATTCAATTTTCATTTTTACATATTTTTTTTAATTTATAAAAAGAGAGAGCTCTAGTTTTAACTTTTTACTTAGTTAACCCCTCCCCCCTCCTTTTATTTTTTTATGAGTTGTGTTTAAAAAGAAACTCTTTAAAACATTCTATAACTTATATTTCTAGCTTATTTAAAATTAATTATTATTTTTTTGTAAAATTTAATCTGATCATTTATTAATAAATGATTTCACATGTAATGCAGAACTTTTATTTTTCAAAATTTCATTTTAAAATTCATAAAACTAATCATATTTTTTTTCTTAAAAAATTATGAAATATTTAATGCTATTCATTAGTGATACATCACACATACTTCCGTTTGAGAGTTAAAATGTGTCAGTTTGACCGATTTTATCTCTAATAATTTATTTATAGCCTTTCATTTAATTTTATGAATGTTAGTTCCCTTCTTCATGTAATCCAAGGACTTGTTTCATTTCATTATTCACAGTTCCGACCATTAGTGTAATTTTGTTCACTGTCTCTGGCAGTTCCCTTTTTCTCTTTATTAATCTTAATTACTGGGCATTGTACATTCCCTTCTCCGCCACACCTTATACCATGGCAAAGGCATTGTTATTGTATTTGCTATTGTTATATACAGACCACTGTAGATTGATTGAAACTTTTTATAAATATGTTTTTCTGCATGACTTACAGGATTGACTCTTATCATGACCTCGTCTCCTACTATAAATTTATCTTTGGCTCTTCCTTCTCTCCTCTGCCTTAACTCACCCATCTTCTTTAACCTAATTCACACTTGTTCAGCATCCCTCCTTTTATCTATTAAACCTGCTTTCACTGGTGGCCTGGTTTTAAATAGGTATGTTATATTCTTCCCAAAGTAAAGTTGGACAGGTTCAAACTATGTACATTTTTTTTACCAATTCATCATATTAAGTATTCATGGGATTTCCTTAACCCACCTTCGTTGATCATTGTGTATGTATACTCAAAATAATCATCCAAGTTCCCACATGACCTGCTCAGATGGATTGGACTGCATGTTGTGAATCAACATGAGTATGTATTTTATTCTGCATATCTCAGTCCATCTTTTCCACTCATCAGATACGAATGGTGTTCCATGATCAGATATGATTTTACTAGGAATTCCCACAGTTCCAAAGTGTCATTGTTCCAAAACCCATATTGTTTGTTTAGCATTTGCCTGAGACACTGAATGTGCAGCCACCAGTTTCAAAAATACATTGTAAACTACAACCAGGTATTTTATTTTATTAAATGGAGGCAATGGATTGTAAAAATCTATAGCCAATAAACTATTTAGTTGTTGAACATATATAGGCCTCAGCAGCCCTACTCCAGATGCATTGAGTGGTTTAATCTTTGAGCATATTTTACACTTGTCTATGATATCCAAGATGCTGGCATACATTCCTCATCCCTAAAACTAATAGCTCAACCAACTCTCAATTTTATTTGCCTCATAGTAACCATATTTTTGATCTATATGATCTAGCATCTGTCTCCACATAACAACAGAAATGACTATCTGCTTTACTTTATCTTTTTCATTTTTATGCTGCCCCCCCCCTCTTTAGACTTCATATCTCTCCATAATTGATTATTTCTGGTTGATGATGTAAGTACTTCATTATCTGTCTGCAATCAAAATCCTTGCTTTGTCACTCTTTTAATCTCTGGAGATTATTTTCCACAGCCTCACTTCTGTTTATTTCTGCTGTGGCAGTATATAAGTTGTCACAACTTAAATACTGTTGTTCCTGTGCCACAGGGTAGTGGCTTAATGTGTCTACCAGTACATTTTCCTAACCTTGGCTGTATTTCACACTGTAATTGAATTCTTAAAGGAATAAATTCCACCTTATTAACCAGCTGTTTATAAGGAAGCTATGATTTAAGAATTCAAGGCTTTTGTGATCAGTGATTACAATTGTCTCAGATCCTATCAGAAACTGGCAAAAGTTTTTGAATGCTCATACAATTAATAAGGCCTTCTCAGTTAGTGTAGTTTATTTTAGAACTCGTCAATAAGTGGCTAATGAAGAAAAGGACCCCTTGTTGACCTCCCTCTTGTATTTGAGACAGTGTATCCTCCACTCCAAATCCACTACTGTCAGTTTGCACAAAAAATGGCTTACGAAATTTGGGGTATGACAACATTATCTTTTCTAGAAACCTCATTTTCACATTTTGGAAATCGCACTTATGCTGTTCAGTCCACACCCACTGCCTTTCTTTCTTAAGCAATTGCAGTAATGGCTCCATGTCAATAAAAAAAATTTGTAAAACCGGTTATAAAAATTGCATAACCCTAAGAAGGACTTTACATGTTCTTTTTATTTCTGGGCACTAGGAAATCCTGTATTGCTTGAATTTTCTTAGGATTTGGTTGGATTCCCTTTTTCACTAATTATGTGGCCTTAAAATTTTACTTCAGTGGTTATTAAGTTGCTTTTATTTAAATTTATTTTTTATCTCCTTTTTATACATTCATGCAGCAGCTGCTCTAATTGTGTAAAATACTCTTCTATACTCTCTGATGCCAATACAATGTCATCAACATACATTACCACTAAATTTTTTTATCTCGTCCAATAACACTTGATCTAAATATTGTATTAACCCCGTTCTGCTAGTTTTCAAACCAAAGGGGATCTGATTAAAGTTGTATGCATACCCATTATACCGAAATGTGATGTACTTCTGATCATTAGGGTGTAGTTTGATCTGCCAGTTATTGGCAGTCAAATCAGACGTTGAAAATACTTTCTTATTACCAATTTTGTCAGTAATTTGTGCTTAGGCAGATGGGCATTGGTGTCAGGGATAGTTATTTTATTTAATTGTTTGGTGTCTAAGCAAAGTTGAATGGGCCTGTCCTTTTTATATATAGTTACAATAGGGTTGTTAAAAGGGGATGAGCATTTGGAGATGATTCCCCACTTTAGCATTTTCTCTATTTGCTCTTCTACCTTATCCATATACTGATGTGGGATAGAGTATGCCTAAGCCTGATATGGTTGATCCCTCAAGTTTTATCCTATGCTCATACCCTTGAATTACTCCAGGGACTTAAAAAATATATTCTTGTAATCATTTAGCACTTGCTCCAGTCATCTCTTTTGATAGTTGTTTATGAACCTTGATTCTTTTACCTTTTCACCTATCTCCATTCTTATTCTTGTGCTTTGTACATAGCACACCCTAGTAGATCTATCCATTTGGTTTGATATAAATGTTATTGCTTTGTTGTCTAATTTTGCCTGACTTAATTTATAATCCAGCACACAACTGGTCTTACGCATAAAGTCTGATCCCAGTATAACTTCATGGATCAAATCCTCCAGGATAAGCAGTACATGGCTAACTCTCTCCCTACTATGTGCATGTTTACCCATACTCGTTTTGACACCAATTTTGTCTTTTTACTATTGGCCATCATGACATATACCATTTTTAATGGCAAAATTTTGATGTTAGGGCTAACACGGCTCATTTTATCAAACATCCTGGGACATTACCAACACCTGGGTCTCAAAATCAAACAAAGCACTGGTGTTTCAGACAGCCCTATTGTGCCATTATTGGTTCCCTCTCTTCTTAGCTGCACACCAGGTTTATTACTTGTACATGGTTGTCTTTTCTATTGTATCTTTCCATCTGTTTTTTGTTCTTCCCTCAATCTCTCCTTCATTACTTTTCTTACCCTGATTTCTATTCCGATTTCTTTTAAAAACAATTCTTCACTCTGCTCTTCCATTGGTCTATTTCTGAACATTTATATTCCTCATTCCAATTCTTCCTGCTTGCTGCTGTCCAATGGCCTAAGTAATTTGGCCATCTGTTCAACCATTTTCCATTCTGCTCCAATTATCATCTGTTCAATATTCTTAGGAAAACTACATCTGACCATTTGTACAATTTGCTGTTCAGATAGAGAGTTTACCATGATCGACCTTAATTTCATCACTTGTTGGAAAAGTGTGATAAATAGTTCCTCAGGCTGCCATTTGTCCTGTGTCAACTTGTGCTTAATGTTTTCCTGATACTCATCCCCCCAATAGTTCACCACTAATGACTACTTATATTCTCTAAATGTTGCTGGCTTTGAGAACAGTGAGTCCCACCAGAATTGAACATCACCTTGAATATGATTGCAAGCTTTAACTACCATGGCTTTCTCATTCAATTTGTTCAATGCAAAGTAGCATTTCAAACTGTCAAGGTGTTCATTAGGAGTATCCCCTATAAAATGTTTTTATTTTCGCAACTGATTCACTGCATTACTTCTATCTATATGTGTGCATATTTTTGCACTTTTCTGCTCACCTTCTAATCTGTCTACTCTCTTTACTAGCTTTTCCATATCTTTTCCCATGATTCTTGCCTTTCCATATTCTCTTGTTGTGCTATTATAGTTTCCAATCTCCACTGTTTTATTTTTTTATCGGCATTTCTGTTATGACTTCTATACTATATGCTATCTTGCACCATCATTTTTGCTCTGTTTTTATCACAGGTTAATAATAATTTCTAATTTTCTTTATAACATGAATTTTTTTTACTTATTATTTACTCAATGAAGCATGTGACCAATTCCAACCCCATAGTTCTTTCTGATCTCCACCTTATCATTAATACCCTTAATATGCATAAATATTTATCTCTCTTCTTTTATTTGCATTTACTATAATTTGGTTGCTTTGTCCCTTCTCCTCCTAGACTGCTCATTACTTTCATAATTATAATAATGCAATTTAGCATTTATTTAACTTTAATTATGTTTATAATTATCCTGGTAATTTGTGGTGCTTCAGCACCCACATTGGAAAGCCAATTGAACCAGGTGGGAGAAGATTGCTATGATTATTTCAATTACAATTTCTTTCTTAACTCTAGCTGCACTTTCACTATGGCAGCAGACCAATCCCTCAAACAGAGAAGTCAAATATGGATGGTGAATGAGACCAATGGCACCTATTACCAGACCAATGCTATACAAAGTATAACCTGAGGCCACATTTCCAGGCTATAGAACTCCTTGGCTGCTAAATTCAAACCCCTGCCATCCAAAGCATTTTTATTGTTTCAAGGTAAAACCTCAGGCACCCAGCTAATCATAAGTTATATAGTCAGCAAGCCCAGATGACAGGTATACAATTTAGCATATGATATATTCCAAGCTAGCTCTTTTCTCAATTGTGAGGAAGTCAAAGAAAACTTTAATATACTTTGCTCAACACATATAATTAAATGTAACTTAACTATAAATTTACCTATTAGTGGCTCAATTATAAAAAGAGAACTGACCAAACATTAATTAAGCAAACAATCAATTTATTTAAACACATTTCTAATTAAAACTTTTTTTAATAAAATACATTATACAGAAAAACATTATAAATTTAAATATTCACACACACATTAGGATATATTATGATAAGAATTCAAAAAACCACATTAAGCTTTACACATTCTAAAAATACGTTATGATAAATTTAAATACACACACTTATTAAAATATAATTTCATGTACTAACTTATGGAAGCAACTATGGTTGTAGTTCTTAGAGTTCATTAAAGTCTTATTTGAACACAATTCAGTCTTTAAATGGGAATAATAAAGTTTATAGTTACCCAGGACTTTTGCAGATAGCATAGTGCACTTTTCATAGACACAATTCATTGCTTCCTCCTGCTTTGTTGATCACCAACCAGTCGGCCTTTCCTTTTCCCATTTATAGTTTTGCTTCTTGCTGATTTTCCATGTTTCAATGAAGAGAGAGATATATGTGAATTTTCAGATCATATGGTAAACATGATTTCTAGATGGAGAACTTCTTCTATTCCATAGGATTGGGATTGAAGACTGGCTGCACACTTTGATTACTGTCTAGCACTGTATGATGCTAAGTTGCTCTTTGGTAATGAATAACACCTTTGGACATCTTCTCTTCCCTGAAAGCTTTTACACAGTAACAATAATGAATATGACAGTACTATAATGTTATAATATCCAATCTTAATAATTAATGAATGGATTTCTAGTCTTTTTATACACTTCTTCCTTATTGTTTTCTAACCCATTAATATTAAATTCATTATGTTTTAATTTATATTTTTGTTTAGATTAATCTAACATTTTGATAAGATACAATTCTGAATACTTTTCCTTTGTCTCTTCAATTAATGTAATTAGAATTATTATTTCCTTTCTTTTTATTTATCATCCAAGCAATCTTTAAGTGGATTTAAATTTATAAGCTTTCTTTGTACATTTTAATTCAATTTTCATTTTTACATTTTTTTATATTAAATTTTTAGAAAAAGGGAGCTTTAGTTTTAACTTTTTACTTTGTTAATTTCCCTTCCCCCTCCTTTTCCTATTTGCTCTTTAACAATTAAAACTTTTATTTATTTTTTCCTAAATAAAAAGATGACACAATGCTTTATTTTTTGGAGAGTTGCATCTAAAAAGAAACTCATCAAAACATTCTATAACTTTTATTTGTAGCTTATTTAAAATTTAATTATTTATTTTCTAAATTTAATCTGATCATTTACTAATAAATAATTTTACACGTAAATGCAGAACTTTTATTTTTCAAAATTTCATTTTAAAATTCATAAAACTAATATTTTTTTAAAAAAAATTATGAAATATCTAATGCTATTCACTAGAGTACAATGTATATATACATATGCATTAAAGATGTAATTATGAAAATGGAACCAAATTCAGTATAGATAATTCATGACTTAGACTTTTTTACAGATTTCTAAGTATATCAATAATATAAGGATTCCTTTGCATGCAAAATTTTATTTACTAAGTGTCATGCATGATGATGAATAATTCTCTAGCCTAATAAATAATATGTATCATACTACAATTAAGACATCAATAAGTTTATTTTTAAAGAGATTTATTCTATATTTATATAGCAGCACAGGCTTAGAATGGATGGCAGATATCTGTTAGAATATATGTGATACAATTTTTATTATAAAGTAATTAACTTTATCCATTTAAGTTTTTTATTTATCTACTGTTTATAATTGATGTGTCTACTTTAATACATTTTCTTGAAGTCTCATGTACTGAAAATTTTGGTGTACTATACATATTATTTGTGGAATTATAAAGGATTGTCTCTGAATCAAGTTCTATAAATGTCTAATAAAACTAAATTTAATAATTAAATACATGTTACTATTTATATTTTAAAATAGATATAATTAGAGAGAATTTTGAACCCAGCTTTCAAGTTCCCTTTAGTCATCCACTCCATCTTATACAACCAATACACATGTCCACATACATGCAAAAAAGGTAAATGATAATACAGAGAGTGTACCAATAGCTCAAACAAGCTCCTAATTAATAATTGCAGTATGAGAAAATATTTAAAATCTCTATCCAGAATACTCTCATCTCCAGACTAACTGGATTCGAGCTTATGGCTCACGGCAGTTGGTCTAGAGATGAGAGTGTTCTGGATAGAGATTTTAAATATTTTCTCATACTGCACTTAGTAATTAAGAGCTTGTTTGAGCTATTGGTACACTCTCTGTATTGCATTTTTGTAACTACAAGCTTATAAAAGTAATGTCACATTATATATGACTTATTTTATTAATTATTATAATTTTACCTTTAAGACTTTGGCTATGCTGAGGCTATTAAAATATGGTAGTTCTGAATTTAGTTCAGTCCCATATAACTATTTAAGTTAGATAGCTGGATTTAATGACATTTTCAGTCCGAAAATTTCAGAGTTTCCACTTAAATATACATTTGAAATAAATGCGGGGTTTTGAGTTTATATTTTAGATCTAGCGTCCGAATATTCTAGCTCTCCACTGATGTGAGCCATAAGCTCGAAACCAGTTGGTCTGGAGATGAGAGTGTTCTGGATAGAGATTTTAAATATTTTCTTATACCGCACTTATTAATTAAGAGCTTGTTTGAGCTATTGGTACGCTCTCTGTATTGCAATTTTGTAACTATAAGCTTATAAAAGTAATGTCACATTATATATGACTTACTTTATTAATTATTAAGATAAATGATCTCTAATTTATTTATTTTTTTATACAATTGATACACATGACCACAAACATGTGAAAAAAATCAAATACATTTCCACATGTATGTGACTGTATATCAGTTGTATAAGATAGAGTAAATGACTAATTGGAGCTTGAAAGTCTGGGTTCAAATCTCCTCTAATTAAAACTAAATTTAATTATAAAAAAATTTTAAACATTATTACATTGTTTTATTTTAAGAAATTCAAAACATTCAACATTGGCATAAATTAATTGATATCTCATCTTGGATAGACACAACCATTGATGTTCAGAAGTTATTTTTGTTTGTCTATGATAATCATTTATACCATTAAATGTAAGGAGATATACTGCTTATGGTAAAGGCTATCGATAGTTCTAATAGCAAGTGAGGCAACTTCTATTTTTGCTCAATATTGAAAAAATTTAGCAGTTCCACACAAACAATTAAGTCTATCAAATTTGAAAAAAACTGGTTATGTTACTTGACTGGATATTAGGTATAGTTTTATCTGGATTTGAACATTGAAGTTCGTGGTTATTGGCAATTGAACATATATAATTCTACGTGGAATTCCTCTAAGTGATTCTCCAATTTTAGGTCTGGCAATGTATTCTTCATAATAATTTCATACGAAATATTACAGAATACCTCTTTCTTCAATTTAATTTCTTCTGTAACACCTGCTCTCCTGTGTTGCAACATTTTGGCTTCAAAATCTCTTGGTGTAACTGTGTCAGCCTTTTTTAAATAGTCAAAGTAAATTTTTTGATACATAATTTTACTTTTATTATTTTATTATAGTCTTTACTTAATCCTTTTATTCTTTATTTCTGTGTAAAAAGGCAGCTGATACAAAAGTTAAGTTTCGCTACATTTATAAGTTTATGTCTTGAAATGATCAATAATATACCAGAACAGTATTTTTCCTATGCTAATTTGGAGAAGATGCTAATAAACTTTATATTTTAATTTCCTCTTATAATAGTCATATAATTCAACAAGTCTTGCTATTGGTTAGTTTTTTTTTAATTATTCTGATATTCATTTTTCAAATTTAAGATTTCCATTATAATTGTTGTATTATTTTCCCAAATTGAAGGTCTTATATTAATTAAAAAGCTTCCATTAAATATTGACTGCTGAGTTTTGAGTTATGCTTGAGTAAAATTCTAAAAAAGTCTTCATTCATTTATGAAAATAAGATAAACCACTCTTCAATGAGGTTCATGCTCAACTTAAAAATCTTTACATCAATAGAATTGTTTCCATCTATTTGATATTCTCTGGAATAATAATTCAATAGATGAACAATAAATTATATTTTTATTTTTTATGTTGTTTTAAAGTAAATTTATTAAACATAGTAACATTGTAATATACAGTTAAACTTTATAAAAATTTATATAGCATTCAAAATGAAACTTGAAAAAGTCAATGCAGAGAAAATGGTATCTTAATAAGATTAAGAGGAAAATAAAACTTTCACCCAAGTATCATCATATAGACTCACAGGCAAAAGCAGAGAGTCTCGCTGCTTGACTTGGTCAAGAAGCTTAATAAAGACACTTAGAGCCGAGTCCTGAGAATGAGCAAAGATGAGCTTGCAACGCGTCAACCATATTTTTTATGTTTTCATCATAAATACTAAGCCACATTGAATTCATTATAAATTTCATAAAAACATCTTTTTTTATATGTAATTATATATTGGATTACTTTCATCATCTAATATTAATTATTAATTGTCTTCAGAAAAATTCAAATTTCATTTAAACTTTTCAAATACATTCACCTGTTACTAATATTATACTGATTAGCATATAGTACAACTTTTTGAATAGTATCATTTTTCTCTTCCACATGAGAATAATAGTACTCAAAACATATTATATATTAGCTTATATGTTATTACTTACAGTTGAATGCATTTGAAAAGATCAAATAAAGATTGATTTTTTCTAAAGATATTTACTAAATAATATTAGATAATATAAATCGTCCAACATACTATTTTTTTTTTTCGTATGTCAAATGCGTTGACCGGGAAGCGAAACCAAGCCAGCTGCTTAGAAGGCAGCTATGCTAACCACTAGGCCACCAACACATTGACAAACATACTACTATTTATTTATAGTTTCTAAAATTTTGTTTACTATTAATTTTTTAACTATAATTATTCACTATTAGTTCAGTTTCAGTTATGATAATAATGTTTTTAATACTTGAGATTTGAATGTCTTTTAATTTATTTTTACTTTTCAAGATAATTTTAGAATTTATTATACATTTTTTTCTTATCTAAGAAGCAAATTGTTTGATATTTACAAGCCACTATATTAATTTTTCAAATTTCTAAGAACATTTTACTATGGTTACAATTTGAAATAGCCTATTAATAGATAAGCTTACAGAAATATAAATTATAAAATATCATGAAACAAAACTTTAAAGAAGATAGTCTGAAATGTCAAGTGGGACTTGTTTTGGGGTAATTAAATAACAGTTATCACAAATTTTTACTTCTTTTCTTTTACTATGTAATTATATGATATGCATTTATTTGCTTCCAAAGAAAAGATTAATTTATTTAAACTTTAAAAAATAAATATCTGAGCAATGATTTCAAACTAGAAGGTCATATTCATAGCATCACTGAGTTTGAAGGCTAAGAATAGATCTTCTAGGTTGAAAGCATTTCTCAGCTATTTATTATTTAAAGTTTAAATAAATTAATCTTTTCTTTGGAAGTGAATAAACACTTATCATAGAATTAACACTGATATATTTTTCAGACAATTAATGATCAATAATTATAGTCTTATGCCAAATAAAGTATATAAGAAATTCTATGTTAATACAGACCATTTTTGAAGCAAAGCAATGATATGTTGTTTCTGTGCATTTGATTCTATGGTATTGCATTTTGTTCTGTTTGTAAACAAGTATTATTTATTTATACCCTCAGTTTAACATTAAATTGCCATCCAAAGCATATTCTTTTTATGAATTTATTGTAGAGTTCTTTATTATTCTAGAGATATAAATAAATATGTTCTAGTGCAGTGCTGCTTGTTATTTTGTTTGAACTTCTGCAATAAATCATCTTCACGATGTTCAATCTTTTGCCATTCATTTAATCTTATTGTAAACTAACTCAATTTTGCTCTCATTTGTCATGGGTTTTTTTTTATATATTACTCTATGCTAGATTTATTTGTGATAGATTGTTGTATGCAGGACCTTTCAGAGAAAATGCAAGGCCTGGGCAACTAATATTTTAGAGGCCCTTCAAAATATAAAATAAGAGCATGGGGAGAGAGAGATTGAAGAAATGAGAGTTTTTACTTACAGAGCTGAAAGCAAAACTTTTGGGAGCAGTTAGTTACAAGTTTCAGAAATGAGCAAGAAGATCAGATCCAGATAGCACTTGGATAGGGTAGATTCACTCTAGCACTGTTAGTATTGTAAAAAAACTGTTAGCACAAAACTGACTGACAAAGTGCTGAGGCTATTAGTACTGCCACTCACTAAGTGCTGCAGTCACTTTCATCACAGAGGCATCAAATTAGCACCTCATTCCTAAACTGGCTCACATTTTTGATTCGTGTTATGCCTGCTTGGAAAAATTTTTCTCAAATATTTTTTTGGAGAATTTAACTGTAAAATTAAGGCCGTTCTACAAGTCATGACATCGCTTTGCCTTCTCCTATATTTTTGTTTAACATATTGAGTTGCTAAGTTGAGGTCATGAGGCCTGGGCCAGTTGCCCCTCTTGTCTCCCCCCCCCATGATTGGCCATGGTTGTATGTATTTTTTAGTTGATGTCCAAAACCTATTTTTTTAAAAAAAAAAAAACGTGTACTTTTTACTGATAATATTGATGTATTGTTATTTTATTATTGTTTTTAGTAAAAATATACTATTTTAATAAATAAATGAAATAAAGATTATTATAAAATTAAAATAGTAATGATACGTTTGTTTAAAAAATAAATAAAGCTTCTCTATTAAAAACAGCATTATTTAGTCTTAGAAACATCAGGGTTAATATAAAAGAATGTTTAAGAACAGATACAAAGTTTAGTGTCAAGTGCTAATGAACCTCATCTCTCTGTCTTGACTCTTTCACTGGCTCGTGTTACATAATTGATAGCTTGGGATCAACTATTAATTCGTGACAGCACCTAATTTCATTCATTATCAAATTTGTCTACAGATATGCTAACAAAATTACATCACCATTAGATATAATGACACAAAGAGAAAATATGCTGGTTTGTTTTGTGTGTGTGTGTGTTTTTAGTTTTTTTTTTTTTTAAAAAAAACTTTAAAAAATTGCTAACATTACTATGTTGATTAATATGCCATCTGGGAGAGAGAAAAATTAAATATACTATTGAGCAAGTAAATGTATAATAATCAAAATGATAAATTTTATTTAATCGTTAAATATAATTGATTTTAAAATACTTACTGAAAAGATTTTTTTAAAAGACGAGATTATCTGAAAACTTAATCATTATTGAAAAGTAGAGATAAAGTAAAATCTAATGAAAATCCTAGTGACCTTAGAATAATAGAAGCATATTAGAAAACGATTTTATTTTTGCATTTAAACTCGGTTTCAGATAAGTAAAATAAAAATAAAGTAGAAAGAATAATGGAGTTTTAGAAATGCGTCTACTTATGAGCTAATCTTTTTACTTGGCTGAGGTTTAATTTCCTGATTCGTTGAACATACACCCAAATTTTAGAAGTTTAACACTTTAACATTAAAAGAACAACTCAACAAGTTTATAAGTAGATAGTTTTAATGTTAATATCAATAACAATAATTCAATACCAAGATAATTCAAATACATATATTCATATCAGTTACATACAAAGAATTGTCACTAATATGTTAAAAACATGCAGGCTTAAACAAATAATATTTAAAATTTATATGGCCTATAATGTTTTTTTCCAGCATCCACTTATTTTTCTTACAAGGATGGATCCCTTGAGACTTGATTTCTCTCTCTCTCTCTCTCTCCTCCTCCTCCTCTCTCGCTCGCTCCCTCTCTCCTTCCATCACTCTCTCTTCACAATTGTTTTTGCTTTATCTATACCTTCCAAATATCTGAAGTAATGTAATTAGAATAGGGGTTTTATCATCAGTAATCAATCTAGATTGTTGTTTTTTTTTAAAAAAAAAAACAAAAAAACAACAATACTCCATTTCTCTTCTTTTTTTTTCCTGTGTCATAGCATCAGCCGGGAAGCAAACCCGCTAACCCGGGACAACTGCTTGTAAAGCAGCTATCGCTAACCTCTCAACCACCAATAATTAGTACTTTTTCCAATTCCTCTGAACCCAGACATTAACATAATCCCTTATTATTGACCACGTATTTTCAACTTGAAATAAATACCAATATATAAAACTATATCTATGAATCTAAATGCATATATATTGCATACTTTTCTTTTGTCTAAAACTTAGATTTTTTCTTCTCACCTGTTTGGTTGACACTTCCTCCATTTAAAATCTTTGAGGTGTATGGGTGATTTTTTTCTCTCTATTTGGATAAGCTTGATCTTGGAAGACTATTTGTTAATTATCAGAAGAATTGTCTTGAGGTTTTTAAACCATTCCCCTTAATGAGTTGTTTGATGACTTTCAAAATCTTCTATCTTTATCTATGCCTTTCTTTTTGAGGCTTTTCTTCTTGATATTGTCATTACAGTAAGCTTCTGTTACCTTTCTTTCATCATTATCTAAAATAATAGTATTACTGTACTTAGATGATCTATATGTCCTTTGAAAACACAATTAACTTCTATTTTTTACTTTAGTATATGTTTAGTTAGTATTCTGCAATGTTATTCTTTATCTGATTTTCAAACAACTTAATCCAAACTTTTCCTACTAAATATTTTGTATTTTTATTAGAATAAGTTTCTGTATTATTTTAGTTAGGAAGTAAAAATAATAGCTTTCTTTTTAACATGCTATCTGTCAACAATTCAACCAATGTTTCCAATTCCTTTGTTGCTATCCGTATAACATGTTGATTTAACATGGCTGAACATGTCAGTTCTATTAGATTTTTTAAGTTTTTCTTTAGTTGCTGAACTGCTTTTTTTTAGTCAGTTGATTAAATTCCAGATGATATGGTAGTGTTTTTATATGTTTAATATCTCCTGCATGAATTCTTTAAACTTATTATTTTGAAGAACCCATGATAATCTAATATTTCTTTTGGCTTCTTAATTATTTCTGTCATCTCTGTATTTTTCACAGTCTTATAATTTATCTATCTGAAGTATTCATTGATAGCTATCAGAAAAAATTGGCCATTAAATGAACTAAATCAAACTTATTTTTGATAGATTCACTACATTTTGGTATGACCTAACAATCTTTAATATTTTTTTTAAATATTTTCATCAGTTTTTGTGCCAACAATTGTATACTCAGGTCTGAACTTTTTTATGAACAATTCCATAATGACTCTGGTATATTAATTTTAATATCAGTTTCTACACTATGGTACTATAACTATGTCTCTCATTGGAATGCATTCTCTTAAAGTCCGTAATTGTTTTCTGTTTTTCCAAAGTTAGATTGAAGGAATTTTTAGTTTTTGTACTAGTCATGCTTTACACATCCATTTCATAAGAACTTGGCACTTTTATATGTCCCATCTTCACCATTTTATTGTTTAATATCTGTGAAGGTAATTTATTTTCTTCAGTATGAATTTTTGTTCTATCTGGTATTTTAAAATGGGTATCCATATGCTGAATATAAGTCCCTTTTTGATAAGTTATTTTAAAATCATATGTTCAAAACAAATTGTGCTAATGTAATGTACATAGACTTAAATAATAAGCAATAATTTTGTTTTGACAAAATATCTAAAAGGGGCTTATGATTGGTGATGATCTTGAATAAAATATTGGCAGTACTTTTTTTTTGCTTTAAACATAATTGCTAGAGTTTTTGCTATGCTATCTGTATTTTCTTTTATGGATAAGTCATCTTCCACTTGTTTATGGCTAATCACTGCATCTAAGCCATATTCAGAGACATCAATAATGAACACCATTTCTAGATTGCTATTTTAGTGCATGAGTAATTTATTATAAGCTGATATGGTTTTAATCGTGTCTTTCATCTCTTGTTTATTTTAATGGAAACCTTACAAAGGTTATGCCATTTTTTCCTTTAACATTGATTAGGGACTTTTTTAATTCATCTGTCATTGTCCTTTTCCTGATATATAATGCCCTAAAAAGTTTATTTCTTCAGTTTACCAAATACACTTTTCAGAATTTAATCTTATCCCAAATTTTTCTGACTGTTTATCCAAGTTTATTGCTCTCTTTTTAAATGCTGACTTTGAGCTCATAACAATAATTATATCATCATAATTTAGTTTGTGCTCACAGCCATTTTGAAATCCTAAGACCAGCCAAAACTGAAGCTGACACATCCAATTCATAAATGACATAAGTATTGAATAAAAGTACTTTAAATTAATATTTTAGAAATTATAAGCTAGTAAAAATAATATAATGGGCATATAGTATAATCTTTAGTATTTGGAAATTATAAGCTTGGTTTGATGCGACTTCTGCAACTTTTGGATGATACTTCATATCAGCCAAACCACCCTTCTCCCTCCTTGCAAATTACAGTGCTTTGCACTGTCATATTTCAAATATTTGATGAAGGTAAATTAAAAAAAAAAAATCCCTAATAAAATAAAGCATATTGTTTTTACTAGCTTATAATTTCTAAAATATGAATTCAAAGTACTTTTATTCAATATTTATGTCATTTATCAATTGGGTGTGTCAGCGGTGGTTTATAGATTTCAAAATGGCCGTGATCCCAAACTAAATCAGACCACGGGGTGGCTTTTCTCTAAATTTAATATTATTATGTAAGCATTTTTTTAAAATAAGTATTTATTTGCGATATAAAAAAACGCATTAATCGACAAATGCACTCTACAATTAAAAAAAAAAACATTATAATAAATGTCTTATCTATATTATTAATTAATTTGGTTATTTTCGATCTCTAAAGCTTTAGTGATCATTTGTTTATATAATTGCAAAGGTTTGATAGGAGGATTAAACGATTTAATTACTTTTATGTAAAGAAAGAAAAATTTGAACTAATTCTCTCTATCTAGTTAAGCTTGATTGCATTTAGATTTAAAATAATAGGACGGGTATATAAGCCAACTCAGACATTTATTGATTTTGAAAGCTTTGGTTTTCGACTAAATTTTATCAAGTTTAACTACAATAAGAAAAAAAATCAATTATAAATCTTGATTACTTTTTTTTTATCATTATTATCAAATCTTGAATTTTATCAAATGTCTATTTTAAAACAAGTAAAATGATTTTTAAAAAAAATAAAAATCGGAAAGTAATTATATGAAAACAGGAAATTCATTGAGTCTTCATTTATGCTATTAACATTATTGATTATGAATAAAGTAAATCTCCAATAAGTAACGTAGAAAAAAGAAGGCTCCACCAAGATATTTATTTAATAATTTAAATTAAATTAAAATTTAGTTGACATTATTATAAATCAATTTAATTAAAAATATATTTTTAAAAGCTGCAAAAATTAATTTATATCTTCAAATAAAATCATTTTATTATATATCAGAATAGGCATTTATAGAGTTGTTGGTAATATTATATATAAAACAGGCAAAAACTCACTATACGTATGCCACACACAGCAAGCTAAAGTCATCAATGGATGCCAGAAGGCTTGCATTGGATCCTAAGATCTAGATGCAGTGCTCTCAGATCCAAGGCTCCTCACTGACGAAGGCCACAAGCCAGAAACTAGTCTGGGCATATTGGATGAGTAGGCACTAGATGGGGATTTTATGCACAAGCCTTCTGGCATCCATTGATTACTCTAGCTTGCTGTGTGTGGTAATACGTATAGAGGGTTTTGCCTGTTTTAACAACAGTTATACACAAGCACACGAGATGGCGGTCATGTGATGTTTATTGGCTTAATATTATATATATGCCTACGTACATAAAAGAAAGCTTTACGTTAATTGTTATTTATCAATGCTCATTTATAGATCTGAGACTTAGAACCTAATTGAAAAGCAGTGTAGAAACTGCTGATAGTACAGCGAAGTATGAAGAAAATTATGTTGACATTAATGAAGAGAAATCAAAAGTGATATACATGGACGAGAGAATAAATAAGCATCTTTCACATAATTAAAGAAAAATTCAAACACTCAGTATAGAACTAGAATGAATGTGTCACTATTTAAAAGATGTTAATAGATGAACAATAGAAGCTTCAAATGAATCGTAATTAACACTATAAGAAAGTATTTAGAATTTCTATGTGTAATATGGATAGATGAATTAACCCAGTTGTTTGGAGTGATGGGGAAAAAGAAGTTATGAATTGGAAAAATTGTATTATCCTCAGAATGACTTTTAACTTGGAATTGATTGATAATGTTTTAAAATGATGTTAGTCTTAAAGTAATATTTTGATCATTTAAATTTTATTCTATCTATTAAAATGTCTAAAATTAAAAAAAGGGATGTTTTTAAGTTATTCATGTGGCTAAAACACACCCACACACACTAAGCTCATTTATAGACTATTTTTCAGCTATTAATTGTAAACAATATCAGACCATTCTTAGTTGATAGTTGTAATAAAGATGTCAAGAACATGAGTTCAGAAAGTTAAACACTTGCATATCAAATTGTAGTACTGAATTGTTGTATATGGGTGCAAGCCTCAAGTATTCATATATATCAATAACCATATTGTATATATTGCAAATAATGTACTAGTTATTTTAAAAAATAAATAAAAATTGATTACGAAGTATTTAATGAAAAAAATTATTACAAAGATGAGCAGATTATATACCATGGGTTTAAACTAATCTCTTACCTAATGAAAAAACAATAATGCAAGCCAGATGAACTCTAGAGAACAATTAAAATTTACAATATAAAGTTCTATCATGAGATCAGGTGGAAAAGATATTCATAAATGATAGTAAATGTGACCTATGGTAGATATAAGAAAAGTGATATATCCAATATGGATGGCTTGGCAATGAGCAAATATAGGAATTAAAAACAAGCTGCAAAGCCTTAGTAATTATTTAGATATGCTTTTGGCTTCAAAGAGAATTTTAAATAACTATATTTAATCTTTATAATAACAACTAATGTATCATATGAGGTAACTAATTAATCATTACTTAGTAGAGATATATTAAATAAGAATAAAATAGTTAATATCTTGGATATAAATTATTTGCTTGCATATATGTTAATCATTGAGCCATGATAAATAAAATGAAGCAAATTATTTTTTTCAGCAATTCCACTCTCAGGAAATAAGACAAATAGTTCATAAATAATACAGTTAAATATGTCAAGACTCTAATAAGTAATACAGTTTCAGAGGCCAAGATTAAATAAGTGGCAATTCTATAAACCAAAATTACAATTAAGAACACAGTTTGTCAGATCAAGATTATAGCTCCACATAGAAATTTAGTAAGTAGATAAATCAAAATAAGTCACAATGATCAATAAGGATGGCACTAGTACTAATTTAGCAAAGTTGAAACATCTCAATAAACCGTAGAAAGAAAGAGTAGTAAAGTGAAGCAAGCAGATTATTAAAATGATATAGGTCTTATTGACATTGCATTAGTCACTTAAGTGAGTATATCCAATTTTGATATAAATAATTCAAATGAATGAATATTACATTTAAATTGGGCTGAAAAATATTTTCTCATGGAAATGTATGGGTCAGACCATTTTATAAATAATCATCATATGTTTGCATTTAAGTGAGGTAAAATAGCTTTTAAATTTTTGATTTTAGGATAAATACTTTTTCCAACAACTTTCTTCTAACTGTTAAAGAAAAATAATACTCATCAACAAGTTAAGTGCCAAGGGGTGGTGGTTTATAATTTCTTTTTTGTTTTACTCTCTAATTTTAAGCAGCTAATAGTAACTTATATTAGATTTAAAAAGTCCTAAGTAGACTTATAAATAAGTTCGGTTTTATCCAGAGCGAATTTGCATTTCCAGGTCATGGAAAAATCAGATGTAACCCCTTGGCATTATAAAGCCTTCTTTGCACTTAAAAAATATATTTTTAAAAATAATAAATCTAAATAAATAAATAAAAATGAATCTCTAAAAACATAATTTAAATAAATTCATAATACATATTCAATTATCAATTATTATATTTAAATAATACATTCTAATGCTCTTTCTAGTATTTACATTAATATTTTTAAAAAATAATAATAAACATGAATTTATTCATTATCATCATCATCATTAACTATTATCAATCCACTGCAGGATGAAAGTCTTTCTAAGTTCAGTCCACCTTCTCCGATCTTCAGCTTCTCTTCTCCACATCACCCCTGCACACTTTCTTATTTCATCCATCCATCTCACATGTGATCTCTTTCTAGGTCTTTTACAATTTCTTGGAATCCAGTTTAAGATTTCAATTGTCCATGTATTATGATCTCTTCTAGCAATATGTCCAACCCAACTCCACTTGTCTTTTAATTTTTTCAATGAAGTCAGTAATATGTTTGTTTTCTTACCCATATATTGCAAAGTTATATTTGAAATATATATTCTATATATAAAAACCTGATAAAAAATCAAAAGTTTTAATATTTCATTTTTGGGAAGTAAACAGCTCAAAGCAAGATTATAACTGTCTTTTAATTATTAAACTAAATTGGGTTGTATCAGCAGTATCAAACTGGTAGCCCATGGATGACATGTGGCCTCTGACATATATTTTTGTGGCCATGAGAAAAAATGTAGAAACATGGCACATTAAAAGACCTGAAAACTATTTAACAAAAAAAAGCAATAAATTGTATCCAGCAGCTCTTTCAGATGCAATGTGCATATCCGTGTATGAAGACTAATTAAATTGAATGACCTTGAGAATCTGATGTCATATTTTGCTGCACTGTATTCTGTTGAAGCTTTATCAGTTTTAAAAACAGAAAAGCATGAATGAGAGTTAAGGAACCATGTTTACAGAAAGACAAGCTGCTACCTTTCCTAATCTTTCTAACTTTTCAATATTTTACTTATTGCTTACATATCTGTGGTTACAAACAAATCGATGATAAATGAATAGCAGATTGAGAGAGAGTACATGGCAGTGAAGAATAACGAATATTGGAGTAAGTTTTCTTTTTATCTCTTATACTTTTAACCATAATATTTAAATTGCTTTTTTTTCTATCAATGCACTATTGTTTTCACTTAATCTTTTCCAATATGCTGTTTTTGCTCTGTTTTTATAGCTCAATATTGTAAATATTTTGGCAAAAATGTAAGTAATTAATGTTTAATTACTAAACCATTAGCAATTGCTGAATTATTAAACAATTATTTAAATTTATAAATTTTGTAGTCAATATTTTTTAATCCAGAAACTGTTCACTTTCAAAACCAAAAAAAAAAAAATGAAAGATTGATGAGATGGAGAAAAAAATCAAGAAAAGATGAGGACTGAATTATTTCTGCATAGAACTGAAAAATATAATTGTGAATCTGATTAACATTTCCAAAGAATGAAATATTAAGTTGCTTTATGAAACAAATCATAAGGAACAATACTCATGCTTCAAAGATAAATTAAGAGAAAAGAAAGTGAAAAGTTTGAAGACCTCACTTCAAAATCAACAAGTGTTTCAAAATTTATGAAAAGCAACAACTGGATAATGAGAGCTAGTTACAAAGTTAGATATTTACTAGAAAAAAACTCAAATCCATTTACAGAAAGTCATTAATCAAAGAATATATAATAAAGGCTGCTGATTTTTTCTGTCTCAAAATAGTGCAATTGTTCTGTGATATATCTTTACCAAAAAATATAGTCTCAAATAGAATAAGCAAGATGGCAGGCAATCTGAGTAATCAACCGTGTAAAGTATTTGTGAGAGTTCCGTACTATCCATTGCAACTGATGAAACTATCGATTTACAAGATGTTGCACAAGTTGCTTTGTTCTTTAGTGGTTGTGATGAAAATAATGGATGAGTTTTTGGAAATGATATCTATCATAAAAACACCACTTGTAAGATGTTTTTAATGTGGTGTGGAGAACTTTGAAAAATTCAATCTTTGTATGGATAAACTCATTGTTGTGACAACTAATGATGCCAAAGATAGGTAAAGATAAGAAACTTGTACCAAGACTAAGAGCAAAGTTAAAGAAAATCTTCCTGAATAAAACAGAACTGAAGTCATTCCACTGCATTATCCATCAACAAGTTCTGTGTTCCAAAGTATTAAAAATTGACAAGACGCTTGAAACTCTAACTAAAACTGTAAATTTCCTTTGATCCAAGGGAATTAATCACTGACAATTTGTAGTGTTTCTTAATTAAGGATTTATAGTCTGAAATCAAAAAACTTCCTTATTACACAGAAGTTTGTTGGTTACCTTGCCACATTAAAATTCAAGACATATCAATTTTTAAGAATCCAGCATGGATGTAAGATTTGGTATTTTTATTTGATACCATTTCAACAGTCTTAACAATAAGTTATAGTGATAAAAATAAATTAATCATAGACATATGTATGATACAATGGCAAATATTGTATGATAATTGACTGTGATGGAAAAATTACCTGAAAACTCGTATCTAACTTACTTCTCTATATGTGAACAGTTCAAAGCACGAAGTTAAAATAGTACTTTTGCACAATATTGTAATGAAATTAAACAGATTAAAAATGAATTTGACAAGCATTTTGAAAATTTTATGAAGAAACAAAACGTTTTCTCTTTTCACGGGAATTTTTTCTTTTGAAATCAAAGAAGCTTCGCTAATTGCTCAACAAGCTTTGTGATAAATGCTAACCAAAAGAAAGCATTTAAAATATCTCTACCAGAAACCACATCTGATCCCCTGACCAATGGTTTCATTCTTTGGCACTCCTCAGAGAAGCACTAGGTAGTTTCAGACACTAGATCTAAAAACACCAACCCAAAGTCAGCATTTATCTAAGAAGCTTATGTTTCCTTACAAATGAAACTTGTTGATCTGCAGAATGACTCAAATTAAAAAAAAAAAAAAAAAGAAATAGAGAAAGAGAAGTTGGAATTCCAAAAATATTTTTTTATTTAGAACACTACTTCTAGATTAAAAAGTTTGCTGCACAAATTTTGTGCTATTTTAGAAATACATACATATGCGAACAATTGTTTTCATGCATGGAACATAATTAATTAGCTCACACAGTCAAAACTAATCAATGAAAATCTATTTGCCATAATAAATGTTGTGTGTTCCTAATCATTATCTCCAAATCTTGAGATGTTATCTGGAGATAAATGGTAGCAAGTTTTTGGCAAAAAATGTAATAAACTATACTTTTTTAAAATTTGGTAATAAAAAAAAAGATTGCTTTGGCAACGGATTGAGATTATTGATTGTTATTGGGATTGTCTAAGTGTTTACTGATTTTTATGGTTTCTTTTATTATATATTATCATCATTCAGTAATTTATAATTGTACCAATAATGATAAATAAGCTCATTATTTCTTCTGTATTTTTCTTTTTGATTATTTACAGTCTATATATTTTTTTAACTTAATTGTAATTTTTTAGTAGAATAGCAAAACAAATTGATTTTGTTTTAAGTTTGCTGTTATTTGTTATTTATTTAAATATTAAAAAACTGTGAAATATGAAAAGTAGAATGAATAACATACAAATACATAACTTACATGAAGAAGATACCATTGAACATGTTCTTCATACATGTCAATGTTTGAACCCGATTAGAAAATTCAACACAACTTGTACCAAAGTTAATCCTAAGGAAATTTTTTCAATTAAAGCTACTTCCCCATAACCAGGATCGCAATTTTCCTCACTTTTGCCATCTGGTTATTACAATGTCAATTAATCTTCAAAAATAATAACTGTGATTTAATCTCTACATTTTGTAAGATCATAGAGAAAATTAAGACAAGAGACCGAATAGTAGCTCCCATGGGAATATTTAATGATGCCTGGGCTATTTACCAGTTGCCTATAGAACATTCCACCCCCAAAAAGTCCAAGAACTCTCAATTATGAACAATCCCTTGCAACCTCAAGCTCAATGAGGTATCGCTGGAGGTTTAAACACAAGATTAACCATAGACAGCAATGCTGAATATCCATAAAAAAAAAACATTGTATTCATAATGTATTTCTAATTGATCAATAAATTCTATTTTTAAAAAAAATACATAACTTGCAGCTCGCATGATTAAAACAATGACCTGTAATTGAAATGAGTTTGAGATCTCTGCTCTAGATGGATTTCTTTGATTTGAATCACTATTTTTTTTTTAATTTCTTAATTGTGATTTAAAATACAGGTTTACCAAATGATAAATGACATCAATTTATTATTGAGAAAAAAGATCAATTTTTTTAAAAAAAGACTATTTAAATATGTAGAATGTTGAACGTTTCTTCTAATTGTCTTTTTTATTATTTTTTTAAATAATCATTTAATATTCATTACTTCTGGGGTTCTGACATTATTTGCATAATGATATTTGTTAAAAAAAAAAAGATAAAAATCAGGATTTTCTATTTTATTTATATAGAAAAGCTTATATATACATACATTTACATATCTACTACATAAATCGTCCGCCATTATTCTCACTATTTAGATTCATTACTAGATGTCTTTATTTATCATGATTCTTGGTTCCTTCATTCTAATATTTTTTGAAAATTGCATAGTTTTATATCACTCTTTTTAAACATATTCCAACGATCTTCTTTACATACTCTTTTTTTATATGTTATTTATGAGTATATATGCATATACATTTGTGTTAAATACTAGTAAAATATTTCACTCCCTGTTTTTCAAAATTCGAATAAAGCATGAAAACTAGTTCATAATGTCTTAACTGTGTTTAATCTTTGATCCTATTAAACACTTATTCATATAAATTTGTGATGCTTTGCACTAAATTTAGGCATTAAAAATATAATACACTGCAAAGTTGTGTGCAGATATTAAAAACTAAATTGTCATATACTTTTAAAAAGCAATTTGAATTATATAATTTTAGTGTGAATTCTCTCAAAAGCAGACATTATAGAGAAATATAAAACCACAAGATGTTTTTATTTAATAAAGATGACTGAATGCTTAAGATTGGCATATATATATATTGTGCCAGTCAGATGATGTATGTTGGTTTAACTCAGTTCGAATACTAGGCAAAAGTACCTCGAGGCCACCCATACACGAGATATTAAATCAAGAATACTATGATCTCTGCCCTCTTCACCTATTACCGAGTCTAATTATGAACCAACAACATTATCTGAGACATACATAAATTACTTGCTCACCCGACCCAAACTCAGCATCAGGGGAGAGACAATGGACAAGAATACTTATAGAACTAAATAGTTAACTCTTTCATGGATCACTTTCATTATTGGTCCAGCGAAGTAAAACTCTGAAACTTTTAATTGGTCAAGTGACAAACTTTTTGATACAAATATTTTCATCTTTTAATGTATATTAATTTTAGTTTCAAAAAGTATATTAATTATTTGTAATGTTAGGAAAGTAAACGAAAGTTATTTCAAAAATATATTTTTATTTGTATTTTATAGAAATATTCAAAAGCGGAAAAATCAAAGAAAACATTACGAGCGAATTAGAAGCATTGTAAATGTCATTTAGATCCCTCCCAGATTTCACGTTACGAATTTTTTCAAAATTTTTTTAGGAAAAATCTTAACGTCTTTCTCAAAATAATTATACTTTCAGCATATTATTAAAAAAATACACCAAAAATACATTATAATGCCAGAAAAATATTCTAAATCATTAATCTTTGTTTGAAAATCAAATAAACAGCTTGGAGCAATCTAACCTCTTGACAAGATGTCAAAAATTGCTGCTACGGCTGGTTTCTTTTTCAATTTACAATCGTGTAAAGTATACAATTTTTTAATAAAACCTTACTACTTTTGTAAAATAACTATATTTTTATTAGAAATATTAGATTTTATGAAAATTATTTATAATATGTACGAAACATAATAAAAAAACACTTCAAAACATATTTTCATTTTAGCGGTGAAAAAATATTTAACGGAATCATCAGCCAATAAGAATTGGGAATAGATTATCCAATCAATAAAAACTGGCCTTCTTCTTTTGTTCAACTTAAAATCCTCCTAGTATTGATTTTTTACTTGTAAAATAATTCAAAAGAGGGCAGCATCTTATAGGCCTTGCTCTAAGCTTTAATACAGGTATTTTTTCATCAATGTAACTAAAAAATTGGCTGAGTTAGAGCAATCTAAAGGTGACAACCGCGATGTCGCGTTTCAGGCTATTAAAGTGTTAAATGTGCATAAAAGTACTATGAAAGATGTGTTTTGCGTGCCTGGATCATTGGAAAAGTAAAATAAAACATTAAAAGAAAATGAGAAAACTCAAGCTTTTCAGTTAAATAATATATTTAATTAATGACTTTTAAAATATTAATAATGTTTTAATGGCCTCCGCTATTCCCCTGAATTAATGAAAAACTAATTAGACAATAAAAACAGATAGTAATGGTATAATATTTTTGCGGTCTAAGTCTTTTCTTCCCAATTTTAATAAAATTGTCAACTCGACTCTCCTCGATAAAGCACAATAAAAAAAATCTTTCGCAAAGCATTTTCTAATTGTTTTGCACTAAAAACAGTTTAAAATTTTTTAAGATGTATATAGCTAAATAAGATATACATAATGAGCTAATGGCGGACAAAAGAGGCGTTATGGAGGAAATCAAGTTGGCAAACAAAGGAAACTTACTCATATTCAATTTACAAACTTAAATAGCATTGGAAAGATATTTTAATGAAAAATTAGCCTCTAACTTACACCACAATGGACTATGAAATATTGATAACATGTTAGCAAAGAGGAATAGTGCAGGAAAAGGGTTAAATATAAATAGATAGATGATCACACAAAATATATATATCTAAGATTAGTCTAATAGAAATAGTTACATTACAAAATATATAATTAAATAATGCAATTCAGAAATGTACTACAATAATGCAATTTAGAAAGGTATGATCAAGAAAAAGGTGGAATAGTAACCAGTTCATGAGGAGAGATACGATTACCATCCTGGTTCCTTGGTCATGTTCCCATGGCAATCGTTGCTTGATCCGTCCATGGATAGGTGTTTGTCCGGACAAGGAAAAATGGAAATCCGTAGCATTCTTTCAAGAAAAGTCCCACAGACATAGCACAGAGTTCAGATTAATATAGGTTGGATACTACAGCATTTTGATGGTTTTTTAGGACCCCCGGCAGCAGGCAAAGCTTGCCTAACCGCCAAGCATAATCAAATCCATCAAATTCATATGACTTTTAACTTGTCGCATGTTGAAGTGATCCGTGATTTCAAGGACGACAGTTAAATAACTTTTTGGAACAAAATCTCAACGAGAAGCAAAATCTGAGAAAACTGAATGAGTTCTCCCAAAGAGAAATCTGAAAAAGCAACAAGAGAAATCTCAATGAATTCTCCAAAGAGAAATCTGACTGAAATTCTGACTGAAAAGCATGCACAAGAAAAATCTGAAAGAATTCTCCAAAGAGAAATCTGACTGACAGCAAGAAAACTCTCAAAAGCCAAAATCTGAATGAATTCTCTCTAAAGAGAAATCTCAACAGGAAAAGCCAAGTCTTTTGTTCTCTCTCCTATTTATACCTTTTTTTAAGCTACATTCTATTGTTTTGTGCATGATCTTAGATCTTGATAAGCCCCCCCCCCCTCAGACTCCTTTGTTTCAAGGTAACATTTTCTAAAAATAACTTATTTTTTTATTCTAAATTTCTTTCTTTAAACTTTGAATTTTATTAATTAAAAAAGAAAGAGAAGGCCATCTTTAATTTGCCTTGAATGGGATAATTAATTAAAAATATACATTCCTTTAGAAAATGTTGGCGGGCTTATCTCAAAATAAAATCATATGCCATATTTTAACAAGATTTAAAAAGACAAATATATTCTTATTTCTTTTAATAAAATAAGCATTTTATTTCAGCAGAATTTTGCATTAACTCATATATATATACGCTTGATGTATATATATATATGTTTGATTAAAAGGTTTTAACAAGTAATTTTTTTAAACAGCAATTTGAACTTGGAACGGAATTTATTTAAAACGAAATATTTAGTGCAAATACAAATTTAATAAACATAGTTAATTTTAGCTGTAATGCAAAACCCTGCTGATATTGGGCTATAAACTTAATTCAGGTCTACAATACTGATTAAGTTTATAGGAGGCTGTGAAGCATGGATCGGACTTCCAGATAAATAAAGTTTGATATCTGTATTTGTTTCACAATATATGTAATATACAAATCAATATATGTATATATCAAAATACAGTACAATTTATATAAATTATATTATTTTAGAAGTACTTTCGACTATACATTTTGTAGTCTTTATCAACTATATAACATTGAATAATCAAAACGAGACAATCTTTAAGAATACCCATAGTTCAATTCAGATTTCCCACAATTCTGTTATCTTAACATTTGATGACTGGTGATTCATTAACATTTGACAATTTCTTGAAATCAACATAGCCTCTTTTATTTTACGTTTATTATGACAACGTTCAATTTGAATAATTTTCATATTTTTATAATCAAATTTAAATCCATATTGACAAGATTTATTATGATCAAATATAACAGATGATGAAGGTTTATTTAAATCTATTCCAGATTGTTTCTCTTTTTGAATATCTATTATATAAAAGCATATGCTCTTTTATTCTCTTTTCAAATGTGCACTTCGATTCACCGATGTATTGTACGCCACATCCACATATCAATCTGTATATAATAGAATTTTGATTAAACTTTAAATTTTAAATTTTAGAGTTATTAAGTAATCTATTTATGTTATTTGTAGAGAAAAAAGCAATATGACACAAACCATTATAAATTCTCCTAATAAACTTGACCTGCTCATCTGATATAAATGGCATTGAAATCCATTTCATTTTGATATTTTTATTTTTAATTTTATTATAGTGTTGATTTCTTTTATATCTTTTAATAATATTAGTAATAGCATTTTTATAATAACCAATTTTCAACAAGTCATTAACAAATAAATATACATTTTTAATTTTATCACTAGAATATTTGCACATTTTTTCATTTCGAAATAAGAATGATTTCAATCCAGACAGCTTATGACATATAGGTACATGTGATTCATATGGAATAAAACCTCTAGTTTCAATTGGTTTAATTAACATAAGATAATCCAAACTGTAATCATTAAGTGTAACTTGAATATCCAAGAATTTTATGGAATAGTATTTCTCTTTAGTTATAACCCACTTTATATTCTTAATCTCATTTAATTCATTAAATAAATTGATTATTAATTCTTGTTTTCCACAAATAGATATGTGGATGATGTTTTTATTTGTGGAAAACAAGATTTAATAATCAATTTATTTAATGAATTAAATGAGATTAAGGATATAAAGTGGTTTATAACTAAAGAGAAATACAATTCCATAAAATTCTTGGATATTCAAGTTACACTTAATGATTACAGTTTGGGTTATCTTATGTTAATTAAACCAATTGAAACTAGATGTTTTATAAGCTGTCTGGATTTAAATCATTCTTATTTCGAATTGTGCAAATATTCTAGTGATAAAATTAAAAATGTACATTTATTTGTTAATGACTTGTTGAAAATTGGTTATTATAAAAATTCTATTACTATTATTATTAAAAGATTTAAAAGAAATCAACACTATAATAAAATTAAAAATAAAAATATCAAAATGAAATGGATTTCAATGACATTTATATCAGATGAGCAGGTCAAGTTTATTAGGAGAATTTATAATGGTTTGTGTCATATTGCTTTTTTCTCTACAAATAACGTAAATAGATTACTTAATAACTCTAAAATTCAAAATTTAAAGTTTAATCAAAATTCTATTATATATAGATTGATATGTGGATGTGGCGTACAATACATCGGTGAATCGAAGTGCACATTTGAGAAGAGAATAAAAGAGCATATGCTTTTATATAATAGAATTCAAAAAGAGAAACAATCTGGAATAGATTTAAATAAACCTTCATCATCTGTTATATTTGATCATAATAAATATTGTCAATATGGATTTAAATTTGATTATAAAAATATGAAAATTATTTAAATTGAACGTTGTGATAATAAATGTAAAATAAAAGAGGCTATGTTGATTTCAAGAAATCATCAAATGTTAATGAATCGCCAGTCATCAAATGTTAAGATAACAGAATTGTGGGAAATCTGAATTGAACTATGGGTATTGTTAAAGGTTGTCTCATTTTGATTATTCAATGTTATATAGTTGATAAAGACTACAAAATGTATAGTCGAAAGTACTTCTAAAATAATATAATTTATATAAATTGTACTGTATTTTGATATATATATTGATTTGTATATTACATATATATATATATGTGTGTGTGTGTAAAAAGATAAGATGGATTCATTCTTATCTTTTCAAAGACTCTATCTAGTATTTAGAAAGTGAGACTATTCCTTAACTTTATAAATTCATACATTACATGTGTTGGGGTAATTTCTTTATGTCTATTACAAATAAAAACATCATGCTAGATAAAGAAATTATTAGTTATATATATTTATAATGGTATGGAAAAAAATATAAATCAGTCTTTAAACAGTGCAGTGTAGATACTGGTTTTTCCAATAGTCTCATGCACAACAATTGGGGAAAAGACATTACTTGTCAAATATGTCAATTGTTAAGGAGTGAAGGTTTGAGCATTTTTTCATCATTGCTTTTACTTTGTTGTGGCAAATAGTTAAATACTTATTTACCAACTAATAATGGATTATCAACTGATCTAGTTATGGTACAGCTATCTTGGAAAATACTCTAATTAGAATCTAAAAAATGTTTAAAGTTTTATTCAATCTAGATTTGACCTCCAGTCATGAGCATGATAGGTTGACACATTGCTTAGTCATCATAAGTCTCTTTACCACACACACACATATATAATTTTTAATCATTTTATATTTTCCAGGATGATGACCTCACCACCTTTATTTCATATTTTTTTCATAGCTTAATGATATCATTTCAAAAAAATTTAATTCATCAATTTATGTCACGTGTGATTTCTTTTCTGATTTCTTTATATCTCTACAGATCCAGGTTAAGATTTTAATTATCTATCTATTGCTATCACTTTTGGTGACATGCCCAATTTAGCTCTATTTCAGTTTTTTTATTTCTGGAAAAGATATCAATAATATATACGTATTTTTTTATCTATGTATTTCACTTTTAGTCCATCTTTCTGAATCATAATATATGTATTGATATTTTGTTGTGTACTGTAATCTTTACATAACTGAAATACAGCTTATTATGTACCTGTATCAATGTATGTAATATACAGGGTATATGAGCACAGACTATCACATGACCCACCACTCTCCACTCTATTTCATAGAATGGATAAACTTGAACACATATATGTCGAAAAGATAAATAATCACCAATATATGTATTTCATGCTAAACCAGCAATCATCAGTTGGTCCAGATTATCATCTCTGCACATGAATGCAATACGTGATCAGTGTTATGAGATAGGTTGGAGAGTGGTGGGTTGTGTGAAAGTCTGTGCTCATATACCTTATATATTACATATATTGATACAGGTATATAATAAGCCTGTATTTCAGTTATTACATAGTAGAGATGCCTGCCCATCCCTCATATATGTATTAAATAAATTATGTCCTGTACATTAGGAGACAGATTGACTTTAGGTCAACATGGGTGTGATGAGAATCTCAGCCTCAGGGTGGCCTTTGAGTGTTCCATCATCAGATCTTCAATTGAATGGACAGTTGAAGAGTTGGAGTGTGGAGTGAATTGAAGCCTGCCATTAAAGTATGAACATTGGCTATCTTAATATATATCTGAACACTTATTACATATATGTGTAGAGATGATAATCTGGACCAACTGATGATTGCTGGTTTAGCATGAAATATGTATATTGATGATTATTCACTACATATTGAAATGTAAACCTTCCAATCTCTCTGTTTCACCATCAACCTAATGACCTACTCATCTGAACTTGTTTTGAACCTATCTTAAATGTAAAAATGTTAAATGTAAAAATGTTATATATAAGTCGAGCGGGAAAACTTTGCTATAATGGCTGCTTGAATTGCATCATCCATTTACATACGAAAACATGCTATAATTAGACAGGTTTGATAAAATTATAGTGGAGAAATGCTCATAATTTATTATAAAATGTTTTATTAATTTTCAGTCAATTCTTAATTATATTCGCTATTATATTCGTATGTGGATGGATAAGTTAAACATTGGAATGATATATATATTTAAGTTTAAATAAAGATAATGTAAAACATTTTCTTTAAATTATATTTAACGGTTTTCTGATTTAATGTTTTACATATATAATTGAAACTAAAGTATTTTCTTTAAATTTGCTTTTTTTAAACAAATAATTTTGTAAAAACAAATATGTTAAAAGTTATTTATTTCAGTAAAATAAAAATCCGTTTATAATTAAAAATGAGAATTTTGTGTAAACAAGAAATCAATTAATGACCGCACCCGGGTAAATGTAAAATCTGTTTACTGATTGATTTTGGTTTCAACAAAAGACTTTATCATTAAATCAGAATACCGTTCCTTCTGCTAAGCTTTAACATTTTTATAACACATAGAAAGGAATTTAATTAGTGAAATCTGAATCGAATTATATGATTTATATATTTTAATAATTTTAAGTAAATTAAATATAACACCTCGGAGACGTTATCTGTTGTAGAAATTAAATTATATTATTTTGTTTAATTAAAAGTCAATTGGTCCTGAGGCAAACAAAATTCCAAAAAGGTGTTAAGGTTTTGTGAAAATGTATAAATAGGCCTTATTTTAAGCGGGAAGATATACTCCATCTTGCTTTTGAAGAGCTATTACTATCCAAGTTATAAATTGTTTAATTTTACCATGTCCGGCTAAAGTCAGGCAAAATTTTGCTGCCGTTCCCATGATAGAATGTCGAAGTTCAATCCATCCAATGCCAAAACAACAACCAACAAGCTTATACCAAATGAAAGATGCCGTACACCGCTAAAAGGGGCTTGCTTTCATTCCAACACCATTTTAAAATTGCCTCCCAACTAAATTGAAGATGCTACAAGCTGCCAAAGAACTCACCTTCATTCCAGTTCGAATATCTCCAGTCCATCTACAGGAGAACTGTTTTAATATTACTAAAATAGCAGAGCTCTGTGTGAATTTCAAAAACAATCATTATTTCTTTAAAATCAGATTAGCTAACCATATTATTGTAAATTCTTTCTAAATTGTTTTCAAAATAATATTTAAATTCTATAAAATGAAATACTTTTGCTAATTTCTTTATTAATTCAATATTGTAAACTCCTTTCTAAATTGTTTTCGAAATAATATTTAAATTCTATAAAATGTAATACTTTTGCTAAATTTCTTTGTTAGTTAATATTTTGCTATATAATTTAATCACTGCAGTATATTTACTTTTTCTTTGATTATTTTAATAATTATTAATTATGCCTATGTTTCAAAACGGCGTGCATTTAATTATAGAATATGTTTCTAAAGATATAATTTAAAATCCTCGTATTATTATTTTATTATAGCGTCATTTAGCGCGCTGTTTTGAAACCCAAATTTATAAATAATGGCGACCCTTTTTGCTCATTATTATTTTGTTATTTAGTAAATTAATTAATATAAATATAAAATGTGGCTTTTCAACCTTTAATTATTATGTTACTAAAGATTAAACTAGCCTGGAGTGCAATCATAAGTATATTTTTTTAGTAAAGTATTCGTAAGTCCCTTATTAAATATACTTTTCCCTCTTTGTTTAAAAGTTTAGTAGTTATAGATAACTAAAGAGATTGAATGGGATAAAGTAAAGTTTGTATAGATATATATTCCCGTCAGTAGCATATCGTATTTCTCATGCTACAGAAGAGTTGGCTCTTTTGATCGAGCTGATGAACGAAGGTGTTCATTTAATATATGATATTTAATTTATAATATCCTTCAGCTTGATGTATGTGAAACTTATTAATATTTTCTCGTTGTGCTGTTTTGATATGTAAGATGGAGCCACGGTAAGTCCAGCCCATCTTCTTCTCTTATGGGTAGTGCAGTAGCTAAATCTGAGCTACGGGCCAGATTAGCACATAAGTCCCCCGCCTTTTATGAACCAAATAAAGGTTTCCTTTTTAGCAGCATGATGAAAAGTTATTGGGTACACTGGTGTTTGTTCACGAAAACCCTAAAACTATTCTCCCATCCGCAGAGCAACTTTGTTATTATATTTTACTTGTGCCTAGCATATTAGTAAAATCGTTATAGCCAACTCTTTCCTCCCTAATATGCAATCTTCAGCATTGAACCAAAGCATTCTTGAAAACCTGTTCGATCTTAAGCTATCTGGGATGCTTTACAATCCCATATTTAATATATAAATTTATTATAATTAGACGTATTATTAAGCTTCACTCCAGACTTGGTTTGATTTTATGTAATAGCCACTCGAACTGATTATAAAAAGGACATAACTAATAAGTTAATGTAGTGATTGGTTGTATAGTGTGATATTTGTTTTCCATTAAAAAAAAGCAACAAACCTATTGTTCAAATGGCCTAGAGTAATGTCACTTAATAAATAAAATGCCTGGTGCTAAATAATGTTATATCAAGATACATATGAAATTTGTTAATAAATATATTTTATAAGTCATTATCTCTTAGTTTCTGTCTCATTATTAAATCAATCCAATTCACTAATTGCCCATAGCTTTTCATTAGTAAAACCCCTATTAACTAATTATATTAGATTTTATCTTTGGAATGTCTAGTATTTAAGTTGTTTATATATATGTTTAAGTCCATGAGTCTTATTGTTTTCTCCGATTTTCTAGTGGGCCGGATTAAGAATTAATTCTTGTGTGCCATCATTGTTATGTTGTTCATTAGGTGTTTGACCTGGGGCTTGGAGAGTGGGTTCGAATCCAGGCTGGTCCCTGACCAAAATCTCAGGCTCGACTGGGTTTGAAGTACATTTTGTGAGTTCCAGCTCGTGTTAGATGGATAAGCATATTTTGACCGGCACAATATTGTAATCTTTAAAGTAATTTTCTATTAAATATCGAAAATTTATTTTTATTCAAAAGTAAATCACTTCCAATAAATGCAGAAGAACTTCATCCAAGTTTAATTTTGTTATTAATTTTACTCACTATCTTTCTATCTGTATTAATAATTTGATTGTCATTTATAACTTTTAACTTTTTTCCTAATATATTACCAGCCAGTTTTAAGTTTTTATTTTTTTTAAATGTAATGAATACTAATTTTAGCTTTTTAGTATAATCTTTAATTCTATTTTTTCTTTTCACTGATAAATGTAGTAATATTTTCCCACAAATCTGAAGCAGCTACATCATGTGTCAAATTCAGATGTCTTATTTACTCTCTATTTATTTTTAATCCCATTGTTTCATTAATTCACAAAATAAGTTACGTAAAATTGCTTTGATTTTTTTTTTGGGGGGGAGGAGGGATGGAAGCTTTCTGCCATTCCGTCTCCCCAATGTTAATCTCTTTTAAAGCTATCATATCTAATCATTTACTGTTGCATTTTGATAACTATACTTTAGAATTTTATAATTTTATTAGCATATATTGTGATGTTTAAGAGCTTTAATTAAAGCAGAAATATCTATCGAATCAAATGGCTTTTGAAATCTATAAATCCAATGCTAAATGGTGACGTATTTACTGGTCCTAACTACATATTTCTTTAAAGCTTAGATGCGATATACTATACTGTAACTATTTTTAAATCCAATTTACTTTTATTGGCTCAATTTCAAAGTTTTCTACAGATGATCTATAATTAAATCTTAATAAACACTACATATAACTCTTGTAAATCTTATAGATTTATAACTGCTAATATATTCTTTTCCTTTTTATGAAATAATATTCAACAAGTCTACCATTTCTTTATAAACTTTCAATTTATTGCTTCTGAATCAATAATATTTGAAAATTTATTACACCAACTCTCAAGAAGAGATTATTCTGAGAATTCTTTCACTTAATTTCTCGAGACTTCTCAGTTAATAAATATTTCTCTATTCTTGAAAATTCCAAAGTCACTTTCATGAGAATTTTGGGATAATAAAAATTTAAACATTGAAAAATTGTAAATGGATAAAATATTTTTTTAAAAAAAGTTATCATAGTTTTAATACAATTTTTGATATTTTCTACTGCATTTTTTTTTATTTATTTCATTATACAATAAGAGTATATAAAACAGAAAGTTTCATTCTGATAATTTATAAAGTATAAAAATATTTTAAAAGCAGGAATAATGTTCTTCCATTTGAATTGTGTTTTTCTTTCATTCCATATTTAACACTCTTCAACCCTTTAAATGAGCAAGAAATCTTTAGCTATTGTTGGTTGCACTTCAAAAAAGAAAGAGCAAAGTGGAGAATATTCTCCAAGCAAATATATTACAAAAACTCTTCTATACCGGATATAGACAATTAGAACATGCACAGTAAAAAAAAAATGTAAATAATCAAATCCTTATATTTGTATTTATATATTAGACTATTTACATCATCTAATGCTAAATATTGAATGTTTTTAGAAAAAAATAACTATTTCAATTTTCCAATTACATTCAATTGTTAGTAATCGCTCACAGGTTAGTATACGCACAATATTTCAAGAGATATTATTCTCCTCTTTTCTTCAGGTGTTGCTGACCTGACCAGTGATACTAGCATAGGAATCGAACATGGAGCTTTAAATTTTTGAATACTGAATTTTAAGGTAATGCTCTAGCTAATTAAGCCACTCTGCCAGAGACAACAGTCAATAGAAATTTCATATACTTATCCTATGAGATTCCTTCTGATTTCTCCATTTTTTTTTCCTAAGAGCAAAGTTGATTAGTGGTTTCCATACATTATGTATAGTTACACTAGGTAGACTTATGGGGTTATTCACTATTGACATATGAGAAGCTTCTTTGAATTTTCTTCTTTGTACCTCTCCAATATTTTTGTATTTTTCCAATAGAACATATGCTCATTGGTACATACAGTATTGGTTACACCATATGCCCCATTGAAATGCAATTGTAAAAGCATAAACTGATGATTAAAAAAGAAAAAACAGTTGTGTCTAAGTTAGGTGACTATGTATGTACCAATGAACATATGTTCAATTGGGAAAATACAAAAATATTGGATAGATAGGAAAAGGTACAAAGAAGAAAATACAAAGAAGCTTGCTCACATGACAATAGCAAATAACCCCATAAGTCAAGTTAGTGTGATTATACATAATATATGTAAACCACTAACCAAATTTGTTCTTAGGAAAGAGTGGAGAAATCAGGAGGAACCTCATAGATAATTATAAGAAATTTCTACTGACTGTTGCCTTTGTCAAAATGGCTCAGTTGATCAGAGCTTTAATTTAAAATTCAATATTCAAGAATCTAAGGGTCCAGGTTCAATTCCCGTGCTAGTACTGTTACTGGTCAGGTCAACAACACCTGATGAAGAGAAGAGGATAATACCCCTCGAAACATTGTACATATACTAATCTGTGTGCTATTACTGACAGTTGAAGGTATTTGAAATATTTAAATAAAGTTAAAAATTTTCTAAAGACATTTAATACTTAATATTAGATAATGGAAATAGTCCAATATATAAATACAACTAAAATACCACCACTACAAATCTTTTGGGAAATACGTCTGGTTTCATTGCTTGGGTGTTCACAAGAAGTTTGAGTAGTGGAAGAATCAGAACTGAAATCAGTTTGAGGACTTTATACTCCAGAGTCAGACATTACTACTGTACTAAACTGTGCAACAATACTGACCCACTCATGGAACCAAACTTAGCAGCATAAATCTTGAACAATTTCATTCAAAATAGTAACCCTACTTTGAGAAAAGTTATTGCTAAGAGTGTAGCAAAAGATGGACTCACTATTTTACAAATATATAAAAATAAATTCATATGCAATAGATTTTAAATGGTTGACTTTTCTTCTATCAAACACAATCAAGGGATGCAATAAAGTTAATTTATGATCTCTATATCCAAATTAAAGCTAAGATCAGAAAACAAAATTAAGGAGATTAAAATGGAAAACAAAAAAGTAATTATTTTAATTAATAAGTGGACAGGTGTTAAAAGTTATAGCTATTTGAATATCCATATTTATTACATGGATGAGAATTCTAATAATCCTAACTTAATGAGAATTAATGATATTTGCACTTTAGATGTAATTCTTCAATTGGTTTATGAAAGATTTAAGATTTTGGCATTAAATTCCACAGAAGATAATGTGGCGATCACAACTGATAGAACTAGTGCAATGCTAAAATTTGGGAAATAGTCCTAATTGAGTCACAGCTAGGTTACAATCATGTTATACAATTGGAAGTCAGTTAAAAAGCCAGAAAAAGTATATCAAGAATTTAAAGATGATTTTGATATGAAAAATATTAAATATTAAAATAAACATGACTGTAATCAAAACAGTTCAAACGTTGACAAAGGTGATAACGCATATCAACATATTTTTTAAGAACATCTCTAACTAATGACTTACATGTTTTCAAAACTATTCAAAGACTTTAACAAATCACAAGTCTTTAAAAAATCATCTGTGAAAAACCCATATTACAAAAATATATAATTAATAATTTACTAAGGCTCTAACCTTAGAAATACCGGATAACAATGGTGGGGGCCTCCCCTTTTTTAAAAAAAAACTAACCTTTGAAAAAAAAAAAAGAGCCACAATCCTTCTCTTCTTCCCCTCCCCTTCCTTATATAAATACGAAAGTTGTGTTTTTAGCCTTTAGGGGTCCCCCCCCCTATTTTTTGCTTTTAGTTTTTAAAAATTTTTTTTAAATAATAAGGGGGGTTAAAAAAAAAAAAATATATAATGGATTTTAAAAAGGAATTATCATTGTTTTTAAATTGTCAACAAGATGGAATAGTTCACAAGTTAAGGTGAAAAGACTTTTAAAAGTAATTAATTCTTTTAAAAAGCACAAATACAGCTAAGCAAATACTTAATTCACTGATCCCTGTCAAGCATTAGTGGTCAAGAGGTCAGTGACAGCTGCTTTATAAGCATGTTGTGCTGAGTTAGTGGGTTCGCTTCCCAGCTGATGCTATGACACATGAGAAAAAAATTCACTGATCCCTGCTAAATTTGCTGTAGAAGCTTTGAGCTGCAAGGTTATCGATTTTTTTATGAATGGAGAAATATTGGAATTCTTTGTCTATGAGGAGCTTTGTATCTGAGCCAGAAACTAATCTGGGGATATTGGATGAGTAGGCATTAGATAGGGATTTTATGCACAAGCCTTTTGGCATCCATTGATTACTCTGGTTGGAACAGGGTGGCACTACTGTACGGAGAGTTTGCCTTGTTTATAAACAATTATGTGCTAGTATAAGAGATAGTGACCATGTGATGCTTATTGGAATTCTTATTTAACACTCTTCAAGTTAAAAATCCATTGTTAAACAAAAGACATCTTGATGAATTAAAGATCCAAATAATGATAAGGATAAATAGGTTAAACAGTTCATTACTAAAATTTCTTCAAATATCTTAACAATTTATGTAAACAAGATAATGGCTAATTATTCTCTTCATTATAATCTGAAAATAATATGTAGAACAATTAGAATATAATATCTGCTAAATTTTATTCCAAGATCCCTCTGATGTACTGCATATAATAGATCACGTTTTGTTAATAAATTTTGATTAAAATAGAATATATATTGTTTATTGAATTGTAAGAGATATACAACACTTTTCAATATGTTAAACATACATGTCAAATTTAAAAAGAACAATAAAGAATAAAATATATATCCTTTCAACATAAACTGAACAAATTTCATTAATAAATATGATTATGATTGTATATGGTATTCCAAAACAGAAAAATAGCCGCTGACATATTGTAAAATTTATTTATAAATTTGATCACTTACAATTAAAGTCATGTACATTGATACAGTAGAATTTATAGCTTTATTATATTACAATTCTGATTCAGGGTAATAACAAATGATTCAATGAATTCTATAATTAGTTTAGAACAACAAGTGGGAAAATTCCTAAAAACCAGCTTAAAACATTATCAAATAATAATTAATATTTTGTTATTATTGACAAAAGAATTTTATTTATTAGAAGTGACTGGAAACATAGTATTAAGTTTAAAAATTTTTAAATAAACTTAGATGATGATTAAATTTTATTAACAAAAAAATGAAAAAAATGTCAATTTCAGGCTTCATTATATCCAAAAAATATAAAGAAATCAAATGAATGATTTTTTTTTTCACGTGTCAAAGCATGGGCAGGGAAGTGAACCCATGACCCCTGGGACAACTGCTTGTACAGTAGCTGTTCTGACCACTTAATGATTCTTTAATTGGCATTTGTGTTAAAATATTATTTTTGAAATAGAAGATGTAACTTATGTTAGACTTTCCTTTTAAGCAATTTTATCGATAAAACTAATAAATTAATATATTTTTATATTAAGAATTGTGTTAGATTTTCATTTTTACATAATGGTCTTTTATAAATTTATTAAACACACATTGATTAGGTAAATAATATTTACTGAGGCTGTAATCTCGAGAATATGCATGGAAAATGCGATAGTAGGGACCTCTACAGGTGTCTTTTGAAATATATTTTAATGACAGACATAAAGAATGAAGTTGTTAAATCAAAAATTAAGTTTTATTATTAAATTCATGCATTAACAGTAGTAATTTTTAAAATTAAAATGTGATTTTTATTATAAATTTTATTTTCAAGTATTCTTGAAAATTCTCAAGAATGTGAAATAAATCTCTCTATTCCATGAAAATACAATTATATCCAAAAATGCATATCTCTACTCCCAATGTTTCAATCATTTTTATAGACTTTATGAATTAAACCTTATAATTTATATCACATGACCACCACTTTTTCAGATCCAAGGCTCCTCACTGATGAAGGCCGCAGTCAGAAACTAGTCTGGGGATATTGGATGAGTAGGCACTAGATGGGGATTTTATGCACAAGCCTTCTGGCATCCATTTATTACTGTAGCTTGCTGTGTGTGGCAATACGTATAGTGAGTTTTGCCTGTTTTTTTCATATAATTTATACTTTTAAATTGATTATTCTTTTATATTGGCAAAATATAACAGTTGTTTCTTTTTTAATTTTCAGAAACATAAAAATTCTTTATACCATAAAAATGGCTGAAATTGTTAGGAGATGAAAAGTTGATGTAATAATTTTTTATAATATAAACTAATGATTGAGAAATTTAAAAAAAAAATGCTGACCTTTTTGAATATTACTTTACTAAAAAAATTGAATCAAGTGTTTACAAAAATAATCAAAAGGTTTTATTTACTTATAGAGTTTATTACAATTCATAAACATTGCACTATATAAAATAAATGTCTCATTTATAGAGTTTATAAAAAATTTGAGTTCCAGAAATGACCCTCCCAGCACACTAAACCAATCAATCTTTATAAGAAAGTGTTAGTATAAAGGATTTGTTTTGTATTTAAGCATTATTAACTATCATCATCATATCCTTTAGTTATTAGTAGTATGAAAATAAAGTCTGGTGACATACTTTTAAACATGTTGGACATTTATTTTAATATATTTGAATAGTTAACTTTAGTGTGTATTAGGATTTTTGATTGTTATAAGAAAAATTATTACGAACTAAACAATTACAAATACTTTTGCTGCAAAAAATTGCAAGTTATTTTCCATAATTATCCTCCAAAGAAAAGAGTAATTTATTTAGTCTTTAAATAATAAATAGCTGAGAAATGCTTTCAATCTAGAAGGTCATATTCATAGTGCATCAACTCAGTGGATGACTCTATTATTGAGAGAACTCATTATTTTCTCTCAATAATATTGTCACCAATTGATTGTAAGCACTATGAATATGACCTTCTAGGTTGAAAGCATTGCTCAGCTATTTATTATTTAAAGTGTAAATAAATTAGTCTTTTCTTTGGAAAAGAATAAACACTTACCATAGACTCAATTGTTATAGAATTACATTAATATTATATTATATGGAACACTACTGTGCTATTCTATTACATATTATGTATCAATTAAAGTTGCAAATTGATAATTCCTTGAAAGTGCTATACTATTTTTAAAGATTCACGTATACTTTTAAAACTTCTTACTGGCAGGTGAATGCACAGAGATTTGTACATTAAAAACAAACATTACATGTATGAATGATAATTTCCTTCTGAATAAATACTGCACTAAATAATTATTGATTTATATTGTACCGGTCACCCCTTTACTTCTCTTGATCACCAAGGGTGCCACTAGGCTACTGTCAATCTAGAAAATTTAATTTACAGTGATCAAGAATTGATGATGGTAAATGCTACCAGTTAAACTCAGGCAGAGGAACAAATCTTAACATTGTTCAAACAATTGAGGAAAGGACACAGAGACAAACGTTAACCAAAAAATATAATTATTAATAATTTAAAGTTTATTAAATTCAAAAATTCTTAATACTTTATTTAATTCCCAAAATAAATATTCGTCAAACAAAACATAAAAGTTTGACTCAAATTCCTCCACCTGATTTATCAGAGAGGGTATGTGAACATTTGGCATCAAACACTTAGTCAGATAAGTTCATTTTCTCACTTAAGAGTTAAAAGGAAATTATGATTTCTTCCTGCCAGTGATTTATCTAAACAAATTCCACTTTCCTTTATTTAGAGATTTCACAAAAAAAAATGTTCTTTTTCAGAAATCAATGAACAGCACAGAGCAATCTTTTCCTACAACCCAACAAAATATTGGGACATAATAGGATTGTCATTTGTCTGCAAACACTCATTAAAAGCCATATTTAAGACCCTTAAGGCTGATTCAAACAAGAGAAAAAAGATTATGATATTACATAATCTGAAATATAAAAAAACAAAATCTCTACAGTTTAAGAAAAACAGAACAATATAACCAATAAATAGCTAGCAAAAAGATTTATGGTCTGCACAAAATGCAAACACAGAATAATTAACTTAACTACAACAAAAATAAGGAACAGGTGAGTTAAAAATAAAACTACTAATATCTGCCAAAGCTTTTAATAACAGTTAATAATATAAAAAAAGAAACAATAGGTATAAAATCTAAACTTGCAATACACACTTGGACAAATAAATTTAATTAAAATATGAAATCTTAAAACTAAGACTTCAATACATATAATAATAAAAAATACATAATAAAGTAATTAACAATATTTAAATGATTATACATAACTTATTATAGGTGCAGGTTTCTTTTTAGATTAAGCTGAGACTTTAACAAAAAATTTAAACCCTAGTTATGATATAAAATTGCTAGTTTATCTTCAAAGCATAATGTTCTATCTAGTGGATTTCTTCCAGTGGGGTGTGCACAGTTTATTCCTATTAGAGTTTATTATGAAGACTTTTGATCTCCAGTAGTTGGGTTAAGTAGGATGAAGGTAATATTTAGCATCAGTTCTGGGATAGGCTTTTAGGTCATGTTCTTGAAGTCAGTTTTATGCTCTGGGGTTCATCTTGTTAAGTTTTTAGCATGGCATACTTCTAATCAAATTTTTCAAGGTAGGTATTTTTTGCATTCTGGATGGATGATTGCTATTTTCATTGTTTTGGCATATTCACTTCTATTAGTAAGTAACTAAGCAATTTTTTGTTATCACAGCAAGTAGCAAATACTATTAGCAAAATCTCCTATTAGTAGTCAAAAAAAATCTAACATTGGCAATCCATGTTTAGCAATTAGCAAATATAAGTTATAGTATCAGCAGTCTACCATTAATACAATCCAAACAAACAGAACTTTTAAATGAAATTGTATTCTCTTGCCTAATCTTAAATAAAAGGCTTTGACCAATGAAAATCTCTATTTTCTGATCAATCTCAACTAAAAACAAAATCCAACCAGGGCTCTTATCTTTTTTCAAACATTAGTTAAATTTAAGTAAATGAGAAAATAAATCTCAGCTCTTAAAGTAGATTAGAATCAACAAAATAAAAAGAAACTGATCACAATCAAAACTTTTTTAAATTAAAATGTTTTTACAATTTCTATCTTTAATTGAGTATGTGTGTTATGGCAGATACCCTTAATAAATAAAAAATAAAGCACAAGATTTTTTTGAATAAAATTTTCTTTAAAAACTTTATAAATATACATCTTAGTTTTAATTTTGTGATGGTTGCCTTTGAAGAGTATAAAGCATCCAGTTCAATATATATAAACATAAAGTTAATAAATTTAATCATCTTACTATAATATTTTTTTATATATTCTGGCAATCTTCAGTACCATTTGTATTTTTATCTTTTATATATATACATTTTGAAATTACTGTTATTGCTATTATATTTTAAACAAAAATTTGTAGATACCAGAAAAAATATGCTAAAGACTTTTATATATATATTTTGACCTAAGCAAGTTTTTTTAGTAGGATGAGAATACTAATCCCCCTTCCATGCCCTATGTGGTTTGCTGCAATGGTAGAGGGATTGACTCTACTCAAACTTCACAGATTATGGACCAGTCCTTTTAAATTTGGTGTTCAAATTTTTTATGAATTAATTTATGTGCAATAAGTTATTTATTTTACTTCCCCATTATTCATACTTTACTGCTATATATATTTATGTAAATTAGATGAATTTGAACCCAGACTTTCAAGCTCTCTTCAGTTATCCATTGCATTCTGTACAACTGATACACATGACCACATACATATGAAAAAGATAAATTATCTCCAATACTTCATGCTAAACCAATATTCATCAGTTGGTCTTGCATTATCTCCCACACACACATATCATCAGTGCTTGGTTTATATTATGATAACAAATCTTCAAATTTTAATGGACAACCGTCAAAATTCTCCACTCCCAACTCTTCAGCCATTCATATCATTGAAAATCTGATGATGGCATGTTAAAAGCCCTTGTTTTCCAATTTTGTTGTCATATCCATGTTGATCATAAGTCATTTTGACTCCTCATATGCAGGAATTTTAGTTATAATCATTTTTCTATATTAATAAGTACTTATAAATCATTTTATTTATTAGATTAGAAATTACTTTTTTCCCACCTTAGTTATAAATTATGAATTTTATTAAAGCTGTTCTTTATAATCTGGATAGTATACAAAGGGAAGGGGGGTTAGCTAGTTAGGTGTAACTGCATCAATATTTTTTACCTTCAGCATTTACAGCCATAATGAAATATAATAGCAATAACAATGGTTTAAGCAGATATAAAGTTGTGCATTTGAGTAAAAAAAAAAAAGATAAACAACATTAAGAAGGAAACTCATTTTAATAAAAACAGATGCTTTTAAAAAAATTTAAGAAATATATTCTTAAGATAAAAAGAAATATAAGGATTTTCAATCTAAAAATAAATAAATAATAATCATTTGTGCATTTGTTCAAAAATTGGTATGAGAATATGTACTGTCTAAGGTTATGGTACTTGCAAGCTAAGTTGATATTATATAAAGGTAAGCTATAGTTAGTGTGAGTAATGTGTGAGAAAAATTTTGGTGTTTGAATTCACGTTAGCTGTAATTATAATTGTATGTGAAATATTTTTCAACTCTACGAAAATATGAATAGCAATTTATTTAACATATATATAATATTAATTTAATGTAAGAGCAAAACCACAATAGACTCAAGCCCTGATTTAAAGATGGTCTGTAAGAGTTGATGTATATAGAATGTACATTCTAAACTTAATTCTATAGTTGTGATTCACTTAAGTTTTTTAAACTCTTACCACCGAGAGAGTGCATGGAAATTTATAATATTTAAGAAATAGTGCATTATCAGAGATTGACTTCCATTTGAATAATTTATAAGAGCAAAAATAAAACCTTTTTTTTTAATGTTTTTATTTATTTACTAACATAAAAGAAAAAAAAAGAATTATTCTTTTTTTGGGTGGTGTAAGTTTTGGATTTGTCTACTTATATAATATAAAGGCAAAAGATAACAAAAACAATTTGTTTCTTTAAGTTTTATATACAACTGGGTCTCTTTTTATGCGGACTTATTTAACACGATTTTGAAGTTACGCGATTCGTGTTTCACCGGAAGTTGAACTCCGATATTGCGCTATTACTTTAAATAATAAATTTCACACACTTATGTTATATTAAAAATAATAGCACATTATTGGAATTCGACTTTCAACTTAGTAATTTCAATATTTTCAGTGCTTTATAATAGTAAGATTTTATGCAATAATGAAATTAAAATCATGATTTCCACATTTTATGTATACACATATTATATTTTACAAGATTATAATGTAAATTTGTTCAAACATTGTGCGTGTTAATTTTGCATCTTAAATCACATTCTGTTTTTGCTTTTAAAAAAGAACGTAATCAATTATTAATCATTTAGGGTCCACAAGTTTATTTTTAAAAGGTCAGTAATAGCTGTGGGCACAATTAAATTTGACAATTAAAAATTAAAATCTGATTTTTAATTGTAATTAACAATTTAAAAATTACTTACAGTGGCTTGAAATAATGTGATGTGAAATTTGATTTTTAAACGGAATTGAAAATTAAAGACAAAAATAAGAATTTAATTTTTAGTTGTTAGTTTTAATTAAATTTTCCCCAGCAGTGGTGAATAAATGTATTTTTATTATCATAAGTCTAAGTTCATAAACAATTAATAAAATCATCGTCTCAAAGATTAATTATTAATTACATTGTCAACAGAAAACCATTAACACAACATGAGAGTGCAAACGAACATGTGTTTCAGCAAATAGCGATAATAATTAAAACGTGTATAAAAAAATGTAAATTACCGTACTGTAAATTATGCATAAAAATATATTATTTTGAATAAAATTAAATATTATAGTTAAAAAAAGTTTGTCTTGTATCAATTTTTTTCAAATTTGAAATTTTTTATTAGTCATATTTTATTTCCTTATTTTCTTTTTGCACGAATTTTAAAGTAATTTTACATTGGTGCTTTGCTTTTACGCGAATTTTGAAAAATCACAGACAGCATCGCCCACTTTTTCAATGTAAGTTACGTCTATTTTTGCACGATTTCATTTGTGTGTGTTTTCTGAGGAACCTATCTATCGCGTAAAATGAGATCCAGGTGTATTCCAATTAAAAGATATAGTATTTCAAAATAATAATAACAATAAGAATAACAACACAATTTTTTTTTATAAAAAAAAAAGTTATTATTTTAAAAAAATTAGCGCCATTGGATCTGAACTATCTTACTTTTCTTCAAATCATCTTGCATACATTTATAGAAATAAAATGCTTTATTCATATCTCGGTGAATTGTTTTAGCTGTTGTTATTATTCTAAGTTAATCCAATTCTCTTTTTTGGTGTTGTACTACTGCTATTACTGGTTAACTTACCATTAGAAATATTTTTAAGCTTTTATACATTTTGTTTGGCATTTGTAAATGAAATTGAAATTAATAATATGAATGATTGCAGTGATTTGCATGACAATACTAGATGATATCTGATACCATAGTATCATTCCCAAATCACATCAATTAATTTTTTTTCACACTAAAGAGAAACCGATATCACTTTCAAAAGTTTTAATATATCCTACTACTTGAACTCACACTAATCATGAATTATTTAACATGTGTTGATATGAGTGATGAGTTTTTATTTTTTGGCTAATCAATCGATTGTTTGGCTAAAATTTTTAAAAAGAAGAGGAAGCATAGTCTTATATATAAACACGAATGAATAATTAATTGGACCAGTAATTATGAAATGAATTGAAAATATATTGTTATCATTGCACTAATCTATCATATTTTCTATTTTATTCTACATATTATATAATAAAAAAATGGACCATTCTCACCAGAACATATGTTTTGGACCAATAGCATACCCTTACATATTATTTTTGAAGTAACTATCAACCTGCAAATAAATGGGTCATTTTTTTTCATAATGTGGCGAAGTATAAACTAAAAACATATGGTATATGGTACATTGAAGATTTAATATTTCATTTAATTTTATATTTATGGGTATATATACAACAACTTGCTGACTGTTTATGTTAGTTTGTTGCATCTTTTTAATTTAAACCACTAATAAATGATTATTAAAAAATTTAACTAAATAAAAAAACTAAAAATATTAAAATATATAGATAATAAACTGATGACTTATCTATGTAATTATTCAACCAATTTGGATTACATTCAAAACATTATACTATTTTTGAGTTTCACATGGATAGCTTGATAATAAAAAAAAGTACTAAAGATATCTGTTAGAAGAAAGCTACATTAAATCCAAAAATCCAGATGCAGTAGATCCAAAACTTCTCATTAATGAAAGAAATAAGCTAAAAATTAGTATGAAACTATGGTTTCTATTGATTATTCAAGCTATGTGATGAAACTCGGGTAAAAGAAATAGATTTTCTATATAAAAATACTACGTTAACTGATGCCATGTGAAGTTTATTGATTAAATAAATCTTTTCTTCTTGTTCTCTCCATTTTCTTTTGTCTTCCTATCTTCAATCATTTCTCTGTATTAATTTTTTAAAGAAAAAATGAATTTGTGTCATCACATTTCATATTTTTTAATTACATATATGGCAACTGTGGCTTCAAGTTTTTCCTCCTGGATTTTTGTTTCTTATTTTTATACTTATTGATTTATTGTATCATAAAAGCATTATAATGAAATCAAGTAAACACAATGTAGATTTGAAATAAAATCCTTGTTTTTACTTCACCTTTGAGTGGTAACTTTTAAATTGCAATAATTTACGCAAAAAAGTAAAGCTTCATGTTATTAGAAAAGAATTATAAGGCTTAGTGCTTTGGGAGCACTTAGGTCTCCATATTCATAGCCTATCTTGGGAGTGTTGGCTTACATTGAGATTTTAAGCGAAGCTTAGCAGTAATTTATGCAAAATTTATTCAAAGTTTTCTTTCATAAAGACCCTTTTTTGGAGATTGCAAATTTGTAATAATAAATAAATAATCATAACTTCTAAACATCTGTAATTGCAAAGTGAAAGGAACTATTTCCCACGGAATTATGTAATGTCAAGATTTATGTAACATCAAAAACCAGTAAAAAGATAGAATATCTATCTTTGGATTCTGTTGTTATATAAGCTTAGTTTTTGACTTGGTTTTTAAATTATACAGTGAATTTTATTTATTGTTTGAATTTATATAAATATTCTGCAATCCAATTAATATATTCAAAGAATGAAGAATGAATCTTACTTTTAACAACCTTTGAACATTAAATGAAATATTAGTTATGATTAATTATTTATTAATACAATTATTAAAACTAATATTTCACTTAATATTTAAAGGTTGTTAAAAATAAGACTTATCAATGGACAAAATTTACCTTATAATTTAAAAACCAAGTCAAAAACTAAGTTTATATAACAATAGAGCCCAAAGATAGAATAGTAGCATTCTATCATTTTATTGATTTTTAATACTAGATGAATCTTGATGACTACATAACTCCACTTGAGGTAGTTACAATGTACATTTGTATCTTTAATACTTTGTTTTTGATTAGTTAAAAATCAATTTAAATTGTTGAGTTTATTCACAAAATGCAAGCATTATATATAAATGTTAAATATTCTTATGGATTGTTTAAGATATAAATATTGAAATTAATGGAAAATTCTATATCGTAAGGAGAGAAAAATGTTCAGCAATGATTTCATTAAGCAACCATTAATCAAAATTAACAGCCCTGAGCATAGTGAAGTGTTCTAACAAACAAATCTCTGAATTTTATTTAAAGATAAAAAATGGTCATGGTTCACTTTTATCTCAGGATCCAACATGTTATATAGGAAGTAAATTCAAATATCTATTTTTGAATGTGTGAGGACATTGATAGGAACAACTTTTTTAAAATCCTAGTAGTAGTAACTAGTCATATTTATAATAACTAAATATATGAAACACAATAAGTTTTAATTTAATATATTGAATAATAACTGCTTTCAATTATTAGAATACAATCTTCTGTAGCTATTTATTGTTTAATGTTTTAAATTAAAAATTGCCATGAACATACATGTTATTATTACACAGATAATTTGTAGTTTATATATATAGCCATGATTTTAATATAAAAGTGTCAATTTTACACACTTACATCTTTGACCCCCCCCCCCATTTTTAGATAAATACATTAATAAATATAACTAATCATTTATTAGGCTAATAATTGTAATATTATTTCTATTCTAATTATAACCTTTAAACATCACATGATAACCATTTCTTATGCTTGTTCATAACTGTTGTTAAATCAGGCAAAACTCTCCATACAGTAGTGCTACTCAGTACAAGCCAAAGTAATCAATGGATGCCAGAAAGGCTTGCGTGTAAAATTCCTTTCTAGTGCCTACTCATCCAATATCTCCAGACTAGTTTCTAGCTTGTGGTTTCGTCAGTAAGGAACCTTGGATCTCGCCATAAAGGCTTGTGCATAAAATCCCTATCTAGTGCCTACTCAACCAATATTCCCAGACTAGTTTCTAGTTTGTGGCTTTTGTCAGGGAGGAGCCTTGGATCTGAGGGCTCTCAGATCCAAGACTCCTCACTGACAAAAGCCACAGTTTTCAGATCCAAGGTTCCTCACTGATGAAAGCCACAAACTAGAAACTATTCTGGAGATACTGGATGATTAGGCACTAGATAGGGATTTTATGCACAAGCCTTTCTGGCATCCATTGATTACTAAGGCTTGCACTGAGTGGCACTACTGTACGTAGAGTTTTGCCTGTTTTTATAACCTTTAAACTCAGTTAAAGATTAATATATCTGTTTGTTTTTTTATTATTATTAAAAACTACATATTATTAATCCAACTTTAACTCTTTTTTGTTTTTTCAAATGTATTCTCTTTTTTAGATCTATTCAAAATCTCCATTTCACTATATCTTCTTCAAGCATCACATGATCACCATTTCTTCTTGAAACATATGAATAAAAACATATATCTTTTTTCAGATGTCTTTATTTATATATTTCAAAAATATAGACATTATATATATATATATATGTCAACAAATGGAATAAATTACCTCTCTCAGGCACAGCACTCTAAATGTTGAACAATGGAGTCAGAATAGAATGAATCCACCTATTCCTAGCAGCTCTGATGTTTATAAGCATACCTTGTTGGTAATTCAGTGTGAAATTAATTTATCAGCCAGATGGAATATGGCACTTAAGAGTCATTAAACTCTAATCAATTATACAAAGCTGGAGACAGCATAATTAAATAAGATTTAAGATATAATCTTTAAATTAAACATAGCTCATGCAGATATAAACAAAGGAGTAAATCATCATCCCACAGGCTATGAATTAAAAGCCAACAATGTTGACAATTTTATCGTAGAAAAATAAACAACAAAGTTAACAAAAATAGGTGGATTCATTCTATTCTTGATTCTTCTCTTTCAAGATAATTTTATTTGACCTATAAGTGATTACAAAAAAAATAAAAATAAAAAAATAACAAGAAATAACTAGACGAGGTTACAGGGTGGTATATACAAAGAAGAAATGATTCAAAAGTCAGTAGAATATAACCTGTGGATGCAAGGTGAATATTAATCATCTAGTCTATAACGAAATACCTTTGTTAGTAAACCCTGTTTTGGCAAGTTATGGTTGGAGGGTTTTATTAAATCATAATAAGATATTAAATCATAATAAATATTTTCATATAAATTATTTAGGGGTTGGTTGGAGAGGTGCTGTTTAGACTAGTTGTGAATTCCCATGTTAGTATGGCCAGGTATGGATCGGCCTCTCTCTTGTCTGTTTCTTGGATATTTTTAATTATGCTGAGGAAGCAGTTATTGATTTCGTTAAGCGGTAATTTTTGAAAAATCACCTTGCATCTGGTCAACCAGATGGCAAAGTTTATGTAGGTGGCGAGCCTGCTTATAATTCACATCCTAGGGGAGAATGCTTTGTTTACATACTATATATTGAGTTGTTTAATTTAAAGTTTATATTATATATATGTTGTAATAAAATGGACTTGCTCAACTATGGAGTAATTTTACATTACAAATCATTTTAAAACCAAATAGAAAGACAGACTAAATATTTAATCCCCCCCCCCCCCACTATAACAACAAAATCAAAATAATGAAAAGAGATTTTTCTAGTTAAAACTGAGTACGTAATTTAAATTAAACAAAATAAAGTAATACTAATACTATTTATTCGTAAAATATTTACTGGAATTAAAACATTTGTAAAACTACGCACAGATATAAAAAAGTCATTCATAGTTCCTAGTCAGTGATTAGAACTAAACAATTTATATCTTCCTATAAAAGTGATTAAAGAGAATATTACTGTTGTAAATAGTGTTTGTATATGTTCAGAGTGAGTGGCTTTGACCAGAGTTTCTAAAAGTCGGAAATAAATTTTTGGTACTTATAAACATATATATGTAAATTTGTTTAATCATTTAATTAACATTAAATCTAATAATAATTAAAAAAAATAACTGATTGATGGTAATTACTGTATTTAATTAAAGTTAGAACCATGGAAGGGAAATTAACTGATTAGCAAAAGTAAAGCAAGAACAAAGAAAAAAACAGCAAGAAAAAAACAAGCTGAGAATGACAGGAAGGTATGTTATCTTTGTGCAGTGCTGTCACTATTTGCACTAGATAAGAAAAGACAAAAAGAACACATAGTCTGAGAGTCAAATTGCATATCAAAAATTTCATTTAATTGATAAAATTAAGGAATTGTCAAAATGTGGGAAAATTTTGAATTATAACAATTGTCTCTAAACCACACTAAATCCATGATTGTTATTTGTCTTCAAAGAATATGAATATTAAAGCCACTATTCAAAAGTAATTTAAACGCAGCTATAATAGCAAGTTCATAATAGAAATAATGAAAAGCAGGTGCTAATCAACCAAAGAACACTAGCTGAAGCCTGAATGATGAGCTCTTCCAACAGTAAAAAAAGGACGGGTAGTAAGTCCAAAAATGGTAACGATGTAAGATATAGCTTTTGCTTGCTTACAGTAAAACTGTTTTCTCATTGTTTAAATTATATAGCCTGCCTATTGATGGAGAAGATTACCAATACTCAAAAGGAATCAACCTGAATCAATCAACAGTTATGAATTTAATCTTAAACGATACCAAAGACACCAAGTAGTTTTAAAATTTTTCTTTAAATCATAAAGTTATACTACAATAATAAGCTTACTGATTAAAAAAGCCATGTTAAGATCTTTTGATTTTATATTCATATAAATAAGCAGCCTCAGTAATTAAATATATATATATTAGAAAAAGATTTGTATGTATGCATGTATAAGCACTGTCTTAAGTTTTTTTTACAAATATCAAACTTGTAAAACAAATAGACATGAGGTGTCTTGCATTGGTGGTCAAGAGGTCAGCGTGACTGCCTTGCACTTGCAGGCAGTTGCCCGGGTTGCGGGTTCGCGTCCCGGCCGATGCTATGACACTTTAAAAAAAAAAAAATAGACATGAGGTATTTTATGAGGGTAGTTATTTATATTTAATCACTTTTTTGTTTTTGTTAATCTATCAATAAAGTATTTTCTCATTGCCTGGAGTTACATAATCTGCTCATTGAAGGAGAAAATTACCAGTTCTAAGAAAAAGTCAACCTGAATCAACCACCAGGTGTGAATTTAATATCAAATGATACAAAAGACATCAATGGGTAATTATTTAGATTTAATCATCATTATTTTTTTTAGTTTATCAATAAACTAATAATGTTAATACTAAATGTGAATATGTTGGAGAAGAAAATTTTGTAAATAAATGGGAAATTAAAGCCGATCTAAATTTTAATAATTGTCACCTATTCTTTCTAATATAGGAGGAGCCTTATAAAGGGTTATAAGGATCTACAAATAAATAATTTCACTATTTTTTTTTTCATGTGTCATAGCATCGGGCGGGAAGCGAACACGCAACCCGGCAACTGCTTGTAAGGCAGTCGCGCTGACCTCTCGACCACCAATATTTGACATAATTTCAATATTTATCAGTTAAATAGACTAATTTTGTTATTTAATTTATTTAGTTGTATGCACTGTTCTTAATGTATCAGTCTCATTCTAAATGTACACATGAACAATTCTCTATAAATCCTAAAAAGTCGTGTTCTGAGCTATGAAAATAATGGGATGTTGGTAGAAAAAGTTAGAATATAAAAAAAGTGGTGATCAATATTAAAGGACAGCATGGCTCAAATTCTATTCATAAAAACAAAATAAAAATATCAACTTATACATAAAAATTAAGTGTGGTTCTCTAGTAGATAATTTGATATATAATGACCAGGAAATATAATCTGGATGTCTTACATAAAGCAATTACATAAACTGCAAATGGTTTTATTATTATCATCAATATCAATTCTAATTCTATTTAATTAGATAATCTAGTTACAAGCTGAATGTATTCTTCTGTATGAGTATATATATATATATAGCATCAAAAGAGACAAGATCCAGGTTCGCATACAATATATAGAAATATTGTCTTATGGATATAAATATTGAATGTTTTAATTTGTTTTACGGGAATAATAATAATAAAAATTCATTAATTATACATTACATATATATATTAAACCTTTGAAAATTCATTAATACTAAGTTTAAAAAGGTTTTCACTAACAAAATCTGAATTGTAACTATTAGGTAGATGTAAGAAGCAAATTTTTAAAATATCACGTCTACAAGTTTCAATGAAGAAATAATTATGGGCACGAGTTTCATATTGACAATAATTCAAATGCAGTTTTGAAATCATATTTTAAGAAATTATTTTTTTTGGTAATGACTTTGTATAAAAATTTCATATTGCTAGCTTTTCTCCTTGCTTAAAAGAGATATGTTACAACCATTTTTCTGTTGACAGAACTGTGAAATGTTTTGAAAACTAATTGCATATTACTTATGTCTCATTTTAAATGTGGATTCCATAAAACTGATCCAAATTCCAAAATAGAAAGAATCAAAGATAAAAAAAGTTTATATTTGGTGGAGTATTCAAAAGCACTACAATGTTTATAAATAGTTCCCACCATCTTGAGGGTTTATCTATTATTGATTCTATATGTTGATAAAAGAAACCATTACTGGAAAATATAATTCCAAGATTCTGAACAGAATTAGCATACTTTATTTTAAAATTATTAATACAATATTCAAATCTTAGAATTTCAGATTTATTAGGGTAAAATATTGAGGAATATTTGTCTACATTCATTTTATTTTTTCACACCATTTGGAAAAACTATTAATATCATCTTAAAGCAATATACAATCATGAATAGAATAGATATGTCTAAAAATCTTACAGTCATCAGCATAACACAGGAGATGAGAGTATTTAAGACAAGTTTTGAAGTCATTAATATGTATATTTAAAAAGTAATGGAGCCAAAGTACTACCTTAAGGTAATCCAAGATAACAATAATATTAGAAAGATATTTGGTCATTAAACTTAACAAAAGCTGCTCTATCTTTTATAAAAGATTCAAACTAACAAACCAAATTATTTGCTAGACCAATGTTATATACTTTAATAAGAAGAATGTTATGATCAATCTTATCAAAGGCTTTAGATATATCAAAATAGATCAACATCCATTCTACCTATTCTTCAATTACATGTGCAATGTGGTCATATATATTATAAGATTTGTTTCTATTGACTTATTTGGTACAAAACCATGTTGCTCTGATATCAATAATTTACTAATATTATGCACTACTTTATTATAGATGCATCCCTCGAATATCCTTGCAATGGTGTGCAAGAATGAAATGGGCCTATAATTATTGATATTACCATTATCTCCACTTCTAAAGATAGGAATGTCTTAAGCAATTTTTAGAAATGTGGGGAAAGTAAAGCTTGTTATAGAACAATTGAGAATGTGACAAAAAGATTAAGAGATATATTCAGCAGTCTTTATAAATGAAGATAGGAATGATGATGATGATTAATAATAATAACAACAACTTAAACATTATTGGTAAATGAAAGTATGCACATTTGAATTTTTATAATAATTATTATTAATATTTATCATAAATATTTAATAGTTTTATTATTTTAACAATATTAATTTATAATAAGTATATATATATGTGTGTGTGTGTGTGTGAATTTTCAATATGCATATTATTAATATATTTTTTAAGAAGAACTGCATATTAATACTTTTATTTATATTTGAAAAATAAATTATTTTCTGAATTTAAATTATTGTGATGTATAATGCTTATTATTGATTCATTATGCACATATACAATAGTCTTATATACAATAGTTTCACTTCTTTACTTTTATAATGTAGGTTCAAATTTGAGATGCTAAAATAAATTCAGTTACTTGGTAAAATACAATGGCACATCATTATCGATGATAATCAAATGCTATTACTTGGTCTTAGTACTTAAACCTAGTTAACCCTACCTATATTTGTGAAAGAAGTTGGAGTGCCCACAAGATATATTATCATAAACTTAGCTTTAAGTGGTAAACATTTTTTAATATTATGATTTATTCTTAAGAAATAATTATCATATGCAATATTTTTACTATTTTTAAATAAATAATTTCAATATTTTAAAAATCTGGATTTCAATTTTTGCAATTGATTTAATACATCCAAAATCCATGAATTGGAATTATAAAAGTACAGTTTATATATTGTATATTTTATGTGCTAACTTTCATTAATTAAAAATCTGTTTAAAGTGAATGAAGTCATAAAATGCAAGCATTATTTTTTAATAGATATACACGCATATTCTTGAGGTTAAAGCCTTAGTAAATATTACTTACGTAATCAATGTGCGTTTAAATAAATTTATAATATATATTTTAATAATATGCAATAAATAGACAGACAGACAGACAGACAGACAGATAGACAGATAGACAGACAGACAGACAGACAGATAGATAGATAGATAGATAGATAGATAGATAGATAGATAGATAGATAGATAGATAGATAGATAGATAGATAGATAGATAGATAGATAGATAGATAGATAGATAGATAGATAGATAGATAGATAGATAGATAGATAGATAGATAGATAGATAGATAGATAGATAGATAGATAGATAGATAGATAGATAGACAGGTAGATAGATAGACAGACAGATAGATACATAGACAAATAGATGGATAATGATTCAGATCAATGAATGAATGGATGGATGGATGGATGGACAGATGAACAAATATATATTAAATCAATTATTATCAATTCAAATTAAAACATTAGTAAAAATTACTATACTTACCAGTGTACCCTTTTTTCCCCTCAAAATATGCCTAAAATATGGAGTGCGTCTTATGAGCTGATAATCAAAATTATGAGTTGCAATTTCAGTCATTGTAAAACTTCTGGTTTATATTAATATATGTATATAAGTATTCTATTGCATTTTATCCTCTTTCTAAACACAAAAATATTTTCAAATATTTGCAAATACACGCATATATATATACACGCATGAATGTAAACTACATATAGCTACACAACATAGTGATACTAATGTATATATACTTTCATAATCACATCAATATCAGAGCAAAACATTCAAAATAATTTAATATTCTCACAACTTTTAAAAAATTGTTTTAAAATTAAATAGTTAATATATATATACTGTGTGTATATATATATATATAAAAGTTGTCAAAATAAGAGTCATAGATCACATGACCCTATCTCTTAAGTTTGTAAGTTATAAACAATGAGGGTTGCCAATTCCTCTACAAGCTTTGTGATAAATGCTTAGCCAGAGCCAGCACTTAAAATATCTCTGTCAGGAACCCCTCCCCAAACCCCTGACCATGGTTTCGTGCTTTGGCACTCCTCAGAGAGGTGTGAGCCCCATGTAGCTATTTGATTTGGATAGCTGGGTTTGAAGACATGTAGATGTCTGAAAATTTCAGATTTTCCACTCAATAGATAACTTTTAGATAAGTGCTTGGCTTTGGGTTGGTATTTTTAGATCTAGTGTCTGAACCTATCCTGACTCCTCTCTGAGGAGTGCCAAAGCATGAAACCATGGTCAGGGGTTTGGGGAGGGGTTCCTGACAGAGATATTTTAAGATCTGGCTCTGGCTAAGCATTTATTACAAAGCTTGTAGAGGAATTGGCAATTCTCATTGTTTATAGCTTACAAGCTTAAGAGATAGGGTCATGTGATCTATGACTCTTATTTTGACTATTTATAGTCTCTGCCATAAGTCTTATGCAATTTTATATTGCTAAGACTACTAATATATGGTATGGCTGAAGATCTATCAGCCCCATATAGCTATTTGAGTTGAATAGCTGGGTTTGAAGACATGTAGATGTCTGAAAATTTCAGATTTTCCACTCAATAGATAACTTTTAGATAAGTGCTTGGCTTTGGGTTGGTATTTTTAGATCTAGTGTCTGAACCTACCCTGACACCTCTCCGAGGAGTGCCAAAGCACGAAACCATGGTCAGGGGTTTGGGGAGGGGTTCCTGACAGAGATATTTTAAGTGCTGGCTCTGGCTAAGCATTTATCACAAAGCTTGTAGAGGAATTGGCAATCCTCATTGTTTATATATAAAAGTTCTCTCAAAATATAAATCTATCCACAAGGTAAAATAATATACAGTTAAAAAAAGACAGAATCCTCAAAATGTTTAGCTCTGGAGATGAATTTTTGGATTTTGAGGATAAAGATTAAAAGGTACCTAACTATAGTATTCCCTAGTTACATTTTTTGTAGACATGATAAAAAAATGTAGAAAAAGATTTTTCCCCCCTAAAAATGTGTAAAAAAAAGGGCGTGTTTTTTTTTTGGTTGTTTTTTTTTAAAAAAAAAAAAACAACCTACCCCCCCCTCCTTCCTGTGGTGTGTTGTAATGTGTGTTGTGTGTTTTTCTTTTTTTCTATTCAACAAAAAAATTGGTAAATTAAATTTTAAAGGTTCATTACCAAGGCAGACTTTTCAAATGCAAAATGGCTCCAAATAGCACCAAATTATATTACTTTATGACAACTTCATTCTCACAATCCAATTAATTTTAATATTAAAACTAGTTTTTAAAAAATAAATAGCTTCAGAATCACAAATATTTATTAAAATATCTTTAATTTTCTACTTTTCATTCTTCTCAAAGAAAATAATCTTAACCTACTCAAACTTATTTTTAAGGGGTCTGTTTTTATTTTAAAAACATTTAATATAAAACTAAAATAATTGTTTTTTACTTTTACTCTTTTCCTTAAATTTAAATTCCTTTGATCTACGTACATAATTTTTTTTTACAAAAGCAATGAATAATATAAACAATTCCAGGAATAATATTTCTAGTATTTTTTTTTTTTTTTATATTATCCATGTTCTCAAAGTCCATGTTTTTTTTTTTCAGTTTTGGAAAAAATTTAAATGATAAAATTAGGATTTCATCGATTTAAGATATAACTTTTGTTTATGCTCACTTATACAAGTGGTATCAAGAATCATCTCTCGATCAACCATTTCTTCACATCACAGTCAGTCATCATTGTTGTCTCTTTCACTCTCTCACTCTACATTTATTACTGCACTGTCTATTTCCTCTGTACATTATCTTATTGTGTTGTTTATTTTTGTTAATGACTTACTTAATGTATCTAATTTTTAAAATGTATTGTAAATATTTATACATATATTTAAAATTGTTATTTAGAGTTTGATATTATCCACAGTTTTGAACATCTATCTGAAACCTAATTTCACAGATACATTGAGACAATTGTATCTAAAGAAAATACCATTAATTTTAAAGTAAATAAACATTTGTTTGCAAGAATTTTACAAAAACAGGGTTACTATTAGATGATTAAGAAAAAAAGAAAGTTTTAATTTTATTTCTAACTTTTTTACTGTCATGTGGTTTATTGTGTATTATTTTCATACATCAATTCATGACTTGAATGTAAGTTCGTGAAAAATTTTTGTGATCATTGTAAACATAATAGACAATGATTTATGGATTTTTGTATCATGTCATTGCTGAGTAGGACATAACATTTTATCTATATTCTTTATGAAATATCACCAGAAAAATAATAAACGACTATGTTATTATAGGTATTATTTTACTGTTGTCATTATTTTGGTATTCGACAAAGTATGAAGTAATATATCAAATAAATTGAAGTGACAAAAAACTTACAAACATTGACTTGCATATAAAAATCTCATTAGAGTATATGAAATGAAATTTATAACCCTAGTTCCTACAATCAGAATTAATTTTGCAACAAAATGGAAAGCAATAATTAATTAGCAATTAACGACTATTTTCATTGCTTTATCAAAACAAAAAATCTACAAATCAATAAAACTCTTTTGTGCATAATAACATAAACTAATCTTCTAGATTTTAATTTGATTTACTATTTTTATGAATTTAGGTTCAACAAAAATTAAATCTACTTTCATTGCAATTAATTTGTTTTTCCTGTTTATTTTAGGTGTTGGTAAGCTAATATATTTATAAATATAAGTAATAAAATTAATTCTGTACCTATTTCATTTTGAAGACCTTCATGTTGTGGTGATTTATGCACTCATCTATTATTTTCATTTCCTCTGCTTCAAATCTGGATAGTTCTAGGAGATTTTTGGAAAATATCTGAAGACTTCCTAAACAAGCTCAAGATTTTTAGACAGCTAGACCATATGCTGTTATTCTAGCCATTCTTTATAGATTGGTAAATGAATAACTTATATCTAACTATATGATAACATATCTAACTATATGACTGCATAAAGAAGTTTGCTGTTAACTGAAAGGAGATTCTTTGATTCCTCTTGAAAACATTAAAGGAACTGAGCAGTCAAATTTCTAATGTCCACTCCATATGTTCTTGATGTTGTAATTGTTATTACTAAGTGATTATTTATATGAACATGAATGAGTTGCTCACTGATGTACTTGTGTGGGAAGTTTATTGACTTTTACATCTGAATTTAAGATCAAGAAACACCATGGTTTTTCTTTTCAGTTACCTGATAGCTCTTAAGTGAAATATCAGTTGAGTTTTCTTGAAGGCAGAATAAATGGGTGTATGAATATTTTTTTTTAAAATAGATATTTAAAATCTTGACAGACAAAAATAAATCAAGACCATTATTCTCAGGAGACTATAAAGTCATTGGCCAAATCAGCGGAGGGTACTAAAAATTCTTTGATCATGAACCCAGGCTGCCAACTTCTTATTTAGGTACTTATAGCTGCAGGTCACTTTCAAGTAATGGAAGATTTCAAGAATTGGAAGAATTGTCTCATATTAAATGGGACATTATTGCACTTTGTGAAGTTAGAAGAAAAGGTGAAGAGACAATTGATTTAAAAAGTGCACATATACTATACTATAAAGACACAAACATTGGAAATACATTATAAATAAAAAGTAGAAGAACAACATTGTGGAGATTGATGGTATATCAGATAGAGTGACAAAATTAGTTATTCAACTTATTATTCAACTTAAATAGCAGATACTAAATGCAGATAATTCAGATTTAGGCTGCATCAAGTTCTCATAGTGGTGAATAGAAGATTTTTATATAGATGTACAAAAGGCTTTTGTTCAGACAAAACAACATTTTAAAAGTTGTTATGGGAGAGATTAATGCTAGAATTGGTAAACAATTGAAAGATGAAAGTGTTGTAGGTAAATGTGATTATGGTGATAGAAATAAGCGAGGATATAGACTTTTAGAGTTTGCAAAAAGAGAAAAACTTTATTTTATGAATTCTTTTTGTGAGAAAAATGTTAAACAGAAATGGACATAGAAGCATCCAAATGAAGATATTGCAGCATTGGATTATATTTTGAATAATAGAAATTATGTATTTCAAGATTGTAATGTTCTTAAGAAATTGAACGAAGTGATTATGTGAGATAAATGTTAATACAAAATTAGAACAACAAAAATTATTAAGAAAAAGAATATTCACAGCTGATATTCCTAATCTTCAGAAATATAACAATTAATTTAAATTAGAACTTGCAAATCATTTTTAAATATTAACAGAATTTGAACATGATTTAAATTTGAATGAAATCAATAGGAAGATAACTAACTGATACACTTTCAAAAACTGCAATAAAGGTAGCTGCTAGAATGAAGCAGCAATTAACCAATAAAATTTCTATTAAAATAAGAGAATTTATGTAAAAAAGAAGGAAAATGAAAATATATACAGAAGGATTTTATAACTAGAATTTTGTAAAATGGTGCAAAAAAAGAGTTGATAATGATATAAGAAAGTATAATTGTAAACTAGCAAGGAAAGCTAGAGAAGAAAAGTCTTAAAGAGTATAAAACAACATCTTGGTATTGATAAGAAACTTATTTCTGCAATAAGAAAAAAAGATTGAATTATTACTAAAAAGAGAGCTGGCATCATAAAATGTGTAAAAAGTTCTATCAAGAATTATATAATAATAAAGAATAAGGAAAAATACTGAATTTTCCAGGTTTTAAATGAAAAAATAAGACATGCAATTAAATTTATAAAGAAGAAAAAACCTCCAAGTAATGATGGAATTATAATTGAAATCTTAAAAGCAAGTAAAGAAATAGCAAAAATTTTGGCAAAGTTATATACCAAATGTCTAAATGATAAAGATGTATCAGATGATTGAAAGAATGCATTATTAATAATATTATTTTAAAGAGGTGATAAAGAAGGCATTAGAAATTACAGACTATCAATCTTTTATCAGTTTTATACAAAATTTTATCAAGATAATTATAACTCATCTATAGTTAACTGTGGATTTTATCCAACCAAAAGAACAAACTGGATTTAAAAGTGATTTTTGTTCAATGGATCATATCCAGGTATTGAGAGAAGTTATAGAAAGGATGAATAAATATGAGTTGCCATTATGCTTTGAATTTGTAGATTATGAAAAGACTTTTAATTCTATAATCTTTTATTTAGTGAATAAAGCATTGGATCATCAAGTATAGATATAGGATATCGTCATATTCTGAAGAATACTTATAAAAATGCAACAGCAACAATTATATTATGTAATGATACTAGGAATATTAACATTGAGAAAGATATATGGTGATTTCATATCTCCAAAACTTTTTACAGCAGTGCTACTAGAAGTATGTTGTGGATTAAAATGGAAATCTAAAATAAAAATAAATGGAGATAATTTAAGTCATCTAGATTTTGCAGATGATATAGTTGTTTTTGCAAATGATGCTTTAGAGTGTCAGGAAATGTTGCAAGATTTATCAGATGAAAGTAAGAAAGTAGGATTAAAGGTAAATTTTAAAAAGACTAAAGTGATTGATGTTCAATAGATTTTCTCAAAAGATGAAAATAAAAATTGATAATGATAAGTTAGAAGAAGTTGACAATTTCAAATACTTTGGTCGGATTATTACTGCAGATGGAAACAATGGATGAAATTAATCATAGAATTAAACTTGGCTGGAGTCTTTTTTTTTTGGTAGATATAACTTAATATTAAAAGGAAACATGCCTATCTGTTTGAAAAGAAAGATTTTTAATAAATGTGTTTTACCACTTTTTATTTATGAATCTGAGAGTTAGATACTGAACAGAAGAACAATATAGAGACTTCAATTCATTCAAAAAAGTATGGAGATATGTATGTTAGGAGATATAAGAAAAGAGTGAAAATGAAATATATTAGTAAGAGAACAAACAGGTGTTACTGGCATTATTGAAAGATTTAAAAAACTGAAGTGGAATTGGGCTAGACATATTGCTAGTAGAGGTTATAATAAATGGGCAGTTAAAATCTTAAACTGGATTCCAAGAGATTTTAAAAGACCTAGAAAGAGACCACATGTGAGATGGATAGATGAAATAAGGAAGTATGTGGGGTGATACTAAGAGGAGAGGTTAAAGATCAGAGAAGATGGATTGAACTTGGAGAGACCCTTATCCTGCAATAGATTAATAATTGTTGCAAATGATGATATGATAAAGTAAATTTCAGACAATTTGGACTAATCAGATTAGTGATTTTGCACTAATTGTAAAAAAAAAAATGGACCAATAATTATGTATATAATGTGATCATTACTTTGTGAAAGAACTGATTTTCATTTATAAGCATTGATCCCATAGTTTCTATTATTTTTTAATTTTACTTTACCAACTAACTATACAGATGGATTTCAATTTATGATTTTAACAAATAATCTCTCTATATACAGTAATGCTACCCAATATAAGCCATAATAATGAATGAATACTAGAAGGTTTATGGCCTGCAGTGTGTGCCCCTACTGTGTGGAGAGATTTGCTACTGTTTTAACAGCTTATGTACATATAAGAGATGATGATCATGCAATGTTTTAGTGATTTGCATCTATTGGCTCAAATATTAGTTATTTTTTCCAAGACTTTATTTTTTAATTGCTTAAAAAATTGTTTATCACCAGATGTCCATCTAATGGTTAAATGTTTATATCTCTTTTAAAATCACATTATAAAAGTTGATAATTTAGCTTATATTTACAATATTAACAATAATTCATTCTGTTTATAATATGTGTAGTTTAGCACAATGCTAATTGGATTCAGGAATATTGGTTTCGAAACTCAACCTATCCCTAGTATTGATGGAATATCATATGATTTCTTCAGCCACTAACCACTTTACTATTTTTAACTCATTTCAGGCTATTCACTAAAAGCTTGAGTCATGATATTGTTATAATTCACAACTTTTGATTACTTTTTAAATGACAACCTTCTTTAGTGCAGAGCATTGCATTTGCATACATCTAGAAAAGTTTTGCCTTTTTAGTGCTATTCAATCTAATAGTATGAAATTCAAAAATATTTTAAGATTTTGAATTCAATCTAGTTTAGTTTTATAGGTATAAAGATTTGATCTTATGCTAACAATGCTTTATATTAGTGGCTTCTGTTATATCTAATTATAAGAACTTTTAACAAGAATGATGTATACCAAATAAAACATCATAATATTTTCTGCTTTCTGTCAGCATCTACATTAGGAACAACAATTCACTATTTAATTCAGTGCCATCATAATCAACAGATTTTAGCTGGTATTATTAAATTCACAATATATCCATATTCCCAGACTTGTTTCTGGATATTTTGACTTTCAACCATCATCTATCTTTATTTCTTTTGTTATTCATAATAATATTCTGAGATATCCAAACTAGCATTTTTGTATCATCATCATCATCATTATCAACCATTATCAATCCACTGCAGGATGAAGGTCTCTCCAAGTTTAATCCATCTTCTCCGATGTTCAGCTTCTCTTCTCCATATCACCCCTGCACACTTTCTTATTTCATCCATCCATCTCACATGTGGTCTCTTTCTGGGTCTTTTACAATCTCTTGGAATCCAGTTTAAAATTTCAATTGTCCATCTATTATCATCTCTTCTAGCAATATGTCCAGCCCAACTCCACTTCAATCTTTTAATTTTTTCAATAGTTCAGTAACACCCGTTTGTTCTCTCACCCATACATTGCATTTTCGATCTCTTCTTGTTACTCCCAACAGATCGGAAGAGCATCCGATCTTTGAGTAGTCTGAAGTCTCTGTATTGCTCTTCTATTAAGTGTCCAAGTCTCAGATCCATAAGTAAGAACAGGTAAAACACATTTGTTAAAAACCTTCCTTTTCAAACACATGGGCATATTTCCTTTTAGTATCAAGTTATTTCTACCAAAAGCACTCCAACCAATTTTAATTCTATGATTAATTTCTTCCATTATGTTTCCATCTGTATTAATAATCTGACCAAGGTATTTGTAACTGTTAACTTCTTCTAATTCATCATAATCAATCTTTATTTTCATATTTTGAGCAAATTGATTAAACGTTACTTTAGTCTTTTTAACATTTATCTTTAGTCCTACTTTCTTACTTTCATCTGATAATTCCTGTAACATATCCTGCAGCTCTGAAGCATTATTTACAAAAACAACTACATCATCTGCGAAATCTAAATGACTTAAATAATCTCCATTTACTTTCACTCCTTTAGTTTCCCATTTTAATCCACAAAATACTTCTTGCAGCACTGCTGTAAAAAGTTTTGGAGATATGGAGTCACCTTGTCTTACACCTTTCTCAATGTGGACTTTCCCAGTATCATTATGCAATCTAATTGTTGCTGTTGCATTTTTATAAATATTCTTCAAAATATGACAATATCCTGGATCTATACCTTGATGATCCAATGCTTTAATCACTGAAGAAATGTTTATAGAATCAAATGCCTTTTCATAATCTACAAATCCAAAACATAATGACAACTCATATTCATTTGACCTTTCTATAACTTCTCTCAATACCTGGATATGATCTATTGTACTAAAACCACTTTTAAATCCAGCGTTCTCTGTAGACGAGTTGTAATTATCTTGGTAAAAATTTTATATAAAACTGATAAAAGGCTGATAGGTCTGTAATTTCTAATATCTTCTTTATCACCTTTTTTAAATATTAATATTATTACTGCATTCTTCCAATCATCCGGTACATCTTTATCATTTAGACATTTGGTATATAACTTTGCTAAAAAAATTTATATTTCTTCACCTGCTTCTTTTAATATATCAATTATAATTCCATCATTACCTGGAGCCTTTCCCTTCTTCATACATTTAATTGCGTGTCTCACTTCTTCATTTAAAATTCTGGGCAATTCGGAAGATGTAATAGATATAGGAGGTACTTGTATATAATTATATAAATATAAAAATTTGTCAGAAAGTATATATTGTATTGATTTCTAATTCTATATTAGTTGCAGTAGCTTTTGACCCTTTGGTGATGCTTAGCAAAGAAAGTATAAAATCCATGTCGTAACTTTCGTATCTATTATTCCTGAATCAACTATTGCAAGCTTCAATATTCAATGGACACTAAATGATCATACATTATCCATATTCCTAAACTAATTTTACTATTAATCTTATTCATTAAGAATCAAATTTGAATCCATAATTCTTTCTTTTATATTATGCAAGCTAATAAATAACATTCAAAAATACCAAGATTTTAAATTTAAACTTTGTTTTATAGTTATAAATATTTTATACGGATCAGAAATTATATGCCGCAATGACCTCGATCTTATATTTAGAATTAAATGAAGTTAGCATATATTTTTTATATGTCAAAGCGTTGACCGGGTAGCGAACCCGGACCGGCTGCTTTGGAAGGCAGCTACGCTAACTGCTAGGCCACCAACGCTTGACAAGTTAGTTTATATTATTAAAAACATTACGCTAAATTTATCAAACTGAGAAAGAAAAAAAGTTTTTAAAAAAAACCAAAAAAAGAACAATGCTCATGGCTTTTTTACTCGGGAGTTACGTAAAAAATTCGATCTGTAGAATCGATCATCGGACGCTTTACCAAATGCGTCTAACCGTGAAGAGCAATACAATTTATTAATGATAGAGATAATAATGTTGAGTAAATTACAAGCACTTTCGCTTAATTAGTAAATGTATAGAATTGCTCAATTGGTGTCATATGATCCTATCTTCAGTAAATTCCTGACCTTAATGACACTCCAGGAGATAATAGTTTTAGAACTGGAATAATTAAGCCTGGGGACAAAAATGTTAACATTTTCTTAGCTTGTAAGTCTAGGAGGAAAATATACATGTTTTGTTTTTTTTTAAAGACCAATCCATGTGTGAAATTGTTACATAATATATACGCACACACTTTAATAAAATTATTAGTTGAAAATAATAAAATTTAAAAATATATACAGCTTTGCTCTATATTTCAAATGTTAGTCTGTCATTTAATTAAAGGTAACAGTAATATGTTTTGGTCAAACTGTTATTGGGGAAAAAATACTAAGTATATTGATAATATAAAAGGAGACAATAAAGATCCTAAAAGAATGTTCTTGACACTTTAATATATCATACTATTTACTGAAATAATTACTTTTAGTTTTTGTTTTTTTCCCATTGTAATAAACGTTCTGGTTTATGCAATATGATTTTGAAGCCGTGTCTATAGTTTAGCATTTATATCCCTAGATATTTTTAAAATATTCACTTTAACGCGAGTAGATTAGTTAAAGTTAATTCTCCTATTATTTCTGAGTTAATATAAATTAATCAGGCCTACATAACAAGATTTTACATCAATAACAATAAATTAAATCCATTAAGAATGAGTTTTATTGTAATTACTAATAATTTAACACTTACAAAGGCAAGCCAAAATAATAAGAATCAATATTTTAACTCTATTTAAAAACAATCTAAAGTTTCTACGTATGACACTATTTTTGATTCACTGTCAAAATCAGAGAAAATATTTTTATGTTTTCTATGTTAAACTAACACCTGATGAAAAGATGCATTTGAAGAACAATAATAACTTATTTTTTTATTTTTTTAAATATTCAAATAGAATTCATTTTCCCCTAGGCTTTTTAATATTTTTAATATCAAAATAACTGACAATGTTTAATTTTGTAACTTTGCCTTTGCAAAAATAAGAAAATGGGGTATAATTTGCTATATAGTCATTGATTAAAAAATGGTACCTTGCTTTATCTTATCTACCAAGATTGGCAGCCATTGTTTTTAATTATACAGTTTCAGGGGCATACAATAAATATTTAAAACAAAATGGCTGACAAGAAGAGATCATATTTAATATTTACAATATTTTTTTAATTGTTATTTTAAAAAAAGAAACATTTCTATAATAGTTTAAAAACTTATTATAACTCTATACTTCATTGGAGTCATTGTGCATGATTCCATATAATTGTAGAGGGGCAGATTCTACAACTCAAGATTCATGGATCATGATTCTGTCTGTTCCAGTGTTCAGACTTTTGAATTTTTGAGCAATTAGGTCATTCAATTATTTTTTTAATTCTGAATGATTTGGTTAAATAATTAGTATCACATTCTGAAGCTAAATAATATTCATGGATTGCAGTCCAGTTACATCACTTTTGCACTCCAACATTTTTTGAACTCCCAAACAATGAAATCATTCAACTGGTTTAAATTTTCATATAATGTTCTCCTAGATTTTTTTATTATTCTAAACAGTCAGAGGTTCTTAAAATCAAACTAACTCATGTTCATGCTAAATCTAATATCTCAAAAGTCCTTTGATCAGTTCCTGTATATATTTATATTAGATACATTTTCTTATATGGTGAATACAAATTGAACAAAATTGAGTTACTCCCAGGGAGAAAATCTTAACATTTTTCTAATAACTAAAACACAGGTATGATAGTTGTGGACATGTTAATAGATTATGACATTTTCAAAATTGACATGCAGAAGTTGATGGCAAAATATTTGGCCAGGTCTACTACTACAGTGCTTCTGATTAAGAGTAGTAGCCTAAAATGGAAGGTATATATTTTCAGAATTAGTATTCTAATAATAAAACTATGAAAATAGTGTAATTATAAACTATATATAATTATATCGACACTTAATTACATAGCAAAAATTAGAAAACATTAAATATAATCTCATTGCGTTTTTGATACCAAGCAAATATTATTTATTTTTATTTTGATTATAATGTTTAACTTTGAAAAGAATGCATATACTTTAAGATTATATATAATTCAAATTTTTATCTAAGTATAAGAGCACTGACATAATTATATAGAGTTTATTAAGTACATGAAATAGTAAATGTAAAGGTGCAGCAAATTCAGATGAGAGATTAGACTTTTTTAAGATTTTTAGTTTAAAACCATGCCATCTGTTGCTTTTTTCATCATTGTAAACACTCAAGATTTTAGTAACTTTTCAGATCTGTCAAAAAATGAATAAACTTTGGCTATACTGGCTAGAAAAAAAATTATTAGAAAAATTACTACATGTTTCCATAATAATATTAAGCTCCATATCTCTTAATAAAATCAAAACAGAGAGAAGCAGTTGAGAGGAGTAAAACAATCTTAATTTGCTTCATTTAACAGGAGGCAACGTTATATTAATAATTTTATGCCACATTGTAAGATATCTAAACATTTTTATTTCTTAATTAGGATACTCTATCTAAATTGAGATTGTTTTTAATGAACTAATGATAACAAACTGTCAAGAGTAGCATGGATATGTAGATATTACTTGGCTCATAAAGTTATCCACAATTACTAGAAGAATTCACATATCATTAGATGCAGATAATTTTTTTTTAGTAGATCATTATTTATTGAAATTTGACAGATTAGTGGAACGACCTTTGGATATAAGGATTAATTATAAACAATGTGTAACAGCTAGCAAAAATATCTTCTGCCATGTTGTAGAATAAAATATTGACTTATAGGACTGTTTACTATTTCTGATGCTCATAATCTTTCTGTTTTTTCTCTGTGCTTTTTTTTTCAATCCCTTTCAATTTTCATTTATTTTATATTCTTAAGTCACCTAAGGTTAGTTTATAACCCGATAATCATAAATATCTCATACATTCAATCATTTTCCAGTATTAATCATAACAATAAGTCAGTGTATTTATGGAAGCACATCTCCATATATTATTTACTCAAAGAAATTCTGATTTTGAGTTTTTTTCTTCTAGGATTAAATGGTCATACTTATTCATGAACATCCACAAATGATAATAATGAAATAACATTTTTGAGTAAAAATTTCTCAACTTTTTTAGATAAATATCTTTCAAGAAAAATTTAAAAGAAGTTGCCATTCAGAATGCAAACTGTGAGAGAATTAAAAGAGAGAGAGAGAGAGAAAGAGTGAGAGAGAGAGAGAGAGAGAGAGAGAAAAGGTGGAACCTAAAGATTAGAAATAAAAACAATAGGAGGAAAGTAAAAAGTATAAATACCATATAAATATAAAAATGTTGTATTAACAATGAATTGAGATATAAAAGAGATAAAACTACATGAGGGTGGATATAAAAAAATTTAATTGGATAATTATATATATATTTAAATATATAATAGAAGCAAATAAAAAATCTTAAATTATTACACCAAAAGTTTGATGTATTAAAAAGTTGGAAAGGTTATAAAAGTTAATTGTATAATAGAAATAATAAGATTTTAGGTATGATAAATGAAGAAGGGAGATATGTTTAAAAAAAAATTTGAAAATCATAGATAAATGAAGTCTGAAGAAAAACGTTAGGAAAATTAGATGATTTTGGTAACATAATTTATGACTAATGAGAGTGATAGTTTGGTTTTCTTGTAACAGTTCTGTTTGCAATAAGTAAAAAAAAAATATCTAATCCAGAAAAATTTTCACGTTTTATAAAAATTAATTTAATACTACATACTGTCAAAAGAACTTTGAATTTAGAAAAAAAGAAAAACACACAATGGAATGATGAGGTAATATGAACAAAACAAAAAAATGTAATTTTTATTTCATTAATTTTGAAAAAAAATTTGATAGAAAAGTTTATATTAATTTGATAAATAGTTTAAAACAAAGTTATAGAATAAACAACTGAAAGTAAGCAATTTTTGCAAGAAGCAAAATAATTTTTGTAACATTACATGCTCTTTTTAGAGAAAAGTTATGAGAAGAATGATGTTTAACCTTTAATAAGAACATTGTCTATATTGCTAAATGAGTGTGATTTTTATAAGAATGGAATTAACATAAATGGGAAAGTTATGTATTGTTTTGTAATAATAAGACCATTATGAAGAATACTAAGGAATTGGTCAGTAAAATGCTATGTAAGAGTAATGGAATTTGTATAAATCTTAGATAAAAATAAATACAATAAAATTTAAAACAATAAAAATAGGTGGAAATAATAAAATATTCTGAATAGTAATTGGACAGGAACTTAAATAGCATGTTAGTGATTTTTATCATTTTATGTGGATTTTTAAATGTGATTTTGAAGTTATGCGATTCAAGTTTTGTCTTAATATCTTTTTATGCAGATTTTCTTTTATGCAATAAAGAAGTTCATATTTCACTATATTTATTAGATATTAAAAAATGTAAATTATTAATAACTTATTTTGACTTGAAATACTTTTTTTTTTTAAAAATATAATGTTATATTAGCAGCTAATATGAATATGACCTGAAGCTATTTAGAATCTTAGCTTTTACATAAATAACCTACTTATACTTATGAGTAAATAATAATAATAGATTTATACTTACAAGTATAAAAATATCGTAATAACTATTCAAAAATTTTAAAGTTTTAAAACATATTTTGTTAGATATAACAGAAATAAATATTCTTTTGGATTTTTAAAATAAATAACAAAGATTTAGTTGATTTTGTAAACTGAAAATAATCTTTCTAATGATAATGTATAATCTTTTTGTTTTGATTGCGATCTCATTTTTTTAATATAGAAACAAAATGTGAACATTTAAAATTTATTTCAGTAGTAAACAAAAATAATCTATCAAATGAAGACAAATTTATTATTTTCTGATAAGTAAAAATCATTTAATCATAGATTTTTCATTGATGTGTGAGGCAAAGAAAAATATCAGAAAATGCCGAAATCTGAGAGAATTTGCTGCAATGAACAACCTCCTAAATTCCAAGAAAAGCTAAATAGTTATATGTCTGGATATCGCGAGCTTTATAAACAATTTGTAAAATCATCATCTCAAAGTTTAATCACTGATTACATTGGTGACAGAAAACCATTAACACAGCACAAGACTGAAAGTGGCACTAGTTGTACTTCCTCTTGTGATGTATCTGATTTTTTACCAGTTCCTAAATGAACTGCATATTGCCAAACAGTGATAATGATTAAAATATTTATTTAAAAAAATGTAAAATTAAATACTGTAGTTAATAAAAAAAGTAAAAAAAGTTTGTCTTGTATCAATTTTTTTCAAATATTTGAAATTTTTTATTAGTCATACTTTATTTCCTTATTTTTTAATGTGAATTTTAAAGTAATTTTTCTACCGCATAAAATGAGACCCAGGTGTATATACAATTTTAATAATTTTATACTATATCAAAATGAATAATCTCAATGTAAAATTAATATTTAATTATAAGAAAAACATTAAATTTATTTAATATTAAGTACACTTTTACTGCTATATAAAAGAAATTGACTTTATAAAAATATTTACAATGTCGATGCTTTTGCATGCAATGTATATAAAAATGTATGTGCATATGTAGATAAATTTCCAAATTCAGTAGTAATTTATTTTAGTTTTCCATCTTTTTCAACATTAGTATTAAATAATTACTTGAAAACAAATTAATATATAATCTAATATTTATTTTGCAAGGAAAGTGGATAATTTCTACTTATGAATTAGGATCTTAAAACCACCAAACATCGCATGATCACCATTCTTAATGCTTACACAACCTTTTTATAGAAGCAAAACTCTCCGTACAGTAGCGCCACTCATGCAAGCCTTCCTGCATCCATTGATTACTCTGGTTGGCACTAAGTGGTGCTATTGTATGGAGAGTTTTGCCTCTGTGAATTATGATTTTGATGGACAATAAAGAATACTATTTTTTCAAGCAAAAAAAACTTAATAGCTAGTAGATAATTTATATATCATTTTATTGTAAATTTTACATAGAATAATTTTAAATAATTAACAAAAACTCTTATTATAAAACTAAATACATCAAAATTTACAATTTATGAATAAATGTAAAATTAATATTTTTAAAAACATTTACATTTTTTATTTTTTTATTTTTACAATAATTATTATATTTTTTGACTTTATTGTTTGTTTGTTTTTATAGTATATTAGTTTTATAAAGCATGTAATATTTTATATTATTTATTTTGTAATTTCATGTTATTATGAAAAGTGTATCTTCAACAAATGCATAAAAAAGTTAATACAGTGTTTAGAGCAGTCATTAGATATAAACAATTAAAAAATCATTTTTATACTTTGCAATTCATATATTTAAATAATTTAATTTTCCCAAACATAATAATAATTAGAATTTTACTAACTGTTCCCTGTAAGTATTGCCAATGGAAAAACATCATTTTCCAAATTACAACTTATTAGAAAATTTTAAGATCAACTATAGCACAAGAAAGACTAGAAAAATTAGCAATGATTTCAATATAACATGTATATGAAAAATTAAATAGCATATAACTTATTCAAGATATTACTAATATGAAATTGCAGAAAGTTTTATCATAAGAATTATAAATAACACTTAAATATTTGTATGTTTTGTTTATTTAATTTACACTTATTTTTTAATTATAGTTACAAATAGAAAATTAATGCCAGGCATTATAATAGCAATACTTAATCAATACTATATAAATTCTTTTATAACAGTGTCAAGCACCCTAGTGTCTGACCTAAAACCACATAGGATAATAATAACCATTTTTTTCATGTCTGAATATATATTTATCTGATGTTTTTTTATTAATATAATAAAGATATTATCTCATTATTATTAAGTCATTCTAACCTCTAGAGTTAAAATAAAAAGTTAGAAGTAAAAAAAGGGGCATTTTAAAAAAACGATGTTGTTAATTAAGCAATATTTATTAGAATGTATTCATTTTCAGTAAATACAAATGATTCCAAATGTTAGTATAAAAATGTAAACGCACATATGCATCTGTATATATTTATGTAAGTACGTTTAATAATTTAGTTCATTCAATATTAACATTAAAAAAGCAGTTCTGCAAAAATTGTATCAATAAAAATATATTGGAAAATATTTTTACTTTTTTTTCAACGTGACTTAATATAAATTTTATATTTAACAACAACAAAAGAAAAATTTAAAAAGGCCAGAGGTTATCAGCAATAATAAAATCATACGGTTTTTATGCTATTATTAAGTGATCTTCGAACGAGAAAATAGATCAAAGCACCAGATTTTCTGCAGTACTGTAATAGAAGTTAGCTTATTTGAACTTTTATGAAAAATCACTAAAAGATGATGTCAAATTTTTTATCATTCTTCTGAAATTTTATATTTTCAAATTTAAACAAAAAAATAAATCAATAGAACTTATAAAATTGACAAAGTATTTTTAAACTATATGAATTGTTTCAACATCAATTTCGCCGTAAACCATATTAAGGGCAATATTAAAAATTTTAACAAATAATATTTAGAATTAGTAGTAGTCATTAAAAAAACTTTGCCATTTCTAAATTGCTATTATATATATATGTTTTAGACATTGCTTTACTAATACATCAAGCCTACCGTTTTACCGCTATTATTATTATTTAACCGTGATCACCGTAGCACAGTAGCGGAAGTATGATTGAATTAAAGTCAAAACATTCCTGAATCGGCGAAGCTTTATGTATCGTGCTGATACTAAAGCGTCTTTACATAATAAACTCACTTTTAGTTAGACAGATAGATAATCGTTTTTTTGTTGTTGTTGTTGTTGTGAAAAGTTTTTTAGATGAATTAATAATTATTTATTACATCAAAAAAAAAAACATTTGATATCGAAATAACTAATGATTACTTTTTATTATTTTGTATACGAATATGAAATTAACTGAAAGCCAAAATTTTATCTATATATTTTTTAAATAAAAGCATTGAACTTTTATTAACTACAAAAAATTTCCTAGTGTTATTTTCTAACATTATTATATCAAATCAACAATTGCTTAAATGAAGGCTTTTATTTCAATTGTCTTCATATACCTCTTACTTTTTCTTTTTGTTTCCTATTATTAAGCTTTATTTGTGAAGTGAATTGTGATTTAATAAACCACAGTCTTGTACTTATTTGTTCTTTGAAGATTTTAAAATCAAAAGCCTTCTTTCTCCAAATGAAATTACTTAAAACATTCTGAGATCTCTTAACGGGATTTTACAGTCTGATTTTTTCCCCTCTTTTGATCTCAAAATTAAAGCCATTTTCTTACGCTTTAAAATTTAAAAATGAGTCTTCAAATATCTATGTAACTTCTTTTTATATATGTGTATGAATGTGTGTATATCTGAGTTTTATTATATATATATACTGAACGATATAATGATTGCACATTCTCCAAATTGCCTATAATCTGGATTCAAAATCCAAGCTAGGAAAAACATGAACACTTTTTTAAAGTTCTTGTCAGACTTGAGACTTCTTTTCTTCAGTCCAAAATTAATTCAGTTAATGAACTAACGTTTGTGTGAAATAAATATACTGAAATTACTCTTAGTTGAGGTTAAAACATGGATAAAACTTTTCCAAATTTTACTTTCTAGAATTGTGTCAAGCCTGGGTTTTGAGAGGTCTTTATTTTACAATGAGTTATTTAAAGATTTTTATCTTTTAATTATATAGAAATTTAGAAAGTATTTCTTAGGATTCATGTGTTATATATTCATAAAAAAATGAACTATTATCTTCTTTATTAATTTTATCTTTAAATTTCTTGTGCATATATTCTTTATAAATTATATGAATATATTTTATGATATTATTAGATGTAGTCTTACCTTTGACCATTTGTTCATTTCCTCCACTCTCTTTTGTACATCTTATGATTTATGTTATTTTATGTTTAATTATTTCCAAATGGTCTTTTTGTCATCTACGACTTTCAATATTTTTTCACTTGTTTCTTTTAATACTCAGAGTAAACTCACCCCTTATATAAGTGTGTAACAATACCTTAATTGGTAATAACTAAACAAAATGTGATGAGTTGTAAAAGATACTAATTAATTATTATTAATCATGATATTGCTTTAACAGAAGCAAACTACAATTTAGACATCAGTGAATAGGTAAGATAATAATAATAATACTTGATAGCTTAATAAGATAGAGCTACTTAATAATGATTGCAGTAAACATTAGAATAAAAAAAATGAAATTTAGCAAGATTAAATAAATTAAACTAAACAGTTAATTGTCTGAAGTTGATAGTACATGTTACCACATAGCAGTAAATGACAATAAATCTGTTATATATATATATATCACTATTAAAAATGGATATAGAGGAAATCTATCAGAATGCAAAATTACTAAAATTGCTAAATTCTATTTTAATACTACAGTGATAAAGAGTCTCATAGCATAATTGTTAATATATCTACATGCTACATCTATGATTTAGGTTCAAATAAGACTCCATACATCTTGTTTTTGTGGATCACAAACAGGCTTTAAATTTTTTCAGGCAGTCAATTTATAGGCCATATAATTAAGCCATTTACTAGTTATCAGAATCCAAATTTCTTATTATAAAAATAAAAAGTATGATTATAATATGAGGTGACCTTTACCATTGGTCAAAGATCTGTTATACATGTTTATGGATTCTGTATTTAAAATTATTTTTATCATAGATAAAAGAGAATTATTAGTTTAAAAAATTGTTTTTGTTGTAGAAGTGATTGATGAAACTTTTGTTAAATTTGTCAAGCATTGATGGCCTTATGGTTAGCATAACTGCCTTCCAAGCAGCTGAACCGGGTTTGCTTCCTGGTCAATGCTTTGACACAGGAAAAAAAAAGAAACTCTTATTAAATTTAAAGATTTGTTTTTCATCATGAAGTTTCTTTTTTTAAAAAAACTACAAAAATGTGAAGGTCAAGCATTGTTAGCCGAGAGGTTCGTGCAGCTGCCTTGCAAGCAAGTAGTTGGTTGCAGACAGTTGTTGTGGGTTCTTCTCCCGGCTGATGCTATGACATATGGAAAAAAAAATGTGAAGAATATTATTGGAGATGAATAAGATTATTTTCTAGTAAAGTGAAAAAACATTCTAAGAATTTTAATAAATACGAGAATAAAATATCATAATTAATTTAAAACTTAAATTTAATCTGCATTTAATAGCAGCAACATCTCTTTATTTCAAAGTTATTACTGTAATTGTGAGAAAGCAATAAACATGATAATCTCAATCAGTGATATAGATTAATACTTAGTTATGGACTATTTTTAGTGGCACTAATTTTGCATTACAGTCATCCAACTGAGTCTTTTTTTTACTTACACTTTGTATTTTAATGTTTTAAGCATATTGGTTTTAAATGAAGCCAAATTGTAACAGGTCAATTAATTAATAATATCTAAATAATTTCAGGAGCCAATGAAAATCTCCTAGAACCCACTTACCAAATTTAATCACCTATTTTATACATCATCATCATTCAATCATCTTTAGCAGATGAAAATGATATTAATAGCATTGCTTTTGAGTTCTTATAAAAGATGATATGGATAATATCTGTGAGCTTTGATCTTAATAATATCTCCATGAAGTAATAGTATCATTATCCATATATATATCATCTTTGTAAGAAATCAAAAAGCAATCAAAATTGGCACTATTTCAGCTACTAAAAAAGGGGATGATGATGTAACATGAGATAGTTGATTAAATTTAATAAAAGTGGTGCCAAGAGATTTCCATTACCTCCTGAAATTACTACACATTGCAATGTCATCATATAATTGTAATATTATACATATAAAGATTCAAAATCTTGACAAGAGGGGATTGCTACATTATTACCACAACAAAAGCATTTCTTAGTAATTAATCTTATAATCTGTTTAGTACAAACATTTGACCTCCATTGATAACTCATACTAAGAGAAGGCATCCTGAAATGAAGAAGCAGAGATTATTGACCTGAATAGAATTTTAATGCACATAAAATATTTAATAAAAAAATATTGATCCCCAGCTGATTTGTTTTAGAGAACAAATGCAGAAGATATTTACAAAAACATGGATATTTAAGAAAATAGTTGAATTAAAAAAAGTATTTAAATGAAATTGATTTTCTTTTATATATTATAAAAAGTCAGATGTCACATGACTTATGTATAGCTTGCAATTACCAATATGTAAACTTAAGAGCATGCTAACGCATTAAACAAGCTTTTTTTTTTTTTTAACACAGGCTTATTATATACCTGTGTCTATATATGTAATATATATGGTATATGAGCACAGACTTTCACACAACCCACCATTCTTCACACTATTTTATAACACATACACTTGAACACATATATGTCGAAAAAATAAATACACCTGGGTCTCGTTTTACGCGATAGATGGGTTCCTCAAAAACCATGCACAAAAAAAATTGCACAAAAATAGACGTAACTTACCTTGAAAAAGGGGGGATACGGACTGTGATTTTTCAAAAATCGCATAAAAGCAAAGCACCAACGTAAAATTACTTTAAAATTCGCGCAAAAAAAAAATAAGAAAATAAAATATGACTAATAAAAAATTTCAAATTTGAAAAAAATTGATACAAGACAAACTTTTTTTAACTATAACATTTAATTTTATTCAAAACAATACATTTTTATGCATAATTTGCAGTAATTTACATTTTTTTATACATGTTTCAATTATTATCGCTATTTGCCAATAAACAGGTTCATTTGCAAATTGGTAAAAAATCAGATTCTTCACAAGAGGAAATACAACTAGCACCAACTTCACTCTCATGTTGTGTTAATGTTTTTCTGGTGACAACATAATTAGTAATTAATCTAACAACTAAAAATTAAATTCTTATTTTTGTCTTTAATTTTTTAATTTTCAATTCAGTTTAAAAATCAAATTTCGTTTCACATCACATTAATTTCAGGTCGCCTTAAGTAATTTTTAAATTGTTAATTACAATTAAAAATCAGATTTTAATTTTTAATTGTCAAATTTAATTGTGCCCACTGCTATTACTCACCTTTTAAAAATAAACTTGCGGACACTAAATGATTAATAATTAATTACGTTCTTTTTTAAAAAGCAAAAACAATGTGATTTAAAATGCAAAATTAACACACACAATGTTTGAACAAATTTACATTATAATCTTGTGAAATTTAATGTGGGTATACATAAAATGTGGAAATCATGATTTTAATTTCATTATTGCATAAAATCTTACTATTATAAAGCACTGAAAATATTGAAATTACTAAGATGAAAGTCGAATTCCAATAATGTGCTATTACTTTCAATATGATGTAAGTGCACGAAATTTATTATTTAAAGTAATAGCACATTATCAGAGTTCAACTTCTGAAGAAACATGAATCGTGTAACTTCAAAATTGCGTTAAATAAATCTGCATAAAACAAGACCCAGGTGTAATCACCAATATAAGTATTTCATACTAAATTAGCAATCATCAGTTGGTCCAGATTACCATCTCCACATATATATGCTATAAGTGCTCAGATATATATTAAGATAGCCAATCCTCGTACTTTAATGGACAGACATGAAATACGTATATTAGTGATTATTTATCTTTTCAACATGTATGTGTTCAAGTGTATCAGTGTTATGAGATAGAGTGGAGGGTCGTGTGAAAGTCTGTGCTCATATACCTTTTATATATTATATAAAATGTTTCCATTACAACCTGGAGCGCACAATTATAATAAATCATATATTTAGTACACATGTAAAACAAATCATCAAACTTTAAAGATTTTTTATTATGAAAATAAAAGTATAATATTTTGGTAATTTAATATTTTAATAATTTGTCCTACTTTTTTTAAAAAAGAGTGTGCTATATTACTTTTACAGAGTATTGAGTTTACTAATTTTAACAAGACCATGAATAAATTACTTCTTATCAAAAGGTGGACATTATTTGCAAATTTATTTAAATGTTTTTTTTTAGAAACTGATTTGTGAATTAGTGTATTATTATAGTAATAATTTTTGAATTTAGTTGTTTTATAAATGTTTAATTCTGAATAATTTTTAATAAGATAGATTAGAAATCATTTTTCTAAGCATCGTTCTCCTCTTCTAAAGTAGTATATAAGGAACAAAAAGGTTATAAAAAGATCTGATGAAAACTGCAGGATGAAGGAAGAATTACATATAAAAATTGGGTGTTTGTCTTATAGCTAAAGATGCCATTGGATGGTGCCGTTTTCACACTAAAACTATAAAATATGAGCATTCACAGGCCGTTGATTTTAATAATTTTTCTGTGCTTTTTTGTAATGCGAAAATAAAAACAAAACAAAATCGTCTTTTTTAAATATTATTTTTTATTAATGTATACAATTTAAATGATAATAATAAATGTAAAATAAAACCAACAAATTACAATTTGATTCGTGTTTTTTATATTGTATACTTTTTAAATTGTGTTACGGCTTTTTTTTTTTATCAATTTTCTATCGGATATTTTTTTACTTGTATTACAGCTTTTTTTTTTATCAATTTTCTATCGGATATTTTTTTACTTGTGTTACGACTTTTTTTGTTGTTGTTTAATTAAAAAATAATAATCGTAATAAAAGTAAAAGTTGTAATGGTTAGATTTAGGGTTAGTTTTAGGGTTAGTTTAGGGTTAGGTTTAGGGTTAGGTTTAGGGTTAGTTTTAGGGTTAGTGTTCTGTTTGTTTGTAATGCTAAAATAAAAAAATTCAAAATCGTAAGTGTACTCGGACAGAAGAAAAAACTCAAACTTTTTTAAACAACAACAAACACATACAAATGTCTTCCTTACTTATTAAACATGTTTATAATATTTGCTTTTTATTAAATTTACAAAAAAACCTGTATATTTGGACTTTTCTTACTGGATATTTTTTTCGTACCGCTCTTTTTTACTTCAAAAATATACAGACGGTAGAATCTTCTTTGTCTCGTGGAATGTTACTAACAGTACGTTACTTGATATGTTACCTAATTGCAACTCAATAAAAACATAGATATTTAACATTTACCCAAATAAAAGTTCAATACAGTACGTTGTAAAAAGTCGTATAATTATTGTTTTAAAAAATCTAAACATTTCAATAGTTTAAAATAAAAAAAAATCCAATGAAAACAACATTTCAATACAATTCAAATACAAACTCTCTCATCAAGCCGTAATTATTTTATAAACTGTGTGAATTCGGAAAATGTAATTGCTGCTTAGTGACATACATGCTGTACTGTGACGCGACATAGCAGCCTGCATTCTGTAGCACAACAAAAAAGTTGTATTATAGAAAATGCGGTTCGAACGTGTTGGCCGCGAAAACAGCATTTTTATGTGTTTTAGCACGAAAACCACACCATAGAATGGCGTCTTTAGCTATAAGATGAGTACCAAAAATTGTATTAGAATGTATATGAGATTTATAAAAAAGTAATATATATGAATATATGAAGAAATGCAAAAAAAAGTAAAGGTGAAGATATAAAAATAATATTTTTAAATTACTATGAGGGAGGAGTAGGGGGGGTTCTTTTATATGTAAAATGAATCTAGGGTATTCAAAATATTCTAAAGAAAAAGTCTTTTTGCCATTTTATCTAAGACAGCAAATACCACTTTATCATTAAATAATATTTACGCTCTTTACAGTTTAGTGTAATAGGAGAGTGACAAAATTAAGAGCTAATGGTTTCTGATTTTTATATGTTGTCATGGGATTTAACAGCTACTAAACTAGTTTATCAATTTGTTATTTCAATGGCATAATGTTAGATATTTAAAAAAACATTGTATATATCGATAGAAAGCTGACAATTAGTAGATATAAAATTAATCCAGTATTAAATTTAAAAATTATAATATCATTTATTTAATAATAACCCAGCTTTCTCATTATTATGCTTCATATAAATAATCTTCCCTATTTTTTTTATAAATTAAAGAACAGAATAAAAAAAGTTGGATTACAATCAAAAACAAGAAAAATTATAATTTTGAGCAGGTAATTTTAAAATTGATGCTAAAGATATAGATAGTGTCAATAGTTAATACTTTCTTGCTTAATCTACTACAATAAAGGATTCATCAATAGTCAAGAATTTCATTAGAGATTAATAGTGCATATAAATAGTTGAAAAAAAATCTTTAGATAAAGATAAATACTGTATCTTTAAGACAATAATCATAATTGTTTAAATTATGTTATTTCCTGTTATTGTTTAAGAATATGAAGTTAAACAGTGGGGGGGGGGTATAAAAACAGTGACACTTTTAAGCTATGCAGCTGGCAAAGAGAACATGTTTTATTTCAGTAATATTATAAGATGATCAAAGTTTTTAGAAACATGGATAATACACTCAGAAAGATTGATGGAAAAGTAAGAAATGGTAGTAGAATGACAAACTGCATAGTATAATGTACAAGGATTACAGCACAACTGTCATTTTTGGTATTCAAACTTCTTGAGATCTCATAGGTAATAATCTAATAAGAACATTAGTAATCAATAGTATGACAGATGTTAGTTCTTAAAAAATCCTTGCCCAGTGCTGTCTTACCAAAATATCCTCAGATTAGTTTATAGTTTATGGCTTTCATCATTGAGGAATTTTGGGATTTTTAAACACTACATTTGGATCTTGTACCATTCCTCTACTTTTCTGTTATACTATAAGACTGACAGTCCAATTTGAAAAAATTCTGTAAATTATTTCAATACAAGGCAATTTGTTTGTATAGTTATATAGATCTGAATACAAATAAGTTTTTACATATTATTGTGACTTCAGTTTAGAATACCTATTTGTTTTTTTTGGTATATTTTTTTGTAAAATTTTGTAATAATCTAAGTTAGAATACATTTTTAAAATTGAGATTTAATATTAAATTCAATAGAATTGGTTCAAATTTGGTACATAAGTATGAAATACCAGGCAAAGCAATATGGGACTCGAATATTTTAGGTAGGTGACTAATTTTTTAGATATGGAATCGAGAGCAGGAAAATTTTAATATATTTAAAAATTGTTCTTAAATCTTTAATATATTTTTAAGTAAAGCTCACAGAAAAGTGCTATAGAGATTTTTTTCCCTTCAATTTAAAGTTATAGTAACATTTTAAAATTGAGATGTAATAGTTTTAAATTCAATATAATTTGTTTTAATTTTGAATATTCTTTTTTAAATGTCTATCAAAGTGTTAGGGCACAATAATATTTTATGTAGATGACTTAGTTTCATAGATATCGAAGAATTGTTAGAGCAGAAGTTGAACTCTGATAATGCGCTAGTACTTAAAGATAAATCTCCATGCACTCACAAATCAGTAATGAAGCAGTCAGTGTGTATGCACATACCGAGCTTCATGATATTTGTTTAAAGATAATATAAATCTAAGGTGATGGATCAAATAGCTAATTTTTCATTTTTTGTTAGAAAATAATACAGATGTATGTGGGTGGGTGATTGAATGATAGGGCATGTATATATATTGTTTTTGTTGAACTAGATTTCAGTTATATATATTTGGAAAAGAAAGTATATTTTCTTTGTCTTGTATGTTTTTCCTAAAAAAAAAGAAATGGGAAAAAAATTAAGTTGACTCATTCTGTTTTGCAAGTAACAGATTTTTACTAATTGATAGCCAAACCTTTAGTGAAAGGCAGGAATTTATGGGTCTATGTTGAAACATTTGGAAAAGTACAGTTGCATTTGGACACTAATTATTTCTAGTCTTTAGGGGGGCAGTTAAAATTTTCTTACTTTAATTTAATCTTGATAAGATTTTGCAGACTATTGTAAATTAAGAATCAGTCGACCAGTATATTTTTATTTCTGACAAAAGTTGAGTCTGGAGAATCACTTGAGATATTTTTGTTAAAAGGAAAAATAAGAGTAAACAAAGTCTAGACATGATTTTTGGTTTTGCTGAATAAAGTTTTTTTTTTAAGTTACAGGCTTATAAATACTGGGTTATTTTTCTAGAAAGTGACTCTCTAATGTACCGTTGAATGTAAGCTAATGTCACAGATCATAAATTTCTGAGTAGCACAAGTTTTGCCTTCCTCTCAGAGTGATCTCCAAAAGAAGATAGTGCATCATTGAAGAAGTAGAAACCTACTGATTCCATGTTGCTGCTGCCAAGAAAAGGGAGAATATGCCAACTTTGAATCCAGTCCATCCTGTGTCCAGTAAACCAAGAGTCAGCCCAGAAATAAGTATTAACTAGTGAGAAGACAGTTGCCTCACCAATGTAATCATCAAACAGTGCAAGTATGAACTTTTAATCTTTAAAAAAAATAATTAAAATGCCGTCTATAAAAACTCTAGAATATCTAAATTTAAATTTCTCAGTTCATAACTGCTCAGTAAAAGATTAACCCAAAGGAGGATGTAGTTTAAAAGGACAGTGATATATATATATATATGAAATAGTAATTCTTTTATAGCAAGTCAATCTATGTCATAACTTATTTTTCTAATTATTAATGGTACAAAATTTTAATTTCTAATTATTAATGGAACAAAAGTCTATAAATTTTATAAATACCACTTTTTATTATTTATTTTGAAATATGCCACGTATATTTTCTTGAGTTATAAAAGTATATACTTTATTGATTAATTTTATCTATGCCAACCCTATTGGACAAATGATATTTTTACTGTTAAATCAATTTATGCATAAATTTGTTTGTTTTGTCTCCAATCTTAAAGGGGAGAATAATAATTATTTTATAACTTTAAAGTAACAAATGCAAACTTGAACTTCTTAAATCATTTGTCCAAATTCTTGTTAGTTAAAAATGTCATTTATTTCTTTAAAAAAAAAAGAGAAAATCAAATATCTGAATTTAAACTCGCAATCTACTCGTATAAAATTAAGAATAAATTAGTGCTAGAATCATTATCTATTTAATTTATATTTGCTTGAGATTCTTTCTGACAATTAAATGAAATAATATATATATATGCATTTATTTATGTGATAAAAAAATATCATGTTTCTTTTCTGAAAGGTAAAATGGGCAACATTATTTATTATGAAAGTATGTATTCATCTCACTATATATATATATATTTAATGGTGCATACATTTAGGGGAAAAGTAATCACACAGCAGTCGTATCTTATTGCCTCCTTAGCAATTTACGATGATAATTTGTAATTAAGCTTTATATTTAAGCTCATGGGTGTTTTATAGCCCATAAAATATGGTTATCTTAATTTTCACATGATTACTTGTTTTATTAAATTTTAAATACAGGCTTAAGAAAATATCTATACAAATATGAGTTAATGCCTTTTGGGGCAAATATATCAGTGTTGCTTGGTAGAATAATCTGTGCCTATGTGCTTTTAATAATCAAAATATGTCAAGTGATGCTATGTGAGCTGCCAGACAGATATTTTACTGGACCTGGAGATAGCTGTGTTTTGAGCTGATAAATAGATACTCTATGATGATAGGGGTTCATGGCCCATGCTCCAGTTCTTACACATGCCACACCGATGGCAGATGTGTCTTCATAGGAACATATCTATATATTTTATTACTCGACAATGGAGATTGGCCTATCTAGCCAATGCCAATAATAATATAGCTGGCACAGGATTCAAACCCAGATACCACTGTTTTCTGTAATTAGAGTTCTTGATCATGCCTGTTAGTAATGTGTGGGATAGATATACCATATTTATAATCTAATTGTTAATAATAAAGGGAGCTAGAATTATGCTTTGTTCCATAACTCCTTCTGGGAATACTAAAAGTAAATATAATAATAAAAAATACTTAGCTTCCCCTACGTATGTGTACACACATCAATTTGTTATATATATATTTCTGGCCTCTAATTTAATATAACCAAGTATTGTGTTTACTCTTGACAATTGGCATATTAATTTTCTAGTGGCATATTTCTTGATCAAATATTATCATTATCAACATATAATTTTTTGTGTAATGCTCATACACGAATAGCACTGATATCTAAATATTGTTGTTGTTGTTGTTAACTTCTAGTTTATTTATAATGCTCATACACAAATCATACTAATACACAAATATTATTGTCATTGTAACCTATAGTTTCTTTGTAAATGCTCGTGCATGTATCGTACTGATACCTAAATATTATGATCATCATTAACTGCTAGTTTATTCGTAATGCCCAGTATCATACTGATTCATAACTGTTATCATTATTAACATATGATTTCTTTGTAATACTCATACACTTATCATACCGATACATAAATACTGTTATGATTATCATAATACTGATATTTAAATTTTGTTGTAATTATTATTTCTGGTTCACTTGTATTGCCCATACATGGATCATAATAAGATCCAAACATGATTATTATTATTTCTATCTTTTATTGTATTTGTTGTGAATAAATTATGTACATTTATGGTTATACATTTGTCATATCTTTTCCTGGTTCACCACATCCACCCAACTGTATCCACAACTTAATTAAATAATTTATGTGTATATTCAAAACCTATGAAATATATAAAAATAGTATTCTAAGCTGTATCAAAGTATTAGGTTGTGATGGGGCTGGTGAGTATGTTAAATTAATTTAATGCATGACTGTGGGTGAGTTTGAGTCTGTAGAGTCCTTGTTTTACCCTGATCACTGGGACCGAGGGACAACGATTATCATTAGTAGCATCAGAAGTGTTGGTCAGATAGTGGAGGTTTTGGAGCACTGGTAAATAGGTTATAGCTTAGTACTGCTCCGCAACTACCATATCCCAAACATGCTGGGTTTGAAGTACTTTTGCTAGGTCTCTGAATCTTGGTGGCTGATCACACGATTCTGACCATTACGGTAAGAGTTTAAAAAACTTAAGTGAATCATTTAACTTTAGAGTGCATTTCTATAAATACTCCAACTTTCATTGAGCATGCTAAATCACGGCTTGAGTCTATTGTGTGCTTGATGTTATAATCAAATTTTGAATTGTACAAATCTATTTAACATATTGCAGAAGAAAGACAGTGTCTCATTTTTACATTTATAAGTCATGTTTGTCACATCATGGTGGTTAAAAATGAGACAGCGTCTTTCTCCTGCGATAGGTTAAACAGATTTGTACAATTCAAAATTTGATTATAACATTAGGCACACAATAGACTCAAGCCCTGATTTAGCATGGTCAGTGAAAGTTGGTTTATTTATAGAAATGCACACTAAACTTAAGTGATTTGCTTAAGTTTTTTAAACTCTTACTGTCATGTGAATACACGGAGATTTAAAATATTTAAAGTAATAGCACATTATCAGAGTTCGACTTCCAATCTAACAATTTTTTAAGATTTTCAGCACTTTATAATAATAGATATGGAAGAGTGGAATTTTGATATCAAATTTTAAAAATGTTCTTAGAAATTTAATATGTTTTAAGTAATATGCACAATTTTCTTGGTTTTATTTAAGTTAAAATAAGAAAATTAGTTTACAATAATTCTATTTAAATATTGGACTACTTCCATCATCTAATATGTCTTTAGAAAAATTTAACTTTATTTAAATATTCCAAATACATTCGACTGTTATTAATAGCACACAGGTTAGTATACATTCAATACTCATATTAGATTATGGAAATAGTTCAATATATAAATACAATTAAAACACCATCATTACAAATCTTCAGGAAAATACTAACAATCGTTTTGTTAAGATTTTTTTAAAAAAAAAAATTTCAAATAAAGAGAAAAAATGTCAAACAATTTTCAACAGAAAAATAAATTACTTAATGCTTTATTATTCATATATAAATAATTATGTTCACTTACTAAATATGATAGCTACATAAGGGATGTACATATTAATTTATAGCACAATTATCTATTGACATATTAAATCATCTATGTTCTTTATTACTATTGTACAATGCTTTTTTTACAACCCACTATGACAGTTTTTATTGTTCTAACAATCTTCTTCAGAACTATAACTTCTACTTATATTTCCAACCCTTAAGTAAAAGTTATAGTTCTGAAGAAGATTGTGGGGGCAATTGAAACTGTCATAGTGGGTTGTAAAAAGATGCATTGTAAAACAGAAATGATTTAATATTATATGGATTTGCCATTGCAATAAGAAAGACAAAGTTATATATATATCAGTTATAAGTGGGAAGTTGATTTAAAGTATACACATAGTTTTACATTTTTATTTACTTCGCCAATGCTAAAAAGTTAAAAGTAATATAGATAACTACCTCTTTCATTTTGCTCACCTCCAGATCAGCTGATTTCAAGCTGGTTTGATTTCGTCAGTGGAAGGATAGAGCTATAGAAACTAGGTCTAAAGACTGACTCTCAAGCGTTTATGCAAATTGTTTATATCAGTTTGCAAGCGTGAATTTTTCAGACCGGTAAAGTCTTCAAACTCAGCCTAGCAAGCTAGATATCTATATGGGTCTGATCTCAGTTCAGTTTCACCACATAGTCAAAGTCTCTGCAATATATATTATTGCAAGAAAATTTTAAAGGTACATTTATGAAAAATAAAAACAAGTTAGTCACGTAATCTGCTATCACTTATTATTTATGATCAATAGATGGCGTCTTTACCAAAACCGCCGAAACAAGTGTAAAATATTTTTACATAAACGCAAAAGGAGTCAGAATTAACTACCTCTTTCATTTTGCTCACCTCCAGATACTACCTCTTTCATTTTGCTCACCTCCAGATCAGCTGATTTCAAGCTTGAAATCAGCTGATCTGGAGGTGAGCAAAATGAAAGAGGTAGTTAATTCTGACTCCTTTTGCGTTTATGTAAAAATATTTTACACTTGTTTCGGCGGTTTTGGTAAAGACGCCATCTATTGATCATAAATAACAAGTGATAGCAGGTTACGTGACTAACTTGTTTTTATTTTTCATATATATATATATCAGTTATAAGTGGGAAGTTGATTTAAAGTATAACATAGTTTTACATTTTTATTTACTTCGCCAATGCTAAAAAGTTAAAAGTAATATAGATAATATATATATATTAAATGCTTTTATTTACCATACCCTAAAAAGAAAAATTATAATTGTTTCTTCAATCATAATTGGGGTTTTTAGATTAAGCTTGAAATGAAATCATGGATGGTCCAGAAATGTCTGACTTAATTAACGTCTGGATCTTCCATGCTTTTATTTCAAATTAAATCTAAAACTTTTATTGTGGTTGAAAAAACAATTTTTATTTTTATTTTTAGGGCATGGTAAATAAATGCATTTAATACATAAAAAAGTAATAACTTTAGGCATCTTTATTATTTGACCAGAATTGGTGTTAAACTAATAAAACATCACCTGACATACAAAAGATCACATGATATTTGCTTACACATTTTGATATCAATTTCTTTCCAATCTTATTGTACTTATCCCATCTAGTGTAAGCTTTAGAAATGTTTGGATGATAGATAATAGTGCTTAATAAAGCCTTAACTAGTTCTGTCTTATCCAATTATCCCCAAACAGGATTTCTAGAGCAAACAGTGCTAGCATTTGCCTTATTTTAATAAACCCTTCTTCATACAAACCAATAGTAGTGGTTACGGATAACATTATCTTATATACAAGATAGCCAACCAGGGGTCCTCTATTTCATTAGCTGCATGCTAAAGGATCCAGAATTAAATTATACAGTTACAGAGAAAGAGGCACTAGCAATAGTGTGGGCTTTCCAAAACTTTCAACAAACACTGCTCAGATCATAAGTAAAGTGATTACAGACCACAGGAGCCTTGAACTCTTGAACAAGAGCTACCTTATTAATAGCCAATTGGTTATATGGAGCCTGTTGTTACAAGAATTCAATTATACAATCCAATACTGTAAAGCATGTAGTAGCCGATGTACTAAATTGAAATCCATGCAGGTCAGAACAATGACACTTGTCCATAGACAATGCCTACATTACCAACATTGATGTAATATCCAATAAAGATGTAGACAATGATTTGTTAAATATTCATGACCTACAACCCCAAGATGAAAAACTAACCTCAATTATTAAGACATTAAATGGAGAGAAAGTTCAATATATGGCCTATGATCTTAAACAATACAAGTTAGAAAACAAGGTCTTATTTTATAAAATGAACAATGAGATTGATGAGTGGAGGGTAGTGATAGGTTAAAAATCCACTCAAACAATATGTGCATTGTTTATATGGGCACTACAGAGCCCATAAAATAGAACAGACACTTAAAATTGGTTTTACTCGGCTGGAATGTTCAAAGACACCTTAAAGGTAATCCAAAAATTTCAAGCATGCATGAGGGCAAAGTCAGTAAACCAAAGTTATGTCAGTTTGATTAAATCTATAATACCAACAAGACCAAATGAGATCTTATCTATAGACTTTTACAGACCTTTACCACCATCTAATAAACAAAGGTATCTGTTAGTAGCTTATGATCTCTTTTCAAATTTTATGCCACCATACTCTCTACCCCAAGCTAATACTAGATATACAATCAAAATATTAGGCATCCTCCATTTTAAAGAAATGGGGAAACCAGAAATGGTCCTATTAGATCACGGTACTCCTTTCCTATCCATAGAGTGGAAGAAATGCATAAAAAGACTACAAATAAAACGTGATAACCTCCATTAGAAATCCACAATCAAGCACATGTGAACATGTGAGAACATGGACATTTGTTTGGGATCTATTAAAACTAAAGACATAAGGGTGGGTGAAGTATGTGAAGTGTGTAACCAAGTATATTAATTGGAGTGTTTATGAATCCATAGGGTTCATACCCATCAGGTTACATTTAAAACAAGATATCCCAAATTTGTTTAAAACCTACAAATCTTTCTCCACAAAACCCCCAATAGATCCTAAAATGGATAAGAGAAAATCACATGATTAAATCAAGTGCATGGCAAGAAAGTAAGCACAACAAAAAGCAAGTGAAGTCAAATCATCAATTCCAAATAGGAGACATGGTTTGTCAAAACACCTCACATCAGCAAGCCGCAAGAATTCATTTTTCATAAATTTTTCAATGCATAAGAGGGCCCATATAACATTATAAAATGCTCAGGTTCCAATGCATACTGGTTGGACTGTGAAGGTGAGATAAGAGATACCTATAATTCAAGAATATTAAAATTTTACCATGGGAATATTCTGGAAAATTAACCTTAAAAAATATTTATGAGATCATGAATGGAAAGATGTCTACAAACACCCACAATTGAACCCATTATCAAATCAAATATCTCAAGCAAGATGTTTTAAGGGATAAATGACATCAAATAGCCTCATAGAGTTTTATTTTTGGGGGGTTCAGATAAATGTTTATTCAACTACCAAAATTATGAACCATAAAAGATGGATTTAGACATTCTTAAGGGAAAGAAACAACCCAGAGCTGTTAAAAGTGTCTATACAGTTACATAAGGATTGTAAGGCTGAGGAATGATCAACTCTAATTGTTTCAGCATGAACGTGCTTATTAATGACAATAGATGAAAACAACTGACTTAAAGTTAGGAGTTTTTCAAATCCAGTAAGGTATAATCTATTATATTTATATATACACATAAGGTATCATACCAAGGGTCCAATCACCTGAATATATGATGATACCATGAGAATGAAATATTTAGTTAATTTTGGAAAATTTCTCATGGTGGAAACCAATTTTCCATAACCACAAATTCAAAGTGAAAAGAAGTAAATCAAGTTTTCTCAAATTACAGTATTATAAAAGAAAGCTATTTGTTATCAAACATCATAAAAAAATAATAAGCAAGGTTTAAACAATAAAATCATAACTTATGTTAGTTGAGGATTAAAACCCTTACAGTCCATTTTAATCCTTTAAGGGAAAAGGAAATATAAGAGTACGATCCCAACTTATTAAAAACAAAGAGGGTTGGAAACAAAACATACTTAATTAAAAGTATAATTAATCTATTAACACTCTTTGTTATATAAAACAAATTATTATATTATAAGTAGATTGTGATATGTTTTTTTTTGTTGTTGATGTTATGTTAAATCCCCTGACTACAATATAAGAGTAATTGATACTCAATTGACCAAAGTTCTGAACTTGGTATAAAGAGTAACAAAGAAAGATGGGATCTAAAATTAAATTATTACATCAATCAATATTTTTTTAAAAAAAAATTATTAAAGAGACTAGAAATTCAAACTCTTAAACAATGGAAATGCATGCATGATATATCACTGAGATGCTAGAAAAGAAATGGAATTGTTTTAATCATGACAAAAATGAATAATAATTGTAAATAATGTTTAGAAATGAATTAATGTTCATTTTATAATTTGTTTGTGTTATAAAAAAACAAATTATCTCCAAAAGCTGATGAAAACAATTACAAAAGGAAAATCTTATAAAGGTCAAAGGAGTAATATATTTTGGTTGTTTTCTATTCTATCATGTCAGCCACATGATGGTGCTATTTCTATGTCAATTCCTAGAAATATATTTCAGCAGCCTCACTCAACCTAAGAAGCTTCTTTCTACGATAAAACACAGAAAGAGTCCTCACGGCGGTTTGGGCAGTGGCCTTAGTCAACCTACAAGGCTTCTTTCTAAGATAAAACACAAAGAGTCCTCACTGGCTAGCCACTCATGACTTTTTTCTATGCTAAAAGCACAAAGCACAGACAAAAGCCTTTATTGGCTACTGTAGTTGGTTGTGTTATTAACTTTATCGTAAATGCTAGAATGTCTATTTTCTCTATACTTTGGTGCAAGGGCGTATGGATTTTAGCCTGTCGTAATTATTTAAAATTTTATTTCAAAGATTTTTTTTTCAAGTGCTCTAACCTACTGATACATTGTAACTTTATTAACAATGTTGTGAAGGTTCCATTACGAATGTGTAACCCTCAAAAATTGTTTTTAAGGGTGCGGTAGAGTAGTATTTTGATGATCATGTGAAAGGTAATGTTTTTGCGAGAATTCAGCCATGACAATTTACTTTTTATATATATGCACAAACAAAAACAACCCAGTTTCTGATTAATTACTATCAAAAAAAAGCAAATTAGTCGGGTATCATTTTTAAATTTAGTATTTGAATTATGATACTTTTTATATATACACAATAACAAAAAGAACCCACTTTCTGATTAATTACTGTCCAAAAAATGCATATTAGTCGGGTATCATTTTAAAATTTACTATTTAAATAACGGTACTTTTTATATATACACATTAATAGTTTTAACAAGGCTGTAAACCTTAGCAATGAGCGTCTGAAAAAATCATCACTAGGGACCTCTGTAGGTCTTTAAAACACATGCTTACGCTATGAAGAAAAGAGAGAATCCCAAAGAGAAAAAAAAGCAAATTAGTCAGGTATCATTTTTAAATTGAGTATTTAAATGACGGTCCTTTTTATATATACATGTTAACAAAAAGAACCCACTTTCTGATTAATTACTGTCCAAAAAAAAAGTAAATTACTTGGGTATCATTTTAAAATTTAGTATGAATTTTTAAATGTTGTGGTTAAATTGAATAATGTAGAATTGCGTATTATATTCTATTAAAAAAAGACTGTAACTTTTTATATAAACACACAAATAAAAACAACCCACTTTCTGGTTAATTATTGTCAATACCAAAAAATAAAAATAAAAATTAGTCAGATATCATTTTTTAAATTTAGTATTTAAATAATATTACTTTTAATATCTACATACTAACAAAAATAATCCAGTTTCTGATTAATTACTGTCCAAAAAAAAAGGCAAATTAGTCGGGTATCATTTTTAAATGTAGTATTTAAATAATGGTACTTTTTATATATACACATTAACAAAAAGAACCCACTTTCTGATTAATTACTGTCAAAAAAAAGCAAATTAGTCGGGTATCATTTTTAAATTTAGCACGAATTTAGAAATTTTGTGTAAATTAAAAAATGCGTCATTGCCTATTATTTTCTATTAAAAAAATACCGTAACATTTTATAGATATACACACAAACAAAAACAACCCATTTTATGATTAATTACTGTCCAAAAAATGTAAATTATTCGAATATTATTTTTAAATTTGATGTGAATTTTTAAATTTAGTTTTTTAAATAGTAATATTATTTACTATTAGTTACTTTAATTTCCTATTACAAAACTAAAGCTGATATTTACATAAAATCACAGGCCCGGCCCGGAATCGTAATATGTATGTGTTTTTGATTAGCATCAACGCCATCAAACGGCTGACATGATAGAATAGAAAACTACCGAATTTTTTTCTGTACTGATAATCAGACTGTGTTTGATGTATGTGCTTATCCTGACCCTTGATGTTGGAATGATCTGCTGATATTGCATATGCCAAATGTATAGTTTTCTGCAGTATGTCACATATATTCATTTAACATAGAGGCTTTTCTCTATCTTTATATGTTTTATGAGAGGAAACTTTTCATTTTTATTTCTTTTTATCATTGTCAATAAGGCATTATAGATACATTAGTTTTGCTAAATAAAACTGTATTCTTACTATATATAATAAATTTATATTATTTTTTATATATTATATATTATTAAAACTATATTGTTAAATTTATTTTTTTACTTGAATTATGCACAAATTATTTCAATTTAATAAAAAATGCACAGAAGAGGAAAAAAAAGTGCATTATAGTTAATAAAAATTAAAGGAACATTGCTGTAGAGCCTAATGATAGTCTGAGTTTATACAAAATTTATGCTAAAAGAGTATATTTGACAAGTGTTGGTGGCCGAGTGGTTAGCACAGCTGCCTTACAAGCAATTGTCCTGAGGTTCACTTCCCGTCCGACGCTTTGACATATTAAAAAAAAAGGAGTATATTTGAAAAATTAAAATATTAAATTTTATGAATTTTCCATCTTTAATTTTATATATTTGATTTGCCATATTTCTGAAGCATTTATGTAATATATACATTGAATAAAAGAGAAATATTTGTCACATTTATATTATATTTTGACAGTATATTCATCATAACATTTTTTACAGATAACCAACTTCAATCTTATTGTGCTAATTAAACTAATGTCTTTAAAGACTTAATCTCTAACGTTTTTCAAATTAATCTGTTTATTCTTATAAAGGTTAACAGTTACAAACTAGTTTAACAACTTAGTTGGCATTTTAGCATTTGATATTAATTAATTAATTATGTTCAAATAGATAACTCATGGAGTCAAAATAAAATATTTTATTGCTGTCACAGCAGATTTTAACTATAAATTTGTTTGGGTCATATATCTTTTTTACCATAAAATCAACAATGTTTACAATTAGATTATAATTAAAGAGAAAGAATTTCCATCCTTAATATATGTGCTGTACAAATCTTATAATAGCTCACCAATGTCATGTTGAGCACTGGGGATTGCTGAGCTATAATAAGATTAGTACAGTGCATATATTAAAGGTTGAAATCCTTCTTCTTTAATCACATATGATCTCTGATCTTAGAAAATAAATTTAAATATTAATTAGATTATAACTAAAATTACTAAAATATAGGTCTTAAAATTATATAACCAAATAAACAGTGGATATTTGCAATCTAATATTGCTGCTGGTTTTGGGTTCTGATTAGTATTATTATCTTGCAATCATCAATTGCTCTCCATTATCTAGATATAACTTAAGTAGAATAATGTAAATAGATTTCTGCAGTCGATGTAAATTTAGATTTTCGTGTAATTTAAAAATATTTTCCAATTCAATTTTTTGCCAGGTTTTTCATTTGAGAAAGTATTGTGTTATTATATATACACCTAGACTTATTTAACAGTATTGTAGAGTTGTACATTCTGACTACCATACTTTTACTTTGGATTATTTAATATTCTATTTAAATGGATACGGTCCTATACTTGAGGGGTCAGAGTGACTTCAGGTCAACATGGGTGTGGTGATAATGTTGGCATCAGCATGGGATTTGGGATTTTCAACATCAGATTTTCAATGATATAGATGGCTGAAGAGTTGGAGATTTGAGAAGATTGAAGCCTGTCCATTAAAGTGTGAGGATTTGCTATCTTAATATAAACTGAGCACTGATTATATATATATATATATGTAAGAGATGATAATCTGGACCAACTGATGATTGCTGGTTTAGCATGAAGTATATTGGTGATTAGTGTGTGGTCATGTGTATCAGTTGTATGAGATAGTGTGGATAGTTGGTGGGTGCTTGAAAGTCTGAATTCAAATCCTATATTTATTCTTCTATCGTAATTTATTTATGTGTGTGTGTGTGTTTTTTTAAAACTGGAATAAGAGTAAAGTTTTATTATTTTTAGATGAACATGATAGCAATTGAGTTTTATTATCTTTCTTTATTCAAACTAAAGGTATATTCTTTTTTTTTTTTAGTTTAAAACTAGTTTTTTTTTTTTAAAACAAATAATTTATTAGACAAGAAAAAAAAATTTGTTACAACTGTTAAATTAAATTTACATGACTTTGAACTACACTGTCTTTTGCTTCAAAGAAGCCACTCTGATTCTAGTCCCAAACAAGTTGTTTCCTTATAATTTCGAGGTATGCTTTGAAGAATTGTTTATAAAAACAAAACCTTATTCCACGTGTCCCAAAATAAATTTGAAGGTGTAAGCATTTTGTCTCTGTCTTTAATTTTTTTTATTACTCCAATGTAGGCATTCTGGGCAAAGACAAATTGGCATCTGATAATCCAGACCGAATAGGTAAAGAAGATGGCCAATCTGATTATGGAAATATCACTACTGTTGATGGCTGTCTTAATAGATAATAGCATTCTAATATCAACTGTTACTTTAGTTGATATCAATGCTTTAATGTTATTAAAGTAGGGACACATGTAAAGGAGACGTTTCATCAGTCGTTTTACAAAGTTGACATTGAGGATCAATTTTATTAAAACCTCGTTTCCACACTAGAAAGTGGTTAGTGGGTAATGCTAGTAGGTTCAGCTTTATTTATAATACCTTATTTTTTACATTGTTTTCCCTTCACCTTCTATTCTCCGAGTTTTGTTTTGAAATTCAAAGTTTTTAAAATATATATTTCTTAGAATATCAGTTCTTAAGATTTCTCTGTTTTCACTTAAAGTGATGATTTTTATGCACTGAGAATACCTTTTGCTGCGTAAACTATTGACTATAATAAAAAATTATATAATTTATTTTTTATTTTAATTTATAATTTTATTGTGAAGTTTATATATATATAAGATGTATTTACGTTTTAACTAATTTTATTTAGTATTTCACTATTTTAAATAAATAAATGTTTATATTTTTCCAATGTGATTTGTTTATTAATTATTTTATGTTTTTTTTTTTTTAAGTGTTTAATTAACTTCTTTGATTATAATTATTTAAGAGATTAGTTAGCAATACGCGCAGAGCCCTCTTTGAATCATTTCGAGTTTTTTTGATGCACAAATTAATTTTGATTTTCCTAATTATATCATCATTATTTTTCGTATTTAAACCTACGTTAATATATATAGATTACATATTTTAAAACTGTACTTAAATCAGAGAGGAAAAAAAAACTAAGCCTACGCTTTACATCTTCTATCTTACCTTGTGTAATGTATAATCATAGATAAAGATTAAAAAGAAAAATGAAACAAATGCTAGCGATTAAATTTAGAAAATATGCTTATATTAGAAATTGCTATAAAGCTCTGTACAAGCTAATATTAAATTGAATACTTTTAAATAACGTCTTTAATAAATATTTTCCTCCGTAATTTTTATTTCATCAATGTTTTTACATTATTAGGATGAAAGAAATAGTTTCCATATTATTAAAATCTTGACAAACGATCAAAAGGAACATCTTCCTCTCCCACCTTGTTTAATAAACACTTCATAATACCAGATAACAATGGACGCCACCAGCTTGCTCCACAGTTCCTTGACAACAGCTTTGTCACCGTGGTAATAAGACCATCGATGAAATGACAAATCACTAATGTTGTAGGCAAGGAATTACAAGAAAGAAAAGATTTTAATTATTAGAGCTATCATAGCTGATGGAAAAATAACATGTAAATGTCATAGAAAGCAATCGTTGACACAGCACATAATATAATAATTTTATTTTAAATAACAAACATTTTTATACACGAAAGTTTCCTTAGCTTTAATCATTAAAATCTTTCGCATTATTTTGTTTATTAAAATACGGATTTAAAGAAATAACTTTTTTATTTAAAAAAAAGAGGAATAAATAATAAATTCGCAATAAGCATTAAATTAAAAATATAAACTATATTTACAATGCAGTGTGTGTATATAAATATAAAGAAATAATTTTTAAATAACTCAGAAAATGATTGCTTCCACTGGTGAATGTTAATGGAATAAACATGTACTAAATAGATTGATCAATGAACGATTGGAAAAGGTTTTAGTGTTTTTATTAATTAAAAATAGCTAAATATCCATTTACTGATCAGTATAAAATGGTTAGCAGAGTTGTTTATTTGAAAAATCATGAGCTTATTTTTATTTGTTTGTCTTTCCTTACAAAGCTATTATTATTATTTTTTAAAGTGTCATAGCATCGGCCGGGACGCGAACCCGCAACCCGGGCAACTGCCTGCAAGTGCAAGGCTGTCGCGCTGACCTCTCGACCACCAATATAAACATACAAAGCTATTATTATAATCTGTTTACTAATTAGATTTCCAATTGCACTTCCCATCCACTCCCTTAACATCAATAAATAGCAATCCCAAATATTTCTTTCCTTTTGTTACCACCTTTTGGTTTCTAAGATATCACTTTGTTTTTAATAAAATACAAAGAAAATATAATTTACTTTTCTTCAATAAAATCAAAAATAGAAAGCACACTCATCCACCTACAGATATTTATGAGGCTACTCATCACTAAACATGTTTGTGTATTTTTAATCTCTTTAATATCAAAACTAGGCATTTGTTTTAGAAGATTAATATTTTTTCTCTAATTTTTTTATTTATTTATTTCCTCCAGTTTTGAAAAAAGGAAAAATTATATACTCAGATTTAAATACTTACTTTCTTTATAATTTAATATAATCTATAATTTGATATAAAATGTTTTTTTGATTGATAAACTCTAAATTAAAAAAATGTAAGATCACTTAAAAAATTTCCACCTTTCTGGAAAATTTCCTGCTTTATTCAGGATTTGAATTTCAAGCTATCATAGACTAATATATTAATTATTATATCATTAGGTTTTTCATTTATATATATATTGTATTTACAGAAGTTTGAGATGCATATCTGTATGTGGCAAAATGTCAATCAAACTTTTTTCTTATCTGATTTTGATGGTAGATATGTTAATCTATGAAGCATTGAACTATGTTGCTATGACAATGATAATATTAATATAAAAATTTTGTTCACTATTAATTGTATTGTATAAGATTGTGAATTGATTTCATTCATTTTAAAATGGATATGTGAATAATAAAGCATGTAGTTTGGATAAAAGTATTGTTCTTTTGTTTTTGTATATATTTTCACACTGCATTCATGATAATAATTTACAAGCAATACAACCAAATGTCTAATACATTTGTTATTTTATTTGTATAGTATTGTATTGGAAAAAAATATATGTGAAAATATATTCCCAATGAAGTATGGTGAGAATGTATTACCAATTGTTTAATTTGTGTTAGAATGAAAAAATGGTCATCATCATCATCAACCATTATCAATCCACTGCAGGATGAAGGTCTCTCCAAGTTCAATCCATCTTCTCTGATCTTTAGCTTCTCTTCTCCACATCACCCCTGAACACTTTTACTTCATCTATCCAACTCATATGTGGTCTCTTTCTGGGTCTTTTACAATCTCTTGGAATACAGGTTAAGATTTCAATTGTCCATCTATTATCATCTCTTCTAGCAATATGTCCAGCCAAACTCCATTTCAGTCTTTTAGTTTTTCAATGAGGTCAGTAACACCTGTTTGTTCTCTTACCCATATATTGCATTTTCGATCTCTTCTTGTTACTCTTAACATGCATCTTTCCATACTTCTTTGAGTGTGGAGAGATGCATGTTAGGAACGAATGGTATTTGTATTAAAACCGTAAATGTTTGTTATGTGTAATAATTCTGATTTTTTTTTTTTAATTTATCATTATTGTGTAATAAGATTTTTATTTATGGAACACTGGCTAGAATTGATTAAAGAGTGAATAAAAAATAATGCTATAGATACTCTGAAGTCAATGGAAAAAGTTAAAATTAAGTTAAATAGATAAAACTCAGTCTTTCTATTTTTGCTTCAACAGAAGCGAATCTAAGTTCTTTCTCAGAATTTTTTTAAATTTATTTTTAAAAGTATATGATTAAACATTTATTTTATAACGTCTTGTTCGAAAGTATTCATTTATTAATAACATTCTCACAGCGTCTGCGCAATTAGCTTAACAGGCTGTCATTCTATTGTAAAAGTATATGATTGTAAAATAGATAGAATGATTGGCTGACATTAATGTTCATCTGTTGACTGGACAGGGTCATTGAATTTGTGAGAGATGACAATTTATTAAAATATAAAAATTAATTCTTAGCATTTCAAAACCAGCAGAATATTTCTTTGTTTTTAAAATAGATATTACTTACTTTTCAATGATGAAATACAAATGTTAACAACAAAAAAATGTATACAAAGATTCTGATCACCTATTGATATAATTTTATAAGCCTGATGTATTATTTATACATGGGATAAAAATTGATTCAATTTCCATAGCATCATAATGGCTGAAAGTAGAGTCTATTCACTTATAATGTTTTATGAATTGATTACATGCTAAAGGAAAAAATATCTACAGTGCATCATTATGTATATAAATTAGTGTTTGCACACTTATAACCTTATATAGATGAAATATGTGTTCAATGAAAATATAATTTAGATATTTGGAAAATATTGGAATTAACAAAATGTACTTTGAACCTTATAGCTTTTCATAATATTTCTACTTTTTCTGGAATAACTAAATATTGGATCATGATTTTAAAAAAATAAACATTAGAACTATGGTACTATTTTTGAAATGCCGTATTTAAATACTATTACTAAAGTCATTTGCTTATATTTATCATTATTATTGCTATTTTTTCTTCATTTCAAATGTATAGTATTTATTAATAGAAATATTAGTATAATTTTAGACTAAGTGACCTATTTACATACCTAAATGTAAGAGAGTTATGTCCCTGAAGTTTGAATTTATATCTTGCAGCACAGTAATTGTTATTTTAATTTAAAATACTAATTCTTTTATTGATTGATTATAAATTAACTTCAAGTATTTTGCTTATATTGGGAGTTCAAAAAGATTAAATCATAATAAGTATTTATTTTATTTTGGTGTCTTAAATTTATATTAAGAAATAAATAGATTCATTTTTGTATATATATAATCCAAACAAATTTATTTAATACAGTATTCAAATTTTTAAACAATATATTCTTTACTGGAAGTACTTTCGATTGTATCACTGACAATCTTTATCAACCATTAATCAATACACAAAATAAAAACTTATATTACCCATCATTCAATCAATTCAAATTTCCCACAATTTTGTTGTTTTTATATTAGCTGATTGTCTATTCATCAAACCTTCTCTATTCCTGGATATTATAATTGCCTCCTTAATTTTTCGTTAACGGATTAATGTATATTATATAAATATATTTTTAAATCAAACTCAAAGAACAAATGTGAATTATTAAAAAAAGAATAGACTTTATGTTATAGTATAATAAATGTTGCTTTAGGGTTTGAACTTGAACTCTATGTTAGTGATCATAATATGACTGTACATGTTTAAAAAAGGAAAAGATGTGAGATCGCTGTTTGTAATTTGGATAAAATTAAAATGTAACCTGTTGAACAAAAGGCATTTATGAAATAGTAGTGTAATCGTATTTTTTTTTGGACCGTTGTGAAAATACTTGATATCAGAATTAAATAATTTATGATAAAAATACAGTATTATGGAAGATAAATAGCAATGAATATGATAACAGAGGAAATGATTTCTTAAATATTATGTTCATAGCTCTTTATGCATTATTTTGAAGTGTTATGTAATCCTAAAGTTAAGAATATTTCGAAATCACTTAATGAAGTGAGCAGTATCAGATTTAGGAATAAACTAAATAAGCTACAGCTTAGTGCCTCACAATTTGCAGGGGCCTCCAAAAATTCCTATATTTACACAAATGTTATTTTCTTTTAATATATTTAAACACCCCCCCCCCCCCAGAAATATGAAGAAAGAATATTACAAAATACCATATTTACAGTAAAATAGCTTAAAACAGATATACAAAAATAAAAGGCTTAAATATATTGTAATGTAAGAGAATAAAGAGGTACCAATCAGTGATGTAATCATCATCACAAATGATCTGCATAAAATCAAATGTGATTAATAATAAAAGATAAACATGGCAACTCCAATAACTATCATCATCAATCAAACAGTGTATTGACAAGTTAATCAATGATCATATTTGTGAATGAATTTAAAAAAGATAAAAAATTTGGCTAATCAACATCTTGCCAGTACCAAACCTGGGGCATAATATTATATAAACAATCATCAATATTATAGCTGCATTCACATATATAAATGTTAAAAATAATTTTAAAAATTATCCTATATCAAAGCTTATGTCAATGCAGATCATCATCAATGCTTAGTGCTATCTGGTACCAGGAGTGTATTGGCCATCATTAACCTAAATCATTATTATTGTAAAACATATAATATAAAATAAGTAGACTTTAAGCGTGATATTTATTATTTTAGCACCATATAAATAATACTAACGAAAATTACAAAATTATTTATCTTTTCAACATGTGTGTGATCAGGTGGGTCAGCAATATAAGATGGCACTGAGAGTGGTGGGTCGTGTGAAAGTCTGAGTTCGAACCCCGCATATATTACATATATAAATGCAGGTTTAAGCCTGTACAATGTATTAAAATACAAATATATATATATATATATTCTATACATCATTAATCCAAAGCTAGCTTTGTGATTGCAAAGATCCTGTTGACCCGAGAACAAGAAAAATATACAGTTAATCTATTTTAGTCTTAAACATTTTCTGGAAAAACTTAAAATAATAATTAAAAAAATTATTATTAGAAATAAAAATAATAACAAAAAAAGATCTAATAAATACTTGACAAATAGATTGATTATTCTAATTTTGATTATTTACAAATATCAGAAAATATTTGACATAGGCTGAGAAAATAGAATATTAAATTTTAACAGAGTTTGAATTATAGCTTATAGAAATACATAAATTGTAAGCAGTATTAAATAAATGCATATCTGTATGCTCAAGTTCATATCTAATAATAGAAAATATTTAATGAGTCAATAACTATTCTATTTTAAACAAGTATAAATAATTAAATATTAAATATATATATACATGTGTTTATTCTAATATAAACTATTTCAGTTATTAATTGACTTGCATTGGTGGTCGAGAGGTCAGCGTCAGCTGCTTTACAAGCAGTTATCCCGGGTTAGCGGGTTCGCTTCCCGGCTGATGCTATGACACATGTGAAAAAAAAAAATATTTTTAACAATACTTTAATATAGTTTCATCAGTCTTTTAAAAAAATACATGTTACAATTCCATTAAGTTTTTTTAATTCTAAAAGAAATGACGTAACAATAGAATTTATATCAGCAGGAAGCTTTTCACGGGTCAGTCATTTGCTTTTGACACCTTTTTAACTGCCTAATATATTCTGTTTATTTAAAAGTTCCAGTATAACTTAATTAAAGACTTTTTTGCTTTGAACAGTAAACACAAATAGAGTTTAGCAACCGTGAAATCAATGTTTGAAAGAACATATCAATGTATATTTTACTTGACAGCCAATTTTTTTATATACATGTTTTATATGTTTGTAAGTATATCTCACACATGATTGCTGCATATATAAAATAGAACTTGAAAAAAATTAAACCCTGAAGTCTTAAAACTGACTTCTTATATAGATTGCTGATAATACATATCCAGAATAACAGATACAAAAGATAAACACTAGCAAGTTTCAGTTTAATTCAACTTGCATAATTTCATGAACTTCAGTTTCAGACAAGTGGTCTACTTATCACATATTGTGCCATATATCATGGAAAAGCTGTCCTACTGTACTCCTCTGAGAGTTCAAACTTGTTCAACATAGATAGGTAGGTAGGTAGGTAGGTAGGTAGGTAGGTAGATAGATAGATAGATAGATAGATAGATAGATAGATAGATAGATAGATAGATAGATAGATAGATAGATAGATAGATAGATAGATAGATAGATAGATAGATAGATAGATAGATAGATAGATAGATAGATTTTAGAATAATAAAAGGATAGGCTGACAGACCAAATGGATAGGAAAATATAAAATGTATTGGATTAATAGTAATAATTTTTGCGATAAAGTGAATATCTTATATATAGTGTGTGTGTATATCCTTCAATCAACAGACGCCTGGAAAGGATTTAGATGCTGAAAACAAACGTTTTATTGATAATATCATATTTGTATGTGTAAATTTTACTTCAGATTCTGCAAAAAGTCAATTTCTCACTTTTAAAATTTTATACGAGATTCTCAAAACTCATCAATCATTTTTGACTTAAAAAAAATATTACGTTTTACTTTTGTTACAAAATGAATAAAATTACATTAAAAAATTTATATTAACTTTTACTTTTGTAAATCTTGATTTGCTTATTCAGTAATGTATAATAATGTAGGTGAAAATTAAAATCTCTTTTTAAATGTTTTTTATCTTTTTTAAAATGCATTATTAGATTTTATTAAATACAATAATAAATATGATACATTATATATTTCTTATATAAAATAATTATCTTCTTTCTCAATTCGTCTGTTAAAGTTTCATCTACTTCTATTTAAGTTTCTTAAAGAAGAGGTTGATTTTTCTGAGAAAAAACCAGCTTTTGAATAATTTTATACCACTTTCATATTAAATTTCTTCTTCATCTCGTTCTTTTTTATCTTCATCTTCTGCAGTCTTAGTATATTCATTTTTTTTTTCTTAAGCATATCAAATATTTTTGTTTCATTTTTTCTTCAACAAATTACATTTTTTAACTGATTGAATATTTTTTAATCCCTATCTATCTTTCTAAATTATTCGTTTTAATTTTCTCCAAACTCGCTCTTTTAAAAGCGTTCAATCATCATTTCTCTTCTCTTATTTAGATAAATTTGTTACATTATAAACTATCAAAACAAAAGCATTCACAGTTCTTTTATTTAGATTCAACGTCTCTCTAGCCTACTGAAATCCCAATTCTAATTATTTCTCTGTGATTTTAAAATAAGCCAACAAACATCGATCATCATTTCTTATGCTTGCTTATAACTGTTATTAAAACAAACAAAACTCTCTATAAGTATTGCCACTCAGTGCAAGCCAGAGTAATCAATGGATCCCAGAAGGCTTGTGCATAAAATCCCCATCTAGTCCCTACTCATCCATCAACCCCAGACTAGTTTCTAAAATCCCCATTTAGTGCCTACTCATCCATCATCCCCAGACTAGTTTCTAAGCCAATGGATGCCAGAAGGCTTGTGCATAAAATCCCCATCTAGTGCCTACTCATCCATCATCCCCAGACTAGTTTCTAAGCCAGAAACTAGTCTGGAGATTATGGATGTATAGGCACTAGATGGGGATTTTATGCACAAGCCTTCTGGCATCCATTGATTACTCTGGCTTGCACTGACTGGCCAATATGTGTAGAGAGTTTTGCCTGTTTTATTTTAAAATAGCAGTTTGTGAACTTTGTGAGTATATATTGTAACTAAACTGCTTTGTAATTTTTCTCATTGTGACTACTTCTATCATTTTATCATCCTCATGTACTTGATTTTGTTATATTTATTTCTGTTATACACAAATTACATTTATTATATTTCATATTTAGTCAGCTGGCTTCAATCTATGCAAGTAGTCCTATATTATTAGCACACGAAAAGTAATAATCATTCTTTCTCTATTTTTATCAAATAATAATCTTTATATAAAACAGTCATGTTTTATACTTATTGTGATATATTTTTTTCCTAAGAGTATTACAAATATTTGTAATGTCTTATAGAAATTATTTTACAGTTGTGTTTCTCGTTTTTATAACATTCAAGAGATTAAAATAACTTACTCCATCAAACTCCTTTGAAGAATAGCAAGTAAATATTATTCACAATACAGTACTTTCTTTTTCTATACACCTGGGTCTCGTTTTATGTGGATTTATTTAACGCGATTTTGAAGTTACGTGATTCATGTTTCTTCAGAAGTCGAACTCCAATAATGCGCTATTACTTTAAATAATAAATTTGATGCACTTACGTCATATTGAAAGTAATAGCACATTATTGGAATTTGACTTTCATCTTAGTAATTTCAATATTTTCAGTGCTTTATAATAGTAAGATTTTATGCAATAATAAAATTAAAATCATGATTTCCACATTTTATGTATACACACATTAAATTTTACAAGATTATAATGTAAATTTGTTCAAACATTGAGCGTGTTAATTTTGCATTTTAAATCACATTCTGTTTTTGCTTTTTAAAAAAGAATGTGATCAATTATTAATCATTTAGTGTCCGCAAGTTTATTTTTAAAAGGTGAGTAATAGCAATGGGCACAATTAAATTTGACAATTAAAAATTAAAATCTGATTTTTAATTGTAATTAACAATTTAAAAATTACTTAAGGTGACCTGAAATTAATGTGATGTGAAGTTTGTGCTAGTTGTATTTCCTCTTGTGAAGAATCTGATTTTTTTTACCAGTTTGCAAACGAACCTATTTATCGGCAAATATTAAAACGTGTATAAAAAATGTAAATTACTGTACTTTAAATTATGCACAAAAATATATTATTTTGAATTAAATTAAATATTATAGTTAAAAAAAGTTTGTCTTGTATCAATTTTTTTTTAAATTTGAAATTTTTTATTAGTCATATTTTATTTCCTTATTTTTTTTTTGCACGAATTTTAAAGTAATTTTACATTGATGCTTTGCTTTTACACAATTTTTGAAAAATCACAGTCCATATCCCCCCTTTTTCAAGGTAAGTTACATCTATTTTTGTGCAATTTCATTTGTGTGTGTTTTCTGAGGAACCTATCTATCGCGTAAAACGAGACCCAGATGTACAAGAAAATAACAAAGATAATCAAAGTTCACCATTTCATTTCCTGTACTTCAACCTTTTGTTGATTAAGATAGTGGAAGAATGGTGGAGGACTCAACTTAATAAAGTGAAAAAAAAACTCAACCTTTCTGGTGATGCTTACGAGACCTTTCATTGACGATTGATGTCACTCTAATTCCATTATTTTTAATGCTAGGATAGCCGTTTTATAGTCATTAGCTATATTTTTAAAAGTTCTGTAAGATGCTGCCTTCTCTTGAATTATTTTACAAGTAAAAAATCAATAAAACGGCCTGTAAAGCTAAACAAAGTAGAAAGCTTGTCGGTTATTGGCTCTCAGCCGTCAAAGACATTCTGATTGGCTGGAAAGAATAAAGAAACTGCCTAATCAAACAAAATAAAGAAAAACGCTGAGTTTTTTATTTCGAATACGATAAACAACATTTTAAACTATTATAAAGGTATTTTTTGAGAAATTACAAATCATTTTCATAAAATATGCAAAAAAACAAAATTATTTTAGAAAAATATTGAAGATTTTAGTAAAAATATTTAAGATTTTAGCAAAAAAAATATTTACTTTTCCATAACGTAAAACTGAAAAGAAAAAAATTTACGTCAGCAACTCTTTTAATTCGTTACTATGTTCACTTTTAAATTTGCCGAAATTGAATATTTTATAATAAATAAATAGAAATTTATTTTTGAAAGAACTTTTGTTCACTTTCATAACCTGACAAATTATTAGTGTACTTTTTATAAACGAATCTAAAGTGAATATGATATTAAAGGTGAATATATTTTGACAGTTGACTTTGTCTTCAGTTTGTGAGTTGGCCAATTAAAAGCTTTGATTTTTACCTCATACGACCAATAATATAATTAGCAGTTAAAAGGTTAATAATGGAACAATGATATGTGGGTGCTTAAACAAAACACCATATTTTAAGGTTAACGAGACATTTATTTGTTTAATTTATTTAATCTTTTATAAAGTTAAACTATTCACCAAATGGAAATTAGAAAATCATCTATCAGAGTCTTTCATTTAAATTTTTGTATGGAAGATTAATAAATAAAAAAAATTATAACTATTAAGATGTTATAATTTTGCTGTGCAACAGTTTAATGCTGTTTAAATATTACAGTTTATAAACATCACGCTATATAAAAATAATTGATTTATTTACATACATTTAATTTCAAATAAAAATGACATATAGTAAATTCTAATAAATTTCACTAGCGTCATTCATTCAAGCATGTAAAAGTAATTTAAAGTGATTATTTAATATCTTCACGCTTTCACTTTCAAACACTTAAGATTTGCCCATACAAAAGCATTTGGGTTCGAAAAGATAGATGGCCACTCTATCTTTTCCAAAGACTTTATCATGTGTTGGAAGTGTTAGTATCAGTCATTTATAGTTAAAATCTGCAAAGCCCATGTGCAACAGTTTAATGCTGTTTAAATATTACAGTTTATAAACATTGCGCTATATAAAATAATTGATTTATTCCAAGTTCCTTACGACTAGAAGTATAATATGGATGTATATGTATGATCTTTTCTACATTGGTAATTTTCTTTTCAACTAGAACTAATTCCTGAAAGGTCACTATATGACTATATATATATTATAATTTGTAGGAGCTTTCAGAAACAACTATGAAGAATATTAAAATATAAAACTACTGATGTTTTGAGAACAACTATTTAGAAAATTAAAATATATAACTGGAATATTTTAGCAAAATAAAATTTACCATTAGTAGGTAAAAATATTATTACATGATTGTTGTAAAGATATAAAATATGATAAAATAATTCTATTTACAACAATCATATATTAACCCTTTACCCAGTTAAAGGCAAATATTATTTTGTTAAAATGATATCAGTTATATATTTTAATATCAGATACCAGGCTACTAATTAGCCTCACAAGTGGAAAATAGTGGAATGGGTTTTCAGATATGTGAGTTAACTATGAATAATAAATAAACAATGCCTGATCTAAAATCGTATAGGTTCTTGCAAGATAGTGATGTTGATTTATCAAAGCCGGCACTTTTTATATATATAGTATGAATATGAATATACACATCAAGATTATAGTATAAACATTTTTAAAAAAAATTAATGCCATTGTTAATAATAAATTGACAGCACACATTTATATTTATTGTGTGAGTGTTTAGTCATTCACATTTATTAAATAATAATAATAATAAACTTACTATATTATATGTTTAAATTTTAAAATAAAATAGTTAATGAAGGTTTTGATTTTTTCTTACAGACTTTTTGACACAATTTAAAAAAGTCTATGAAATATATTCTATTGTTTCATATCTTCTGTTAATAAATTTAATGTCGTAGCAAAAAAAAATCTCTTTTAAAATAATTATAAATTTAAACATTTCAGAAGTATAAACAACAAGATATTGATATGCCCCCCCCCCATTATTTCTCTAATAAATGATTCATTTTTAAATACATAAATGAATTCTGAATATGATGTTTTGGTCCTGATTTAGTTTGCGCTCACAACCATTTTGAAATCTAAAAACCACCACTGAACATGCAACTGATAAATGACATAAATATTGACTAAAGTACTTTGAATTCATATTTTAGAAATTATAAGCTAGTAAAAATAATAGGCTTTATTTTATTAGGAGTTTTTTTTTTAATTAACTTTCATCAAATAATGGTGCAAAGTGCTGGAATTTGCATGGAGGGGGAGGATGGTTTGGCCAATGCAAAATATCAGTCAAAAGTTGAAGAAGTCTGATCAAACCAAGCTTGTAATTTCCAAATACTATAAAATTATACTATATGCCCATATGAAATAAAGCATATTATTTTTACTAGCTTATAATTTCTAAAATATTAATGTAAAGTACTTTTATTCAATATTTATATCATTTATTGGTTGGATGTGTCAGAGGTGGTTTTGGATAGTCTTTAGATTTCAAAATGGCTCTGAGCACAAACTAAATCAGCACCGATGTTTTTTTCATTACTTTGTTTTATTGCTTAATAAGAAAAGTATCAATTCTATTACTTAAATTACATTAAGGGAACTTTTTATCAAATGGAATTCTATTTTATGTCAAACTTTCAGAAGGAAAAAAATGAAAAAAATGTCCATGTTTTTAATGCATTTAACATGAAAATGTAGTTAATAAACAAAATTGCATTGAAATTAGTGATGCATGTTGAAGTAATGCCTGGTGTCATGCTCTTTGAGATAAATATTCATAAAATTTGTTAAATTTATGAATTTTATAGTTTTTCTTTTTTGTTTATTTATATTTTTAGATTTTTATTTATATTTTTTAAAATAGCATATTCTCTAACAATTTGTACTTCTTTTCTTTTACTATGTAATTCTATGATAAGCATTTATTTGCTTCCAAAGAAAAGATTAATTTATTTAAACTTTAGATAAAATATAGATAAGCAATGCTTTCAACCTACAAAGGTCATATTCATAGTGCATAAACTCAGTCACTGAGTTTGAACACTATGAATATGACTTCTAAATTGAAAGCATTGCTCAGTTATTCATTATTTAAAGTTTAAATAAATTAATATTTTTTTTGGAAGCAAATAAATAATTGTTACAAAATTAAAATAGTATATATTGATACAGAACATATTGTGACTTTACTCTATTTAAAAACAAACTAATGTTGAAATGTATTATTGCCAATACAAAACAATTGCATTGGTGGTCGAGAGGTCAGCGTGACTGCTTTGCATGCAGTTGCCCGGGTTGCAGGTTCGCGTCCCGGCCGATGTTATGACACTTAAAAAAAAAAAACCATTATGATATGCTGATTTTGATAATTATCTTTTTGTTTAAAAATAATCCTATTTAAAAGAAAAATAAAGCTATTTGTTGAATACTGTATGGAAGCATTTGGACATCATCAAAAATGCTGAGATAGGATCTAGATTAATTGTTTTTATGCAAATTTATGCAGTTCATACTAATTATCACATGACTTGATATTTTATATTTCCTGAAGCTACCAGATGATCTATGATCCTTTCTTTAAAAATACTTTGCCAATTGGTCATTTCTTGTTTGTTTTTTACATATCTTTATCAGATATACAAATACCAGTCATTTTAAAGCTTGACCAGTAGATTAATTCCTGGGTTTTCACAAATTTGTGCTAGATGTATACTTTATGGTTAATTTCATTTTATTTATTACTTTTATAATCCAGCTTGTAACCCTTAGATGTTGCCAAATTGCTCTATGAGACATATATCAGATAATATTATGCCAGAAACTTACGGTTATAAATGATTTTATATAAATGAGAAAAATTAGAGTATCATTCAATATCACATTTTAGCATTCTAAACAATATACTTCAAGTGTGTTGTTTAGAACTTATAATATAGTCATAATCTTCCAACAAAGTAAAAAATTATTCAAATTTTATTTGCAATATTTATAACTTATAAAAGTGTGGAGAAAAAAGTACAAAGATAAAAATTTTCATTGCAGTAATACATTTGTGAACTTCATTTTAAGACTCAGTCTTTTAATTCCCAAATAAATCCATAAATAATAAAGTTCAAAATAAAATCATAAAAATAAAGCTTTATAAATGCAAATCAAGTATATCTTACAAGTACTATTATGAAAAATATGAAAATGTGGAGGAATCAATAAAAATCTTAGTGCTAAGCTTAAAAAACATTTTAGTGGAAATTGAAAGGGGCATAAAGAGCCAATACAATGCTCATATTTCAAAATCTAATGTCAAGAAAATGAGAAGAGAATAAAAGTCATTATTGTTTGGAGTTGAAAAAATTAATGTAGAAAAGTGATGTCTGTGTGCATTTTTTTTAAAATGTGGTGGGAAATGTCCGATTACTCTTGTAGTATTGTTTTTGAAATGTTTTATCATTGAAGATTGTGGTACTGCAAGACCAAACTGGTCATACAACTGTTGTATTTAAATATTTTTGTATGACAAATCATGAATTTTCATAGATATGGAAGTAATTGTTTTTCTCTAGTAACATTTATACCATAATGGATATATTTTATGAATTCATCCATGTATGATTATTATAAACATATCAGAACATTGGTATATTTATAATAAAAATTGGAAATTATATCTTTTATATTTATAACCCATGAAAACATTTGTATCACCATATATATATATTGGTAGATGATCATTTTCTAGTGAATGATGTATAATCCCTGGCTTTTTAAAATTTTCCTTTTACCATATATAACCTTCCTTGTTTTTTACACTTTATGTATATGATTATTCTTGTTGTACGTGGCTTATGAAACTTAAATATATTAAATTACTAGAGAGAGCTTATACCGGTATTGCTCAGTCTGGAGCTTGACAATTTTTTGGGAGGAAGCTGCATGCACTGACTTTCTATTTCCATGATGGAAATTTTCAAATGGTAATGAAATGTGTGTAGTGGTGTATAATATATTAGTATTGCTGTCAAAATAAAAAAAAAAGAAACAAGAATTCACAAAATAAAATATTTCTCAGAAAATATATATATATGCTTATGGCTTTATTGCTCAGGAATTCATAAGAAGTTTAAGCAACAGAATCGATCCTGGAAGCTCCTGATCCCAAGTTGGCTGCTCTACTATCTACTCCAAACCATATGGAATATATATATGTGTGTGTGTGTGTGCATATATATATACTACAAGAAGTGATACTTTTATTGTATATTTGTATGAGAGTATGTTCTTGGACAACCCTAAAATTGATTAAAATACAAGGGCAAGCTGGATATAATATTAAGCATTTGCAGCATTATTCCATCTATATATCTCAGATGAGTTAAAGACATAAGAGAGTAAAGTATAATCTGAATTTAAAACATCAAGAAGCAGAGAACTATAATGAGAGCAGACCCCAAGCAACAATAAAATATAACCAAATTATTATGCGAAAATAGAAAAAAAAGCCCCTATTGTAAATGGAAATGAATATAAAAAATGGAGTATGAAAAATAAATAATCTGTATTTTATTAAAAAAACAATTTTAGGTGAAGAAAATGAAATTATTAAATAATACATTGTAATAACAATTTTTATTTCACCTTCACTTTGTAATGCGTTGCAGTGAATCATAATGGTATTTAACTTAAGCTTTAATATTATTACATGACATTAAAGCTTAAATATTGCTAAAATTGCAACTCTTAAAAAAATGAATATATATGTCATCACTCTCTTGTAGCATCCGAGTGAATGTGAAAGAGTGATTTCTATCTTTCAGGAATTGTTTCAAAATAGATTTCAAATAAGCTAAAATAATAATATTTCTTTTTAATAGGGATATTGTTTTTATTAAAATCAAAACAATTTGTTGAGGAATTGGCAATCCTCATTGTTTATAATTTACAAGCTTAAGATAATAGTGTCATGTGATCTATGACTCTTATTTTGACTATTTATAGTCTCTGCCTTAATCTTATGCGATGTTATATTGCTAAGACTACTAATATATGGTATGGCTGAAGATTGATCAGCCCCATATAGCTATTTGAGTTGGATAGCTGGGTTTGAAGACATGTAGGTGTCTGAAAATTTCAGAATTTCCACTCAATAGATAACTTTTAGATAAGTGCTTGGCTTTGGGTTGGTATTTTTAGATCTAGTGTCTGAACCTACCCTGGCACCTCTCTGAGGAGTGCCAAAGCACGAAACCATGGTCAGGGGTCGGGGTGGGTGGTCCTGACAGAGATATTTTAAATGCTGGCTCTGGCTAAGCATTTATCACAAAGCTTGTTGAGGAATGGCTATCCTCATTGTTTATAACTTACAAGCTTAAGAGAATAGGGTCATGTGATCTATGACTCTTATTTTGACTATTTAATTTGTAATTTGTAAAATTATTCTACTCACTAATCCAGATATTAGCTTTTACGATGTCAAAAATGTGGAAATGTAAAATAAATATGACTTTATAAACACATTTGTAATCAGAATAAAATTTATTAAAACTGAATACAAATTAAAATTATTTTTAAATTAAATTAATGTAATTAAATCATAAAATATTTGAATTCATAGAAATTATATGCAAGAATTAATTAAAAACATTACAATTAGTATATTTGTAATTAACTTTTAAAAACAACCAAAGTACTTCATTATAATATTTAATGAATTAAATTAGATATATTTATCATGAAATATTGATTATATGAGCAATTGACTTTCAAGCTATTTAATCAGATATTTCCACTTCAGATCTTCAGCTATTTATGTTATCTAAGTAATTTCTTTATAATTAAAATTGTAGATGAAAAAACTGTATGTAAAAATTGGGGAAAAGAGAGGATAATTCTTCAGTAGTTGCCACATTCTTTAAAATTATATTATATATCAATGAAGTAAATAAACACATAATAAGGTTGGTTAGAACAGTCTTGTTTTGGATTGTGGTTGTTTTTTAGCCGCATAACTCCACAATAAGTGTGAAGGGTGTTCAACTAAACCTCCTAAAACATAAAAAAATATATCATTGTCTGCTAAATCATAAGTTTGGAAAATAATTGAACTGCCTACAATATAAATGTTTATAACAAGATTTTGAACATTGAAGCAATCAGAAAACCCAAGGATAAATGTTAAAGAAACCAATGGAAAAAGAAAACTAATATATAAAACTGGCAAGAAAGTGACTTAAAAGATATATACTATATCTGAAAATTCTGATAAAGTCTTATGAAATGCAGGTGAGAATTAAAATGTAATGCAATCTAAAATATACATCTTAAAAGGCCATATTCCATAAATATTTTAACTTTGAATATTTTTTGGTTAATATCTTATTAACATTTAGGATTATTTTGTGTTAAGATGTAATCTTTAACATGTTCTTAAATATTACTATGAAGTAATCTATGAATCAATGTGTAGTCAATATACCTCACCACTACTTTGTTTTACATTGAAATAAATAGAAGATTGTTAACTATTACTCTTTGTTAAATAATTTATTGAGTAATGTAATGTACGTGTATCACATTCTACTAATGTATATGAATTTACAGATAAATTTCATTTTGTATGGGATTACACTTTTATCTCAATTATAAAATTATAGCACACACATACTTCACTTTTGCCTGGTAGTAAAGCAAGATTAATAGCATATTTAATGATTCTTATTATTCCTGGTAATTTGTGGCTGCAGTGATACATACTTATAGGTTTTTCATTTTATTAGTAATCCTACATATTTATTTTATGTGATAAATAATATTTGTTATATTATAAATTTTTATATGTTATATAATATTAAACTTTTAATAAATTAAAATTCTGCATCAGATATAATCTTTATTTTTTATAATACATTTGTTGGAAATTCATGCCCAGTTTATATATATAGATGATTGTTTGTTAGATTATCATCAAAGAGTTATGCTTTTAGGACTATGTTAGATAACTAGATAAAATGAGGTATAGATATTAAGAATAGTAAGGAATAGTAAAGTTAACTCTTCTATAAAAATTTTGTGGTATCCTCATACTGCGATTAATGTTTCATTTAAAAAATAAATGTGTATATATTTAGTATTCCAAATATGGGATATCTGTATTATGTCCATGGAGACCTGAGTTTTTTATCATCCTATTTGATAAATATATGGATTTAATAACAACAATTGTATAGAGGGAAACCAAATTTAGCTTAAAACAAATGAACTGTAAATCATATTTATTGAAACATTATGTTTATTTTAATTCTACAAATTACTTATACCAAGTGCTTAGTTTAATTAACTATTAAAAATTTAAAATTATAAGAGGCTATAAATTTGAAGGCCATTTTCTTGTGGTTGTTGTGCCAGGCCTATCTTTCACTTAATAACTAACTAATAACTATACAGTAATTATGTATAAGAAAAAAAATAATTACTTTCTAGACATTTTAATCATGTCGATCTATTTCGAATACTATCTTATCCCACAGTTTTTATCAGTCTACATCATATCTTGCATTAGTTTTATTAAGGATTTTAATTTTATTTTAAATCCTGATAACATGTAAATTTACATATGTTTATAGCCAACATGTATATAAATATTACACATAGTAAAATTTTTTAAAATAAATGCTAATTCATCAAGTGCTTTCACTACTATATAACAAAGTTCATGGCAACTAAATTAAACTGAACAGTTAATATTCCAGTGCTAATTGTTCAATTTAAATTAGTCGCTATTAATCTATATCCAGTATCGAAAGTGCTTGGTAAATTAGTATTTATTTTTATTTAATTTTTTTTTACTCTAATATAGTGTTGGATATTTACATTTAGAACAGAGTTGGTAATTTATTTATTTAATATGTATATAGTATAACATTTTTTAATCATTCAACAAATTGCAAATTGTCATTTATGACTCCAGATTTGTCTAAAATTTAATATTTTGTATACAAAGAATAATTAAATAAAATGAACCAAAATTTTAAATAGAAAATTGAAAAAAATAGCTCTTAATGCTCAAAATTATTTAATAATTTTTAAAAAATGTTCATGGCTTTATTGCTCAGGAGTTCATAAAAAGTTTGAGCACCAGAATTGTTCCTGGGACTTCCCAATTCCAAGTTGGCTGCTCTACAAACTATGTCAAATCATGCAGGGTTGAAAAAATATATCGCATTATTACTCGGGAGTTCATAAGAAGTTTGAGCACCAGAATCAATCCTGGGACTTCCCGATTCCAAGTTGGCTGCTCTATGTCAAATCATGCAAGATTAAAAAGATATATTGCATTATTATTCGGGAGTTCATAAGAAGTTTGAGCACCAGAATCAATCCTGGGACTTCCCGATTCCAAGTTGGCTGCTCTATGTCAAATCATGCAAGATTAAAAAGATATATTGCATTATTATTCGGGAGTTCATAAGAAGTTTGAGCACCAGAATCAATCCTGGGACTTCCCGATTCCAAGTTGGCTGCTCTATGTCAAATCATGCAATATTAAAAAGATATATTGCATTATTATTTGGGAGTTCATAAGAAGTTTGAGCACCAGAATCAATCCTGGGACTTCCCAATTCCAAGTTGACTGCTCTATAAGCATTTTTAAGGCACATCTGATAAAGGTTTTAGCCTTTCATGTTATCATTATATAATCTGCTTGCGCTTAATAAATTAATATATTTCACATTATTCATAGAAAATAATTTATTATGTGAAATACTGGACATCAAATTTGGGAAGGATAATAAAAAAAGAATAAAATGTATTAATGTATGTAATAGTCAGAGGAAAAAATGGTTGCTTGAATATAAAATTATGAATTTTAATGTTGTTGTTTTTTACATTTTTCTTTGAATAGTATATAAAGGAAGTTGCACAGTTAGATACATACAGCATAGTTTGTAGCTCCATTGTATAACTTGAAATAATTTTCTTCTTTTTCCTCCTCTCCTTATGTATTGATTTCTACTTTTACACATATCATTTACAACTTTCTTAAACACTAAACACTACTATTTTTTATATCCAAACTGCAGGACAGTTGAAACTGTTAGAATAAAGTTTGGATATAAAAAATAGTATTGTTAAAATGTTTAAGAAAGGTCTAAATAGTATGATATGTAACTTTAAATAAAAACATGCCGCATCCATAAATTAATTAATTCAAACAATAATAAAATGTTTTATTTCAAAGCAAACTGTATTAACTTCTTCGACGTCCTTAGCACTACGAGTGTGCTGCTTTCATTTTTCAGATGATGTTTTGTTTTCTTTCTTTACTGTTGTAAAACGTATAAGCATGCTGTAGAACAAAATATGAGTTTTCGATAGCGTAATCACGTGGCTTTCAGAAAATGTTTATTTTTAAAAAATCGGTTAAAATTTGGATTTTTGTTAAATTTTTAATCGACCACAGTATTTAATTTTTTTGTTTTTTTTTTTTGATAATTTTTGTACTTATCACGAAGCGATAAAAGACAAAAATAATTTACGAGCTGCAAATGATATTTTCTCTGGTGCTATTCACAAAGAAGGCCTACAATAGATTTTAACGTAATCCCGTAAGTAACATTTTTAAATTTTTTTCATAAAATTATATATATATTTTTTCCATAAAATTATATTTTTTATTAATTTTAGTTTGTAATTAGTGTGTGTTAGTTATTTATGCTCATATAGAATTCATATCTAATGTAATTTTTTCTACCTACACTATTATAAAAATAATGTTTTTCAAAAAGTATAATTTATGATGAAAATCATTAATTATGTTTATATAATATGGTTTATAAGTAATTTGTTATAAAACTAATAATCAAATGTATACAAACATTGCATACACATATATATAATCAAATTCTGATTCTTGTTTACGTTTTTCAAGTCTATAGCTAACAAATGATCTGTATGCAAATAAATTATATATATGTGGTACAATAAATATAACAAGATAGCATCACTTCTGTGCATAAAGAATATAAACATCACTTGTGTGCATAAAGAATATAAACAGTTATAAAACTAATAATCAAATATATACAAACATTGAATACCCAAACATAGTCACATTCTGATTCTTGTTTTTGTTTATTCTTGTTCATGCTTTGGTTTTGTTATATGTTTCATAACATTATTTTCAAGTCTATAGCTAACAAATACACTATATGCAAATAAATTATATCTATGTGGTACAATAAATATAATAAGATAGCATCACTTCTGTGCATAAAGAATATAAACATCACTTGTGTGTGCATAAAGAATATTAACATCACTGGTGTCCATAAAGAATATAAACATCACTGATAATACACAAAAAAATATAAAATGAAGAGATGAAACTCATTTTATCAGTGATATAGACAGTAGCCTACAATTTCTAGTTTTAGATGGATAAGAAGCCAATTGCTATGATGATTTCTTTTGCATCTTTTATTAGGATGTATCTTTTTCTTTGTAGACGCCTTTGACATTTAGAACATTTGGGGTACAAGATAAAAACGAAGAAGTCATATCCGAATTCTTTTGGAGATTGTGAAGCTGTGGATTAACTCAGGTAAGACATGTTATACATGTTTAGAAAGATAATTTTGTGAAGAATATAAAGAAATTATCACTGAAGATGTATTTTCAATTTTAGTTAATGTTACTTTTCAAATTATGGGCAAACAATAAAATAATAATTATTTCGGATGTGAAAATTTCTTTTTTGCCTTATTTTTTATATAGTTATCACTATTTATTTTATGTTTATTGTTTTCCTTAATGTTTCTAGTTTCTAGCAATGTAATTGTTTTTGCTCTAACATAATTAAAACTGAAGTTCTTGTGAAAATTGTGTGTCATGCCAGTATTTTAAAAAGTTCAATATGGTGGCTTGAAACTGAAAGAGTTAATAGAATTAATTAAATAAAAGCATTTTTAAAAAAATATATATGTGCGTGTTTATATTACTTTTATTTTCAAGAAAAAGTTGAAGCAGAATATTAGAAAACTAATTATCCTTAGAAAAACATGATTTGTTTTGGCTATCATTGCAGTTTTCATGACTTATAACTTAATACAATAGCACTCAAACATTTGAGATCATTTACTCCAGATGAATATAAAAATATTTAGCATAATAAATGATTAATAATAATCTTTGCTGTACTTATTTGAAATGAATGATGTTAAACATGCAAATACAAGAAATTTCACAATTTTAAGATCAAATATATTTATTATGTTAACAAATATTATGAACATATGTGAAATTATGATTGAAAATACTGGTCATCCAGAAGTGCATTTTGGAAGTCATTTGTCTTTTCAGATGATTTTATTGGTGTATTTCAATAAGTGAGATAAAATAAAAAAAGTTATGAATTTGGTCACGTGAAGACTATTGGTGTAACCACAAATCCTTCTTGGTGGTCACGTGCTGAGAGGTAAAATAGAAATTTTAAATATATCTAATAAGAACACTTGTAATGGTAATTCTCAAATCCATCCTTCCATGTCTAGCTAAAGATCATTATCCATAGTGACAATTTCTATGAATGGCTTTCATGATGCAACTTCATTAAACGCATTTGCTTATCTAATTGTGATGTCTCCTGCAGGAAAAGAAAATCTGAAGAATGGAAGATCACTTTAGATTATTTTGAAAAGATTCTATTCACAAGATCGTTGTAGTAATCGGGTTGCTTTAATGGCGCCAAATAGTGATAACGTAAAAAAATCGTCATGTTTTGAACAATCTTAATACTTTGTCTCTGTGAATTGTTATTCTAAAAAGTGATATTTTAAAATTAATTATCAGTTTTTATTTTCCATTCGAATTATTTTCCAATATTCCTATTTATAATAAAATAGCGATTCTAATAATATGTTTGTCAACACTAATTCTGTAATTTAATTTCAAGTATTAAAATAATTAAAACATTATAAATTTATCTTTTTAGTTTTATTTATTTAGTTTTATAGTACAAATATGAATGATAACAATTATTCAATTAGATAGATTTATCATTTGAATTATTGATTAGCTGATTAGGAAAAAAATGACTAACATTTTTATTATTCTTTTGTTTCCGAATAAACAATTCCAGCTGCTAATTAACACACACTACTGGTGTAAAGATAGCGCTACCAAGCGGATAATTACTTTGGCTGGGAAAACATTTTTTTAATAAATTAATAAGTTTAGATTTTACATGTAATCAGTGTTTGCAAAAACGTAATTAAATTATAGAGATTTCATTACTTCAGCTAAAATAAATTGCAAAACAAATAAATATTACTACCTGGTAAACAGCTGAAAATAAATATATAAAAAAATTATGTAAAAACTAAGATTTTAATTTAAATATTAAAAATTTATCGAAATGTTAATAATCATTAGAATATTTAATTAATATTTTTATTACTTTCTAATATTTTACATTTTTGATAACTAATATTAAAACATAACAAAAACTAAATGATGTGAATATTTATTTATATATTATAAAACAGCGTTTAATTAGTCCAATGCAGAATAATGCTTCTCCGGCAGCCCTTATACACAAAACAGTGGGAATGAAATAAAACCTGTAATTAATAGGTTATTAATTGAAAAAAAAAAAAAAAAGAAGTTAATAGATTGATTTAATTAATTAATTATAGGGGATTATTTTAAGAAAGGTATTTAAGAAACGTATGTAATGGAAATTTAAGATTGTTTGTTAGAAGGGTTTAAGAGTTATTTGTATTGTTACATATATTTGGATTATTGTGGAATATTTATATTTATTGTTTTGTGTATTTTTTAGTTGTTCCTTGATAAAGACTATAAAAGAATATAGTTGAAATGTTGGAGAGAAATTTTTTGTACTTTATAATAGTTCATATTGGGGGGGGGGGGGGGTCCTGACAGAGATTTCAGATTTTCCACTCAATAGATAACTTTTAGATAAATGCTGGCTTTGGGTTGGTATTTTTAGATCTAGTATCTGAACCTATTCTGGCAGCTCTTCCTGGCACCTCTCTGAGGAGTGCCAAAGCACGAAACCATGGTCAGGGATTTGGGGGGGGGGGTTCCTGACAAAGATATTTTTAATGCTTTTTCTGGCTAAGCATTTATCACAAAGCTTGTTGAGGAAATGGCAATCATCAATGTTTATAACTTACAAGCTTAAGAGAATAGGGTCATGTGATCTATGACTCTTATTTTGACTATTTAGAGTTTAGATTTGTGATTTGTTTGGGTATAAGGATAATGCAAAATTTTAACATTGTTCTATTCTTGTTTTGTCCTGCAGCTAAGAATTACTAGATATTTATATTCTAACTATTAATCAATGGTAAGATAGATTGTCAGTTAGCTGCTACTGCAAAGACAAAAATTCCAAACCTATTAAGCAAAAAAATTCAAGTTTATTCAATTGGATTCGAACCTAAGCTATAGCCATGGCAGAAAGATGCGCTATTATTACACTATAAAGTTCTTTGTTTATATATAATAAATATTAAAACTTGATCCTTTTAAATATATATATTTAATACTTTATTCAGATCCTTATCCTTTATATAACAATGGTAAGTAAACAGTAGTGGGAACCATATGCAGTTTCCAAAGCTACTATGTGTAGCTACTGAGACAATACTGGTTTTTGTTGCCATTTTATTTAACCCTTTTGATAGGTACCACTTAAAAGTTAAAAATTTAAAGTTTTAAAATATCTTTTTTACTTTAATTAAAGCATTTATAAAATATTCGAAAATTGGTACATATTAAACTACTATAGATTATTAATATAAGAATGTAAGTAAAATCGCAATGAAAACCAGTATTGCGCATTTATTATCGTATTTGATTAATAGAAAGTAGTTCAACATTTGATGGTTACATTACTCCTGCCAAAATTAGTTCTGGAAATGACTATTACGATTACTGCATTACTCACTGCCTTTATTGCTCTGGACTCTATGGCATCACATTTCTTGCAATACACATTACATACATATGGTCATAGAGCAACATCATTAGTGTAATGTAGACCAAGTAATGTAAATATGGACTTTTCTGATTAACAAATACTTAAAATTGATTTTAATGAAAGTTACAAACACTTGCTTAAAATAATTGAGCAACAGAAGAATATAAAATGAAAATAACAAGAAAAGTGAACATTACGGTGAAAAGATTTTATGTATATATGTCAACATTTTGAAAGTTTGAAGAAAAGATTATTCAGTATTAGAATCTTTAAAACTTGTTGAGAGTGCTTTAATCTCTAAGGCCAGAATCATAGCACTCATAATCTGCAATGTGCATTTCTTCTCTAAAATATAATTATCAACCACATTAAAGCCAGTAATTTAAAACAGGCAAAACTCACTATACATATTGCTACACACAGCAAGCCAGAGTAAAGGATGCCAGAAGGCTTGTGCATAAAATCCCCATCTAGTGCCAAAGCTCCTCAATGACGAAGCCACACACAGCAAGCTAGAGTAATCAATGGATGCCAGAAGCCTTGTGCATAAAATCCCCATCTAGTGCCAAGGCTCCTCAATGATGAAGGCCACACACAGCAAGCTATAGTAATCAATGGATGCCAGAAGGCTTGTGCATAAAATCCCCATCTATTGCCAAGGCTCCTCAATGACGAAGGCCACACACAGCAAGCTAGAGTAATCAATAGATGCCAGAAATCTTGTGCATAAAATCCCCATCTAGTGCCAAGGCTCCTCAATTCGAAGGCCACACACAGCAAGCTAGAGTAATCAATGGATGCCAGAAGGCTTGTGCATAAAATCCCCATCTAGTGCCTACTTATCCAATATCCCCAGACTAGTTTCTGGCTTGTGGCCTTCGTCAGTGAGAAGCCTTGGCACTAGATAGGAATTTTATGCACAAGCCTTCTGGCATCCATTGATTACTCTAGCTTGCTGTGTGTGGCAATATTGTGCCAGTCGGATTTGTATGTTCATGTAACAAGATCTAGCATCTAGGCAAAAGTACCTCGAAACCAATCGTGCGCAAGATACACAGGTCAGGAACACTCATGAACTCTGCCCTATTTGCCTATTTCCCAGATCTATAACATTATGAGCAACAATCCCGATGACATCGATTAATTTACTTCTCACCCGCCGGCATCGGTCATCGGAGATACAAAAAGACTCTAGGCTAAACTTATATGATAGAATAACTTAATAACTAGCTATGTTTTATGAGCAATGAAGGTTCGTGACCTAGCATATTAAATATGTATTGAGCGGAGATCATCTAATCATATTTAGCATAAGTAATAACTTAATATTTTAACTTAACTAAAAGAAAGCAATGGTTCGAGTTTGATATATATATTTAAAGTTTATTAATAACAAAATTATGTCAGGTTATTTAGCCAATGTGAGCCTCGGAAGTATTATATATATATATATGTGTGTGTTTGATTCATATTTAACAATAACATAAGATTTGTGGCTGTGCCAATAATATATATGTGTGATTTAATGAATTAGCACTATTAGAATACATTAGTGGAATAGTATTACACTCCCAGAGACGAAAAGAGAATTTAATTAATTTAAAAGGATAATAATTTTACAAGCAGATATTATATTTGGTTACATTCAAGATTATTACTAATTGGAATTATAGATAATTAATGTGCGGGGTGGGTAATGAATAATTATATAAACGATACTAAATCTATCGCATTAATACTTATATTAAACTAATGGAAATATGTCTGTTTAAGGAAATCATTTCATTACAGCTTATGAAATACTTCTGGGTGACTAATAAGACACTGAAAGGCAGTGTGTGCATAGCGGCTGATTGGGTTGGTTCAATTATGGATCCTGGAGTGTGCTTTACGAATTCTAAGAATGAAGTTGACCAATTTCCTCTGCAACATAGGCAGGGTCGATATTGAGATGAAGGGCGGCTGGCTATGTCATTATCGGGCTGGTTTTTCCAGAGCGATCCCCGTATAAAGCATGCTCGTAAGACCGTGGATGTCCCCCAGGTGGTTTTTACAGCCTGGTTTAAGAACAGTGAGAACGACGATGGGGCTCGACTGTGCGATTACCTCCATATGAGAGAGAAACACAAACATATATAAAACGAAATGGCTTTTATGCACAAAACGCTTAATAATATAATATAATTCTAAAGATTAAAGATTATCAAAACATTTATTGCCCATAAATTATGAAATATTTGGTGTAATGATATGGCTTCATTAAGCAAACATGGATAATAATTATACATCAATATAAAACTAAGATGTTAAGATCCACCTCCCCCTTACATTATGTTACTTAATATTATTCATTACTTAATACACATTTAATAAATCTCAATTTTGGTTAATCAATGCCCTTGTGAAAATATATAAATGATTACAAAATAAGTGGGTGGTGGTAATAGCTAAGATGGATTTACATATATAATATAATTTAAGAATAAAAGATAGCGCATTATTTAGGAAGGAGAATGTGAAAAACAGATGTCAAATCTGTTTTTCTACAGTAGACATGAAAAATGTAATTAGTTTATTTATCTAAAATCGCAAGCACCTGGGCAAGCCGAATAAGACTTGTTTTGATCAAATTATAAATTATTTACCTGGTAAATGATGGGTGGGGAAAACAAAATGAGTTATATGCTTGCGATTTTAGAATATCATTGGCATTTCTTTTAAAATATAAATACATAGATCAAATTAAAAATTATTTGCCGCTTGAAATAAAAGGAAAAAAAACATTATGTAGGAGGCTTAATATAGATTAGTTATATAGAGTTGTAGAATACATATTTGAAGACATTTAATATAGATGATTTAAAATATAAATATTACAGAGAAGGCAGGATTTAGGAATTATAAGCAGTCAAAGTTCTTTTACCTTGATTATTTGGAAGAACGTTTCACTAGGAATCAGTCCATCGGTATTATTTCACTAGATCTAGGGTAGCATTATTATTTGAAAGATAGCACTTCACTTTCACTGGAAAAATATACATAAAGTTTAGTAGTACGGGATGCAGAGCTTCGTTCATGGGAACAGCATATTAGAACGGAGGGAAAATGCGAAATTTCCTACTCACGACACATTGAGTGAGAATTAAAACTGGCGTGGAATATGTATAGCAACTTAGTTATTTAATGGTCTCCTCCCCTTGTGGATTCAAATCCAGCAGTATATATACTTTTATTTTGAAGCTGTAACTTAGCAACTACTGCTGGACCTGAGGCGGTTTAAGCACTTAAGTTTCATTTGGAATAGTTTGACCGGATACTCTTATCTAGTAAGATGTTTGAAACGATGCAAGTTTGTTATCAGTTTCTCGAACGATTGTTTTAAAATATATCTTATGATTTTAAAACAAGCTAGTGTGGACAATTTCCACTAATGGGTTTATTTTATTATTACCAATTCATAATCTTTTACTTTAATCTAAAGGGTCTTCCGGGTAATTGTTTTTCGATAGACTTCTTAACAAGATTGCATCATTTCTGGCTACAAAATTATATATGAAAAAAATAATAAGTTTCATATATAATACCTTATATATATATAATATAACTATTAATTTATTCACAATCTCCTACACTGAAATATATAGATATTTATTATTTATGCCCGTATATACATGAGAATATTATTAAATAAAATATTTTTAAATTAAAATACATACTTGTTAATGTGATTTATATTATAATACTAACCAAAAGAAATATATATATTATTAGCTACGTATATACGTGTGTAAAGGCGGGTTTGAATACAGTTAGGTGGTAGAAGATTGGATGTGGGCTGTGGGATGTGAAGCAGGATCTGAGCATCAGATCATCTGTTTCAATATGTATAGTGAGTTTTGCCTGTTTTAACAACAGTTATACACACACATAAGAACTGGTGGTCGTGTGATGTTTATTGGCCAGTAATTTAAGTATTACCATGAATATAAACATAAAATATTTGCATCTAAATTTTTTCCAGAATCAGAATTATGAAAAAAATAAGTTTAAATCAAATTTAGTTACTCAACAAAATAACATATTATTCTTTTGTAAAAAAAAAGATATAGCAATTGAAGTTGGTTTGTTCTAATTTGGAATACTGTTTGAAATAAAGCATTTTTACAATCATAAAAAAATTTGTATAAAAAAATACTGCTGACTTGATTTCAGTCTCATTCCAGAGAATTCAAAACTTTAACAAGCATCTGGAAAAATTCCTATCTCCTGCTACACACTGAAATTACTTCTATAATAGTATATTCACTAAAAAGTGATCTAAAAGCTATGTTGCTTTCAATTTAATATTTGATGATGCTATGACACATGAGAAAAAAAAATATTTTAAATAATTTCTATAGTGAAAATGATATTTAAAGTTTATATTTTTTTTTAAAAAAGAAACAAATAAATAATTTTTCTTGGATTAAAAATCTAAAAATAAAGAATTAATTCATTGACCATCTTTTTTTTAAAAAAAAAGAAATTAAAAAAAAAAAAAAATCTTTTTAGAGTAACCTGTCAAAAAATAAAGAACAAGAAATTTTTTATGAAAGAATTTAAAGCTGTAATTATAAATTTAATTAAATGCACATTGATTATGTAAGTAATATTTACTAAGGCTTTAACCTCAAGAATATGCATGTAAAAATGCGATATTAGGGACCTCTACATGTCTTAACCACAAGCTTACACTTTGGAAGAAAAGAGGGGAACCCTATTTAAATAGGTGAAGCTGAAGCGATTAATCTTATTTTTTTATATATATAAACACATATAAGTGAATTTTATGTATATTCAACAAGGAATTAATTAGGAAAAGGATATTTTTAATAACTTTATTATTTTTTCAAATCAAAAATTTCACAATGTAAATGGCAATGTGCACAGCAAATTGCTAAATACACACATGTATATGTTGAATCTTATCAATTATGTACTATAAAAATTAAAATTAATGTTTTTATTATTAAATGACAAAGCAAATATGTGAATAAATTGTTAGGCCATGTGTCTGTGCACTGATATATATGTAAACCTAATATTAGTAAATTTTAATCATTTATTGTATTATTTTTGACAATTCAAGTATGTTCAAAAATTATTATGCCACATGTCTGTGTGCTAACTGTTTTAAATAAATCTATTGGAACATATATGTAAATCACTATGTAATAATGTGAATTTTGTATATTAATCAAAATCAGAAGGCTGATATGTGTATAACCTTATTCTACAGACCTTAACTTCATTTCATGTTATTAATAAACTTATACATCATTGTTAAAATTATTCCAGTGATTTGATTCTAAACAGTTTAGAATATTGTATATTGCATCACCTCTTGATCATTAGTAAGTTATAGAGCTTGTGTTTTCTGAGCTAGATTCGTGCCTAATGGTCTGACATATAAAAGAGAATGTATATTATGGCTTATAGGCATCTATTTGACATTATTCTGGTTTGACACTAAAAGTATATTCTTTAAAGTTCTACCACTACTTTTTATTTTAGTTTGGTCTCTATTAGAAATTAAGTTTATAGTTGGCAAGTATAATATTGGTATTAAAGAGCCAGAGAATTGATGATGATCAGCATGTTTTAATATCCCAGCATTATTGTTCTTATGGTGTATATTCAGATAGATTAGCACTTAAGTTGGTGCATCCAAGTTAATGGTTAAATAATTGCCCCAAGCTGGCAAAGTCTAAATAGCTGGCCTGGTCTTTATTAGACCCATTTCAAATACAGTCACAAAGATTGACTGTTGATTTATTTTTATTGTTAATCATTCATGATAATGAATGAGTATTATTTTTACTTATTTATAATGCTGGTAAATTTAGTTAATCATAATTATAGTGACTCTGGGAGTTAACTGGGCTGATCTCTCATGCTCATATAATATATAACATTACCTATATATATTTATTGCTCATTACTTTATATTTTATTTTAAATAATTTTAATTGAAATATGTTATTTTAAGGAAGATGTTTCCATCACCCCACTTTAACTCCATCTTAATACCCAATCCTATTATAATAATAATTACATAGCTGTTTCTTACTGCATTTCATGATCGATTATGGAGAATTAACCAAAACTACAATGATCAAAAAACTTAGCCTAATATATTTTAATAGCTTCATTTATAATTAATTATAAGGATAAATTATATTTTTGAAATGTAAAGTTATCTTAAGTGGATATTAATTCATGTTGTGTTGAAATAAATATTGTAATATTAATCATATTAAATAAAATAATGAGCTTGCTAATGTTATTTATCGATAAATCTTAGAAGAGCTATTATCATGCCTGTTATTTTATTTTATAATTACAAGCTTATCAAGTTAAGTCACATGATATATGACTTTATTTTATTTACTACTATAATCATATTAAAATATGGATGAAGAGATTATCTTATCTATTTTAATTACTTTAGTCATCTCTAAATTATTTGCAACAAATAGCAGAAATTTACTTACCAATTTTATAGCCAACCCATTGACTTCAGCAATCCAGATCCCAAAGCATTTCTTTTATACAGAGAATAAATGGCAATGACTTCATTTATAATTATTTATGATGATATACTTTACATTATGAGGTTAGGGAATTCACAGATTTAATAGTTTGCAGACATTTTTCTACATGCACTGACAGATTTATATTTGCCTATTTAAAGAGTTTATTTAAATTTTTTTGAATTTAAAAATCTCGATTTGTTACAGTCAAAGTATCAATTCCCTTGTCTTAGATCAAAATAAAAAGTGGATTTTCACTTTATATTCATAGATATTGCCTTGACAACGTATTGAAGATTCTAGGTATTGATGAACTTGAGCTATTATCACATGATATATATATATATGACCTCATTGAAAAAATTAAAAGATTGAAGTGGAGTTGGGCTGGACATATTGCTAAAAGAGATGATAATAGATGGACAATTGAAATCTTAAACTGGATTCCAAGAGATTGTAAAAGATCGAGAAAAAGAGCATGTTAGATGGATGGATGAAATAAGAAAGTGTGCAGGGGTGGTGTGGAGAAGAGAAGCTAAAGATCGGAGAAGATGGATTGAACTTGGAGAGACCTTCATCCTGATGTGTATTGATAATGGTTGATGATTATGATGATGATGATATAATAAATTTCTAAAAAGCAGGTTTAATGGTTTTATAAAGTCTCCACTGTGTATTACATCATAGAAATAGTACATTAATTATTTACTTATTTAAACAGAACAGATATTGCAAAAGTGCTGAAATCATAAGGTTTCCTCAAAAGATTGCTAGTGTTGAACAACAAATATAAAAGGAACATTTGTGAAACTCATAAGTATATAGTTTATCTCTCTGTTGAAAAAAGATTGAAATAAGCCTTGTTTAGAAGAATTTACATTAACTCTGCAATTCTTCATATACAACTTATTTTTTTTAGAAAGGAAATATGCAATTTTGATCTTATCCTACAAGAACAGCTAAATCATAAATGTTTTTCAAACAATATAAATTGTTTTAAAATTTCATTCCTAAAATGGATCAGTTTATTGAAGCAAACATTTTCAGTAATAAAAGGCATAAATATACATCTCAGATTCGTTCATGTATGTGATCTTTCCTTATTGATACCTAAATAGTAAAAACAGCAAAACTGAATGTCTGAAACGTCATTATAATATTAATATCATAACAATGGGGCAAACTTATACACTGATAAATTCAATAGATATATATTAACATTTTTCTTCATTAAATTTTTACTTTAATATGTATATATGTGTGTGTGTCTTACTATCAGGATGTGATCAATAGATTGCATGCAATCTTCACTCAAAATTTTGTGCCTATCTGTCATTGTTGCTTGGATTAACCATTAAAAAACTTCAAACAAAAATTCGAATATATTACAAAATGCAATTTGAACTGCGATTATTAAAATGGTACAAACTAAGCATTTTTGATAACAAACTTCACTCGAATAATAAAGTTTTGATAATTATAATAAAATGCGCACTGTTCATTCTGATAGTTGTTAAAATGAGAAGGACAGCTAATCTAGTTCATATGTGTATATTTTTGTTAATATAATCCTTTTTGAAATAATTTTGGTATTATTTTATTATTAAAATTTTATCATAAATATAATTTATGATGTTTAAAAAGATATGCATAATATAATAGTACTGTTTTATATCATTAAGAACACATTTTAGTATTATAAAAGGCTCATTAAGGTTTATGATATAGCTTTAAGTAATGAGTTGTTAAAATAATTGATTTATGAAGTGTGACAGAGAATAATAAATGATTGAAAATAATGTTTTATCACTTGGTTATAACATCATACAACATATTTAACATACAACATATTTCATCAGAAGAATGCATATATGTGTGTGTGGTGTGTCTTCAGCTTAAGCTTTTCTATAAATAACACAACATATTCTCAATGTTGCATATTTAACAGATATTGTTTATTTATGAACTTATTAAAATTATTAAAATTTCCACCTTAATTATTATTTGAAACTGTAATCAGGTTTATTAATATTTTATAAAAAGTACCATTAATACATAGCTTCACCTCTATGAATATCAATGATTGGTTTATTTATCATAAAATAACATGTTAGATAAAGGTGGGTCAATTTTTGTCCAGCTAATAAATTCGGATAGAAGCAAAAAAGTAAGAATTTTTTACAAGTTTGTGATTCTGACTTGTGAATTGTTGCTATGGTATCTATGTTCAAAATTAGCTTCTTCATAAATAAGAATATACATATAGAAGTTAGCTGTTTCAATAAGTTTTATCAAAATAATTAACCAGAATAAAAATATTCAAACTAATATATGATGCATAATTATGTGGAAATAAGAATCTTCTTAAATTGCAAATATATTATTTCTACACCCCCCTCCCCAAGATAAATTATTATTTTTATGATTTTAATATAAAAAAAGAATTGGTAGAAAATGTCACTTTGCATAATATAATTATTAAAACAGTAAATGTTGTATCTAGTAATTATTACTACTGTAAATGTATAAAATATTAAATTTACTTAGCACCAGGTTTTAGCCACATCATGTAATCTTAACCTCTTCAGTTTAAATTATTATGTATAAGATTTCTACTAAAAGGATGAATCTCTCTCTGGACCACTTACAGCAACATCTCTGAATCAATGCATGTATGATATAGTTTAACTATTTGCCACAAAAATCTTTAAGATGATAACATGACTAGTTCACAACAAGATATGTGACAGGGTGTTTTGTACTTTAACTCACAATGAAACAAACTGCTAACATTAAATTTTGTTTTAAATTGGGAAAAACTGCTGGTGAAAGTTTGAAATGCTCCCGACTGTGTATAGCATTCAAACTATGATTTTCAAAAATATTTTCAACTGGTTTGCAAGATTTTACGATGCCAGAAAAAATATTTAAGATGATCCATGAAGGCTCAAAATGCATGTCATATTTGTAACTCATGATACTAGACATGCTAGTTACCTTAAAATTTTTGTGTTAATTAGCTAAATTATGTTGCTATGTAATTTGTGTTAATCTAAAGTGATACTGCTGGCATCTTGGAAAGAAAACCAGTTACTATTTCATTGATAAATGATGTGTAGACATATGTGGTGTAGATAAATCTTCTTACATTGCAAATATGTTATTTATAACTTATAGAAACCATTTCTAATATACATTATTTTTATGATTTTAATTCAAAACATAAAAACAATTGATAGAAAGTATTAAAACTCAAGTTACATAATACAATAGCTAAAATAATAATTGAAATATTTAGCAATCAAGTGACCAAGATTAATTTAGGTCCTTTATCCTATAACAAATAATACTTATATATCCATTTTCAGACTAATAATTAGATAATTTTCTAAGTAGCCATAGACTAAACCACCATATATATGTTTTCAACTTGCTTAGAGCCCCCAAAATTTAAAGTTTCATTTGAATTTGAGTCCTCGGTCATGGTTATAGCAAGCAGGTGTGTTAAATATTAGTCCACAGGATCATTTTTACTTAATTTAAGTAAAAATGTAGTTGACAATAATCCACAATAACTATAACACATCTTTATAAATAGAAAAAAAATTAATTTTATTTTGATATTTTAAAAGATGGGTTCCACAATAATAATTTTAGAATTTAAATTCAAAAATTGCTACAGTACTTATACTGCAAATAGATATTGTTGTTAACCAGTAGTTGTTGTTTCTTTTTTTTTTTTTTTGGCTAAAAACTAAAGTTAAATGCAATTATCCTGAAGATTAATGATTAGTAACTTTGATACAAAGTCTAAATGTTTTAATGAAGAAACTTCAATATGGCATCAGATACTGAGAACTGCTTAGTTGTTAGGGCAAAATTGTTTATAATGAAAATAATGTGCATATAATAGTCATACATTGTATACACATGAATTTTTGATGGAAGTTATACAAAATTATCATAAATTCACATCCAAATGTACATTTATTTCAAGATTATACAATACAGTAAAATGGTTGTATGTACACCTGGGTCTCATTTTTTGTGGATTATTTTAATGTGATTTTGAAGTTATGTGATTCATGTTTCTTCTTAATATCTTTTTATGTGGGTTTTCTTTTATGTGATAAAGAAGTTCATATTTCACTATATTTATTAGATATCAAGAAATTTAAATTATTAATAGCTTATTTTGACTTGAAATACTTTTTTTTTTTCAAAAATATAACATTATATTAGCAGCTAATGTGAGTATGGCCTGAAGCTGTATTTAGAATATTAGCTTCTATGTAAATAACCTACTTATACTAATGAGTAAATAATAATTATAGATTTATACTTACATATAAAAATATCACAATAAATATTCAAAAATTTTAAACTTTTAAAACATATTTTGTTAGATATAACAAATAAATAATCTTTTAGATTTTTAAAATAAATAATGAAGATTTTATTGATTTTGTAAGCTGAAAATAATCTTTCTAATGATAATGTATAATCTTTTTGTTTTGATTGTGATCTCATTTTTTAAATATAGAAACAAAATGTGAACCTTTAACATTTATTTCAGTAGTAAACAAAAAAAGACAAATTTCTTATTTTCTGATAAGTAAAAATCAGTTAATCATGTGAGACAAAGAAAAACATCAGAAAATGCTGAAATCTGAGAGAATTTCCTGCAATGAACAACCTCTTAAATTCCAATGAGAGCTAAATAATTATATGACTGGATATCATGAGCTTTATAAACAATTAATAGAATCATTGTCTCAAATTTTAATCACCGATTACATTGTCGACAAAAAACCATTAACACAGCACAAGACTAAAAGTGGTGTTAGTTGTACATCACATCACATCTAATCTGATTTCTTACCAGTTCACAAATGAATGCATATTGTCAAATAGCGGTAATGATTAAAATATGTATGAAAAAATATAAAATTAAATATTGTAGTTAATAAAAAAAAAGGCAAAAAAGTTTGTCTTGTATTAATTTTTTTCAAATATTTGAAATTTTTTATTAGTCATACTTTATTTCCTTATTTTTTTTAATGCAAATTTTAAAGTAATTTTTCCTTGTTGTTTTGCTTTTATGCGATTTCTGAAAATTACAGAACTTATCCCCCATTTTTCAAGGTAAGTTAAGTCTATTTTTGGGCATTTTTTTAATGTGGGTTTTCTGCGGAATCTAGCTACCACATAAAATGAGACTCGGGTGTATATATATCAAATATCAAAGCTACTTAACATTAGTTAGTTAGTTATGATAGTTATTATTTTAAATTCCAGTATATTGTTATACTTATTTTAATTTCATATTGTGTACATACATATAAGCAATATAAACACCAATTATTAAATGCAATCAATAAATAAATCATAGTTTTAAACAAAAATAAATAAATAAGTTGCAAAAGCATTTTCAATTATATCACATAATTCAACATTATTCAACATTTTTTATTAAAAAAAACTGGTACATGGGTATTATTCCTGCAACCAAGAAAAGATAGGAGGACTTTTCACATTCATATCAATACACTGCTAACTTTTTAATGTTGTGATTTTGGCAACATCAAACATTACAAAGTTAGCAATGCTTTGATACAAATGTGAAAAGTCCTCCTTTTTTTCTTTGGTTGCAGGAATAATACCTAATAGTTTTAGAAAAATACACAAAAATAAATTTTATAGGAAATATACATGTACTTGTGTATTTTTATAAAATAGAAAAGTTTTACATCCAATACATAACTTAGTATATGCATAAAAATAATCAGACTAATTAATAAAATAATTGATTAATAATAATATATATATATATAGAATATTATTTGTAAATTCCCTCTTGAATACTTCCCCAGTTAGATATCTGAACAAAAGTTCAAATCTTTTGCCTCTAACTATTCATTATAACTTCTCACGTATGTATATGAAAAGAAATTATTATTTATTTCAATGCAACTATTTTGTTGAAATAGTTTTATTCATATTATTCACAGTGAATTATAACATAGTTTTCTTTGTGAGTGTGAATTAAATATAATATCTTATTTGACAATCACAAATTTCAATTTGTATTCTATATTCGTTTATAATTTAATGTGTCTTTTTAATTATTTGTCTTGAATATTTAAAAACAATATAAAACATTAAAGTTTCTTCCATTAAAATCTTACTGTTTTATTATGAAAGTCTTTCTTCCTTCTTTGAATATCATTCTTCTTTTAATTATTAATATACAAACATTGAACGTAGTTACACATAGTGTTAGTATTTAATTTGTTTAAACAAAAAAAACTTTCTTGGCACTTTATCTGCAAAATTCTATTTCTTTCCCTGGTTTAGAGAAGACACTGAACAATGTACTAAGAATATGAGCTGATTTGTTACTTGCTTTGGTCTAGTGCTCCATATTAAAAGAATATTCAGATATAATGAGTATTTCCATAATTTTTAATAAATCAAAGTATTTAAAATTGACACTTCTTGTGGAATTTTTTAACTTGATAATTAATTCTTTTTCTCTTCTACTTCTTCAAAAAGAGTGAGAAGGAGTGAAATAGAGAATCACTTATCTTCTTTGCATATTATTGACTTCATTTACATATAAAATCTTTTTGCTTTATTTGCATATTATTGGGATTGTCTCCATTATGAAAATTAGTTAAATGAATATATCAGCAAGTATTTACCAAATAAATAAAATCTTTATTCATATAATCATTTTCTACATGTCAATATTTCATTCCTCATTTATTTATTTCCATTTTGTATATATACATGCATAAGTAAGCACGCACGTTACTTTACAAAATATACTCACAATGTAATTTTGGCATTGCTATGGCAATATGTATATATTCTTCAAAGTTATTGTTCTTATAAATTATTTAATGTTCAAAGTTATTATATTTATATATAAATGAATACTCCCACTTTCCAAACACAAGATAAAGTCTTTGGGAAAAGATAGAATGAATCCATCTATCTTTTCGACCCAAACATTTATATATGGGTAAATCTATCTTTCTCCAAAGACTTTGGAAAGTGGGAGTATTCATTTATATAGCTACATATACAAAGCGCATGTGCATTAGTTTATTAATATTACTGTTTAAAAAAACATTGCGCTATATAAAATAAATGTCTTATTTATATATGTAAAAGTATTTGTGTACACCTAAGCATATACTTCACATGCACACAGTTTCACTTTCACTGTAACTACTGATATATATATATATACACATACACACAAATGCATACTGATAAAATTTGAAAAATTCTTTCAAAAACAAAAAAAATAGAGAGCACTAAAATATGCTTTTTATTATTATTTTTATTTTCAGTACATTTACTAATATTACTCACTTAATTTAGCAATCATAATAACTACCATTATGTACAAGATGTAAATAAATTTATTTAAATGGAAAAAATTTCTCCTGAATCTAAAACTAATTTAATCTAATGTTCTAATTATAATCACAGCACTGTGTGATTTGCTGAAGAGATAAAGCAACACACTCTGGATCCTAAGAATCATGAATTTTGGACCAGCAATATTACTTCTAGTACTTGAAGTTTTAATGAATTTTCAAACAATTAACCTTTTTTGTTTTGTTATAATCCTGCAATAAAGGAAGCTATAAAAATAATGATAAGTTATTAATTATGACAATAATTCATTTACATATTATACAAAAGATTAACTAAAATATATACTATAGAAATGAATTTAAAATTTTGAAAATAAAAATTAAATGAAAGAATCATATGCAATAGTAACACATCTATATACCATGCTTATAATCTCTATTCAAATCTGATCCAGCTAACACACTGAAATTTTTATTTCCAGTAGGTGGCACATGTACCGAGTTAGCTAGTCACCCAATTTGGTCAGTAAATGAACATTTGCTTATTATTAGTTAGAATTTAAAACAAGAACCCTCAGAAGTTGCAAGATTTATAAATAATATTTTCTTTAACATTATAAGATAAATAAATAGGTTATACTTCAGAAAAAATATTCCATCATCAATGGTTATAAAAGATATGTAATATTACTATCAATATTAAAATGACTTAATTTCACATTATTTTTTAAATTAAACAGATGTCCATCTCACTACCTTCCTAAGTATTTCTCAGTTTGCAAAAATCATATTAGTTTGAATCTAGCTGATATAAATTTTATATTCTTTTTTTGAATTGGTGGCACCTCAAACTGCTTGTAATCTAAACAGCTGTAATTTTTTTTTATCTTTTTCAGATGATCACTTTTTTTCTACTTTTTAAAATAAATATTATAAAACTTATTATAGCTAATGGCAATAATAATAAAAAGCACATTTATTTCATTATAATAACTGATTATAAAAAAGCAAACAACTGACTCCAGTTAAACAAAGGTAATTTATTTCTACATCATAAATAATGCTTATAATAAAAAAATTAAAACTGAAATGTTATTAATATAGGATACTACTAGTAGTTTGTTCATTACAAAACTGCTTTCTAAAATAAAAAGTAAACAAAAATTAAAAACATGTTTTAGTGATCTGATTATTAATATTTTTTCACCAAAGACAAATATTATTTTTTATAATGTTCTGAAACAAAGGCATGATTATTTTATAATAAAGCAATTATATATTCAGCTATTTGAAACTTTAAGTAACATTCATGACATAATGTAACAAGTTGAATGCAATGATTCCATTCGACTGAGATACTATTTTTACTGTTCTTAGCTGGAAATCCTTCTTGGAATCTTTAGTTCTTAAGTTCATCATTCTAATAATTATAAAAAAATTGAGTTATTTCCAAAGAATACCTTCATTTTTTTTTTAATAAGTAAGATCATCAATAAATAGAATGCCATTCTTTTTTAACACTTAAGGATTCCAACATATCTACAAAACCATTAATGAAAGATTTAACTTGCAGTGCAAATTATAAAATGTGTGTACAAAATATGATCTTTGAATGTAATTACAGATATTACAGATAATAATTAAAATATAAAAAAGCAGCAAATATATTTTCAACAAATGAATCTATTGATTCTAGTTTCTTTCAGTTTCACATGAACTGCATACCACCTTCAATATCTGCATTAAGAACAGTAATTCACTTTATTGCTCCATTTCAGAGCCATCTATTGTTTTTGGGTTCAATCAGTTTTACACAAACTACATACTAAATAAAGCATCACATGATTTTATTGTTTATTTTCAATTTCTGCAATAGGAACAGTAACTTACTTTTATACTCACAGCCATTCTCCCTGATTTCTTCAGTTTTATATAAAATTTATATCATATAAATCATTGCATCACTTATGAAGCTTATTTTCAATGTTTATTATAGTAGCAGTAATTTATTCTACAATTCTATTCTAAAACCATCTATCATAGACTCAATATTTATTGTCAAACAAAACATTACTCAAAAACTACATTTGATTGGAACTGCCATCTAGTGTCTACTGATTAACTATCACCTAGTGTTTATTGATTATTCTTTTTTGCAATAAATGACTCTGGACTAGAATAAAATTGAATAACGCTTCTAATGCAAATGTAATATAAACTACCAAAGAAGTTAAGTAAAGATGTCAAGCATTGGTGGTCGAGTGGTCAGCACAGCCGCCTTACAAGCAGTTGTTCCGGATTAGCGGGTTCGCTTCCCAGCCGATGCTATGACACATGAAGAAGTTAAGTAAAGATTAAAAATACTGATCACAACATTTTAAAATAAAATTAGAAGGTATGTAATTATTTACCAATTTACTTGTCTGCTGTAATTGAGAACCAAATAATGAATTGATTAAATTATATTATGATTCAAGTCATTAACTATTTATTTAAATAAGAATTACTTCATAATTGATTACATGCTAAAATGACTACTTATCACAAAAAATCATGATCATCTTTTTTCCCTTGGGAATTAGATATTATTCAACCATTAAAACCTTCAACATAAGGCAGATAATAAGAAAATTATGAACATGGATCCGAAGCTTAAAAATACTTGTCTATATTTACAAAAATATAAATAAGAAATGTAAGCAGAATTTGAGCTGTCTTGTATTAAATTCTTAGGAGGAAATGCTAACTAAAAATATTACATATTTATAATAATAAAAAATAATAATAATACAAATTTTAAAAAGATAAAACACCTTGCAACATGTTAAAAATCATATTTATTAATAGTAATGCATTACCTTAATTAAATAATTGTTGGATGTTACTTGTTGATATGTGTATCAACTTTTTAAAAATACAATTAGCACACCTATCAAGCAATGACAGAAAAGTAATCTTATTTTTGTTAACTTTTGTAAAATATCACCTATCTACTAGTTATCAAAATTTATTATTCATTGTTTTTAAATAAACTTAGCTGTTCTGAGATCTGTAAAATATAGGTATAAATTATTTTATACAAATATATATTGTATCAAAATTTAAAGGTGTTTTAAATAACTAGTACCATATCTGAGCTGTCTACAATATATATAAGATCATAATATTTAAAATAACGTTGGATTTCTCAAGATATCCCACTATCAATAATTATAAGCAAATTATTAACAACAAGTATTATAACTCAGGTATATGAAATCACGTTGAGGTGAGTACACTAGCAATTCAATAAAATATAACTCAGGTATACAGACAGTAGATCTTATCCACTTTCATTTCTTGGTTTGATGTTAAGTGCATGTTTAAACAAATACTAAGTGAATATGGTCTAGCAGGGCGCCACTAGATTATTTGAATCTAGACACAGTTATATCTAATAACCTTTTCACATGTACCGGGTTTGAATCCCTTCTTGGTACTTTATTTCTAATAAAATGGGAGATTTTGCTTTTTTAGCCATATCACTATATGCACTAATATTTAGGTAAAAGTAAAACATCTATAAACCAAAGTGGAGTATATTAGACATAAATCATTTCTCAGATCTTAACATAACAAATGTGTTTCAATATTTTTATAAGTTTACTAGCTCAGATTATATATAACTAATTTAGGATGGCAATTCACTCATCCTTGCATGAAATAGATGACGGGACGTGTTTATAATAATACTAAGAAATCACTAAATATTATAAAATTAATATTTATTTATGACCTTTAAACAGTTAAACAGCTCATTAATTAAAACATTGATGACGATGATGATAATGATAATAATAACGATAATGACAATGGTTTCGACTACAGCTCTAGGACTAAGCTTAAACATAAAACTAATTTTTATAAAGAAATTCATAATTATTGTTAATCTTAACATATTTAATCATATCTTAAACAACTAATATTTAACCATTGATGATGAATGAATGATCACACTTAACAAAGACTACACTTAATGAAATATATATGCCTCGTTTAATAAAACAAACTAATATTTATTACTGCATTTCTAACATATACATAAAAATTTCTAGATAAACATGAAAATTGATATGAATAATAATAATGATAATAATTGATTATATAACAATCCTCAGATTAATTTCAAGTTCTTCCCCCTTTCCCTTCAAATGTATTTTGTATTAAGTTGGATGTCACATTGACCATGATTTTCACTCCATGAGAAAAGTATTTCAAGAAAAAAAATATTATCTGCTCATTAGCACACATACTTTATAAATCTAACATGTAAGTAGAATGTTAAAAAAAATGTTAATAGAATTGAAAGAGCAAGTTTTAGAAACAAGTTTTAAATTATTTTCTCCCACTCTCTTCTACCTCTGAAATGCTATACTTAACTTGAAACAAAATAATCTAATATTCTAATACCACTTGTTACTTCACATTCATTCGCAATTATACACATATAAAAATATTATTATGTATGTGCATGTTTTATCCCATAATAACAAAATATTATTTAAAACCAAAATAATAATATATTAGTTAAAACTAAAATCATAATACCATAAAAAAAAATTGTTTTATACATTAATATTTCATAACTGTAAAATTAATAACAAATAATTTTGATACATTCAAGATCATTTATGAAGCTCAAAGTTATTATTAGTAAGACATTCTTGTTTTTAATTGATCTGAATAGTCTTTAAAAGTTCTTTAAATAAAATATACCACTTTATTGCTAAAATGTTTATTAAGACTCTGATATCATAAAGAAAATAGATATAAAAAGTCATATTACCGATCTTTTGTTTGTGGCGAATTTCCAAGGGTTCAAACTTGTCTTGTATAATGTCTATATTTCTGCAGCTACCATTTCCGTTTTATGTGGGAACAATCTCTTTCTTGAGGTGTATAACTATTTGATGATGATGACTCTATTGAGATTATTTGCTTTAGTGGACAATTTGGAAATCATTATATTAATTTTTCTTCTCTTCCTGTCAAGCATGATTCTTTTAGTGGATGAAATACAGCAGTTGTTTTCACATTTATAAATTTTCTTGAGTTTAAAATCAGTTGTTGGAACAATTAATTGGACTTGATGATTAATATTTATCGGTAGATTAATTCATCTTTCATCGAATGCAGGTGAATGCTTTCTTCCTTCTATTAAAAACATCTTATTTCTCTGGTCAGTTGAAAGGTGTAGAATATTATTTTAGACAAGACATCTTTTCTTTCCTATATGATGTGCAGCTTCCCCAGATGGTCCAGAAAAGATGGGACATACATATAATTTTTCTAGCCAGCCATTTCTTATATTTTCAACATTCAATTTAATAGTCTAATAATCTGAATCATAATCACAATAATAATAATTCCAGACAGCTTTTTACATCCAATTTTTAGCTAACTTGACCAATCAGAGATAGCATCACTTGCTATTTTTGGACAAATTCATTTTAATTAGATCTAATTTATTTTCAACTAAATTATTTTTCAACTGAAAAGTTTAATCCTTTTTCCAGACACTTTTGTTTTACAAAAAAAATAGACTTAAATCCTTTTTTTTTACACCTAGGTAACATTTCAAATTTTTGAGCTTCCTTCTTTAGATCTTAAGATAAGACAATTTCAAAATTAGAGTTCCCACCCAGATTAAGCTCCCAAAGTGACAAACAATTATTTACAAAAACAAAATTGCTACAAAAATAGATATCTGATTCAACAGATTTCCTCTTTTAACATAAAATTGTACAAAAAAATAATTTGACAGATTTAATCCTTCCTTTTCTTTCAATATTTAATAAATGTAAATTTCTGTATGTAATGTACACACATACTTCATTATTTCAAATCATTCATAAACTAACATTAAATAATATAATTGCTAGCTTAGTAATTATAACCCTATTGTTTAATTGAATCTGTAACTTTTAAATCCCAATTACAATTATAGAAAAGCAAAATAGAAGTATAGAATAAGATAATAGAATTGATCAAGCATAGGTTAGTTTTAAAGAAAGTCAAAGTGTTTAATATTTGAAATATAAAACAATTAAATAACTTACACATACACCGCTTATACGTATGCGTTATAACTTTAATTTTTAACAGAAAATTTAAATGTTAAATGTGTGTGCTGCTCTTTTTGAGATTTATTAACACACAAACAAGTAAAGCATATAATTGTTGACCCACTCTCTTTCTATCTAAAGCGTTTAAGATTTTGATCTGGTAGGGTTTGAACTTGGATGCCCTACAGCTTCATTTATTGTTATATAAAAATGTGATGATGATTTTGTTTTACATTTTCTTACATGCACATTACTATAAATTTAGCTAATGACTAAATTGTAATGGCACAATATATATATATGATTATTAGATGGAGCTTTACCAATAGCTCCTAACAAGCTTGTTTACATAAATGCCAACTAGCTCGAAACCATGGTCTGAAGGTGGGAGACAATGAAAGAGATATTGAATTCTATCTCTCTCGGCGTTTATGTAAACAAGCTTGTTAGGAGCTATTGGTAAAGCTCTATCTAGTGATCATAAAATGTAAGCTAAAACAAGTTACGAAATGTATAACTTGTTTTGTTTATCATATATATATATATATGAGAAAGGACCCCAAAATAATGGGAATGGTACAATAAAAATGGTTTATTTATCTTTAAGTGTTATAAATTTTATTACCTTCAAAGTACTGTTCATCTTAATACAACACACCAGTTTAAACATATTTTTAACTTTCTGAAGTAGTCTGGAAATACAAAGTGAAGCCTTTTGATATCTGAGACTTTTTTTCCACCACTTCTAAGCCAGCAAAAGAAAATGAGGCATTTTTTTATTCAAGAGAATAAAAAGAAGTCACACAGTTAAGAGATCAATTGAATATGATTGATAGATAAATGGAATCATGTTGAATTTAATTAAAAATTGTTTCACACTCATGATTACTCACAGATGAATTGTCATGGTGAAGTTTGCACTTCTCCCATTGTCACAGAACAGGACATTTTACCACAATACACAAATATTTCAGAACTTGTAGGTAAAATGTCTGACTGTTAAGAACTAATTTTGAGAGAAAAATGTAATTTGCATCAATAAAAAAGAATAGCATTATCTTGACATTGGACTTCACTCAATATACTTTTTTGAGACATGGCGAATTTTACAATTTCATTAAATCATTCCTAAACTTGTGTTTTCCCCAGAACAGTTTTCTTATAATCCATTTCAAGCATTACAACTATTTTCCCTGCCATTTTCCCTAAAAAAAAAAAAAAAGAAGAATTTCACATTATTCTAATTTTTCAGCCATTACAAAAAAATCACCAAATACACAAAATGTACTTTACATAAAAATGTGATATGTGGTTCCACAATTTTACATTATAGCATAATTTGGCAGATTGATGCAAAGGGTCAACACAAGAGGAATGTAACAGCAGGAGCATGTACTATAGACACATTTCCCAGACAACAATTCTGATTATTTTGGAGTCCTACCTTGTATGTGTATATATATATCTTTCTCTTCATTTCCTTTCTTCATCTTTTTTGTCACACACCCCCATCATCTCCTTTATAGGTTACAATATATATATATATCCCATATTCACAACTCAACTAGACTAGCCAAAGAAAATAAACCAATGATTATGATTATTTCTTTTAAAAGAAATAGTTAAATATAGAGAAGGGGGTAAATAATTATATTTGTAGATGTAATAATATTGTGGTTTTATTTGAATATTATATATAATTGTGATGTATTTATATTTTTGTGTGTGTGTGTTATTATTTTTATGTTTTTTATTTTTTGTTTAAGGAACTTGATAATGACTACAGAATGTAGTTGAAACGTTGTATGGAGTAAAAATAAAATTATCGTTTGAATAAACAAGTTTTTTTTTTTAAAAAAAAAAGGAGGAATCTTGATTTTATATATTTACTATCATGGAGCTATAATTTAAAAAGAAAAAGAAGAAGTGAAAAGTTGTGTATATAATTATATTTTCAAAAAACTATGAAATTTATATAGACGTTTTTGCAAGCATAATAAGGCACCAGATAGATGATAATATCCAATCAAATATCAGACATAAGCTATGATGCCTTACTTTTGTTATATATCATATTTTTACTAAAGAGTCAAAATTGCATATAGTTAGCATATAATTAGGTCATTAAAATAAATACAATCAATGCTAACTGACTATTCGATCTACTTAACAGATAAATATTTTAGTAACTTGAATAATAAAATGCAAAAAAAAAAAAGTAGCTTCAAGATGAATATATGCAATTCAGTATTTTTAATAAATGCCAATAGTCAAAAGTTATAATGTGGGTCTGGTTGTTACTATAATAAATTATGCTAACACACACAAAACTATTGAGTAGAAATATAAACAATCTATGTATGTTATCAATAGAGATAATCACAATCAACCCTTAAGCTATCAACAATCTCATCCTGTAGTCAAGGCAACATTCTCTAACAATAAAGGTGGTATTGCTAGAGGAGGTTGCCTTGACTACAGGTTGATATTGTCGGTAGCTTAAGGGTTGATTGTTATCTTCCACATTATATACCTATTAAAGCCTTGGGTAATTGGCTTTATTGTCTTATTAATCGAGATAATGTGTTTTTTCCTTCATCATAGTTGTTAAGCCAAAGCAAAGAAGAAAAAAATACTTTTCCGGTTACAGAATATCTTTGTTTTCTGAAAATTTATCTCCAAACACTTCAAGATTGCAATCTTTAATAATCAACAAATGAGTATAATTTTTATAACATGAGGAATATATTTCTTGAAAATAATCAACATAATAAATTTAATATATATATCCAACAAATTAATAAGGAAATTGTTGTTTCCCCGGGACAACTGCTTGTAATAAGGTGTGGGATAATTCTCTATATCATTGTCGAATTTATCTTCTTTTTTTTCGAATTTATAAATAGCATTAAAAACAAATTATATTGTAAATATATATGAGAATCAATCAGTAATATAAACAATTTTTCAGTTACACTTAAACGTTATTTCTAACTTTGACATTGTACTAGCTTAAAAATAATCATTATTAAATAGACATGTATATTAATTAACTCAGATACTTGAATCTTGCTTTAAATTTAACAAAATTAAAAAGATATATATTATTTTGCATTTTATCTAATAACCAAATAAGATCTGATAATTGTCGAAATTATTTCAACGATTTGTTTTTAAAAATTATGAAGTTAATATGGTAGTAAATAGATTTTCGCTAGGCGGTAGTGAAGATTAATATTATTTTTTTTTTTAGTTTTAGATAAAAAAATGTTATGCATATTTTTTAATTAATGAGTTAATGTCAAGGTGATGATATTAATTAGATAATACGTGTTTATAAATGATTCATCTAATGATCGAAATGAAAAATGACCTTGTTAATTGTTTCCATAATATGCTTCTGTGTACGTATATATATATAGACACACAAACACATTATTGGGGGGGGGGTCAGTTATATATATATATAGGTTTGCATGGTTTAGCACTGTGATAGAATACAGAATTCAAGAGCTAAATAAGTCTGAATTTTTTCCAGGTGAAGGGAAGATAACTCAATTTGGTCATTTAAAGGAAATTGCTATGATTGCCTTTACCATTTTAGTGTTCCAAGATCACATGATCTTATAAACTAAACATTTAAGTATTGTATATTTTTAAATGTTTTTTTTCTTTAATCAGTGCTTCTCTCGTCTCAAATTCATCATATCACAATTATCCACTGCTACAGAAATACACGTGAATGTGTATGTGTTTGATTTTTTTAGCCAATCACACCTTTATTACTAATAATTTTCAGTTGCCGTAACTTTAGACTGTTGGATCCACAATTATTTTTTATGATTCGTAAATGAGACATAAAATTTCACAATTTTTACTTTGATAAATATGTTTTACTATCTTACTCAGTTGTTCTATTATCATTATTGCTACTGAACTCAAGCTAAACAAAAAAATTTTTTTTCTGCTGTAGAATATTTTCAGTCTTAAACTTACCTTCGAGACTGCAATTTTTATGTAACCTAAGAGGTAATAGTGATCACCATGTTTTATTTTCATAGAAATATTTTTGAAATTTCACATAGCCATTTCTAAATGATAATAATTGCATATTGGATTTGTAACAGAATTATGTCCATTAAATTTTTTGGTAGTAGATATAATATAATTAATAAAAATAAGTTGTTTTTTTTTCATTGTACTAAAATAATAGGTTTATTTAGTAGTTGAAATTTTGGAGATAATAAATCCATAATCAACACAACTAAGCATTCATTTATTGGTTAATAAATGGTTGTTTACTATTTAAATTTAAAGAGCAAATGATAGATGTTAATCTAAGTAGTTACTAATCACAAAATAAATGTACACTTATAATATGATGTAGTAATATGGTGTAGTTTTTATCTCTAATGAAGAAAAGTTCTTATTAGTATGGATTCTAAGTCCATAGTTTATCCTAAGTTTAATGAGTCATGTGATCTTTTATTGGTTTTAATGGTTACTACAATGTTTATTATTTTATAATAATAAGTTAACACTAGTAATATACCCATTATTATTCTATTGTAAAATCATAATAGGTAAGAAGGCATAATCAATAAATATCAGACATTAGCACCAATCTGTTCCTCAGATTAGATTCTATCTCTTGGTTTTCATTTGTGATAAGCACTGGATTTGTCAATATCCATCTATAAAACATTTTAATTTTAAACTCCTGCATGTGTGTATCCAATAACCAAAAACTAGTCTGATAATCTGATTGACATTCCATTTGGTGTCTTTGATTATTCATGTTATTTTGATGGTTTTCAATTAGAGTGATATGAGTTAGCATTGTTTAGATACATAATAAAATGATACATTAAGACATAATTATTTCAAATTACTTAAGAGAACAGATTGTTATTATTTAAATTATTTCTGAAGTATTCAATCAATAATATTCTATCCTATGAACAGGTCCAGAGATCATCCACATAACAAATTCATCCATTTCTTCACTCCATTCTCATCATTGACCAGCTTTTCAATCCAACATATTTCTTCTCATTTCTTATATCATCTGGCAAGGTCAATTTTTTTATCCTTTCTTCTTCTTTCTACTCACCATTACCTCCAAAATATCTTTTTTAAATTCTTCTTTCTTCTTAATATATGTCCAACCAGTTTCTCTTTCTATCTTTAATTTCCTGAAACAATCTTCTTTTTTCATTTACTCTTTTCAAAACTACTTCATCCAACTGATTTTTTCCATCCTTCTTCATGGTCAGACCTCAAAGGCTTCCAATCTGGTTCTTTTTTTTTTTTTTTAATTTTATAAACTTAATTCACCATAGTTAACAATCAATCTTTTAATACTAGATTAAAACTTAGAATTGTTCAACAAAAATATAAATGCAACAAATACATGTTTCATTTAATTTTTTAAAACAAAAAAAAAATCAATCTTTAATTTTTAAATTAGTATTTTGATCATTTTTAACATTCATAACTTTAATTTATAACATATTAACACTGCATTTAGCCACAACCATGATGCAACTTAGAAGTGTCTAGCTATGTTTTGACGTAGAAAGGCCAATTACTCTAAATAGAACTGTCTTGTTGCTTTCATTACTTATAATCAAATTTAAAATATAATAACATTGCAAGAAACATACAGTGACTACTTCATAACTCATAGCATGAAAATATAGAATGGTTATTCGGCAACAATTATATATACAATAAAAAATTTTATATCAAATTTAGAATATATTCATAATTTAATTTTATTAAGGTTTCTGTGAAGAATTTTCTTTAAATATCCCTGGAAGTCATTAAAAATTACAACATGCTTGTTTGCAGACCCCTCACTATCTGGTATATGAGATGTAGAATTGATACAGTAGTTATTCTGATTGTCGTTTTTTGTTTGTCTGTTTTACATTTAATGTACTTACTTTACATACAAATTAAAATTGTCATTTAATCATAACTATGAGATGAACTAATTCTTTAAGAAGATGGATAATGCTTTTAAAATTTTAGTAGTCAAGAAATAATCTGTACTTGGCAATGAGAAGTGTGGAGTTTATCGTCAGTGTAAAAATTAAATGATGTTACTTTGAAGAATTGTTCTTTATATGATCGCTAGTAGTCAATTTGACAGCTAATAATGATAAATCAAAAAAACTTTTTCAGATCTTATTTGCTACTTCACCAATTACTAAGCAATACGTTAGAGTTATTTCAAAAACAATAATTATTTGTGTAATAATGACAATTTGAACGATGGGGTCGCCCCAGAAATAATAGTTGATTGGTTAATTTGACCCCTGATTCCAATAAATAAATGAACAAAATGATAAATCTCAAGTAGTGATTACAGGTAAGAAGTGAAACTGAAGTCGAATTAAAGGACAGTTCAATCTCCAATCTAATTAAAACAATAAAACTAGCACATGAACTCCAAGATGCAGTTTTTGGTGCACAAACTTCATCTACATAAATATACTAGCATGATACCGGAAATACTTGATGTATTAATGGACGTGGAGTGGCCATTGAATCTACTGTCCAAGTTATTAATGTATAACAAGAATTTATGTATTTATTCTAAAGAAATGTTTTCCTTAATAATAAAAAGAACAATAATTATTTATTGGCAAAAATTAATAATAAAAAAAAAAACCAAAATGTTACAATTGCAGTAGTTAGACTATTTTTTTGAGAGAATTCAACTGAAAATAAAAATAAATTTTGACTATTAAGATTCATTTAATTACTGACTTTTAGCATCTGATGTTGAAAAATATTTTTTACAAATTTTATTTAAAATGTATAATTAAAAATAGTTTTTTTTTTTTTATTTCACATGGATTAATGCACTTCTAGAATGACAATCTCAAGACCTAACAATCCGCGTATCATAACTAGACTCTATCAATTCTGTTGTTCATACATCATACAACCTTTTCAGTAACTATCTATTTTATTATTTAAAAAAAGAATCACTTAATGTTCAGATTTTTAGACCTTATAAATAGCTGATCATTGTACTTTACCTTACATTTCTTTAATTATTTAAAATTTTAAATAAATAATGTAATATGTATTTATTTATAATGATGCAAAATGGTCTAATGTATGCAGGCCATATTATGACAAGCAAAACTCTCTATATGTATTGCCATTCAGTGCAAGCCAGAGTAATAAATCGATGCCAAAAGGCTTGTGCATAAAATCCCCATCTAGTGCCTACTCATCCAATATCCCCAGACTAGTTTCTGGCTTGTGGCTTCCATTGATTACTCTGGCTTGCACTGAGTGACAATACATATAGAAAGTTCTGTCTGTTTTAATAACAGTTAAGAGCAAGCATAAGAAATGGTGATCATATGATGTTTAGAGGCCATATTATGCATATACACTTCAGTTATTAGATGCTGGCTAACTGGATCTTCAAAATTTATTGTATTTTAGGGCCCTTAATGTGAAAATTAATAATATCCAATCAATAATTTTCATATTATTTATAAACACTTTTTGTAAATTAAAACCAAGCCAAAGAACTGCCACTTGGCATATAATAAAATAAGGATTATTATTAACCAGTTCTAATATCTACATTGTTCCTCATTGTTTAGTGCAATGGTAGATTTGGGTGCTTATGGTTCATGTTTTTAAAACTTCCAATATCCAATCTTCTTATGAACCTGAAGAATAAAGCCATTTGGTATGACAACACTTATTATCATAGTTATGGCCACAATAATACATCATTCCAAATTATACAATATCCCATTGCATAGGTGTTAAATTCTAATACAAGCAATATAGTAAATTTGTTTTATGTGGTATAGTGACAGATTTGATTCAGTTTTAAAATTATTGAATAAGCTTATTTAAAATTACTTATTTAAGGTATATTTAAAACCTCACTCAAACACACATCTAAAAAAGATAAATGTCTTTCAAGATGTGTGTTTCATCCTGAACTAGCACTCATCAGTCTTCATTATTTATATTATTTATCATTACACAATTTTGATATCTGAAACTTCAGATAATTACACTAATGATTATTACTAATCTAGATATAACTTTAAACCTCAGTTAATTAAAAATTTCATATCTTCTTTGCATGAGTAATATATTTTAGTATATATTTTAAAACTTTTACTCCACCTCATATTATTGAAACATATACACCTGGGTCTCTTTTTACACGGACTTATTTAACACGATTTTGAAGTTATGCGATTCATGTTTCACCGGAAGTCGAACTCTGATAATACGATATTACTTTAAATAATAAATTTCGCGCACTTATGTTATATTAAAAGTAACAGTACATTATTGGAATTCGACTTTCATCTTAATAATTTCAATATTTTCAGCGCTTTATAATAGTAAGATTTTATGCAATAATGAAATTACAATCATGATTTCCACATTTTATGTATACACACATTAAATTTTACAAGATTATAATGTAAATTTGTTCAAACATTGTGCGTGTTAATTTTGCATTTTAAATCACATTCTGTTTTTGCTTTTTAAAAAAGAACGTAATCAATTATTAATCATTTAGTGTCCACAAGTTTATTTTTAAAAGGTGAGCAATAGCAGTGGGCACAATTAAATTTGACAAAAATTAAAATCTGATTTTTAATTGTAATTAACAATTTAAAAATTACTTACGGCAACTTGAAATTAATGTGATGTAAAACGAAATTTGATTTTTAAATGGAATTGAAAATTAAAAAATTAAAGACAAAAATAAAAATTTAATTTTTAGTTGTTAGTTTTAATTACATTTTTCCCAGCAGTGGTGAATAAATGTCTTTTTATTATCATAAGTCTAAGTTCATAAACAATTAATAAAATCATTGTCTCAAAGATTAATTACTAATTACATTGTCAACAGAAAACCATTAACACAATATGAGAGTGAACTTGGCGCTAGTTGTATTTCCTCTTGTGAAGAATCTATTTTTTACCAGTTTGCAAACGAAACTGTTTATCAGCAAATAGCGATAATAATTAAAATGTGTATAAAAAATGTAAATTACTGTACTGTAAATTATGCATAAAAATATATTATTTTGAATAAAATTAAATATTATAGTTAAAAAAAGTTTGTTATGTATCTTTTTTTTTCAAATTTGAAATTTTTTATTAGTCATATTTTATTTCCTTATTTTTTTTTTTTTGTGCAAATTTTAAAGTAAATTTTAAGTTGGTGCTTTGCTTTTATGCGAGTTTTTAAAAATCACAGTCCGTATCCCCCCTTTTTCAAGATAAGTTACATGAATTTTTGCGCAATTTCATTTGTGCGTGTTTTCTTAGGAACCTATCTATTGTGTAAACCGAGACTCAGGTGTAAACATATGTGTTCATCATAGATTTAGTATTTAACAGTATCAAATCATAATAATTTAATGTAGAAATGTCAACATTTCTGAATTCACAACTTGGATACCAAGTAGTTGTAAATGCAGAAAATTTAAACACTTGTAAATCAATAAAAAAAAAACCAAGCTAAATTTAAAACTGGTTTTAGCTCAGTGAATATCATCCAAATATTGAGAGATGTTATAGAAATGAATAATGAATATGAGTTATCATTATGTTTTGAATTTGTAGATTATAAAAAGGCATTTGATTCTATAAGTATTTCTCCAATGATTAAAGCATTAGATCATCAACATATAGACCCAGGATATTGTCATATTCTGAATATTTATAATAATGCAATATCAATGATTAGATTACATGGTACTACCAAAAAACTAATATTGAGGAGAGATTTGACAGTGTGATTCCATATCCCCAAAACTCTTTGCAGAAATTTTACAAAAAAGTATTCTAATATTAAAAAATGGAAATAATTTTCTCCCATGGAGTTATGTAGCCTAAGATTTAAGTAGCATCAAAAACCAATAAAATACCACTCTGTCTTTGGGCTGTTATTGTATAAGCTTAGTTTTTGACTTAGTTTTTAAATTATATGGTAAATTTTATCTCGTTTCAATTTGTGTATAGACTAAATATTCTGCAAGCACATTAATATATTCAAAGGATGAAGAACAAGTCTTACATTTAACAACCTTTGAACATTAAGTGAAATATTATTTTATTAATTAAAACAATAGACGAAATTCACTACATAATTTATAAAGTGAATCAAAAACTAAGCTTATATAACAACAGAGCCCAAAGATAGAGTGGTATAATTTTACCTTTTCATTGGTTTTTGATGCTACATAAATCTTGATGCTTCATAACTATGTGTGACATAGTTAGTTCCACTTTGCAATTACAAAAACGTATTTTGTGAGATAAAATGGAAAGGTGAAAGAATAAAAATGAATGGAGATTATTTATGTTATTTAGATTTGCAGATGATGTGGTTGTTTTGCAAATAGTGTTTCAGAATTTTAGGAAATGATGCAAGAGTGATTTAGATGAAAGTAAAAAGGTAAGACAAAAATGGATTTTGTCAGAAGAAGAAAATCAAGATTGATATTAACAAATTAAAAGAAATTAACAACTACAAATAATTTATTCCGATTATTAAGGCACACTGAAACATAAAGGGTGAAATTAAACATAGAATTAAACTGGATAAAGTGCTTTTAATAATTTTAATTTAGCATTAAAATAAAATATCCTATGTTTTTGGGAGAAAACATTTTAATAAATATGTTGCATTGATTCTAACTTAAGGATTTGAGAGTTGAACTCCCAAAAAAGCAATACAGAGATTCCAGATCATGATAGTAGTAACAAAGGTGAGAAAACAAGCAGATATCACTGATATCATTGAAAAAATTAAGATTGAAAAAGAGCTATGCTCAACAAATTACTATAAGATGTGATAAACAATGTACGATTGAAGATTTAAATTGGATACCAAGAGAAAAATGCCATGTGAGGTGAATGAATAATATAAACTAAGTTTTACAGAGGCAAAATTCTCCATACAATAGGGCCAACCAGTGCAAACCAGAGTAATCAATGGACACAAGAAGGTTAGTGCATCAAAATTCCCATCTAGTGCCTACTCATAAAATATCCCCAAACTAGTTTCTAGCTTGTAGATTTCATCAACAAGAAGCTTTGAATCTGAAAGCACTGCATCTAAATCTTAGGATTTAATGCAACTCTCCAGCAATCACCTTTTACTTTTTTAGTTAACGTAAAGCTATGAGTCCAAAATGAAAACAAAACATTTTCAATCCAAGCTCATTCACCTGTATAGTCATATAGATTTGAACCCAGTTCAGCATGTACACATTTTGGTATCTTTGATTCTTTAATAACCATAGTTACCATTATCCTATTTAGCACAGTCACCATTATCTTATTTGGCAGGATTGGTATTAAACCACTAAACAACACATGATCATCATTCCCGATACTGTCATAACAGCTGGTGTAAGCATAGACAAATGTGGTATTTCATTGTTTAATAAAAAAAGTTTACTGGACAAAAGAAGTTATGGATTAGCAGTGGATTGATAATGTTTGAAAATGATGGTATAGTTATCCTATAAGCTTTTGAATTGTAAATTAAAAAACTGTTTAAAAGAGAAAAACACAAGGAAGATTAATATTAATCTATGATTATATTGAAATATTGGCATGATTTAATTAAATAAACTATTAAATAAATATTTCAATATGAAAGGCAACGTGATTTTCAACTGCCCATCTCCAACAATAAGATATTTCATTTATAATAAGAATATTTTGGTTCTTGACATTTAATTACAGAAACAATGTGTACTATTATGTTACATTGAGAGTGAATATTAATGTAAGATTAAAACAGTGTGTGTGTATATATATATATATTGTAACGGTCAGAATCGTCTATCTCGCTAACACACTGCATAATTCAAACCCCAGACACTAAACTGAACATTCTAGGAGGGGTTGCCTTCTAGATATACTAAGTTCGAATCTAAAGTCCAAATTTCACAGTGCCACCTGCGTGATAATGCATCTGATGCTACAACTAGTATAACCTTTTACCGGTGCCTGGTGGTCAGGGAGAAACAAAAGACTCTATACTAAGATAAGTTTGGGTGGCTAATTAACGTCTATGGATTTACATAAGAAATGCAGAAAAAATATATATATATAGACCGAGACAGTGATAGGAATCAAATAAAATAAGAGATAAAATTTAGTTTAAAATAATTTCACACAATTTATTTAGATAAATATATATATAACGCCACTGTCTGCTTATATGAGACAGGGACGCGTATTAAATAATTGTTGGCATTTATATTTCAGCAATAACAAAAGATTTTAAAACAGAGTGATATATTCTATTCCTCGGGCTAATAGCATTACGATAATGTGCTTGACGAGATAGGAATATGTGCGAGGTGCTTTGAGTAAATAGACAAGTTTAAGAAAATATTGGAAATTAAATGTTCTAAAATATTTATTGATTTTGAGAATAGTAACGGACTAAAGCTTACTAAGCAAACGTGGGAATGGGATCAAAGCATTTATTTGAGAATAATAATAGATTTGTATTGGGAGGTCAGTATTGCTGATAGTGAATTTATAAAGTTGGAGGGTGTGACTCGTTTAAGTCACGGATGCTTTGTAAAATAAATATAGAATGAAACAATATGAAGATCCGGAATAATTACGGAGGGCATCTCGCCGCTAACCCGTAGGAAAGTATTTTGATGAAACAGCCGAAACTTAGCGACTGTGTAACGATTGCGTTTAATTCCCAGGGGTGCCATTTGTGAACACCCTCTGCCTGGAAAACCGCAAGCATGGAGAGAAAGAACGGACTTTGCCGTGTAAAGAATCCTTGGAAAATAAAAACAAAGCGGTCTCAACAACCAATTCATGTACCAGCAATACGAGACTAGTGTATATAAAAACATACTAAATGGGTTTTACTTGTATTAAGAGAAATGCCCAATCAAATTCCCTGAAATTCATTTAAAAGGGTCCGCACATTCTCGACATCAATGATGAACTTTATAATTAAAATAGAACACGGTAATTAAAATAAGAAAATGCATGCTTGCGGGTTTGAAAAGTAAGTATAGATTTATATATGCAATCATGCATTTGGGGACACATTTAATCATTGACTTCGCACATACTCTTATATTAGATTAAAATCAATAACATGTAGATTTTAAACTATGTAATTATGTTACATTAAAGAAAAGAATCGCCCTCGAACGAGTGATTTGCAAGACAATAAAATTGGAAAATTATAAATTTAAAATATGCCTTAATAGCGGCGTCTTATTTTCAATAGAGGGAATAATTCACTCGGTCAAAGACGATTCTGACACATTATCATAATAAAATAAAAGAAAGCTTTATAAATAGAAAATATTAACCCAAGGATAGAGCAAAATGTTGAGTATATTTAACTACATGAAAGAAATACATAATGAAGTTGTGAAATATAAGAAAACAATGTTAAATAGCTATAGCATGTTAGTTAGTGATCACAAGAGCTCTTGGGTTAATTTAGGTTACCTCTGGAGAAGCATTTGCAGGTAGATGTTCGGCAGGTTTTATAATTCAGCAGCAAAATCTGGAATGTTCATATTTGGCAGCGGCAGCAGCAGTTTCGGGATCCGTGTGATAAATTTTTGATGGTATGGAGCAGCGGCTGGCTATTCCGATGGGACATAGCCATCTTAAACACCTCTACTCGGACATGTCAAGGTTAGCAAATTATTAGAATTTTAGAACAACTCAGAAACTTTTAGACAACTCAGAATTCTTTAAAAGCTTAGACCTTTCAGAGCTTAGAATAGCTTAGAATGGAGAACAAAAGAAAAACATCCTTTTATAGTAAAATTTAACAATAGATTTCTCCTGGGGCATACAAAATTATTGGACTTATCTGCTGTAATTAAATCTATCCGAATGTCTAAAGGAATTCAACATTAATTAATTTCTTTTGTTAACTTCCCCGTCGACATTCGAATTACAAACTAGATTTAATTAAAATTACTGCTACTAATTAAAGAAAACTTAAGTGGACAGCTGCTGTTTTTAGATAAACTTATATAATTAAACTATTGTCCCTCATTTATGTTAACAGAAATATTTGGGATGATTTTTATCAAATAAAACGAAAATTATTTTATTTTAAATTGTAATATTTGAATCTATCTACTAAACGAATATTTACTAAAGGAATTTTATTTTAAATCAAAATATATTACGACGGTAATATATTTGTAACTAGATCCAAACAAAATAACTAACAATTTATAATTTTGATATGTTTTAAAATGGATATCATAGTGTGTGCGCAATTACGACTTATATAACTTACTTTTTAATAAATGTAAATTATGTGAACAAATACATAATTCATAATATTTTATTTTATTTGGGAATAAGTTATATATATAATATGAGCATTATGCTCGTGGTTTAAAATTAGGCGGGATTTTCGGTATATAAGTGTATTACAGACACACTACGATAGATTGGGGTTCAAACTAAGGTATGAGGGTAGGAAGTAGGTGAGAAAAGGTGAAACGAAGATCTGCAAAGCAGACCTTACTGTTTCAATATATATATATATATAATAAAGATAAAATGGATTTACAATATCATCAGTATTTTTAAAACATGAAACAATATTTGATCATGTTTTTAATCCTAAAAAAGTACAAGTGATTTACACTGAATGTAATTATGAGAAATGTATAACTAAAGAGGTATTGATCATTAATATGCTCAGTGATAGTTCAATTAAATGCATTATGACACATTCACTATGAAGTGCATAATTTTGTATTTCCATTTATTGTCACTTCAAATATAATACTTGCTTTTAATAAAGGTACTCAGCACCAAAAATACTTTAAGTTATGTTTAATGTTTTCTCTGAGTGTACAGTATTATTATTGTCTTCAATTTATTGTAACTTATTAATACTGGAACCATAGTTTGTAATCAATGTTTACTATGGCCACTTCAATGTTATCACAATTGCAAAAAAAGTTAAATCATGAATTTGAATTTACATTAATACATTTTCAACAAAGTTTTTCTTTTTTTAAACTAATTGCAACATATATATTAGCATTTTGAATGTTGATTTAAATAAGATTATTCCATAATGAGTACAGAAAATTTGCTCTAGCTGAGTACGCTTTTAGTCAATGAGTCCAAAATCATAGCACTAGTATATACCATTTAAATTCTAAATATACACTGCTGCTTAATAATGCTACAATTCTGGTTTCATTGGCCAATAACATGCTCAACTACAGCAAATTTTCTATAATCATTACTAAATAATCTTTTCTTAAAACAACATTCAAAACGCTAGTATACTTATCAAATCTTTTCACCTTAATATTATTTCATTACTTTATTATATATTAACTATCATATGTGCTCATTATTATTAACCCATAAATTGTATATAGAATAATTTTTAGGAAAAAAAAAGATTTTTTTTGTTAAACTTAATAAAAATAACTATTTTATTATGTTAAGAAAAAATTGAAAATTGTTAATCAAACTGGTCCTTAGTTTGTAAAAGTTTTTTTTTTTGACTTATAAAAAAATATGCATATAGTATTACTTACTATTTTAAAAATAAAAATATAAAATATTCTGCCCAATATCATACCCAAACTAAACCATAGGTTAGCATGCCACACTTCCATAAATTAACAAATAAAATAAAAAAGATTTGCACATCAACATTCAGTGTTAGTTTTTGTATCCTTCAATCTTAATAGATTAATTAATAACACCAAGGATAAGTTACCAAAAAAGGACACACTGCAGATCATGTATAAAATTCCATGTAGCAACCCAACCTGCACAGTTGAATATTATGAGAATCAAGACTAATGTCATCACAAGACTAGTGCAGCACAAATACTTATATCGGGATGTTAAAAATAATTCTGAATATTAATTCCATTTTTTGGAAACAAAACAGTGTTTTGGACATATATTTGACTGACAGCTGTTTAATCTTGATTACATAGAGCAGAATAACTGGAAAAGTTTAAGAAGGCATGGTTTATAGTCAACCATAAGAATGTAATTAACAAGAAAGAAAACATCCAGTTATTGAGTAAATAGTATATGTAAATATTCTAATTTTAATAAAGTGCCTACATAATCATCTCACTGCTTAATAGAGCAAGAGACTTAATCAATCTATGAGCTATGATTCTAATGTATTTTGCTGGAAATGCACTCAGCCATGTCTAAGTTGCAAAAAGAAAAAAACATTTTGTAACAGATGTGCAAAATGTTTTGGAATCAAATTTTACAAATGAATTTATTTTAATGTGTATATTAAAAAGTCATTCATAACTACAGGTAAAAGTAATATATATGAAAGTTCTCATTAGAATTTAACATGATATATTTAATAGATTAAAGTCATTCTCGTATATAAAAACTAAGCCTTAATTAAGTGATAATTATGCTGTAGTAAATCTATATTGCACTTATTTATTAACAATTTATTATATTGCAAAATTAATTAATAAATATTGCTTAAATATTTTATATAAGGATCTCAAAACAAGGTTATAAACATCAGAACCTAGACTGAATACTGATAATTTAGATATAAAATCAGATAAAATAAATATAATAATCAAAATACTCTGGAATAAACTCTACAATATTCAATATACAATATAAAAAAATAAATAATAATAATAAATAAAAAATAAAAAAATAACTAAATAATAATACAAGTTTAAGTTCTTCTTTGTTAAAAATTTATTATCATTTATTAAAAATTAGTTTGCTTAAAAATTTTCAATGTTAGCTAAGTAAAGGTTTATTATGTTAATTTTTTAGCTGTAGCTGAGTGCACTTTCAGTTGATAAAGACAGATTATGGGATGGCAGGATATGCTGTAGCATTTAAATTTATAATGCTAATTTATTTAAATTAGTAATTTAAATATTCCATTTTTTAAAAAGTCGGATACTATTTTTTTTTTTTATTAATCACCTAGTTGTTGTTAATAATAAAGCATGCCTGTTTCACTTTATGTTTTCTATCATCTCATTCCATGCAAATAATTTTAACATTTATTCGATTGAAAATTTTGCCAGATTTTTATTCATGCTACCAGAAAATGGATTTATATTCAGAGTTATTTTTAGATAACTCGTGCTTATATTTGCCCTTAATTTCCCATAATGCACAGATTTGCAAGCAGCATTGCTACATTCAATTTTATATATGATTTGAGCTGTTTGATCATGGAATATTCTGTCTTTGGTATTATTTAGTAGTCTGTTCAAGTTAATGGGGGGGGGGTGTCTAAGACATATTATATGTAGTAGCACAAATCTGTTTTATTTTATGTGAAAGCTTTAATATATACAGTATATTTATCTATGATTTATTATCTACTGGGGTTCAATTGTATATAAAGGATGAAGGTTGGCCCATGGTATTGCATAATTCAGCTGTTTTATGCAGTTTTATGATGACATATTATGAAGAGATTATTTTAAGAGTTTTTCCCATTCAGTGTTAAAGATTATTTTAGATGTGTAGATGATGTGTTTATGTCTGAATCACCTGTTATAGAATAATGTCTTTTTAATAACTGATGGTTGAAATGGGTTTCTTCTTCTGAGGATAGTGAACATAAAATAAAACATCTTGATTTAAATTTATGGAAAGAATATAATATAATCTATTATAAAATGTCCATTAGAACCCTTGTCAATTAAGGGATTTGTACATCCCAAGTTAAATGTTCTTTTTAGGAATAAATTAACTGGATTTAGAACTTTTTTTATATAGAAATAATACTTTATATAAATTTGAATGCTAAAATGTCCAGAATTGAAATATATGCTAATGATTTATTGAATGTAGGATATAATAGGAGATATTTTATTTACACTATATAAATTTACACATAGATGGAGGTAGAAAAATATTGAAAAAAAAACATGGAAATCATAATGATATATAAATAATATTATGTGTAGGATACATCATTAGTTTCTTCACATTTTAATATTGCATTTAATGTTGGACCAAATACTAGTAGATTAATTATTAAACCACTAAACATCATATGATCACCATTAATTATTAATGGCATGGATACTGTTAATAAAATCAGTAAATGTCAATTATATAAAGTAGTGTGCCAATGTTAGTTTAGTTACATTGGTGAGACAAATGTGCATTGAAAAGGAGTATTCATGAGCATAAACTTTTATATAATAAGTTGAATTATTTGGTGGATAGATTTAAATCTGTATTTGCTGCAAATTCAGTTATTTGTAATGGATATTTTTGCTTTGATAATATTTTTATTTTATAAGTGGGAAATGATTTGAAGAAAATAAAAATCAATGAGTCATATGTATTAAATAAGCAGTATAATTGTGTGAATATATATAAATTATGGAATGTTGGCCATTTATGTAGGAATTAGTGTTGTGTGGCTTTAATGTGGTTTTTTGTTGTTGTTGTTTAAATATTAACAGTTTAATGATACTTAGATGGCATACACTGACATAATCTGGCTATTATTTTTGTAGCTTTTATTTTTTTATATTGATATATTGAATATTGTAGAGTTTATTCCAGAGTATTTTGATTATAATTTAGATATAATAAAAGAAGTTTCTGAAGAAATATTATAAGCTGAGAAAATGTCTAAACAGTTATCATCTGTAAGATTTAGTAGCTTTAAGAAATATTGAATCAATTCTGAAACACAGAAAGTAAAAAACAAAAAAAAAAATTAATTTAGAAAATTGAACAAATCAATTAAGCTTTGGTGCTGCTATATGAAAAAAAACTATTAAAATGGTAAAAATTATCTGGACATGATAAAGTGATAGCACATATATATATATGCAATTTTAAGATAAAATAGTTCATGACATCTAGCTAGACTTGCAAGCAAAAAAGAAATGCTGTTAGAAAAAATGTAATGATCATTAAATATAACAAAATAGCACAAGATAACATACTAGGAAAAGTATTTTAGATTCCATTTTATATAAATAAATAATAAAAAAGATTACTAATATAATCTACAATAATCCAAGTTATACAAACAAAAATGTGAAATATAAATAAATAAAAAAAATGTTCCTATTTGTTTGTTAATAAAAGTCTAGGAAAATCATAGTAGCTAGAATTAGAAATGAAACAAATAATACGATTAGCTTGGTCCTGTAAAACAAAAGGATAACAGAAGTTCATCTTGAAAAGTTTTTAATGGATTCCTCAGAGAAAAAAAATGCCATTATTCAAAATATAAATAAAAAACTGGCATCATTAAAGCCAAGGATTGTTTGAAAAAAAGTCTGCTATACTGAAAATTTTGAAGTCTGAGAAGAATAAGTAACATTTCTAAATACAATAATCTATAAGAACAAAAAACCTTTTTGGACAGTAAGCACATGGACTTCTACAAAGCCCTCAGTATCTTTAGCATAAAAAAAATGTCCATTTCAACAAAAATTTTATTAACAATAAATAGTGATTACATACTAATAAAGGATAAATAAATGAATAAGCTGTACAATAATATGATTATATAATGTTCTATTTGTCATCTGGCCAGATTATGTTATGAAAGCACAATTGTTATACTCTTATGTGGTTAGGTATATTGCAGAGATTCTAAGAACTTGTTTAATGGTATTAGCATTTTTAATATAAACATAAATATTTTCTTTTAGAATTGCCTATTCTATAATGCTGGGTAGGTGGGAGTTGATAATCAGGAAAAGGACAGAGCAGTTAAAGACCAGGTGTCATCAAAGACTTTACTGGAGGCAAGGAGCTGGTCATATTTCTTGATTTTTTTGAGCGTTTGATAAAACAATGGTATGATTTGTGGCAGGGGTAATTCCATGAGAGTTTTGCATCTCGCTATCCATATGGAATAAAGGACAAAGGTAGAAAGCTTTATTATTGAAAAGGTTGCATTATGAATGGCATTTTCAAGTGAGAAAATCATATCAGATCTTATGTTGGAATTGATTATGATTATATCTTTCAGTGTTTTAAGTCTTGGGCACCGGTGTATAATATGGTCTATGGTTTCATCTTCACAAGCACACAGACCACATATAGGATCAATGCTGGTAAAACCTCTTCAATGATAAAGAAACCAATTCATGGGAAGCGCATTAAGATTTATTTTAATGATGAAGTCAAGGAATTTGGGTTCCAGACTCCATCTTTTGAAGTGAGTAATGAGTCTTTGGTTGGTTACTTTTAGGCTGGTTTTAATGGGTTGTTGATTATAGTTGATTATATTGTATGCTTCCCATAAGGTGATTTTTTGGTTAAGGTTAAAGGGCATAATCGGGTTATAGAGTTGTAGGTGGTCTATTAGGGATGCTATCCATGAACTGGAAGAGGGCAGAGGATGATCTGTCGGTGTAATTTTTTTAATAATGTTGGAGTATCCACAGGAGAGGGTCAGATTATGTAGAGTGTTGTGGGTTTTCTGTAAAATGATTGCTTGTATTGAGTGGAATGACAGTCCATTGAACCTGCGTGGTCATTGGATACCTCACAAGCTAATAGCAACTGTTCTTCCTCTCCAGAGAAGTTTAGTGCATAATCGGTTAATTTTATTTTGAAACTGTTTAGACATTTTTACGAATGGAAGATAATATGAAATTTTTGGCATTATGATCATGTTGAGGAGGCCAACCTTTTCATATAATGAAAGGTATTCTCTAGAGAGTGAAGTGGTGATGGCTTCAGTTGAATGTAGGGTTGCATCTTGAATCTCTCTTGCCATTGCAGTTGGAGTTTTGAAGATTGGGAAACCTAGGTATCTTTGGGGTTTTGCAGAAAAGGGAGAGTTAATTTGTTTACCAGACATTATCTTCCATATGGAAGATTTGTTAAAATTTATTTGTAAGCCAAGTTTCGCTGTATTTCTGTTTAAGATGTTCATGAGATGGGGAAGGTATTTAATGGTGGGAAGCACAACCATGATGTCATCTATATATGCAAATACATTGAAGTTTTTATTGAGAGAGGGAAGGAATATTCCAGGGAGGTTTTTTTCTATATCCGTCAGAAGAGGGTTGATGTATGCTGTGAAGAAAAGGGCACTGAGCGGAGATCCTTGAGGGATCAACTTGTATGGCTTGAAGCCTGGTGTTATCTTGCCATCGAGAGAAAAAAACCTCTCTGTTGTTGAGCAGATTGCTGACCATCTGAACAATCCCGGCTAGAATGTCACATTCCAACAGAATATCCAGGAGGATGTTTATCTGGACTGAATCAAATAAAAAAAATGTTGTTAGTTTTTAATACATGCATTATTTATAGAAGAGGAAAGTAATGTCAACAGAGCAGAAAATGATTTTGTATTTTCAATGAATTTTCATGAAATAAAGTTGTTAAAATCCATTTCAGGGAATTTTAGGATGATGTCTAGCATCTCAAGTATTTGTGTGGGTGTTTGTGTTAGTATGTGACTGAATTTTTTTCCCCCAATATTTATTAAACAAGTACAATTTGTTTCTACAATAATTTGAGAATGAAACAAAATTTTACAATAAAATGTTGATATCACAATCTTTATGGTTAACAGTATCTGTTCAAGGGAACTTCCAGTTTTGTAAGATTTAACTCCTGGGTCTACAATAATTCAACAACTAAAATAATATGCAAAAAAAACTATTTGACACAAAATGTTCAGGTTCAAAATGTAATATATTTTTGTCCGAAACAATTTTCCATAAAATTCATTACTTTTGAAATACATTAAATAATTAGCAGAACTTAGAGCTCAGTATAATTTATTAGGCATATATTTTGGGGAAAACTTTATTTGACAAAGGTTATATAGTTCTGGCTCATAATCAACTGCATAGTATCTAAGTAGATTTGAAGATTTGTTACATGTTGGCAAACAAGTATTAGTTGTTTATATAATTTAATAAATATTTTTTTCCATATGTCAAAGCATTGGCTGGGAAGCGAATCCGCGACAACTGTCTGCAACTGCTTGCTTGCAAGGCAGCTGCGCTGACCTCTCAGCTACCAAAGCTTGACTTATAATTTGTTTAAACTTCTCTTACTTTTGTGCATAAGCTGCAAATTGTCATCACAGTTTACATGTGGTCTGCTGACCAATAATTTATCCATTTAGGTCTAAAATTCGATAAAATGTGTTGATGTACAAAGAGAAAGAAATGAGTAAAATACTTGTAACTTAAATTTTAAAAATCATGGTGTTGGTGTGTGAGGGACTGAAGATGAGATTCCTGATCTTGATTTTAAATGGTATGTAGTGATGTAATGTTTGTTAGTTTTCTTTATGCCTTGATATGAGTGATTAGTTATTGATTTAATTACGTTTGTATGTGATTTAATTAAGCAAAAACAAATTTGCTACATGTTACCAATTATAAATACACCTAAATTAATGATTAGCAAAAAAATTAAATGTTTTATTTGTGCTTATCTGGATTTTTGTTTTTATCTATCAAAATTTCCTTCTTAATCTTATTCAATTTGTATTAAAATTAAACCAGAAAGAGAGGGGGGCGTCTGTCTTTTTTTTTTCCAATTTTAGTACAGTATTTAATCATTCTTTTATAAAGTTAAAGCTTAGATTGTTCTGATTTAAATTTCGTTTTATTAAAGTGGGGTTTTTTTTTTTCACTTCTCAGATGTTTCCGTCTTCAGATAATATTAGTTTAATAACATTTTTCTTGCTTGCATTTTTTTACATTAAAAATCAATTTGATATGAAATGTGAATATTCATCTTTTATTAAATCTATTTTTAAATCTTTAAGAACTGATATAAAAAGCTTTGTTATTTTTTTCTTCCAAATGAATATAACTAGCTTTCTCTTTGATATAGTATTTTTTAAAAATAAGAAAACTGTTAAGAGGACAAAATGAATCAGATTAGGACGTCACACCAGCTGAATTGATATCTATAATGGGTAATTAAGGAAGATTGATAGATTTTTTTATTTTTAAATCTTCGGGGAAATTGTGCTCACAGATACAATAAAGTATTATTGTTAGTTTAATTAGAAGATCAGATGCAATCTTGCAATAAAATTTCAACATTTTTTCTTTGTTTCATGAAAAAATAAAATTAATTACCTGAAAGGCTTATTATCCTGAGAATAAAGCTTTCTTTAATGACAGATTCTTGTAATTTTAAAATATGATTATTAAGCATGAATATTCTCTTCTTTATAAACGGAAGACGTAAAAAAATAGTACATCTGTACTTTCAGTAAAATAGACTCTAAAAGAGTGTGATAGCTCGCTAGATAGGAGCTTAATTCTTTTATTCCTCAACAAAACACGTACGAATTAAGCTTAGAATTTAAAATATTCATTTATGTTGATTAAAATAAATTTTAAAAAAGAGCGTGATTTCAAAATATCAATAAAATAATGTACATTTAAAACACTTTAAAAAGAATATTAGGATAATTAAATATATAATTTAATAGATTTTATTGTCAATTGGATTTAAAAAATTCTACTTAATGAAAATTAAAAATATCTATTTATTAACATTAAGTACAAAATAAACTGAAAAGAAAAAGAAATTTCAAAAAGTAGTAATTGAAAATTTTTGTGAAAAATAAAGCGTTTAGATATATATAAAATTGGTGTGATAATAATAGTAAAATTTTCGGCAAATACATTCTTGATAATAAATAATATTTCTGTAGTGTAATTTTTCACTGCATCACTCACCCAAGGTAAGGAACTGGTTTCTATCAACTTTTAACACCTTGTGAAGGGGTAATCATAAACGTATGACCAAAGATATGTGAAAAAGATCTATGATCCCCAAGATGCACATTTCGTGCTAAACCAGCACTCATCAGTTGGCCCAGACCACAATCTCTTACACCTATCTTTATTATTGTTCAGTATATATACAGAAAGCAAATTACTACAGATTAATTTATGTGCCAAACGTGTTACTCTCACAACTTTGACACAAATCATTTAATGAAAGTATATTAATATTTTTATTAATCATTTATTATTGATTATTGGATAATCTCTAGTTTAAAAAATGATTATTAAAAATTATTAAGGTTCTTGATCATATCATAAAAATTTACCAATATTAACTAATTTGTATATAAATTAAACTTATAATTTCCATAGTAACTGAAATATAACTGTTTGTTTTTTTATTTAAGGGGTTTCAATTTTTTTTAATAAACATTCCAAACATATTGGACGGAGATACTTATAGTAAGAAAAAGAAGTAAATGTATATGCTAGCATGTAAATTAATATATATATAAATTCTATTAAACTCACATTATGTGTAGGTTCTTTCGTTCATATGAATGTAAGATTAGATATAAGAGCAATAAAAATTTTATCAATTCTTAGAATGATAATGACCAATAAACCCTGAATTTTTAAAAATCTTATACACTTCTAGAAATCAGACAATTTCCATTTTTGAGTACAATAATTAGTAAATATCACAAACATGGGCATGTATATACTATAACATAAAATAGTAAAGTATATAATATAATGTGAACTATCTAAGTGTGTAAGAAGCTTTTTATATAAAAATTTGAAGTTGATGTACTACCTCCATTTCAACTTCACTCATCCATCAGTACAGAAACTCAATCTGCTTTTTATCACCTTACATGCATTTTGCAAATAATCTTTGCTTATCAAGTGAACTAGATGTATCAAATACTTGGATCTTCACAACCATGCTGATATTTCAATATTTTTCCATTACACTGCCCTCAAGTAAGAGACTGATTTCTAATCATTTTTAAATGCTTATGGAAGGGTGAGTAATTATTGCATTGCAGAGATAATGCACTAGTGAATGTTTGTGTTATGGTTATGTTGAGATGAATGCAGTGTAAAATCCATAAATATGAAACTTTGAAGTTTATGAATATTAATAAAACTAAATGCAAATGCTTAATTTGATATAAGCAAAAGAAAAAAAAATAATGAAAGAGAAGATAATTTTTACCTAGTTTTCAATTATTATGTGGTATATGATGAAAAATAAAAGCAGCTCCCTATTTTATTGCCACCTAGTGTAAGCTAGATAAATCAGCAACTACTAGATGCATATAAAATTTCTATCTTTAGTAGTTCTGCATTTTCCCTTTATTAATGTGACGTGGGAGTCAAAGTTGGAAGGAATGCATATATATATATATATTCAGAAGCCATCTTTAATTTCACTTCACCTATAAAGTTTAAAATTTGAAATTCAAATTAGCTTAAAGTTTTGAACCAATTACATAGATCTGAAACCAGTCTCAGTAATTATATATTTAGTAAAATAGATGTTTGCTTTTGCCTTATTGTTAAGTTAGGTGTTTGATTGTTTGTGGTGTCTAACTAAGGATAACTAGATACCAATTTATTGGCTATTAGTGAATAGTTATCTGGACTGGCATAGACTGAGAATATATTAAAAAATATTAAAATTAATTGGAATTGTCAAGTTTTACATCCTTTATATTTGAATCTCAAGACGTAGATAGTTAAAGGGAATATACTACTGATCTGACAAAAAGACACTTACTATAAGAAATATAGAGATATGTGTGCTCATAGATTGTTTTATACAGCCATGTAAAATCTTTAATATTTTATATTTTGCCTTTCATCATCTAGAGTTGACCCTATTCATTTAAAAGTGACTACTAATGAATTTTAATAAAATTTCATTAATGTTGCAGAATAAATGTTAATTAATCAAAAATATTAACAAGCTTACATCTAATATAATTTAATGTTCACATTTCTTAAAAATATATAACTAGTATAAAATATATTTATTAATTAATATAATTAGTAGATATGAAAATATATTTAAAATATTTCTAAAGATAGAGATAATGAAAATATTTTTAATAAACAACTCATCATTTTTAACATATGAAAACATTATGTTAAATACAATTAATGCAATTCATAGCAAGTTTGGTGGAATTAAAAAACCCAAATTCACTGGATTCTTTCACAAAAAGTGCTTCTTTTTTTTTTGGCAGTTAGAAAAATTGCATTGAAATAATTGAATTCTCAGTCTGACACTTTTGAGTCAACTTCTGAATAACTATTTTTTTTAATAAAAAATGTTATTTTACAATTTTACTTCTGTATTAACATTCTCTAAATTTATTTTTCATTCATTATGCTTTGATTTTTTTAGATGTAAGTCTGTCATCTCAGACTGTTTTTATGTATACAAGGATTTATAATAATACTTATAGAAAATATATTAATATTCTGATACATGTCCATATGCATTATCATGGTTGCTGTTTTTTTCTGAATCTGTATATAAATATATAAACCTTATGAATTAAATAAAACATAGAGAAAAAATAGGAACATATTCTGATCTTTTAAAATTTGATAATAGAATCTACATGTGCTTGATATTCTTTCTTTTGTCTTTTTATTTTATAAACAAATTATATATGCATTGTGTATATATTAAAGGGAAAATTGTTCAAAGTCTTGTGTTAGTGGTATTTTACTCATAGTTATATCCTTGAACTATTTTCACCATCTATTTGAATGACTAAATTCTTACAGAAAAATTCAAATTTTATAATTATTTAAATACAATAAAAACTGTTAGTAGTAACCTATATGCTATTGTTAACAGTTAAATGTATTGAGATAAGTGTAAATATACTATGAATTTTTCCAAAAATATTTTGCATTCAAATAGATGAAAATAGTTCAACATAGAACTACAAATTCAATTGAAGATTTACATGAGTAGTAATATATTTTTGATTTATCCATGTATATATTGACATTGCTTATTGATATTAGCATCTTATCAATGTTTCAGTAACATCACACAAGCTGCAATTTGGTAGTAAAGGTTATTGAAATTTCTAAACAGCCTTATTGCATTAATAAACATGACTATATTGTGAAACAATCTTTCATTTATAGAAAGAAATGGATGCCACATCCCCTTGATTGACTGACCTTTGATCTGTGATAATTCATGTCCCTGTTTTTTTTTTGGTGTTTCTTTCTAGATGTTTGTACTCCGAATGTATTTTTCTTTTTCAGATGCCTGTAATACCTAATCTATTGGACAAGGCGGTTGTATTGCTTTGAACCATGGCCCAGTTGTAGAATATAAATGTATCATTGTAGCCTCTATTGCCCATTGATGCAGGTGACAGATTATGGCCCCTGCATAGGTGGATCATACTTTAGTGACTTAATAAAGTTGCTTTGAAACAGTCATAAATTTAAAAATATCAATGTATTGTAATTGACCTAAATGTGAATAAATTTGATTTTGAAAATAAAAACTGCCATCAACTTCAAATTTCATTTTATCATTTATCACTGTTTGTTGTTTCTATTTCAGAAACACTATAAGGTTTTTTTTTAGATAAAAAAACTACTTTCGGCTTGAATAATTTGCATGAGATATACTGTATGAAAGATTGTTAAATTGAAATATGACTTCTCCTTTACAGTTGAATCTTTTCACTTCATGTTATATTTTATTGGGCAACAAAATATCTCAATCACAAATTTGATAAAATTAAAATCAGATATTTAAAACATTTAAACAGCTTGCTGGTTTTTCATCATTTCTGCAACATACCTGAATGATCTTCCCTGACAAACAATCACTTATGTAATTGGGCTGATATTAACAGGCAAATCTTTACATAGATGGTTCTAAAATATGTATGCACATACTAAAAAATGCAATATTTGATCATCATTGCATGTTTAATATTTTTTCATTGTTTTAAAGATTATACCAAATTAATACAGATTCAAAATAGTAACCATAACAATTTAAATGTGATTTAATGGTTTACACATATTAAGACATTTATGTGTATAGTGGCTGAAATCAATAGCCATCTTAAACTTTTAGTTTAGTGCCAATTAATTCCATGGCAAGAAGAGAATTTTGTGATTCAAAGTATTATATCAATAATGTTATACTTTGAAAACAAATTACAGAAAGAAAATATATGCATTATTGATCAATATTTGATCTATAAATCTAACCATATGTCAAGCGTTGCTAGACGAGAGGTCATCGCTGCTGCCTTGCAAGCAAGTAGTTGGTTGCAGACGGTTGTGGGTTCGCGTCCCGGTCGATGCTATGACATATGAAAGAAAAATCTAACCATATGACACAACATTCTATAAAAATAATAATTGTTTTATACAGGTACCACAACTCCAGGGATTGACTGTTTATATACATGTAAACTAAATAAATACACACACATATATAAAACATCTTTCATTTGCTGAACCCAATCAGGAAAAACATGAGATTACAGATGTCACCAATATATTTGAGCAATTGAATCAAAGTAAAGCTAAGACAAAATCAACAATGAAAGAAAATTTAATTAATATTATTAATAGACAATAACAATGCACATACAAAATGATTATCTATAAAATGTTTTATAAACAGAATAAATCATCATTTTAATATAAGATTAAGTGGTAGTATTAGTTAAACTATATACTCCATCAAATTACTTATTTTGAAAAATTAGCCTAATTCTTAAAATATATGTATACTGTAATGATATATAAATATGCCGTTACATTATTTTAAAATAAAAACTTAAGTTCGCGAATAAAAATAAATTTATTAAAAATCTAAAAGATAAAAAAAAATTAAAGAGTTGTTAAACGTATATATATTCACACAGATGCAAAACTTTAAAAATAGTTTTTTTTTAATAAATGAAAAAAGTGTTTGAACGTATATTTTTGTAAAAAGATTTATATATTTTTGTAAATGGAAATTATTGTTTTATAAATTAATTGAAAAGCAAACTAACCCTTGGGGCACTTAAAATAAATGAAATATAGATAAGAGAATAAAAAGAATTAGCTTGTCCAATATTGTAGCAGCAAGTAAAGGCCTGGACCATAACGAAAAAATGGAAGTGCCGTTTTTGTTTGTGAAATCCGTAGGAGGATTATAAAAGGAAAACAATTCAAATTAAGACAGTTTTTTCGGACAGTTCCAACTTGATTTTGTGAGAAGAATGATAAGACGCACTTGTCATTCTCTCTCACTTATTTTAAAAAATGAAATGACTGTGATACCAGAATGGAACCAGCTAAGGCTACCTCCAGAATATCAGACCGGTCTTCCATGAAAGTCTTCGTGGGAATTGCCAACAGGAACCAGGAGCTCTTTTACTGTAAGCAATTGAACTGAACAATTTTAAAATCTGAAGTAATTAAGAACTTTAAAGATTTGATCAGTTAATCTAAATTTTAAAAAAGGAACTTTTCTCTGACTTATGTTTCAAATTAATTATAAATGTTTAATTTTTACATATTTGTTTGCTAAAAATCATTTCCATTTTTTTTTAATTATTATTTTTATTTGTATTAATATTTATCATTTAAATTATTAAATGCATTAAATTTCAATTGGGCATAGACGCTTGCATGGATTCGTTCACGTTTAATTACATTTTTGTTTTCATATATGATTAAAATATATAGACATTCGATAAATAATGATATCTTACGGTGAATATCTAAAATGTATTTATTTGGATGTCTTTTTAGTTATTGGTGTTAATGCGGCATCTTATGATGAATGCCATTGGGTTTCTTGTGAATTCCCTCATGCAATTACATCAATGACTTTATATTTTGATCATTTATGTTTATTTTGAAATGTTTTTGAGCATGGAATCTGTGTAGTCGATGTATGCTCAACATTAAAAAACAAACTTCTATAAATCCATCTGTGCAAATTTAAATAAATGTTAAATTTAAGTCGGGCATGAATGGCCATATAGATTTGTAAAGTTATATTAAGGGAGGGTAATCTTAGGTTATCCATTTCGTAGTTGAATTAGGTCAATGGATTGGATATATTGGTGTAATTAGTAGATGTAGTACGAGGTTCGCTATGGGCAGAATCGCTGTATACAAAGCACAAAACGTTTTTGTCTATGGATGGGATTGTAAGTTGGAAAAAAGGACCGCGGCCCCTTCCTATGGAGTTTTTATTTTATTGTTTTTCTTGCCATACAGATGTAACATTCCTGTATTGGACAAGAGTCAATGTCTTCTCTAACTATACTGTTCAGATGTCCATTCCTGACAGTATAGTATGTGCTGTTGTATTTTCATGCTACATTGAGTACATCAATGTATCAGATGGATTGATGCCGGTTTGACTGTGAACTTTTGGCCTAAGGTTAAATAAGCTATATTTTCTTTTCAAATGCAAATCTATGTAGTTTATTCATACGCGACAATCTTAAAATAAATATAAATTTCATCTGTGTAGATGATTTAAAAGTTTAAAATAATAATTTAAATTAAAAGTTATATTAAAATCTAAAATAATGTTATTCCTCAAATTTAAAATGATTCAAAATTTATATGTGCGTAAATAAATGTTTGTGTGTTAATTACTGGCAGTGGCTTATTTTATTCTTTTTTTATATATTCTTAGATAAGAATTTATTATAAAATATAAATCTCTGCTATTCCACTGAGCTAGTGACAATGGGCTAACGACCAGAATCAAACAATATACATTTTTTTTAACTTACGTATCTGCCTACTATATAAATTTTTCTAGGTTCAAATGCCTAGATGGCGCCCTTGTAGTGCAGATTACATTAAGTCTCCTCTCCGGATCGTTATAATACATACCTACAGAGGTCCCTAGTGACGATTTTTTCAGACGCTCATTGCTAAGGTTTACAGCCTTGTTAAAACTATTACTGAAATAATAGTGAGCGTTTAATAAAATTTATAATTACTGAAATAAATAAATATGTAATACAAAAATTTGTTTTAAATGTATTTTGTCCAGGATTAAAATAAATTATTTGATGAATAATTAACAAAATAAGATAACTTTAGAAAAATGATATTTTAAAATCATTATAAAAAATATAAAGTATAAAACTCTTTTCTAGCCTAAGCTTTTGAATGAATAACAATCAACATGTTTAAACAATTAATAAGTAATAACACTTAAATTCAAGATTCAGTCTTTATATAACATTTACTTTCTTGTTACAAATATAAAGATAAATTCAGTACAGCATTGGTGGCCTAGCGGTTAGCATAGCTGCCTTCCAAGCAGTTGGCCCGGGTTCACTTCCTGGTCAACGCTTTGACATATAAAAAAAAAATTAAAATGAATCCCAATATTTATTTATTTTTCTTCAAATATTTTACATTTTGTAATTTAAATGGATAGGACAACCTTGTAGAATTGTTTGTGACTTGTAATTAACTAATAAAAGTTTATATTCTGTAAAAACTTTTATGGCTTATAAAGTAGTTAGGCAATAATGGTAGACATAAAACTTGGTAACTTCTAAAATTTTTAATAGATAAAATTTTATTCAGCTTTAATTCACATTTCAGTGATGATTCTTTGTTTAGCAATTGTGAAATAGATAGAAAGCAGTGATCTAAAAGATTAATTTTAGCTGATTTACAGGCATGAACTGATCTTCGAAACTGTATAGCTCGGGTAAATATTGATAAACAAACTGTCTTCATTACTTTAGTAGAACTCCAGCTTTTAACTTTTAATAACAGAACTAGCTGTTAAATTAAACTCTTTTATAAAGTTCTAAATTTCTTATCAAATAGCACAGAAAATAATAATCTTTCATATTTCTTTATTAAAAAATTAATCTTTTAGCAACATTAAATTTCATAATATAATTAACTCAGAAATTTGGCATCATAGTACATTCATAGATTTCATTTACAAAACATGTTTTTCAGTATGTTAATCTAATTTATAGCAATTACAATAATAAAACCATACTTTGTCAGTAATATATATTAAAAATATTGATGTACATAAATATACATATAGGTATTATTACAAGTTCTTGCACATATATATATATAATTTAATAATTTTAACAGATGTAAAATTGTGTTGTTTTTAAATAAAATTATAAACAGAAATTCCCACATAGTAATATATATATATATTGTAACGGGATGGGGTGGGTGAATAAATAGAATAAAATAGAAATGAATCTGAGGTGATAAAAATCATCATCACTCCCAGTTCAATAATATTTCAATAATTTACAGAGTATAATAAGTCAGATATTTAATAATAAAATGAGATTAGAGAATCTCTGAGAACATTGAGAGATCAGCCAGCTAACTCAGAAGAGCAATTACAAGCATAATTAACCACCAGCATTATCATTTAAAAAAAATAAGTACAAGTAAATACTTGAGAGAAATAACCAACCATCATCATCATTGATGGGAATAAACAAATTAGTACAATAAATCAAAAGTCAATCTTGTGACTGGATTGAAAATGGATCTTCTTAAGACCAGGCTAACAATTGAGCCTTTGTCAGCTTGGGCAATTATATAAACATAACTTGGATGCACCAGCTTAGTGCCCATCCATTAAAATACACAATAATCAGAAATCAAAACAATAATGCTGGGATATTTAAAACATGCTGATCATCATCAATGTTCTGGCCACTTAGTACCATTAATGTACTGGCCAACTAAAACTTAAATTTTTAACAAGACTAAAGTAAAATAAAAAAATAATAGTGCATGAGCTTTAAAGAGTAGCCTCTTTTGCGCCAACCAGGATGATGATTGATCATCTCTAGATGCCCCAAAGCACTAAGTACACATCCCATTTATCCGTGTCCGAATCTAGCTCAGAGAACACAAGATCTATTACTATATGTGACCAAGAGATGATGGAAACCATTTTTAACAATTAAATACAGGTTTATTAATAACAAAAAAAATAATTAAGTTCTTATAAGGGTTCTGATTTTGAAAAGTATACAATAATAAAAATCATTACACTGTAATTTACAATATTACTACAAAATTCAAGTTATTACATCAATTTACATAATTACTATTCAATATTTAAATCATTACATTGATTTACGTATATGTGCGCACAGACGTGCAATTTATAATATACAATTAATATTCACTAACAAAAAAAAATTAAATTGTACATATATCTTATAATTGACAAGCATTGGTATCTGCAATACAATTGACAGATATATGCATACATACATGTGTGTGATTTCTGAACATATTTAATTTTTACATAAAAATAATACATGATTAAGCTTTTAAATTGTTTTAAATAATACCAATACTTATGCTAGGTTTACTACAACATGTATAATAAATAGCAATACTTTTATAATTAATAATTTCATAAAATTTACATACTTGTTATGATAATAAAAGTTATTTTCATAATTATTCGTTGTTGAAAATGTATAAATTGCTTTTCTTATTTTATAGTAAGTTCCACTCTTTATCGATTAGTTTCTTAAAAGAAATAAATACTATCAATTTTTTTTAAAACAAAGTTATTTGCTTGTTTGCTTCACTTTTACAATGTCTCTTTTTAATAAATGAAAGATAATATCATTTTATAGAGTCCAAAAAATATATAAATTTTAAAATGTCTTTCTGCTTTATTAGATAATGCTGATGAAGTAGGCAAGGTGAGAGAGTAAAAGTGAATATGTGAACAGCAGCTCCCCATGCCATGATAAGTAGATAGCCAAGCATGGACTATCAAACACACAATGTTCTATGATGTCGCAAGAAAATACCTCATTTTTAAGCACTGCCCCTTCTAAGTACCCAAACAGATCATCCTCAAAGAGTAGTATCCAGAAAAAAAAATTAAAAGGCACTGCACCAACCCTGCTCATCTCTGTGAGACTTAGGGATATAAAAGATCTATTCATGAGACCAAGACCTATTCATGAGGCCTGTATATATTTACCACTGGGCTACTCTGGGATCTCTAGGTCTAGACAGTGTCAAGCCTATATTTTCTAGCATCATGAACACATTGTATCCAGAAAGCCCAGCTCAACTATACACCCACCATAAGCATAAAAGTACAAATTCACGCATCACTTTCATTTTACTAAAGAAATTATTTAAAAATTCATTATTATATATAACTCTACTCATCACAGCTGTAAATATGTTTATCTGGGCTTCTCTGCCTTTAGATAGTCAGCATATATATAATTATTTATTTAGCAAGCTAGTTCTTTGGTCCATTAGAAAAATATAATCCATGTTTGTTGTCATCATCAGGTAAAAGTGTGCAATCCATGTAAAATCTTAATCTGTAGTTGGTCTCTTTCTATCTAGGGTTATTCCAGGCAAGCAGCTGTCTTAGTTTGTTAGATTTCAGGCTATGAATTTCAGCATAAAAAGTGGGTCATTTTTTCTGTGTAAATTCAAACTCCTAAGGAAAACAGTCTACTATCTTGCCTTCAGCTACATCAGTTTATGGTAACTGGACTTCCAACTCTCTGCTACAGCCAACAATAAACTGCAGCTATCCATTTTGGTCAGCTAATTGCTGCCACTTAAAAATCTTTAGTAGCCCAAGCTCTTCTGTTCAACTGTTACAAAACTACAATCCAAACTGTTCTCTTCAAAAATCACTATCCAGACTGCTCTTTTCAAAAATCATTACCCAGACTGATATTTTTTATCAACCCTTTTTATAAAATCATCTGAGGTGATAACAACACTTTGATGAAAAACAGAGTTTTTATTTTTAGCTCTCTAATCCCTTTGAAAACATATGTTTTAATTAATTAAAAAATTTTGAAAACAATATTGTGTTTTTACATTTCACAATCAGAATAATGATAATAATAATAATACAATATTTATATTTGTTCAGACCTTTTAAAAGTTTAATTTATAAAACAATTTTTATTTTAAATCATAGTTATTATTTAATCCTTTACTTATTATTTTATTTTAGGAAATATAAAAAAATATCTACAAAAATTTATTCTGTATTTATTTCTACTTTTCCTTTATTTTCCATATATTGTAACAGTCAGAATTGTCTATCTTGCTAACACACTGCAGAATTCAAACCCCAGACATGAAACTGAACATTCTAGGAGGGGTTGCCTTCTAGATATACTAAGTTCGAATCTAAAGCCCAAATTTCACAGCGCCATCTACGTGACAACGCATCTGATGCCACTACTAGTATGACCTTTGACCGGTGCCTGGTGGTCAGGGAGAAACAAAAGACTCTATACTAAAAGAAGTTTGGGTGGCTAATTAACGTCTATGGATTTACAAAAAAAATGCAGAAAATATATATATAGACCGAGAGAGTGATAGGAATCAAATAAAATAAGAGATCAAATTTAGTTTTAAATAATTTCACAAAATTTATTCATATGAATTATATATATAATGCCACTGTCTGCTTATATGAGACAGGGACGCATATTAAATAATTGTTGGCATTATATTCCCACAACTGACAAAAGACTTTAAAACAATGTGATATATTCTATTCCTCAGGCTAATAGCATTACGATAATGGGCTTGACGAGATAGGAACATGTGCGAGGTGCTTTGAGTAATTATACAAGTTTAAGAAAATATTTGAAAATTAAGTGTTCTAAAATATTTATTGATTTCGAGAATAGCACGGACTAAAGCTTACTAAGCAACAAAGTGTGAATGTGATCAAAGCATTTATTTGAGAATAATAATAATAGAGTTGCATTGGGAGGTCAGTATTGCTGATAATGAATTTATTAAAGTTGGAGGGTGTGACACGTTTAAGTCACGGATGCTTTGTAAAATAAATATAAAATAAAACAATATTGAATATCCGGAATGATTACGGAGGGCATATCGCCGCTAACCCGTAGGAAAGTATTTTATGAACAGCCGAAACTTAGCGACTGGGTGACGATTGCGGTTAATTCCCAGGTGTGTCATTTGGGGACACACTCTGCCTGGAAACCGCAAAAAGGTGAAGAGAACGGCCTTAGCCATGTAAAGGATCCTTGCAAAAATAAAACAAAGCGGTCTCAACAACCAATTCATTTACCAGCAATATGAGACGAGTGTATACAAAACATACTGAATGGGTTTTACTTGGATTAAGAGAAATGCCCAATCAAATTCCCAGAAATTCATTTAAAAGGGTCCGCACATTCTCGACGTCAATGATGAACTTTGTAATTAAAGTAGAACACGGTAATTAAAATAGGAAAATGCATGCTTGCGGGTTTGAAAAGTAAGTATAGATTTATATACGCAATCATGCATTAGGGGACACATTTAATCATTGACCTCGCACATACTCTCATATTAGATTAAAATCAATAACATGTAGATTTTAAACTATGTGATTATATTATATATTAAAGAAAAGAATCGCCCTCGAACGAGTGATTTGCAAGATAATAAAATTGGAAATTATTTAGAAATTTAAAATATGCCTTCATAGCGGCATCTTATTTTCAACAAAGGGAATAATTCACTCGGTCAAAGACGATTCTGACACATTATCATAATAAAATAACAGAAAGCTTAATAAATAGAAAATATTAACCCAAGGATAGAGAGCAAAATGTTGAGTATATTTAAACACGTTAAAGAAATACATAATGAAGTTATGTGAAATATAAGAAAAACAATTTTAAATAGCTATAGCATGTTAGTTATCACAAGAGCTCTTGGGTTAATTTAGGGTTACCTCTGGAGAAGCATTTTAGGTAGATTGATGGTCGGCAGGTTTTTATATAATTTAACAGCAAAATCTGGAAATGTTCATATTTTTGGCAGCAGCAGCAGTTCCGGGGTTCCTTATGTGATAGCTTCCGATGGTCTGGAGCAGCGGCTGGCTATTCCGAGGGGACATAGCCATCTTAACGCCTCTACTCTGTCATGTCAAGGTTAGCAAATTATTAGAATAGAACTCAGAATGATTTCTCTTAAAAACACAGAAGAATAAGAACAAAAGAAAATCCTCCTTTTTATAGTAGAATTTAACAATAGAACTGCCCTGGAGCATTACAAAAATATATCGGACTTATCAGCTGTAATTAAATCTATCCGAATGTCTAAAGGAATTCAACATTAATTAATTTCTTTTGTTAATTTCCCTGTTGACATTCGAATTACAAACTAGATTTAATTAAAAATTACTTTTATTAATTAAAGAAAACCTTAAGTGGACATCTGCTGTTTTTAGATAAACTTATATAATATTAACTAATTAAACCATTGTCCCTCATTTATTTTAAAGAAATATTTGGAATGACTTTTATTAAATTAAACGAAAATTATTTTACTTTTAACTTGCAATATTTGAATCTATTTACTAAACGAATATTTACTAAATGAATTTTATTTTAAATCAAAATATATTACGACGGTAATATATATTTGTAAATAGATTCAAACAAAATAACTTTAACAATTTATAATTTTGATATGTTTTAAAATGCATATCATAGTGTGTGCGCAATTACGACTTATATAACCTACTTTTTAATAAATCAAAATTATGTGAACATATACATAATCTATAATCTTTTATTTATTTGGGAATGACTTATATATATAATACGAGCATTGTACTCGTGGTTTAAAATTAGGCGGGATTTTCGGTATATAAGCGTATTGCAGACACACTACAATAGATTGGGGTTCAAACTAAGGTATGAGGGTAGGAAATAGGTAAGAAAAGGTAAAACGAAGATCTGCAAAGCAGACCTTACTGTTTCAATATATATGCACACACACTATATTATTATGGGTGTACCATGTAACCCAACCGGTTACAATATATATATTGTGCCACTAAGTTTAAAATGAAAGCCAATCAAAAGGAAGAATAGTAATATATATATAAAACAAAAAACAAACATAATTTTATTTTATTTATTAATAGATAACCTAGCCATAAAAAGTATGTAAGTATGCATTCATATATGGGTGAAAATAAGTGTAAACAAACACACACATCAACATTTAATTATTTTATTATAAAAGATAATAATAGGATTGATTATTAAATTTGGTAATAAAAAAAATAATCATTCTGCTAAAGTATTATTATATTAAAAGAAAATATTAATATGTAATGTTATATTTATTATAATTGTTTTTATTTATAGAATGCTTTGGAATGTGGCAGTACAATTTTTTTTTTATATTGTCTGATTGAGGAAAAGACGGGAAGGAAAATAGAGAAATATAGGGGAAACTCTTGAATTGAGTAACAGAAAAAGTTTGTCTTCCAAAATCTAAAAACAAATTAGAACTTAATTATTCTTTTAGAAAACTACAAACAACACAAAGTGTTAAATAAAAGAAATAGGAGATATATATTTCTCTCATTGGCTGAATCTTCCAAAGAGCTGGAGATTTAAAATTTGAACAGATTAATGAATTAACCTAAGTTTATGCTTAACTTTCTATATCATTTTATAATTCAGTTTATGATGGTTTTATCATTAAAACAAAAGATAAAATATTTAGATTCACTTATCCAAGTAATCAACTTATTTCAATCATCGTGTAATACCGCTAGAAGCTTCATTATCAGATCACAGAGCATTTTTCAACAAGCTAAAATAATTCAAATAATAATAACGATTTATTATTAATTTATTTGTTAATTTCACAAAATTCTTAATAAGAAAATTAGTTCACATATTTTGTTTGGTAAATATTAATTTTATTTAAAAACATTCAATTTTAAAAAAAAATAGAGAATGTTTATCAATTTTTTATACATATTCAAATATCTATGTATTTTCAAGACAAATAGTTAGAAAAAAATAGTATACATCTTCATTATTTTATAGTTCTTTTTTAAAAAATAAGTGTGGATAAATAAATTTATACTTATAAATATCAATTTTGTAATACATTAAATATATTTTGTTATAAAAAACTAAGAACAGATATTTTTACTTGGTTTTTATATAGATTGGAAAAAATAAAAATTTCATTCACTATAATTCATAATTATAAATAAAGTGTAAAAATATTAATTGCTCAAATGCATAGTATGGGAAAACAAGGGTTAACCTGTATACAAGACTGGGACAACACAACTACTTATATAACAGAGACAAAAAACAACGAATACTTAATATTATTGGATCATGAGTATCACAAATTTGCATATCTCTATAGCAGAAATTAGATGTACCAAGAGAAATGATAAAATAAGAACGTTTAAGGAGGCATGAACTATAGCCAAAATCAAGTATGCATTAAATAAAAAAGAAGCTACTGTCCCTCTATCTAAAAAATGGCTCTAATAAAATTTACATAAATTTGAATAAATAACAATAAATTTAATTTCATGCAAATCCAACAAACAATAAACGAATGATTATGATACTCTAAGTATTGAAATCGCTTAGCTAGAATAAAGAGATTTAATCCAATGTAAGTCTTTTGTGTTTAAACATTTATTAATTTATTATATTAATTACATAAAATTTCTGCCCTAGGTTCATAATTAAAACATTAACTTGACATAAATGATAAACACACAGGATTATATTAAATGATGTGTGGCTAAAACGTCAGTTCTTACTCTTGGAAATGCTAACATTTCTTTAACGTGTAAATTTTAATGTTGTAATTATCAATTTATTTCTTATTAAATAATTTCCATTATATTTATTTTTTAGAAGAATAGTAATATAATTACAGAAAGGAGATCTATGAATAACAAATTTTAATATAGATTTTTAAAAAAATAAGATTATAAAAAAATGCTATACACATCAGGTATTAATTTATTTATTTATTTATTTCATATCGTTTTATTATTAATTTAATTTGTGATCTGTTATGTTTTATATATATTTCATATAGTAAATTTTTTTTGTTATCATTTATCATGGTAATCATTGGTCTCAATTGTATTTCTAGTTATTTTATTTTGAATCTATGACGGATTAATTTATGTTCAATATTAAAATGAATTTATGATGTTAATTTATTATATTCTTTTATTACACTCAGCAACATTTAATATTGGTCTCATAATGTATAATTTTGGTATGTTGACTGCAAGATTAATGTAATGAGATTGGGCAAAGTAGCATAGCTATATCATGGGTGTCTATCCTATCTTGCACGACACTTGAAATTTATAAATCATTGCAAGTTAGAATTCATCAGTAATAAATTTACTATATTTAGAGGTATTGTTATAATGTTGGTGTTATAAATCTAAGGATTCAGATTTGATTATTATGCTAGAACTATCAATAGTCAGGCCAGCAAGACCTGAAGAAGAGAGAATGCCTCGTAAAACCTTGTGCATATACTAACATGTGATTATTACTAACAGTTAAATGTAATTGGAAAATTTAAATAAAGTTAATCTTTTCTAAAGACATTCAATACTTAATATTAGATGATGGAAATAGTCCAATATATAAATACAATTATAATGTTAGTTTCATTTTTTTATGCTGATATATTTATCTGTTATAGCTTTGTCTTACATGTACTGAGCTAGCATGGAGTACTATATTCATTGGACTGTTAAAATGTGTTGCCCTTAATATGAGGCCACAATAAATATTATATAGTTAAAAACATCTACTAATACATATAGAAATGAAAATTTTTATGCCTTAAAAATATATTATAATTCATAGTAATTTTTCACAACTATATAAAATTTTAAAAGATATAAATATATTAATATTTTTGCAAAATAACATTTGCCATCAACTAGTTAAAAAATATTATGTGGTCATTACAAAGATATAAAAGTTCTTGACAATCATGATTTAAATTAAATCACAGAAAATAGAATTCATAAAATCACAGAAATAAAATAGAACAAGTAAAAGATTGTAATTTTTTAACCAATCAATTTAAAAATAAAAAGCAAGAAACTAAATAAAAAGAGAGGTTCAAACTTGAGATTGTTTAGATTGATAATATTTTATAAGAAATGTTTATATCGTCATAAGGTGATCAACTATAATGGACTAGATAAAGTTCTATAAGAAAATGTCATATAGTATCACACAGATCTTAAAGACAAATTAATTTATGGATATAATGGCATCTACACAACACTCTGGTTATATAATTTTGATTGATGAACACATTATTATTATGATGATTAGTCATCTTCTGGATATCAAATCCCATGCATAACTCAGGCACTTTTTCCAAACTTTTCTATCCTTTGCCCTCACTATCATCAGTATAGTCACTTAAATGAGTATAGCCATTCAAAATCTGGGTGGTGGGAAAAGAAATTGAAGCAAAATAATAATTACACAGAGTTTAGTTTTGTAATTCGTTATTCAAAAATAGACCCATATAAAATATGTTGATCCATCATTCTATTTAGTTATTTTGTGATGCTGCATTTTTCTATATAAAACTTTTTTTTCTGAGATTCTTTAATACCATATCCAATTGAAAATTTTCAATCCTATTCTATTCTCTGCCATAGCTTTTGAATAAAAACAATTAACACTGAACTTCTTTAGAATCGCTTTGATATAATCTTTATAATGTAAATGGAGTCTGCCTTTTTTGTGAAAACTATGATCAGGTTTATTAAAAAAACATTTTTGCATTTATATCATATTCAATCCAATAAAGATGTGATTTTATAATATTAGCATTATATCAAAAAAAAATTTAAAAATATTGATTTGTCATATGATCTTGCACTTGCAAAAATTTTATAGAGCATCCATAACAAAATTACAAGCATGTTGAGGCACTGGCAGAGAAGCAATATTAAGTACTCATATAAATCCATAAATAACAGCTGAGTGCTTTTGAGGTGTGTTGCCTCATATTCATAGCTACAATAAGTAATGCAGAGTAGGATGTAGATGGTAATATGCAAATTATATGTAAATTGTTTAATTGGGCCAACACTTGGAAATATCAAAGCAAGTGTTGCGTCTGTTAATAGTTATTGTTGCTAGTGATAAAATATGCTCCCTTGATTTTACGTTTGCATCCATAAATAAAAAATTTCTAATATTATGTTCTTTTGATAGGATGTCCAAGTCTCAATTCCATACAATAAATTAAAGTGACAACTCTATATAAATTAATTTAATGGCAGTATTTCTTTCATTGTGATAAAATATTCTATTTTTTAACTTGTACTTCAATATCTAAATTTACTCTTTCTACTTAAAAAGCAAGGAAGATATTTAAGTTGGCATGCATTTTCAAACAGATAACCATCTTAACTAAAAGTTGCTGAAGATTCTTCTTCCATTATTATCTAATAAAGAATATGGAGTTTTTAAAACATTAATTACTAATCTAAAGTTCTTTTCCAAACATTAAGTATATTTTGAAAAATATCTTTTGAATAGGCAAAAATAGTACAATCATCAGTGTTGTGTTTATGCATGAATTATGATCAACACAAACTCTAAAATATATTTATAATTTATTTATTAATTATAAATATTTAATTCTCTTTTCTGGCAGAGATCTGCCGAAAGCATGCTTAACACATTATAAAAGTCTTGAATTTCAACTCTTACCTTTTCATGATACTTAATTACAATGAATTTATTTATTAATATAAACAAATATTAAATGTGTATTTACAATATATACAATGTTATACCTTCACCTGATACTGTTAGCTTGTATGACATTTAGTTGTCATGCAATTATTACTGCAAGGAATTTCAAGTATCCTTCTAGGCTTAGCTGCCACTTCTAGCTATACAGTAATAGCTTACCTTGTGAATAAGATGGTGACACTTCCAGATATTCTGCAACAGCTTGTCTCATATCTGAATTAGGTTGTAGCAGCTTCTAGTTCTAACATGAATTTGCCTCACTACTTTAACCATTGTCTCCCCTTATCTTCAACTGGACTGATTATTTATAGCCAGATCCTTTTCCATAATAAAAACAATTGCATTCATTGAGCAGTATCATATATTGCCCTGTTACTGCCATTAGTTATGTGTTATCCATATGTATTTCTATTGGTATGTGATACAGTGAATAATCCGATCAAGATCTGGACTAATCCATTAGCTGAAAGTAAGATAAGATATAATGTTCAGCAATATGCTTTGATCAAATTAATAAAAACAATTTATAAATCTTTATTTTGTCCTAAATGCTTTCTTGTATTTTCCTGGCAATAAAAACTATATCTTGTTCATCTTGTAATATATAGGGTATATGAGCACAGACTTTCACATGACCCACCACTCTCCACACTATCTCATAACACTGATACACTTGAACACATATATGTTGAAAAGATAAATAATTACCAATATACATATTTCATGCTAAACCAGCAATCATCGGTGGGTCCAGATTACCATCTCTACACATATATGCTATAAGTGCTCAGATATATATATATATTAAGATAGCCAATCCTCATACTCTAATGGACAGGCTTCAATCTACTCCACACTCCAACTTTTCAACTATCCATCCAATTGAAAATCTGATTATGGAATGCTCATCTTGATTTTTTTTTTAAAATTACACTGACTCCTCATTAATCATTCATCTATGACTAGATCCAATCTAACAAATAAAATCATTGAAGATATCTTTGCTATAGTAAATAATAATGATATTTCAAACAATTACTGCAATCTTTCCATATTTTTTTTTCATTTAAAAAAAATTTGAATAGAAGCATTCTTAAGATTCAAGTAGCACAAATATATGAGTTCATATATTTCTAAAGAAATTCCAATATTTTTCAAGATATTTCACTATTATGTTTTAAAATTCCTCAAGATATCTTGTCAGGACTTGAAATCTTTCTATTTTTAAAATTACAAAGTGTTCTTTTGACTTCAAGGATATAGTTATTTAAATCTAAATGAGTAGATAGAATGAGAATAATTTTAAAAGTTATCTCAATTCTTATATCATTATTCAAATGATAATCAAAAAGTTTTTTCCAACTTTTTTGAATGTCACTGTCATCATATAACATAGTATTATTGTTGGTCTAATAAGATTGTGATACCATTTTTTAGGCCCATGTATTGCTTTAAATTCATTAAAAAAAGTCTAAAATGACCACACTCAGTGAATGTCTTAATTCTTTTTGTAGTTGTACTCTAATAATCATTTTTAAGTCTTCTCAGTTCTTAAACTTCTGCTTTTAAACCTCTATACTTATTATAAAGTTTCGCATTTAATTTATTATTCTGCTAGGGAAAAAATGCCATATTTCCCTTTTAACCAGATTGCTAATAATAAGATCATTATCAGAAACTAATCATGATTGTCCTTTTTAGTGAACTCAATAATAGATTTATTTGTAACGATTACATACTTTTAAAAGAATTCCATTTCTCCATAAAATTGCAATCCTAAAAATTCAAATTAGTAATTTTAATGTTCAGTAGCTGTTGAAATTTATTGCAAAGAATGATCATCAAATTTTCTTGTGAATATGATTGTAATACGATCTATTTTTAACGCAATTATCATTTTAATCTTGGAATGGTCTAATTTATGATGTCTAATAAATGCTTATGTAATATGAACTTCCTTTTTTTTTTTCCATATGTCAAAGCATCGGCCGGGAAGCGAACCCGCAACAACTGTCTGCAAGCAACTGCTTGCAAGGCAGCTGCGCTGACCTCTCGGCTACCAACGCTTGACTATGAACTTCCTTTGTATTCCAATTTTTAATTGTAAGTATTTATCCTATTTATTAAAATGATTTATTTGTTATTTTTCTATTTCCTTCTATATTTAAATACCTGTCTAAATCAGTTTCTCTTAATAATTAATTGAGTACAGTACTGTATTATAAAAAATTAGAATAAAGGACTTTTAAAAAAATGCAGAAAACAAAATTGAGAAGGTTCAGAACCACAATGAGAAAAAAATAAAAATTACATTTTGTCAGCTGTTTTTTTTTTTTTTTGGTAAATTGTCATAATGATAAAAATTTGGGACCTTCCTGTCACAGAACATGATGCAGTGGACTATTTCCAAAGATAAGGGATCCTGCCCTCCCGAAAAGTAAGCGTAAATGGTCATGTGATTGCACGCTGCCGACGTGAATAAAGTGTAAATATTGTATTTATATATATATTTCAATTTGCTATTAATAAGTTAATCAAAAAAAAAAAAACTAACTGAAAATATTGTAATTAATTTTTCCACAATCATTTTTTTTTTAAAATAACAGTAATAAAAAATAAAATGTAATTATTAAATATGACTTTTCCTAACAGACATTTTTTTTGCAAACATTTGAGATGTGGAGGGGCTGTAGACTTATCAAAAATACAGTCAGCTATCTTGATTTACTTGAAAACTCACAAATACCAAAAAACATTCTTAAATATAATGCTAAGGCAAAAGATGTCTAAAAAACAAGTGAAGAATTTTAGAATGCAGACATTAGAAAAAAATTACTTATATAATTATGTAGATAGTTATTGTTTAATAAAATTCAAGTATCAATATTAGGCTGACCAAACCGACTCAATCAAAAATCAGGATATGACGACCAATCGTTTTTACTGCATTGCATCATTTTTTTATAAAACTCTCTTCCTGTGTATATTCGTCATTGTAAATACCCTTTCTCTTTGGCATGCTGACTGTTATTTAGGGTTATTAATATTCCTATTAATTTTATCACTGTAGAAAATTAATATCAACAAAGAACTAGCAAAACTACACTGTCAATCAAAGCATGTGCAAGCGCAGTTCAATTTGTAGCCTATAAAAATCCAACTGCACATGCTACAGGATAAGGTTGGATATGAGAACATGTCTAGCTTGTGAACCTAGCCATATCTGTTTTTGTGTTGGAATTTGCTTGAAATGGACAAAGAGGAGCAAGAAACTATCATTTTTGCAATGAATTATTTATGTAAAACAAATAATAATTATGTGTATTTGAAAATCAGGCCATACAACAGTCCCAAAAAGACATTTCAAGGACACTGGGATATCAAACCAAAAAAAAGGAACAAATCCTGAAAAATCAGTATGTCTGGTCACCCTAATCAATGTGGCTCTATAGAACAATGCCAATTTTTTTTCTCTCCATTTTTGATTGGAATGCATCTCACCATAAACTAATCGAAAACAACCTGTGTAGTATTTTTAACTAAATAACAAATTTATGTTAAATATTTTGAATTGTGTATATGAGTACTGTTCAAAATATAGATTTAAATAGAGCACATTTCCATTGGTGCAATTTTCACTCTAGTATAACTTTGTTGTTATAACCAATTTGTATTAATTTTAATTCATTGTAATTTAATGTATCTTGAGTATCTAGGGAACACTATAGACAAGTTCCCTACCTTATGTCAATTGTGTTCAACTCTAATAATTATTGTCATCCAATGGGATTATTTATGCAATCTTCCTTTTGTATTATTCTCGATTTATCACCTCGCAATTATGAAGCTGCCTTGGGTTGTCATACTGTAACCCATAATATGTAATGTATGCAGATCATCAGCTGCAATTTACTTGTGTATTGTCAGTCTTGTACCTTGCTCTGTGAAATAAAGTTTCCTTTTGAAATGTAAATAGAGCACATTTCGAAGAATGTATGAGCTAGCCTTATATATACACCCGGGTCTCATTTTATGCGGATTTATTTAATGCGATTTTGAAGTTATGCGATTCAAGTTTCTTCTTAATATCTTTGTATGCAGTTTTCTTTTATGCGATAAAAATTATTAGATCAGAAATCGAGCTCCGATAATGCTCTATTACTTTAAATATTATAAATTTCACATACTCGTCATATTTAAAGTAATAGCGCATTATCGGAGTTCAACTTCCATCTAATAATTTCAATATTTACAGCGCTTTATAATAGTACTGTAATGGATTTTATACAATAAAGTTCATAATTCACTTAAAATCAGGATTTCCCCATTTTATATTGTAACAGTCAGAAAACGTGTGACTCGTAAACATAGTGCAGAATTCGACCACCATACAGAACAGCAGCACCATCGAGTAGCGAAGCCACCCGTGGTACTGAGTTCGAACATAATTTATCGGTTCCACAATACCACCCACGAAACAATGCATCTGATGGGACATTAGTAAATATTTCCTTAGGCACAGTGGTCAGGGATATGCAAGAGACTCATGATTTTATTCTCGAGTTAGCCAATAATCAAACTAATATTAATTAAACATTCATATTTACATAATCGAGGAAATATTATATAGAATGGGTATCGAATAAATGAAATGTAACTGCAGACGTATAGTTTAAAATTATTTATTAACACATTTTAATAAGACAATCATTTACTAATAATATTTTGTGGATTTAAAGCTTCAGTAGCGGGATTTGCGACATGATTATATTTTAAAGAATACATTTATTTATTTAGACATTATTTTATATTGAGGATTTCAGTAGCGGTATTTCCGATACTGAAATGTTTACAAAAGGAATTCACTTATTTGAAGGCGTAATCTAGCTACCTAAAATTCTTGAGTAAGTATTTCTAATGCATGCCTGGAGGGATTTATACCTTTGCAATGCAAGAGTCTAAAGTATGGGTTATAAGAGTAATGGCAGACATATATTTATTTAATTAAAATATTTATTTATAACTAAGGGCAAACATTTATTTGAGAGTGAATTATGAAGATAATGCAGAGGCGGAGTGATATATAGAATAATAGAATTAAGTAAAGGAACACGTGGTATGCTTTAGAAAGGCGATATGGAATGGCAGTATATTGAAACTGCAATGCCGCGAATGGGTTTATAAGAGTGTCGGGCTGGTCTCTGCCTCAGCCCGATGAAGTAAGGTGTCACATAAGCATAACCAGGGACAAGCGGTCCATGTCGCAGTTTTGCCGGCTGGCTGCATGACATGGTCAAGTCCTACGGGAGCACCCATTATGCCCGCTTGTGTAGGACGACTGGGGTTAATTTCAACCCTGAAGAATCCGGAAATTTCACGGCGGAATGGGTCATCGTGTCTCTACAACGTAACACATGTATACTGTATAAACGATTATGATGAGGTTTAAATAGATTTCTGACTCGGCCCTACATTACCAACATTTACTCAAGAACTCTGGCGACTCTCAAAGAAATGTGATTTTCTAGAATTATTCATTAGATTTAATAAATACAAAACATATATAAACTGGGAGTTATTACAACTAATATGCCAGCCATTTGCGAAGTAGTAGACCCTGCATTACAATAAATGATGCACTGAATGCGTGTCGATTTATATGAAAGTGAAGTTATTAAGGAAATAAGAATGTCAGGCTGGTCTCTGCCTCGGCCCGACGAAGTACATATTAATGAAAATGTGACACGCATTCACTGTTTCAAACGATCATAGATTTAAACTTTGAAAATTGAGATAATTATGAGCATGCAATAATTAAATAATAAATATAGATAAAATGTAGATTTTAAAAATACGCACCCAAGATAGAATGAGGTAAGCTAGATTAGTAGAGAAATTTACACATTAAGTTAATTATTCAGTTTTAGTTATACATATGGTAGTTTTACATTTTATAATTTAGATAAGTAGTATGAAGAAGAGCTATAGCATATTATTAGAGTACTCTAGAGTTTGAACACAGACAGGTACCTGTTTTATAAGAAGTTTTCTGATTCCATTAGTTTAGCAGCAAAAGTTCACGAGTGGCAAGTCTTTCTTGTATTTAGATATTTCATTTAATTTCACGGCAGCAGCAGCTTTCTCATTCATTTCAGGCAGCAGATCTTCATGGTGAATTTATGATGGGCAATGGAAAGTTCGGCATCCGATAGGCCATCTCCCGATGGAGAATAATCTAGGTGCTTTACTCGGTCATACCTTGGCAGGAACAAATTATTTTTATTATTTTTGGAGACTCTCAGTGATCGAGAGCAAAGCTAAAGTTTAAGTGAATGTCTCCAGCAAGTCTAAGATGGCCTCTTTTTTTTATCTTGATCTTTCACATTTTTGTTAAGATATTTTTAGGTTCTACTTAATCTGCCCTGAGGATAATCAATGCATTTTGTTGGTTTTTAATTAAAGAAAGCTGCCGTTCTATTGTTTACATTTTACATTTACTAATTATACTTTGGGGAATTTTTCTTTAATTAATCTATTATCTATCACTGACCGATGCTTTTAAATTTCAAAGACAAAAAGGGAACATAAGATTATTTTAACTTTTAATTAAATATTACATCAGATTTTTTTAGAATTATTATTAAACGAAATTTAAACAAAGCAATAAATACGAACTTTATAATCCAAAATAAATGATTAAAATTATACAAAATTATATAACTAAAAGAAATCTAAATTATATTATTTTATCCCTATTTATTGCCTTTAATTTGAGATCGAAATGTGTGCGTGTTTATGCTGAATTCTACATATATTTATACATTTTTAATATTGCTACACACACAATTCGATACCAAAAAGTTTAAATTTGGGCGGGATAGACCGGTCAGTGAGAGACGACAGAAAAAGGTGAAACTTAAGATTCGAATACGAATCTTACTGTTTCATTTCCCCGTACTTCCCGTGAACAATTAAGGGAAAACAAAGGAGGCAAGAAAGAGAAAAAAAAATTTACATTACATAATTTAAAGACGAAAACATTATTATTGTTTTTACAGATATTGAAATAGAAAAAGCAGAGATTACATGAAGCAACGAACAATTTATATACCCGGATCTAGAATTTATAGTTTAATTAAAATGGCCTAATTTGGCCGTGTCTGGTTAAAATCATAGAAATAATTAGTTAAACTGATATATATATATAAAACAAAAATTCTTAGAATAGGATTAGTTAGTATAATATAAAAAAAAATTTTTTTTAGTAGTAATAGTAATTAAAACAACAATATATATAATAAAATTTCTATCTAAAACCCTATGTGACTAAAGTACAATCCATTCAACCAAGTTCATTATATCAAGTTCATTTTAATATTCTCATATACGTTTAATCCGTCCTAAGAGTTTAATATTTTTACAACCCTGGGTCAGGTGGATAATACCTACATGGTTTGAGATTACGGGCATTGTATGTCCCTTTTATGGTATCTCCATCTTTTAATAAATATGCATTTGGGCCACATGTGCGATCAATTATAAAGGGTCCCCGGTACAAAGGAAAGAACTTTTTATATATTCTTTTATCTCGATTACCTTGTTGAGAGTTCCGTACCCAAACATAGTTCCCGACCTGGAAATGTTGGCTTCTCCGATCTGCTCGTAATTTCCATCCTGCCCTTTCTGTAAGGCGGCGGTGTGCCTTGCGTCTGTCAGTTTCAATATTGATTTCATGTTCATCCATGGGTAATGGCATCTTGATCAGTAATGAGTCCGCTTTACCAAAATGCAAACGTGTTAGTGTTATTCCAGTGTCCATCTTCATCTCTTTTTTACTGCTTTCACTCAACGGTTCTTGTGGGCCTTCATCTATTGGAATAAGGTCTATTTGCTCATCTACTATCATAGGTTTGTCAAGTATTTCTAATTCCCTTTCCTTTTCCATTTCTTTAATTTCTTCTTCCTTTTTACTAGCTGGGGATATTCCAAAATGTTCCTTTATGGCTTCTAACTCTCTCCACATAAGGTCTTTAAATTCCTGATATTCTCTCACTCTTATCTTTTCTTCCTCTTGTCTCTGTTTTGATTCTTCATCTCTTCTTTTTCTCATTTCCTCCTCATACATTTTCTTCATTTCTTGCATATTCTGTCTGAGTATTTCCTCCATGAACTTGAAATTTAAGTCCATTGATCCTCTGTATTGTTGCGGAGCTTCCCTTCGCTTGGGTGTCGACTCCAAAGCTTCAGATAAATCTTCTTGCTGTATATCAAAATTTTCTGATTCCATTTTCTTAATATGATTTATTTACTTTATACTACTAGCATTTGACTACTCCCCACTGGTATATTGGCCCTATAACACTCTTTCACTGCCCTCACCTACTCTACATTGCCCTATCTCTATATTGCTGCATTTAACATATTTAACATATATATTATAGCGAACTACTGGTTACGCGTATAATAAGCCACTGCTGTCTATGATATATATATTTGTACTTTAACAAAATATTTACTGTTAACATATATAACAAGCTTCTGCTGTCTATGCTATATATATAACGGTGTTTTAATAAAAAAAATTCAATGCTACTTGCTTTCTCATTTAACGACTGATTACTTTTTTTTTTTTTTGACATAAATATATATAAAAAAAATATTTCATTAGATCCGAGTATTTTCGTTCCTTCTTAACTTACACACACATCCCTGCTTTCCTTAAATTTGTTATTACGCCTGCTGTCCTTTCATTCACTCGACCCACATTATTTCACTCGATTTACTTTTTTTTCATTATTTTTATCAAAACAAAATCGTATATATATAGATTAATTAGCTAACTCGAGTAACGAACGCTAAAAGAAATTTATATGCGTTATATTTTGCTCAGGGTATATATGGGTTTTTTGTATCGAAAGCTCCACGTTGGAAAGCGCCAAACGCTAAAAAAAAAAATTTAACTATGTAACGGTCAGAAAACGTGTGACTCATAAACATAGTGCAGAATTCGACCACCATACAGAACAGCAGCACCATCGAGTAGTGAAGCCACCCGTGGTACTGAGTTCGAACATAGTTTATCGGTTCCACAATACAATCCACGAAACAACACATCTGATGCGACATTAGTAAATATTTCCTTAGGCACGGTGGTCAGGGATATGCAAGAGACTCATGATTTTATTCTCGAGTTAGCCAATAATCAAACTAATATTAATTAAACATTCATATTTACATAATCGAGGAAATATTATATAGAATGGGTATCGAATAAATGAAACGTAACTGCAGACATATAGTTTAAAATTATTTATTAATACATTTTAATAAAACAATCATTTACTAATAATATTTTGTGGATTTAAAGCTTCAGTAGTGGGATTTGCGACATGATTATATTTTAAAGAATACATTTATTTATTTAGACATTATTTTATATTGAGGATTTCAGTAGCGGTATTTCCGATACTGAAATGTTTACAAAAGGAATTCATTTATTTGAAGGCGTAATCTAGCTACCTAAAATTCTCGAGTAAGTATTTCTAATGCATGCCTGGAGGGATTTATACCTTTGCAATGCAAGAGTCTAAAGTATGGGTTATAAGAGTAATGGCAGACATATATTTATTTAATTAAAATATTTATTTATAACTAAGGGCAAACATTTATTTGAGAGTGAATTATGAAGATAATGCAGAGGCGGAGTGATATATAGAATAATAAAATTAAGTAAAGGAACACGTGGTATGCTTTAGAAAGGCGATATGGAATGGCAGTATATTGAAACTGCAATGCCGCGAATGGGTTTATAAGAATGTCGGGCTGGTCTCTGCCTCGGCCCGATGAAGTAAGGTGTCACATAAGCATAACCAGGGACAAGCGGTCCGTGTCGCAGTTTTGCCGGCTGGCTGCATGACATGGTCAAGTCCTACAGGAGCACCCATTATGCCCGCTTGTGTAGGACGACTGGGGTTAATTTCAACCCTGAAGAATCCGGAAATTTCACGGCGGAATGGGTCATCGTGTCTCTACAACGTAACACATGTATACTGTATAAACGATTATGATGAGGTTTAAATAGATTTCTGACTCGGCCCTACATTACCAACATTTACTCAAGAACTCTGGCGACTCTCAAAGAAATGTGATTTTCTAGAATTATTCATTAGATTTAATAAATACAAAACATATATAAACTGGGAGTTATTACAACTAATATGCCAGCCATTTGCGAAGTAGTAGACCCTGCATTACAATAAATGATGCACTGAATGCATGTCGATTTATATGAAAGTGAAGTTATTAAGGAAATAAGAATGTCAGGCTGGTCTCTGCCTCGGCCTGACGAAGTACATATTAATGAAAATGTGACACGCATTCACTGTTTCAAACGATCATAGATTTAAACTTTGAAAATTGAGATAATTATGAGCATGCAATAATTAAATAATAAATATAGATAAAATGTAGATTTTAAAAATACGCACCCAAGATAGAATGAGGTAAGCTAGATTAGTAGAGAAATTTACACATTAAGTTAATTATTCAGTTTTAGTTATACATATGGTAGTTTTACATTTTATAATTTAGATAAGTAGTATGAAGAAGAGCTATAGCATATTATTAGAGTACTCTAGAGTTTGAACACAGACAGGTACCTGTTTTATAAGAAGTTTTCTGATTCCATTAGTTTAGCAGCAAAAGTTCACGAGTGGCAAGTCTTTCTTGTATTTAGATATTTCATTTAATTTCACGGCAGCAGCAGCTTTCTCATTCATTTCAGGCAGCAGATCTTCATGGTGAATTTATGATGGGCAATGGAAAGTTCGGCATCCGATAGGCCATCTCCCGATGGAGAATAATCTAGGTGCTTTACTCGGTCATACCTTGGCAGGAACAAATTATTTTTATTATTTTTGGAGACTCTCAGTGATCGAGAGCAAAGCTAAAGTTTTAGTGAATGTCTCCAGCAAGTCTAAGATGGCCTCTTTTTTTTTATCTTGATCTTTCACATTTTTGTTAAGGTATTTTTAGGTTCTACTTAATCTGCCCTGAGGATAATCAATGCATTTTGTTGGTTTTTAATTAAAGAAAGCTGCCGTTCTATTGTTTACATTTTACATTTACTAATTATACTTTGGGTAATTTTTCTTTAATTAATCTATTATCTATCACTGACTGATGCTTTTAAATTTCAAAGACAAAAAGGGAACATAAGATTATTTTAACTTTTAATTAAATATTACATCAGATTTTTTTAGAATTATTATTAAACGAAATTTAAACAAAGCAATAAATACGAACTTTATAATCCAAAATAAATGATTAAAATTATACAAAATTATATAACTAAAAGAAATCTAAATTATACTATTTTATCCCTATTTATTGCCTTTAATTTGAGATCAAAATGTGTGCATGTTTATGCTGAATTCTACATATATTTATACATTTTTAATATTGCTACACACACAATTCGATACCAAAAAGTTTAAATTTGGGCGGGATAGACCGGTCAGTGAGAGATGACAGAAAAAGGTGAAACTTAAGATTCGAATACGAATCTTACTGTTTCAATATACACACATCAAATTTTACAAGACTATAATGTAAATCTGTTCAAACGTTATAGATGAAAAATACTATGTATGGTTTTTTTTTTTCATTTTAAATCACATTCTATTTTTGCTTTTTAAAAAAAGAGTACATAATCAATTAATCATTTAATGTCCACAAGTAATAAATTTTACAACATTATAATGTAAATCTGTTCAAACATTATAGATGCCTATAAATATGTTGTTGTTTTTGCATTTTAAATCACGTTCTATTTTTGCTTTTTATAAAAAGAGTATGTAATCAATTAATCATTTAGTGTCCACAAGTTTATTTTTAAAAGGTGAGTAACAGCAGAGGGCACAATTAAAATCTGATTTTTAATTGTAATTAACAATTTAAAAATTACGTAACGTGATCTGAAATTAAGGTGATGTGATACGATGGAATTTTATTTTTAAACAGAATTGAAAATTAAAAAATTAAAGACAAAAATAAGAATTTAATTTTTAATTGTTAGTTTTAATTAAATTTGCCCAACAGTGGTGAGTCGGTGTCTTTTTATTATCGTAAGTCTAAGTACTTATTTTTATTTTAAACTTTTAGTTTACTCTAACGGAGAGAAAAAAAACACCCAAGAAAATGAATTTTTTTGTAAACAAAAATTTCAATTTTAGATCGTTTAGTGAAATGGGAAGGATCAACAGCGATTGGAAAATGTTTTAGTTGTATTTCCTCGTGACTTTGTTTAAGAAGCTACAGTACCTCACATCACATAACATCATGATGAATCTGATGTCCCAAATAGCAATAATAATTAAAATACTGTACATGTATGAAAAAATGTAAATTATGAATAAAAATATATTGTTTTGAATAAAATTAAATACTGTAGTTAATAAAAAAAGTTTGTCTTGTATCAATTTTTTTCCAATTTGAAATGTTTTATTAATCATATTTTATTTTCTTATTTTTTTTTATGCGAATTTTTAAGTAATTTTACGTTATTGCTTTGCTTTTATGCGATTTTTGGAAAATTACAGTATGTATCCCCCATTTTTCAAGGTAAGTTAAGTCTATTTTTGTGCAATTTCTTTTGTGTGTGTTTTCCGAGGAACCTATCTAGCACATAAAACAAGACCCAGGTGTATATATAATGTCTAGACAATTAATTTTTTAAATTATGTATTTTTATTATTCAATTGACACAGAAAATCATAACAAAAAAAAACATAATTAAATAGATGGCATTGATTTAAATATTAAAAATAAAACAATGTATTGTATTATTACAAACATATAAAAACATAAAAAGTAAACATTTTGAAGTCGTTATAAAAAGATAGCAACAAATGAATTTTTTTAAAAAAATTATGTTGTTTTGAAATGTTTGCTATGGTGAACATAATAAAATAATTGCAAATTTCACTTTAAATTCGATTGAGGGAGAACAATTCCAATATTTGATATATTATAGTATTAGCTAAATGTGATGAGATGATAACCTTTTGTTTAAGTACTATAAAAAATTTGCTGTGGTTACTTATTCAGATATACATAATCATATTACTGAAAATATTTAAATATAAAACCATAGGTTTATTACTAAAATATGTCAATCATTTAAGATAAAAAGAAATAATACATATACATTCATAGGAAGAATAAAAGCTAAAACAATCCTAGCATAAATTTCAGGACAAAGACTTTACCAGCATCCTATTTCTATACAGGAAAAGAAAATAACAATAAACATGTTAATCAACTACTGAGTGTTGAGGATTTATAGTTTTCCTTCCTTATTTTGTCTTATAGCTATAAATATCCAAATATTTATTATGTAATGTGATAATTGGATAGTTACCTGAGTCACTTATGAGTTAAAAACTTGGCAATGTTCTCACCTTGTTACGAACATCCAAGAATTTTTAAATATTACCTGAAACAAATCTGAGATACCTCAAACTTCATATAGATAATAAGAAGCATGAAATATGAAGTATTAATATTAATTAAACCTTTAAAATGAAATAAAAAATATGAATGAGAGCCTTCAGATTTTTTGCAAATAATCAATATATGAACCAATTTAAGCAATTATAATCTGCAGAACTCTTGCAAACATAAAGCATCACTCATCATTATTTCTTAAAATAAAAAATATTGAAGTAATAATTTTCAAACTTTGTACATATATGTTAGGAAAAAAATGTTAAATTTAAGACAAAATTATTGTTTTCTATATAACCTAATAAGGATTTGAAACCAGAATTATGTAATTATTACAAAAAAAAGTCTAACAATAGCCTCCAAGCTCAAAAACATATTATTCAATAATGGAATAAATCTAGCTTTAATGATATCATCTTGAGTTGCTCTTTTAGTAAGAAAGGCAGATTTAAATGTTAAGTGCAATACAAACTGTATGTGTTGCTGCCACATTTAAGTTATTAAATTAAATTAGTGATGTTCCAGAATATATTATTACAAAGTATATAGTTGATTGATTGGGCATATAAGATGAATGAATAGTAAAACCATTTTGAAAAGGTAGTTCAGGGTGAATTTTAGAATATGATTTCATAAGAGATATAGTTCTTACATTTTAATGTTTATCTCATAGACATTCTAAAGAGAAGTAATATTATTGAAAAGATATAGAATATAATGAAGAGTTACAATTATAAAAATTATTGAATCTGTTAGAAATAAAAGTTTGCTGCAGAATAAAATAGTTATAATTTGAAAATATCAAAAATAACTAAAAGTGACATATGTATTTATGTTTCGCATTTTTTAATTGTATAGTCACTGTAAAACTCACCAGTAACATTTTTTATCCTTACTAATTTTCTGAAGATAGAATGGACTATATTCACTTAAAGAGTGTTTTTTAAATATATATATATATGATCATCTCTATTTCATTTGATGTACCCTGAGTTTACCTCTAGCAAAAATTATTCTCCATTTTCAACATTAATAAGATTTCATTATATGATAATGAAATGCAAATTTTTCTGTGATGGTATAAGAAAATGCTTAGTAAAATAAACTATTAAAACTGTTTATGAGAAGCAAATTATCATTCTTAACTTATTTGCTGATTTTCTTCATAATTAATAACCATATAAAAAAAAAACCAGTTTACTACATAATGCAGAAGTTATTGCAATAAGTCCTATGGTCTCTCATTTTATCATCAATTTTTAGATAAATTACTTTTTTAAATCATTTAATGAAAGATTTGATACTATAAATAATAGCAATTTACCATTTCAAATAATACGTTTTATTAATATCGAATTGAAACCTATTAATTAACAATTGACATATACATGTTTAATTAATTAATAAACAAAAAGTTTAAAAACTCAATAAATAAAGTTGACAGTTTTAATATTTAAAAAAATGTAATTGCATTTAAATTAGCTTCTAGATAAGAAATCACTTTTAACAAATTATCAATTATGTTGATCAATAAACTAAGTGTTGCTTTTTGTTTTGTTTTTTAATTAATTAAAATTAATGGCAATAAACAAATGAAGAAACACATTTAAAATACTTATTGTTGAAAAAATAATAGTTTTGATTTCATATTTTTTTAATTAATAACAAAGCTTCAATTTTATTTTTGTGTATTTATTTTGTAATTGGCTAACTGGATTAAGTTATTAAATTGTAGTTGCCATTAATTAAGATTATTTTTTTCCTAATATTATCACAAAGTATATATGATACAGAATCAAAATGCTGTTATTGAAAAAAAAAGTAAACAATATCGACGGGTCATGTTTTTAGCTTGCTTCAATGTAATAATTAATGTCATTATAAATACTTCTACTCTACAAATGTTTTTATGGAAGAGTATTATTGAATAATCATAAAATAAAGTTCAAGGGAAAAACCTGCAATCATAATAAATATTTTTGTGGGAAAAAAACATTTTGAAATGAAAACAATGACCATTAAAAAAAAAAAAAGTCATTTGACAAACCATTTAAAATTATACATTTATCTGAATTAAAAAAACTATAATTGAAAAAAAGTTTCTTTTCTAAGATAATTGCAAAAGTTTCTTTTCTAAGATAATTGCAAGACAATCAAGCTCTGTTAGAAAAAAACTGAAATTTTCAAAAAATTGTAAGTTCAAGTTTAATTTGATCAAATGATGACATTGTACAGTTTCAAAATAATTTTTCAAAGCTTTCTTAAAACAAAAAAATATCCTACAATTTTATCTCAATATTTTAGACAATCTCAAATATATAAGTGCAGAAAATCATTTAAATCTATTAAAAACACACACAATACTTAGTGTTAATCTATTAATCCCAATCTAAAAATAACTCAATCTATAAGTTAATGAAAATATTTCCACACCTTTCAGTACAGGTGACAACATTAAAAAGATAATAATTACTCAGGATGCCTTATGAAAGCAATGCAAATCTAAATTGATTCAGCAATGAAAAGACTAACCACTTAAATTTCATTTTGAAGAAATGCCTTTCAATTTGAATGATTCTAAACCAGATAAAAAAAATTATTGTTAGAGCACCCTATACAGAATATCTGAATGCACATGATAACATAAGTCTAAAGAATTCAATTTCCAGATTTAAAAAGATTGGAAAATTAGTTTAATTTAAATATCAAAATAGAACTTTAAAAAAATGACATCATCATCATCAACCATTATCAATCCACTGCAAAATAAAAATCTCTCTAAGTTCAATCCATCTTCTCCGATCTTTATCTTCTCTTCTCCACATCACCCCTGAACACTTTCTTATTTCATCCATCCATCTCACATGTGGTCTCTTTATGGGTCTTTTACAATCTCTTGGAATCCAGTTTAAGATTTCAATTGTCCATCTATTATCATCTCTTCTAGCAATATGTCCAGCCCAACTCCCTTCAGTCTTTTAATTTTTTCAATGAGGTCAGTAACACCTGTTTGTTCTCTTATCCATATATTGCATTGTCGATCTCTTCTTGTTACTCCCAACATGCATCTCTCCATACTTCTTTGAGTATATAATTTATAAATTTTATTTAATGATTTTCCTAAACCATTCATATTAAAATAAAAACTATTGTGTACTAAATTCTATCACTCTAGCTATTTGATTCTGAATTTAAATATATATAAATTTAACATTTGTTAAATATTGTCTAGGATATATATGTTTTCAACCAACAACATCTTAGATTGCAAATGTTGATTTATGGGTCCAAAATAGCATAACTAGATACTAATCTTAAACTGACCAAAAGAAGATATCTCAAATCTCCCCCTCCCCATTAAATAGATAATAAGTTCTTGTACTTCAACACATGATTCAGAAATATTGTAATTCCATTAAACTTATTTGTAGCCATAATTAGTTTCTTATCACGTAATTCTATTTCAATCAATTTAAACTAAATAGTATGTCTAACTTGAGTTTATCAGGAGATACACTTCTGGAAAATGATGTAATAAGCCACTGGCCATGGTCAAGTGTGCTCATTTCAGGTGATTGATAGTCAAAGGATTAGCCCTCCCATAATGGTCGGAAGGCTGGAAAATGTATATTATTTCCCTGCTCATGTTTTGTCAAGTAAAGATGCTGAACTCTCAATTTTAGAAAAAGAACAAAACTGTTGAAAAGAGGGTGTCTTCCTCAAACTATCCGAACTCTCATCATAATTCAAGACAATTTGTTCAATTTTTTACTTTGTAGTTGCTCTACTATTTATTCCTTGTATTCATAGGCAATAAAGTTACTTTTGAAAATAAAAAAATATATTTCAACATCCTATTTATTCTTTTCTCAAAATGTTTTCACCTTCAAACCCTTTAACCCAAGCAAATATTTTTGTGATCTTGGGGGTAGAGGTATGTAAATTAGGAATACAAATTAAAACATTTGCTAATAATAAATCATAAAGAAAATTTATTTGAAAATAATTATTTAGTATGCCTACAAATATAATTTTACCTTTCATTAAAGACAAAGACAAATATCCATACTAATGATTGCAGATGTGCTTATACACCTTTATATAAAGAACTAAATCTTGGATTAATATTTGATACTGCAGAACATAGAGTTTCTTCAATATTTTGCAGAGTTGACCAATTTTTTGATTTTATAAACATTAATGCTGAAAATGCCATTTCACAATATAGTACAAATGGTAGAAGTATGTTTCGAACCATTTCAGAAAAGGTTGAAAATTCTGACTTAATCCCGAACTAAAATTCATTTAACGATTCTTTGGAAAATACAACTTTTAAACCTATGTCGCTTGACAACTCTACAAATTCTTCTTGAGCATTTAATGGTAAATGACTGACATTAATCATTCAAATTGAGTATGGTTTATGAGCCCAATTTTATTTTACAACATCAAAATTTGAAGGAGAGTGTTTTTGAAATTGTGTTTCCAGACACTTCAAAATAATCAATCATAACTTTTAGAATTAAATCTTTGGAAAGGTTATTTTCAATTATAAATGTATCTCTATACTTGAAAACATTTCTTAAGATTCATTTTCCACTCTATTTTTCCATATGTTCACTTTTTAACAAAACTTTCAATTTTATATTTTAACAGTATGTTATAATTATTTCCTTGAATTGGCATGTTTAAATCATTCAATTTTTCAAAAATATCTGACAAATAATAGTTTTAAAAGCCATAATTCATTATAAGAAAAAACAACAAAATTAGATTTGTGCTCAGTTAAAAACATAACTTCATTTTTCAATTGTAATAATTTATATAAACTTTGTTCTCTTGAAAGCCACTATACTTCTGCATGTAGCAATAAGATTTGGTAATTAAATCATATCTTTGTAAAGATTTGAAAATAGATGACTGTTTAGAACTCTGCTTTTTGTGAAATTAATGATTTTGAGAGCATTTCAAAGCACAACATTTAAATCTGATATTTTTGTGTGATATGTTCATATCAGCTTTAACTTTTAATTACAAATCCAATATTCTCATCCATCATTACTCCAGCACCATCTGTACAGACACCAACACAACTGCACCATTGTAAACTCTCATTTGTAAAAAATTCCTCAACTTTAAAATAAATGTTTTCCTCTCTTGTGGGTGTTCCCAAAAGATGATAAAACAGTAAGTTCTTATGTATACTTCTTTCACATGCATATCTTGCATAAAGTAACAATTGTGCAAAGTTAGAAATATCAGTTGTTTCATCCAACTGAATTATAAACTTTAGACCAATCTTAAGCCTAGTAATAAGCTGCTGCAATTGGTCATTATTATTTTCAGAAATTCTTCTGGAAACCTTATCATCCGATAATGGAATTTTACAAATTTCATCTCCATATTTTTTCCATGAAATATTTCCAATATTTTTATAACAGCAGGCAACACAAGATCTTCTTCTATTATGTAGAAATTTTCATTTTTTTTAATTAAATAAGAAATTTCATAATATACAAGTAAATATTTTTGTCGGCTGCATAAATTACTCAACACATTGTTTTTCAGTGTTTGAGGATTTTAAAAGTTGTTCAAAGTATTTCTTTGATTTATTGCAATATGTTGCATGCTTGGTACTAAGATGTCACTTTAGTTTGGATTGTTTCATGCTCTCAGCAGCCAAAACTTCATTATAAATTAAACAAATAGATTGTTCCGCATTATTATGATTAACATAAGAAAATCAAAATGTCAAAAACGAATCCTCATTTTTTTTTTTCTTGACCAGTTAAGCCCCACTTTCTGAATACTACAATCTGCTAGTGAAAAATCTGCTGCAGTATCATTACAATTTTTATCATTCCTATTTAAATTTAGCAACTTATCTATAACAAAAAAATATTTTTTCATGAAATATAAATATCATAATTAAAAATAATAATAATATATATATAACATAATTATTAGGGTTTTCCAAAATTAAGTTCATTTTACTTGTACCCCTACCTTAAAAATTTTCAAAAATTTGAAATTTTTTGAGTATGTAAAAATTAAGTTCTTTAAAAATTTCAGACCAAATTGGCCCCAGGACCCCTTTAAAAAACAAACTTAATTTCAAAAAAATCAGCTGTGCAATTGAGATATTTCACTTAAATTTTTTTTTGATTATTATTTGTACTTAAAAACATAACATAACTAAAAGATAGAATAAAAGAACACTTATTTCATTAGAAATACCTAATTTTTTACTTTTAAAATTATATAGAAATCATATTTGACTGTAAAGCACACATGTGATTTATTTTTCTTGGAATAAATATTAGCTTTAATTAATGAAATTAAATTTGTTTGAAAAGAGCCATTTAATATAGATAAAAAAGCCTGTTCTTTTATACTTACTTCTCAATGAATAACAGTAGAACAGTTTTACAATAAAACACTATAATTTAAACAAGCAGTCTCATCTATGCAAGCGGAGGTGGCAGCAGAATGTATGGATCAAATAGTGGCAGTAGAATGACCAATGCAGTTGGCACAAGTGCTCTTTTACTATCATAAAATTATAGGCGTAGCATATATATATACTATTACCAAACGGGTTTTGAATTAAGTTTCGGTCATTGCCTGTTCAGAAATTTTTTGGTTTAGCTAACATTTCTATGCCTCCCCTTCCAATTTAATTACATGACCCCATATGGGGTCATGACCCACATTTTGAGAAGCCCAGCTATAGATGAATTTAAAAAAATCACATGAAAGTCAATATTTAAAAGATTTGCTGATATTTAAAAATATATGACTGTAGACAATGTAACTCTAACAATCTTTTATGCGCAAATTAAACAATTTTGAAACTATTCACACATATTTGCCTTAAATAAGATAAAAGTAAACAATAATACTAAGTTAAATGTATTTAAACTTTAATCAAAGTAATGATAGTGCCTTTAAACTTTTCATTACAAATTAGTTTCAGATACAATATTTTGAACATTTCTTTTTTTTCTACAATGGTTTTGGTTTTTTGTTATCATAAAATACTCACATCTATAAATTATTCATCTGTGCATGATATTTCATAAACAAACGAAAAAATAAAATGATAACTATGGATTGTTTATGTTTGCATTTTGGGCTGCAAAGTTAAATATTAGTATCATTTTTGATAATCTAAATATATGGAACAAAACTCACACCTTTCTCAATATTTGTTTTATACATTAAATTGAATTAATCATCTTAAAAATGGTTGAAATTTGCATCAACTAGTTTGTCACAATTTATTGTTGCAAAATGATTGACTTATTTGTAAGCAGAAAAATGAATTTGATTAAATTTTTAAAAAATATTGAGAGATGTTAAAATGTTTTTTTTTAATGCTAGCTTAACAAATATTGGATTTTGATCAATGTAAATACTCACAACTTGTTAGTTTTCCTTAAACAAAGATGGCAGTCCAGATTTTTGATAAATATAGTTTCGAGAGCCTACAATCTACCAAAGATGTGTTAGCTGTTAAATTAAAACTAAATTAATAAATCGATTGATAAATTTAAAAAAAAATTTCTCATAACTTTCACTAAGAAGCATTATTTCAATTTCTATTTTTACATATATCATAACATGGGAAGCAAGATACTCTTAAGTATCAAACATTGATTCAATTCAGTGTTTCTTTTTTGTCAGTAGTTTTTTTTTTGGAGTAAATTATCATAAATGATAAAAATTTGGGACCTTCCTATCACAGTGCATGATGCAGTGGATTATTTCCAAAGATACAAGATATTGCTCTGCCAAGAAGTGTGTATTAATAGTCACGATAAGATAGCATGTTATTGATATGAAAAAAATATAATAATATATATATTGTATTTTTTTTCATGGTTCTGTTAATAATTTAATCCTCTCAAAAAAGAAAAAAATTGGTAAATACTGTAAATAAGTTTTCTACGATTTCTTTTTTAAAAAATAACTAATAAAAAATAAAATGTAAATAATACATACTACATTTCCTAGTAGACATTTTTTGAGAACCCCTGAAACTATAGTTTTATCAAATATATGGGCAATAATCTTGGTTTACTAGAAAATTCACAATTACCTGTAAATTTACAACCACAATAATCATACAACTAGCTTTTCATTTCTTTTTTTCCATAATATCATATTGATTAAAAGTAAATAAATTATAAACACAAAATTAGAATAGCTACTTTTTATCATTTGAACCATAGTGATTTTGATTTATAGTAAAGTCTAATAATGGGTAAATAAATACGCATTTTAAAACAATGTTCAAAAACAACAATTGTTTCATCTTCAGAAAGTTTGTAAAAATTTGTCCTTATATAATTTCAGACTTGTCAATGATCATTATAAATATTTAATTATTTTAAATACTGATAATTCCTATAAAATTATGAATGTTATTATCATTGTCTTGAACTTACTTTGTACATATGCACTTGTTATTTCACTTGTATCTGTATCAGCTGAACACCTTAGATACATCTATAACCACCACCATACTTAACCAGCATCATATCTAACTACCCCATACCTAACAACCTCCCTACCCAGACACCCACACAACACCATACCTAACCATCACAAAACCTAACAACCACAATACTTAACAACCACAATACCTAACCACCACCATACATAACCACCACCATACCTAACCACAATAATACCTAACCACCATTATACTAAGCCACCATACCTGAACCACCACCATACCAACCCCGATATCTAACCACCACAATACCTCTCTCTACCCAAACACCACAATACCTAACAAGTACCATACCTTAAGAACACCATATCTAAACAACACCAAACTTAAACCACCACCACACCTAACCAGGACGATACCTAACCACGACCAAACTTAACCACCACCATACTTAATGACCACCATAACCAATGACCACAATACCTAACCACCACCATACCTAACCACTACCATCGGTATCACCATCCCAAATAACCACCATACCTCCCTCCCTCCCCCCTACCCACCAACCCAGCACCATACCTAACAACTACCATAAATAACCACAATACAAAAACCACTGCCATACATAACCACCACCATATCTCCCTTCCTCCCCCCTACCCACCCACCCATGGTCACACCTAACCACCACCATACCTACTCACCACCATGCCTAACCACAACCATCCCCAATGACTACCATCCCTAACCACCACCATACCTAACCACCACCACACCTAACTACCACCATACCTTACCATCACTATCCCTTACCTCCATCATCCCTCCCTCCCTCACTACCCAACCACCATACTCTAACCACTACCATACATCCCTCCCTAACCAACAACCCAATAGCTCTCTACCCACCCACCACAATACCTAACAAGTACCATACCTTAAGAACACCATATATAAACAACACCAAACTTAACCACCACCACACCTAACCAGCACGATACCTAACCACCACCATACTTAATGACCACCATAACTAATGACCACAATACCTAACCACCACCATACCTAATGACTACCATTGGTATCACCATCCCAAATAACCACCATACATCCCTCCCTCCCCCTACCCACCCACCCAGTACCATACCTAACAACTATCATAAATAACCACCATACAAAAACCACTGCCATACATAACCACCACCATATCTCCCTCTCTCACCCTACCAACCCACCCATGGTCACACCTAATCACCACCATACCTACTCACAACCATACCTACTCACCACCATACCTAACTACAACCATCCCTAATGACTACCATCCCTAACCACCACCATACCTAACTACCACCATACCTTACCATCACTATCCCTTACCTCCATCATCCCTCTCTCCCTCACTACCCAACCACAATACCCTACCCACCACCATACATCCCTTCCTAACCACCAACCCACCACCATACCATACCTAATCACCAATAACCCTAACAACCATTATACTTATCCACGACCATACTTAAACACCAACATACCTAACCATCACCATACTTAACCACCACAATACTAAACCACCACTATACCTAACCACCAACATATCTAACCACCATCCCTGACCACCACCATACCTAACCACCACCGTACCTCATCACCACCATCCATAACCGCCACCATATTTCCCTCCCTCTGAACCCACCCACCATACCTTAACCATCACCATACCCCCCTTCCTACTCATCCAACCAACACCATATGTAACCAACACCATATCTAACCACCATCCCTGACCACCACCATACCTAACCACCACTGTACCTCTCCACCACCATCCGTAACCGCCACCATACCTCCCTCCCTCTGAACCCACCCACCATACCCTAACCATCACCATACCCCCTTCCTACCCATCCAACCAACACCATATGTAACCAACACCATATCTAACCACCATCCCTGACCACCACCATACCTAACCACCACTGTACCTCACCACCACAATCTGTAACTGCCACCATACCTCCCTCCTTCTGAACCCACCACCATACCCTAACCATCACCATACCCCCCTTCCTACACATCCAACCAACACCATAAGTAACCACCACCATATCTAACCACCAGTATACCTAACCACCACCATACTTATCCACCACCCTACCTAAACACCATGATACCTAAACACCACCATAACTAACCACTATGATACTTAACCATCATCATACCTGCCCAGCACCATAACTCCCTCCCTTCTTAAAACCATACCTAACCAACACCATAACTAACCACCATAATTAACCACTGTCATACCTAACCACCAACTTACCTAACAACCACCATACCTAACCACCACCATACCTAACCACCACCATACCTGACCACCACAATACTTAACCCCCAATACACATAATTACCACCATAACTTAGCACCACCTTACCTCCCTCCCTCCCTACCCACCACCCACCACCATACCTAGCCACCAGACCTAACCAAAACAAACCACCACCATAGTTAACCACCACCATGCTTAATCACCACCATACCTAACAACCACCATACCTAAACCACCACCATACCTCCCTCCCTACCCACCCACTCACTGCCATACCTAACCACCTCCATACCTAACCACAACCATACTTAACCACCACCATACCTGATCACTACCATCCCTAAAAACCACCATATGTAACCACCACCATCCCTTAACTCCACAATCCCTAACCACGACCATACCTCCCTCCCTACCCATGCACCCACCACCATACCTACCGAAAATACCTCACCACCACCATACCTAATGAACACCATCCCTAACCACCACCATACCTACCTCCCATCCCTAAAAACCACCATCCGTAACCACGACCATAGCTAACCAATACCATACCTAACCCCCACCATACCTAAGCACCACTATATGAAACCACGACCATACCTAACTACCATCATACCTAACCACCACGATTGCTAACCTTCACCATCCCTAACTACCACCACACATAACCACATTTCCTTCCCTTCCCACACACCATCCACCATACCTAACAACTATACTTAAATAACACAACACCTAAACACAACCATACCTAACCACCCCCTCACCTAACCACCATCATACCTCCCTCCCTCCCTACTCAACCACCCACTGCCATACCTAATGACCACCATGTGCAACCATCACCATACTAAACCACCACCATACCTACCCAGCACCATTCCTGCCTGCCTCCCTACCCACCGACCCAACACCATAATTAAACAATGTACTTAACCACAACCAAAGCTAACCATCACCATACCTAGCCATAATAATCCCTCACCACCACCATCCCTAACTATCACCATCCCTAATGACCACCATACCTCCCTCCCTCCCTCCTGCCCACCAACCACCATACCTAACAACCACCATAACTAACCACCTTACCTAGCCACCCCCATATGTAACCACCACCATACCTAACCACTGGCATACATAACCACCACCATACCTCCCTCTCTCCCTACCCATTCAACCACAGCCATATCTAACCACCACTATACCTCCCTCCCTCTCTACCCACTCACCATACTCTAACAACCACCATACATCCCTCTTTTCCTCCCTACCAATGCACCCACTACCATACCTATCCACCACCATACCTAATCACCAATAAACTTAACCACCATTATAATTATTGACCACCATACCTCAACTCCACCATATGTAAACACCGCTATACTTAAACACCACCATACTTAATCACCACCATCCCTAACCACCACCATATCTAAGCACCATCCCTAAACACCACCATACCTTACCACCAGCATCCCTAACCAGCACCATACCTTTCCTTCTTTCCATACCCACCCAACCAACACCATATGTAACCACCACCATACTTGTTGACCACCATACCTAAACACAACCATAATTAACCACCATACTTAATCAACCACCATACATAACCACCACCATATGTAACCACCACCATACCTGACTACCACTATACTTAACCCACAATATACCTAATTACCACCATACCTTAACACCACCATATTTCTCTCCCTCCCTACCAACCACTCACCACTATACCTAACCACCACAAGAATTAATGACAACTAACCACCACCATACCTAACCACTACCATACATTACCACTATACCTCCCTCCATCCCTCCCTTCCTACCCACCCACCCACTGCCATACCTAATGACCCCCCATACTTAACCACCACCATACTTAAACACCACCATACCTAACCCCACCATACCACCCTTCCTCTTTCCATACCCACCCATCATAGACTAACCACCACCATACCTCCGTCACTACCCAGCCAACCAAACACCATAACTAACCACTGCCATTACTAAGAATCACCATACCTATCTACCGCCATATCTAAGCACCAACATACCTAACCACCACCATACTTATCCACCACCATACTTAAACACCACCATGCCTTAACACCACCATACTTAACCACCATCCAACAACACAGCACCATACCTCCCTCTCTCGCTACCCACACAGCCATCACCATAACTAACCTCCATCCATAACCACCAACATACCTAACCACCACCATCTCTAATCACCACCATACCATCCTCCCTCCCCCCTAACCACCCACTTACCACCATATCTAACCACCACCATACCTAATCACCACCATACCTCCATACCTTCCTCCCTACCCACAGCCATACCTAACCACCACCATACATAACCACAATATATAACCACCACCATACCTAACCAGCAACAACCATCCCTAATAACCACCATCCCTAAACACCACCAAAACCTCACCACCATCCCTTACCTCCACTGTCCCTAACCACCACCATACCTTTCTATCCAGTACCATACCTCCCTCCCTTTATTGGTACCAACCCATCATACTCTAACCACCACCATACCTCCTTCCGTACCCACCCAACCAACACAATACCTGGCCACCACCATTACTAACCACCACCATACCTAATCATCACCATACCTAAGCACCAACAAAGCTAACCACCACCATACTTATACATCATCACACCTAAACCCCATGAAACATAACCATCAATATACATAACCACCACCATAACTAACAACCATACCTAACCATGGCCATACCTAACCACAAACATACCTAACCACCACCATATTGCAACAGTCAGATTCATCTATCTCACTAACACACTGCAGAATTCAAACCCCAAACACGAAACTGAACACTCTACCAGAGGTTGCCTTCTAGATATCCTAGGTTCGAATCTAAAGTCTAAATTCCACAGTGCCACCTACATGATAACATATCTGATGCTACTAATAATATATCCCTTTACCAGTGCCTGGTGGTCAGGGAAAATCAAAGAGACTGTATACTAAGATATAAGCTTGGGTTTGCTAACTAACGTCTATGGATGGTACAAAAGAAATTATAAAGATAGACCGAGACAGTGATATGGATCAATAAACAAAAGAACAAAATTGGTTTTAAAAGATTTATTAATATATCAAAAATATATAATGCCCACTGACTGCATATGTTAGACAGTGATGCTTAAAATCGTAGTTAAAACATTTCAGAAAATTTACATTTGGCTGTTGTTAAATACATTGTCTATACCTCGGGCTAGTATAATATTACAATAATGTGCCTAAAACGCTTGTGAAGATGTGTGAGGCACTTTGAGTAAATTATAAAAAGTTTAATAAAATATTTTGCAACATTAAAGTTTAATATATTTCTTTACTTCGAGAATACAACAGACTAATGCTTGTTAAGCTATAACATGGAAATGTGCCCAAGGCATTTATATTTATAAACATATAGTTAAGTAAGATTGGCCAGTCAGTGTTGCTAGTGAGGAATTTCTTTACAGGACGGAGGGTGTGATATGTTTAAATCACTGGAACTTTGCAAATAATAGATAAGTGAAAAATTATATAATGGATATATGAGAAATACGGAGGGCATCTCACCATTGATCCATAGGAATGTGGTGTCACAAGCAGCCGGACTCTGGCCTCGTCCAAATCTAAGTGACTGGGTGACAGCTGCATCGCATTCCCAGGTATGACATTTCAGTACACACTCTGACTGAGAACCGCAGAAATGAAAGAGGAAATGGTCTTAGCCATTTAAAGCCCTTTTGGAGAAGCAAAGCGGTCTCAAAACACCCAGTACACCTACAAGCAACACTCGAATAAAGTATACTAAAAAGGGATTTATTTAGATTTACAAAATGCCCAATCAATTCCCCAAATAATTATTTAAAGAAAGACTGCCCATTCTCGACCTCAAATTACAAGCTTTGAAATTAAAGCAAAACAAATATACATTTTAAAATGGGAGAATGCATGTTTACGAGGTTTTAAAAGAAAGCATAAATTTATTTACGTAGTCATGCATTGGTTAAACATTTACTCATTGACCTCGCACATATTCTAATATTAGGTTAAAATCGATAACAGGTGGATTTTAAACTAGAAAATTATTATATACATTGAATGAGTAGGATAGCTCTCGAATGAGTGATTCATGAGATAAAAAAATGGGAAACAATTTATAACTTTAAAATGCCTTAATGATGGCATCTTGCTTTAAATAAAAGGGAATAATTCACTCGATCAAAGACTATTTTGGCACATTATCATAATAAAAAAAGAAAACAGATTAATAAATATAAAATATTAAACCAAGGATAGAGAGCGAAAAATACTGATTACATTATAACATTTTAAAGAAAGAAACAATGTTAAGGTAAAGTAAAATGAAAAACAATTTAAATAGCTATAGCTTATTAATTAGAGGAAATAATCACAAGAGCTCTTTGGTTAAATTTTGGGGTTACCTCGTTAGAAGCATTTGCAGGTGGTTTCAGGTAGATACTTTTCCAAATTGATTGTCGGCAGCATTCATACAACTCGGCAGCAAACTCTGGTTATAGTTCGTATTTTAGCAGCAGTAGCAGTTTTAGGGTTTCCTATGTCATGGCATCCGATGGTCTGGAGCACCGGCTCACCATTTCCAAGGGAAAAATAGCCGCCTTGCCAGCTTTACTCTGTCATATTGAAAATTGCAATTTTAAAGGCTGGGTGTTTAGATAGGTTTTAAAGCAATATTTAAAATCTGATAACTCTATTTGAAGAACACTCGGCTTCAAATATTTAAGTTTGCATGTGAGTAGCAATTAGAACAGCAGAAAGTCTCAGGAAGCTCAGCAACAATAAAAAGAATTCAAGCTAGAATCCTTATAGACTAAACTAAAATGCTAGAATAGAAGAGTAAAATTCATAGACTAGTATGAATAGACTAGAATGAATAGACTAGAATGAATGCCTAGAACAAAAGAAAACCCTTCTATATATAGCAGAATTATACAATAAAACTGCCCTGGAGCATTACAAAAACATTCCAAAATTTGCTATCATATCAGCTGTAATTAAATCCATCGGAATGACCAAAAGAATTCAACAAAATTTTAATTAATTTCTATTGTTAATTTGCCCATTGACATTCGGATTAAAACTTTGATTTAATAATAAAAAATACTTTTGCTAATTAAAAAAAAATGACCTTAAGTGGACATCTGCTGTTTTTTTTTATAAGATCCTAGAACATTAATTATTTAAAGCTATTGTTTGTTACCAACCCTCATTTATTTTAAACAGAAAATATGAGGTGTGATTTTAAAATCCAAAAAAATTATTTAATTTTAATTTTCAATGTTTAAATCCATTTATGAGACTAATATAATTGTTATCTTAAATTAAAAACAAATATTACGAATGTAATATCTTTTAAGAATAGATTTAAACAAAATAATTTTAAATAACAAACATTATTTTCAGGTTTTGAAAATTAATATATCACAGGGTGTGCACAATTACAACCTATATAACCTACTTTGAAATAAATTTATTTTTATGTGTACATACGCATAATTTATAAGATTTTATTTATACTGGGCATAAGTTATATAATTATATATAACATGAGTGTTGTACTCGTGGTTTAGAATTGAGCAAGATTTTTGGCATATAAGCGCATTGCAGACACATTATGATACACTGGGGTTTTAACTAAGGTATGAGGTTAGGAAAGACATGAGAAAAAATAAAACGAAGATCTGCAAAGCAGATCTTACTGTTACAATATCTAACCACCACCAACCCTAACTATCACAATCCCTAATCATGACATTACCTCCCTTCCCCTACCCACCCTCCTACAAATGTACATAACCACCAACATAACTAACCACCATACCTTACGACCACTATAACTCCCTCCCACCCCCTACCAACCCAATCACCATCATATCTAACCTCACCATGACTAACCACCATACCTAACCACCACAATCAATAACCACCATACCTAACCACCAACATAGACCTAACCACCTAAATACCTAACCTCCATCATCCCTATCACCATCTGTAATCACCAACATACATCCCTCCCCCTACCTACCCACCAGCCACCATATGTAAGCACCACCATAACTAATCATACCTAACCTCTGCCATACATCACCACCATACCATGCTCCCTACCCACCAACCCACAGCCATACCTAACCATGACCATAAGTAACCACCATACAAACCTAACCAATACCATCCATAATCACCATCATACCTCCTTCCCTCCACCCTACCATCCACCACCATACCTAACAACCATAACTAACTACCATATGTAACCACCACGATACTTAACCTCCACCACACCTAACCACCACCATACATAACCACTACCTTATCTCCCTCCCTCCCTGCCTTCTTAACCACCCACCTATAACCATACCTAACCACAACCATCCATAACTACCATACTTTACCATCATCCCTAACCTCCACCATCCATAATGACCACCATAACTCCCTACTTACTATCCCACCATACCCTAACCTGCAGCATACATCCCTCACACACTACCAATCCACCCACTGTCATAGCTTATCACCAATACACCGAACCAGAATTATACTTATCCATGAAGATACCTAAACACCACCATAACTAACCATCACCATATATAACAACTACTAAACCACCGCCATATCTAACATCCATCCCTGACCACTACCATACCTAACCACTATCCCTAACCACTACCATACTCACCCACCATGATACCTCACCACCAGCATTCCGAATCAACACCATAGCTCCCTTCCTCCATAGCAAACACCATACCTACTTTCCTATCCACCCAACACCATACAAAACCACCACCATATCTAACCACTACCAGAGGTAACCACCACCATACCTAACCTCCACAATCCCTAACCATCACCATCCCTAACTATCACCATCCCTAATCACCAGCATACTCTTTCCCTCCCCTTACCCCCATACACCTTCATATGTAACAACCACAAGTGACCACCATACCTATCTACCACCATACCTAACAACCATTATACATAACCTACTTCATACCTCCCTCCCTCTCTACCTACCCACCACCACCCATAACCATCACCATACCTAACCACCACAATGCCTATCACCATTCGGAAAACACCACCATACCTCCCTCCCTCCCCTAGTCACCCAACAACCAACATAAGTGACCACCATACCGAACCACCACCATACCTAACCACCACCATACCTAACCACCAACATACCTAACCACCACCATACCTAACCTACACAATCCCTAACCATCACAGTCCCTAACTATCACCATCCGTAATAACCACCATACCTTCCTCCCTCCCCCTACCCACCCAACCTCCACTATGAGTGACGACCATACCTAACCACCACCATACCTAATCATGACTCTAAATAACCACCATACCTAACCACCAACATACCTAACCACCATCTCTAACCATCACTGTCCCTAACTACCACCATCCCTAATCACAATACCTCCCTCCCTCCCCCCTACCCACCCACCTACCACAATAAATACCCCACCACACCTTTCCAACACCATATCTAACAATGTTATACATCACTTCCACCATACCTGCCTCTATTCCCTACCCACCAAACAACAGCCATACATAACCATCACTATACCTAACATCTCTCACTATCCTAATCACCACCATACCTCTTCCCTACCCCTTACCCACCCACCCATGACCATAAGTAACCACCATACCTAACCACCATCATACGTAACCACCACCATAACTAACCATCACCAACCACCACAATACTTAACCACCACCAGGCATATCACCATCCTGAAATCACCACTATACCTCCTTCCTTCCCCCTACACACCCAACAATTAACATAAGTGATCACCATACCAAACCATCACCATACCCACCACCACCATACATAACCACCACTATATCTAACCACCACCATACCTAACCACCACTATAAATAACCACCATACCTAAGCACCACCATACCTAACCACCAAGTTACCTAACCACCACCATACCTAACCTCCACCATCCTTAACCATCACTGTCCCTAACTATCACCATCACTAATTAACACCATACCTTCCTTCCTACCCCCTACCACCCAACCTCCACCATAAGTGACTGCCATACCTCACCACCATATCTAACCATGACCATAAATAACCACCATACATAACCTCCACCATCCCTAATTATCACCATCCCTATTCATAATACCTCCCCCCCAACCCACCCATCTACCACCACAAATAACCACCATACCTTTCCAACACCATACCTAACAGTTACACATCACATCCACCATACCTCCCTCTATTCCCTACCCACCAACAGCCATACCTAACCACAATATCTATCACCATCCCTAATCACCATACCTTCTTCCCTCCTCCTTACCCACCCACCCATGACCATAAGTAAACACCATATCTAACCACCACCATACCTAACCACCACCATACCTACCAACACAATACCTAACCACCACCATAAATAACCACTATACCTAACCACCAACATTCCTATCCAACATACCTAACCACCCCCATACCTAACCTCCACCATCCTTATCACCACCCTCAATCACCACCATACCTCCCTCTCCCCTCACCCACTGCCATACCAAACCACCAACATATCTCCCCACTACCATAAATAACCACCAAACCATCATTCCTAATGACCAAGATACCTAACCACCATCATAACCTCCCTGCCAACCCACCACCCACAGCCATACCTAACCACAACCATCTCTAACCATCACCATACCTAATAACCACCATCCCTAACTATCACCATCTTTAATCATGTCCATGCCTCCCCTCCCTCACCCTACCCACTTACCAACATGTACCACCCGCATAAACAAACATGATACCTTACTACTGCCATATATAATGAGCATCATACCTCCCTCACTATCCATCCACAACCATACGTAACCACAACCATACCTAACAACTGCAATACCTTGCAACTTCTATCCCCAATCACTCCATACATTCTTCCCTACCCACCCACCATACCTAACACACACCATACCAAGCAACCACAATATGTAACCACAACCATACCTAACCACCACCATAAATAACCACCACACCTTACCTAATCACCACCACCTGACCTGACTACCACCATAAATAACCACAACTCCTAACCACCACCATACCAAACCTCGGCCATCCCTAACTGTCACCACCCCTAATTACCACCATACCTCCCTCTCTCCCCCACCCACCTCCATATGTAACCACCAACATAAATGAGCACCATATCTATTTACAACCATACCTATTTACCCTAATACATAACTACCATACCTCCCTCCCAACACAGCCACCCACAGCCATACCTACCCATGACCATACATCCCTCCCTCCCCCTACCCACCCAACAACCACCATAAGTGACCACCTTACCTAACCACGACCATACCTCACCACCACCATTCCTAACCACCACCATAACTAACCACCACCATACCTAACCACCACCATACCTACCCACAAGTATACCTAACCTGCACCATCCCTAACCATCACCATCCCTAACTACCACCATTTGTAATCACCACCATACCTTCCTCCTCCTACCCCCACCCACCCCCATTTGTAATCACTACCATAAATGATTACCATACATATCCACCATGATACCTAACCACTGTTATACATATCTACCATCATACTTCCCTCCCTATCTCCCTACCCACACACGAACAGTGATACCTAACCCTGACCATACCCAACCAGCATCATATCTCCCTCCCTCCATCTCCATACCCACCCAACCACCACCATAAGTGACCACCATACCTAACCACCACCATGCCTCACCACCACCATACCTAACCACAACCATAAATAACCATCATACCTAACCACCACCACACCTAACCTCTGCCATCCCTAACCATCACTGTCTTTAACTATCACCATCCCTATTCATGATACTTTCCCCCTCCCCCTACCCGCCCACCCACCACCATGTGTAACCACCTACAAAAACCACCATACTTTTACACCACCTTACCTAACAACTGTTATAGATAACTTCCACCATACCTCCCTTCTTCATTCCCTATCCACCAACCAACAGCCATACCTAACCACGATACCTAACTACCACCATAAATAACCACCATACCTAACCACCACCATAACTATCCAACATACCTAACCACCACCATACCAAACCTCCACCATCCCTAACCATCACCATGCCTATGACCACCATACCTACCTCCCCCTAGCCACCCACCCACCACCATACCTAAACACCGTCATACCTAACCACCACCATACATTCCACCACCATAAATAACCATGATACCTAGACACCATCACACCTAATCACCAACATACCTAACCACCACCATACCTAACTTCCACCATCCCTAATCACCACCATACTGCCCTCCCTCCGCCTACTCACACACCCACCACAATAACTAACAACAAGAACCACCATATCTAACCCCCAACAAAACTAACCAACACCATACCTAAACTCCACCATGCCTAACTATCACCATCCCTAACTATCACCTGTAATCACCACCATTCCTCCACCCACCTCCATATGTAACCACCACCATAAATAAGTACCATACCTATCCACCACCATACCTCATGCCTTCCCTCCCAACCCACCCGCCCACAGCAATACATATCCACCACCATATGTCCCTCCCTCCCCCTATCCACCCAACCACCATAAGTGACCATGATACTTAACAACCACCATAGCTAACCACCACCATACATCACCACCACCATACCTAACCACCACCATACCTACCCACCACCTTAACTAACCACCACCATAAATAACCACCATACCTAACCACCAACTTATCTAACCACCATGATAACTGACTCCCTACTTGCCTACCCACCCACAACCATATCTTACCACCACCTTACCTAACCACCACCATACCTAGTCACCTCCATCCCCAATCACCACCATACTTTCTTCCCTCCACCCTAACCACCCATCCACCACCCTACCTAACACACAACATACCTAGCCACGACCATAGCTAACCATGAAAATACCTAAACACCATAAATAACCACCATAGCTAACCACTATCATACCTAACCACCACACCATACCTACCACCACTACAATATCTAACCACCAACATACCTAATCACGGCCATACCTAACATCCACCATCCCTAACCATCACCGTCCCTAACCATTACCACCCCTAATCACCACCATACCTCCCTCTCCCAACCCCCACCTACATCCATAGGTAGCCACCACCATAAATGAGCACCATACCTATCTACAACCATACCTAACCACCCTTATACATAACCACCATACCTCCCTCCTTCCCAAGTCACCAACCCACAGCTATACCTACCCACCACCATACATCTCTACCTCCCCCTACCTCCATAAGTGATCATCATACCTAACCACTAACATACCTCACCACCATGATTCCAAACCATAACCATATCTAACCACCACTATAAATAACCACCATACCTAACCACCAACATACCTAATCACCACCATACCTAACTCCACCATCTCTAGCCATCACCATCCGCAACTATCACCACCATAAATAACCACCATAGCTAACCACCATCATACCTAACTACCACACCATATTAACCACCATTTCCATACCTAACCACCAACATACCCAACCACCACCATACTTAACCTCCACCATCACTGTCCCTAATAATCACCACCCCTAATCACCACCATACCTCTGTCCCTCTCCCTACCTCCACCCATTTCCATATGTAACAATGACCATAAATGAGCACCATACCTATCCACCACCATACCTCCCTCCCAACCCACTCAACCACAGCCATACCTACCCGCCACCATATGTCCCTCACTCCCACCTACCCACCCAACCACCACCATAAGTGACCACAATACTTAACCACCACCATACCTAACCACCAGCACATCTCACCACCACCATAACTAACCACCACCATACCTAACCACCACCTTAACTAACCACCACCATAAATAACCACCATACCTAACCATCACCATACCTAACCACCCACATAACTACCCACCACCATATCTAACCTCCACCATCCCTAACCATCATGATCCCTATTACCTTCAATAATCACCACCATACTTCCCTCCCTCCCCCTACCCCCACCCCACTTCCATATGTAACCACTACCATAAATGATTACCATACCTATCCACATCTATACCTAACCACCACCATCACTATCACCACCCCTAATCATGTCTATGCCTCCTCTCCCTACCTACTGGCCAACATGTACCACCATCATAAATAAGCACCATACCTTACCACCACCATATATAACCACAACCATACCTCACTCCCTACTTGCCTACCCACCCACAACCATATCTTACCACCACATTACCTAACCACCACCATACCTAGCCACTTCCATCCCCAATCACCACCATATCTTCTTCCCTCCACCCTACCCACCCACCCAATCCCCACCATACCTAACACATACCCTACCTACACACCACCATAGCTAACCACCAAAATACCTAACTACCACCATAAATAACCACAATAGCTAACCACCATCATACCTAATGACCACACCATATCTAACCACCACTATAGCTAAGCACTACCATAAATAACCACATCACCTAACCACCACCATACCTAACCAACATCCCTAACCACCATCATATTTACCCTCCACCATCCCTAACTATCACCATCCCTAATCACAACCATACCTCCTCCTCCCAAACCCCCACCCACCTCCATGTGTAACAACCACCATAAAGCAGTACCATACCCATCCACCACCATACCTCACTCCCTCCCAGTCCACCCACCCAGAGATATACCTAACCACCACCATATGTCGCTCCCTACCCCCCCAAAACCACCACCATAAGCGACCACATTACCTAACCAGGACCATACCTAACCACCCCCATATCTGACCACCAACATTCCTAACCACCACCATAACTAACCACCACCATAAATAACTACCCTATCTAACCACCACCATACCTAACTGCCAACATAACTAACAACCACCATATCTAACCTCCACCATCCCTAACCATCATGATCCCTATCACTTTCAATAATTGCCACCATTCCTCCCTTCCTCTCCCTACCCCATTCACCCACCAAAATATGTAAACATGACCATAAATGATTACCATACCTATCCACCACCATACCTAACAACTGTTATACATAACCACCATCATATCTGACTCCCTCTCTCTCTATCGACCCACAGCTATACCTAACCACCACCATACCTAACAACTACCATACCTATCACCATCCCTAATCACAACCATGCTTCCCTCCCCCTACCCATACCTACCTACCACCACACCTCACCACCACCATACTTAACCACTGCCAAAATGCCTAACCACCACCATAAATAACCACCATCATACCTAACTACCACAACATACCTGACCACCAATACCGTACCTAACCACTACCATACCCAATCACCACCATACCTAACCTTCACCATCCCTAACCGTTACTGTCCCTAACCATCACCACCCCTAATCACCACCATACCTCCCTCCCTCCCCTTATCCCCCACTCACCTCCATATGTAACCACCACCATAAATGAGCACCATACCTATCCACCACCATATCTCCTGCCATCCCTCCGAACCGACCAATAAGTGACCATGATACCTACCCACCATATTACCTAACCACCACCATACCTCACCACCACCATACCTAACCACCAACATATCTAACCACCACCATACCTCACCACCACCATACCTAACCACAAACATACGTAACCACCACCAAAATACCTAACCACCACCATAAATAACCACCATCATACCTAATCACCACTACAATATCTAACCACCAACATACCTAATCACCACCATCCCTATATAACGGTCAGAAAACGTGTGACTGGTAAACAGTGCAGAATTCGACCACCATACAGAATAGCAGCACCATCGAGTAGCGGAGCCACCCGTGGTACTGAGTTCGAACATAGTTTATCGGTTCGACAGTACAATCCACGAAACAACGCATCTGATGCGACATTAGTAAATATTTCCTTAGGCACGGTGGTCAGGGATATGCAAGAAACTCATGATTTTATTCTCGAGTTAGCCAATAACCAAACTAATATTAATTAAACATTCATATTTACATAATCGAGGAAATATTATATAGAATGGGTATCGAATAAATGAAACGTAACTGCAGACGTATAATTTAAAATTATTTATTAATACATTTTAATAAAACAATTATTAATATTCTATGGACTAACAGCTTCAGTAGCGGGATTTGCAACACGATTATATTTTAAAGAATACATTTATTTATTTAGACATTATTTTATATTGATGATTTCAGTAGCGGTATTTCCGATACTGAAATGTTTACAAAAGGAATTCACTTATTTGAAGGCTTAATCTAGCTACCTAAAATTCTCGAGTAAGTATTTCTAATGCATGCCTGGAGGGATTTATTCCTTTGCAATGCAAGAGTCTAAAGTATAGGTTTTTAGTAATGGCAGACATATATTTATTTAATTAAAATATTTATTTATAACTAAGGGCAAACATTTATTTGAGAGTGAATTATGCAGATAATGCAGAGGCGGAGTGATATGTTTAGAATAATAAAACTAAGTAAAGGAACACGTGGTACACTTTAGAAAGGCGATATGGAATGGCAGTATATCGAAACTGCAATGCCGTGAATGAGTTTATAAGAATGTCAGGCTGGTCTCTGCCATCGGCCCGACGAAGTAAGGTGTCACATAAGCATAACCAGGGACAAGCAGTCCGTGTCACAGTTTTGCTGGCTGGCTGCATGACATTGTCAAGTCCTACGGGAGCATCCATTATGCCCGCTTGTGTAAAACGACTGGGGTTAATTTCAACCCTGAAGAATCTGGAAATTTCATGGCGAAATGGGTCATCGCGTCTCTAAAATGTAACACATGTATACTGTATAAACGGTTATGATGAGATTTAAGTAGATTTCTGACTTGGCCCTACATTACCAACATTTACTCAAGAACTCTGGCGACTCTCAAAGAAATGGGATTTTCTAGAATTATTCATTAGACTTCATAAATACCATATATATAAACTGGGAGTTATTACAACTAATATGCCAGCCATTTGCAAAGTAGTAGACCCTGCATTACAATAATGATGCACTGAATGCGTGTCGATTTATATGAAAGTAAAGTTATTTAGGAAAGTAAATATTAATGAAAATTGGACACGCATTCATTGTTTTAAGCGATCATAGATTTAAACTTTGAAATTTGAGATGATTATGAGCATGCAATAAGTAAATAATAACTATAGATAGAATGTAGATTTGAGAAATACGCACCCAAGAAAGACAGAGTGAGGTACGCTAGATTATTAGAGAAATTTACACATTACATTAATTATTCAATTTAGTTATACAAATGGTAGTTTTTACATTTTATAATTTAGATAAGTAGTATGAAGAAGAGCTATAGCATATTATTAGAGTATTCTAGAGTTTGAACACAGACAGGTACCTGTTTTATAAGAAGTTTTCCGATTCCATTAGTTTAGCAGCAAAAAGTTCACGAGTGGCAAGTCTTTCTTGTATTTAGATATTTCATTTAATTTCACAACAGCAGCAGCTTTTTCATTTATTTCAGGCAGCAGATCTTCATGGTGAATGTATGACGGGCAATGGAAAGTTCAGCATCCGGTGGGCCATAACCCGATGGAGAATGATCTAGGTGCTTTACTCGGTCATACCTTGGCAGGAACAAATTATTTTTATATTTTTGGAGACTCTCAGTGATCAAGAGCAAAGCTAAAGTTTAAGTGAATGTCTCCAGCAAGTCTAAGATGGCCTCTTTTCTTATCTTGATCTTTCACATTTTTGTTAAGATATTTTTAGGTTCTATTTAATCTGCCCTGAGGATAATCAATGCATTTAGTTGGTTTTTTTTTAATTAAAGAAAGCTGCCATTCTATTGTTTACATTTTACATTTACTAATTAATTTTGGGGAATTTTTCTTTAATTAATCTATTATCTATCACTGACCGATGCTTTTAAATTTCAAAAACAAAAAGGGAACATAAGATTATTTTAACTTTTAATTAAATATTACATCAGATATTTTTAGAATTATTATTAAATGAAATTTAAACAAAGCAATAAATACGAACTTTATAATCCAAAATAAATGATTAAAATTATACAAAATTATATAACTAAAAGAAATCTAAATTATATTATTTTATCCCTATTTATTGCGTTTAATTTGAGATCGAAATGTGTGCGTGTTTATGCTGAATTCTACATATATTTATACATTTCTAATATTGCTACACACACAATTCGATATCAAAAAGTTTAAATTTGGGCGGGATAGACCGGTCAGTGAGAGACGACAGAAAAAGGTGAAACTTAAGATTCGAATACGAATCTTACTGTTTCACCTAACCATCACCATCCCTAACCATCATCATTCCTAATCACCACCATACCTCCCTCCCTCTACCCCATACCCACCTCCATATGTAGCCACCACCATAAATGAGCACCATACCTAACCACAACCATAGCTAACCACCCTTGTACATAACCACCATACCTCCCTCCCTCTCAACACACTCACCCATAGCCATACTTACCCACCACAATACATCTCCCCCTTCCCCTACCTGCCCACAACCATGAGTGATCACCATACCTAACCACTACCATACATCACTGCCACGATTCCAAACCATCACCATATCTAACCACCACCATAAATAACCACCATACCTAACCACGAACATACCTAACCACCACCATACCTAACCTCCACCATCTCTAACCATCACCATCCACAACTATCACCATCTGTAAACACCACCATAAATAACCACCATAGCTAACCACCATCATACCTAACCACCGAGCCATACCTAATCACCACGACCATATCTAACGACCAAAATACCTAATCACCACCAGACCTCACCTCCATGATACCTAACCATCACCGTCCCTAACTATCACCACCCTAATCACCACCATACCTCCCTTTCTCCCCTACCCCCCACCCATTTCCATATGTAACAACCACCATAAATGAGCAACATACCTGTCCACAACCATACCTAACCACCCTTTTACCTACCCACCATACCTCCTGCCCAACCCACCCACCTACAGCTTTAACTACACACCACTATACATCACTCCCTCCCCTGACCCACCCGACCATAATTGATCACCATACCTAACCACTACCATACCCCACCACCACGATTCCAAACCATCACCATATATAACCACCACCATAAATAACCACCATACCTAACCACCACCATACTTAACCACCAACATACCTAACCACCACCATACCTGACCACCATCTCTAACCATCACCATCCGAAACTATCACTATCCGAAATCACTATAAATAACCAGCATAGCTAACCACCATCATACCTAACCACCACCCCATACCTAACCACCACCACCATACATAATCACCAACATACCTAATGACCACCATATCTGACCTTCACCATCTCTAACCATCACTGTCCCTAACCATCACCACCCCTAGTCACAACCATACCTCCTTCTCACCCCCTACCCACCTCCATATGTAACCACCACCATATATGAGCACCATACCTATCTCCGACCATAGCTCTGAAACCACCCACCCACAGCCATACCTACCCACCACCATACATCCCTCCCTCCCCCTACCCACCCAACCACCATGCTAAGTGACCATGATACCTAACCTCTACCATACCTAACCACCACCATATCTCACTCCCACCATTCCTAACCACCACCATACCTACATACCACCCTAACTAACCACCACCATAAATAACCACCATACATAACTAGCACCATACCTAGCCACTAACATATCTAACCACCACCATACCTAACCACCACCCTAACTAACTACCACCACACCTCACCACTACCTTACCTAACCACCACCATACATAACCACCACCAATATGCCTAACCACCACCATAAATAACCACCATAGCTAACCACTATCATACCTAACCACCACATCATACCTAACAACCATAACAATACCTAACCACCAACATACCTAATCATCACCATAACTAACTTCCACCTTCCCTAACCATCACTGTCCCAACCATCATCACCCTTAATCACCACTATACCTTCCTCCCCCTACCCCCAACCACCTCCATAGGTAACAACCACCATACATGAGCACCACACCTATCCACAACCATACCTAACCCCCTTATACATAACCACCATACCTCCCGCCACCCAACCCACCCACCCACAGCCATACCTCCCCCCCAATACATCAATCCCTCCCCCTACCTGCCCACCACCATAAGTGCTCACCATACCTAACCATTACCATACCTCACCACCACGATTCCAAACCATCACCATATCTGACCACCACCATAACTAAGCACCACCATAAATAACCACCATACCTAACCACCAACACATCTAACCATGACCATCTCTAACCATCACCATTCACAACTATCACCATCCGTAATCATCACCATAAATAACCACCACAACTAACCACCATGCCATAGCTAACCACCATACCTAACCACCAACATACCTAACCACCACCACACCTAACCTCCACCATTCCTAAACATCACCGTCCCTTACCATCACCACCCCTAATCACTGCCATACCTCCCTCCCCCTACCCATGACCCATTTCCATATGTAACTACCACCATAAATGAGCACCATACCTATCCACAACCATACCTAACCACCCTTATATAACCACCATACCTCCCTTCCTCCGAACCCACCCACCCACAGCCATACCTACCACCACCATACATCTCTCCCTCCCCCTACCCACCCACCTCCATAAGTGATCACCATACCTACCCACTACCATACCTCACAACCATGATTCCAAACCACCACAACTAACCACCATGATGAATAACAACCATACCTAACCACCACCGTACCTAACCACCAACATACCTAACCACCTCCATATCTAATCTCCACCATCTCTAACCATCACCATCTGCAACTATCACCATTCTGTAATCACCTCCATACCTCCCTCCCCCTATCCCCCCACCTCCATATGTAACCACTACAATAAATGATTACCATACATATTCACCACCATACCTAACCACCACCATCCCTTACAATCACCATCCCTAATCATGTCTATGCCTCCCTTCCCTCCCCCTACCCACTGACCAACAAGTACCACCACGATAATTAAGCACCATACCTTACCCCCATCATACCTCACTCCCTACTTGCCTTCTCACCCACAACCATACCTTACCACTACCATACCTAACCACCATACCTAGCCATTTCCCTCCCCAATCACCACCATGCCTTCTTCCCTTTACCCTACCCACCCACCCAACCATCATCATACCTAACACACACCATACCTCTCCACCACCATATGTAACCACCACCATAGCTAACCACCAAAATACCTAACCACCACCAAAAATAACCACCATAGCTAGCCACCATCATACCTAACCACCACACCATATCTAACCACCACAACCATACCTAACCATCACCATAAATAACCACAACACCTAACCACCACCATACTTAACCACCAACATACCTAACCACCACCATATCTAACCTCCACCATCCCTAACCATCACCATCCCTAACTATCACCATCCCTAATCATTAAGATACCTCCCTCCCCCTATACCGCCCCAGCCAGCTTTTTATGTAACCACCATAAATGAGTACCATACCTCTCCACTACCATCCATCCCTCCCAACCCTCCCACCCATTGCCATACCTACCTACCACCATGCGTCCCTCCATCCTCTTTACCCACCCAACCACCACCATAAGTAACCATGATATCTAACCACCACAATACCTAACCACCACCATATCTTACCACCACCATTCCTAACCACCACCATACCTAACCACCACCATAAATAACCACCATACCTATCCACACCATACGTAACCACCACCATACCTAAGCACTAACATAACTAACCACCACCATACAAAATGTCCAACATCACTAACCATCACGATCCCTATCACCTTCAATAATCACCACCATACCTCCCTCAATACACCCTTCAACCACCTCCATATGTAACCAATACCATACCTATCCACCACCATACCTAATGACCATTATACATAACAGCCATCATACCTCACTCCCTCCTTCCCTACTCACCCACATCCATACCTCACCACCATACCTAACCACCATCAACCCTAAACACCACCATACATTCAACCCCCTACCTACCCAACCACCACAAGTGACCACCATACCTAAGCACCACCATACATCACCACCACCAAACCTAACCACCATATGTAACCACCACCAAAATACCTAACCACCACCATAGCTAAACACCATCATACCTAACCACCTCACCATACCTAACCACCAGCACAATACCTAACCACCAACATACCTAACCACTACCATACCTCACCTAGACCATCCCTAACCATCAACATCCCTAACCATCATTTGCCCTAATCACCACCATACCTCTCTCCACCTACCACCGCACCCACCTCCATATGTAACCACCACCATAAATGAGCACCATACCTATCCACAACCATACCTAACCACCCTTATACATAACCACCATAACACCCTCACTCCCAACCCATCCACCCACCACCATACATCTCTCCCTCCCCTTACCTGTCCACCACCATAAGTGATCACCATACCTAACCATAACCATACCTCACCACCACTATTCCAAACTATCACCATATCTAACCACAACCATAACTAACTACCACCATAAATAACCACCATACCTAACCACCACCCTACCTAACCACTAACATACCTAACCACCATACCTAACCTCCACCATCTAACATTCACCATCCGCAACTATCTCTATCCGTAATCACCACCATAGCTAACTTCCATCATACCTAACCACCACCACCATACCTTCCCACCAACATACCTAACCACCACCATACCTAACCTCCACCATCACTAACCATCACTGTCCCTAGACATCACTATCCTTAATCACCACCATACCTCCCTCACTCCCACTACCCCCAACCATTTCCATATGTAACCAACACCATAAATGAGCACCATACCTATCCACAACCATACCTAACCACTCTTATACTTAACCACCATACCTCCCTCCCTCCTAACTGACCCACCGACAGCCATACCAACCCACCACCATATATCCCTTCCTTTAACCTAGGCACCCAACCACCACCCTAAGTGACCAATATACCTAACCAGCACCATACCTCACCACCACCTTTCTTAACCACTACCATACCTAATCACCACCTTAACTAACCACCATATATAACCGTTATACCTAACCACCACCATACCGAACCACCAACATACCTAACCACCACCATACATAACCACCAACATAATGAAACAGTAAGATTCGTATTCGAAACTTAAGTTTCACCTTTTTCTGTCGTCTCTCACTGACCGGTCTATCCCGCCCAAATTTAAACTTTTTGGTATCAAGTTGTGTGTGTAGCAATATTAAAAATGTATAAATATATGTAGGATTCAGCAATAACATGCACACATTTCGATCTCAAATTAAAAGCAATAAATAGGGATAAAATAATATAATTTAGATTTTTTTAGTTATATAATTTTGTATAATTTTAATCATTTATTTTGGATTATAAAGTTCGTATTTATTGCTTTGTTTAAATTTCGTTTAATAATAATTCTAAAAAAATCTGATGTAAAAGTTAAAATAATCTTATGTTCCTATTTTGTCTTTGAAATTTAAAAGCATCGGTCAGTGATAGATAATAGAGTAATTAAAGAAAAATTCCCCAAAATGTAATTAGTAAATGTAAAATGTAAACAATAGAATGGCAGCTTTCTTTATAATTAAAACCAACAAAATGCATTGATTATCCTCAGGGCAGATTAAGTAGAACCTAAAAATACCTTAAGAAAAATGTGAGAGATCAAGATAAGAAAAGAGGCCATCTTAGACTTGCTGGAGACATTCATTTAAACTTTAGCTTTGTTCTAGATCACTGAGTCTCCAAAATATAAAATAAATTGTTCCTGCCAAGGTATGACTGAGTAAAAGCACCTAGATTATTTTCCATCGGGAGAAGGCCTATCGGATGCTGAACTTACCATTGCCCATCATAAATTCACCATGAATATCTGCTGCCTGAAATAAATGAGAATGCTGCTGCTGCTGCTGTTAAAGTAAATGAAAGCTTTAAATACAATAAAGAATTGCCACTCATGAACTATTTGCTGCTAAACCAATGGACTCGGAAACCTTATAAAACAGGTACCTCTCCTTTCAAACTCTAGAGTACACTAATAACAGCTATAGCTCTTCTTCATATTACTTATCTAAATTATAAAATGTAAAAACTATCATTTGTATAACTAAAACTGAATAATTAACTTAATGTGCAAATTACTCTAATAATCTAGCTTATCTCATTCTATCTTTCTTGGGTGTGTATTTCTAAAATCTACATTTTATCTATATTTATTATTTAATTATTGCATGCTCATAATTGTCTCAATTTACAAAGTTTAAATCTATGATCGCTTGAAATAGTGAGTGCGTGTCAGATTTCAGTAACATTACTTTCATAAATAATTTAATTTTCATATAAACTGACAAGCATTCAATGCTTCATTTATTGTAATGCAGGGGTCTACTACTTTGAAAATGGCTGGCATATTAGTTGTAATAACTCCCAGTTTATATATATTTTGTATTTATTAAATCTTAATGAATCATTCTAGAAAATTACATTTCTTTGAGAGTCGCCAATGTTCTTTTATTAAATGATAATGTAGGGCCGAGTTAGAAATCTATTTAAATCTTATCATAATCATTAATACATTATACATGTGTTATGTTTTAAAGATGTGATGACCCATTCCGCCGTGAAATTTCCGGATTCTTCAGGGTTGAAATTAACCTCAATCGTCCTACACAAGTGGACATAATGGGTGCTCCCATAGGACTTGACGACGTCATGCAGCCAGCCGGCAAACTGCGACACGGAAGGCTTATCCCTGGTTATGCTTATATGACACCTTATTTCATCAGGCCGATGGCAGAGACCAGCCCGACATTCTTATAAACTCATTCACGGCATTGCAGTTTCGATGTCCTGCTATTCCATATCGCCTTTCTAAAGCGCACAATGTGTTCCTTTACTTAATTTTATTATGCTATATATCACTCCACCTCTGCATTATCTTCAAAATTCACTCTCAAATAAATGTCTGCCCTTAGTGATAAATAAATATTTTAATTAAATAAATATATGTCCTACTCTTAAATCTTACTTTAGACTCTTGCATTAAAAGGTATAAATTCCTCTAGGCATGCATTAGAAATACTTAGAGAATTTTAGGTTGCTAGATTACACCTTCAAATAAATGAATTCCTTTTGTAAACAATACAGTATCGGAAATACCATTACTGAGGTCCTCAAGATAAAATAAGGTCGAAACAAATAAATGTTTTCCTTTTGTACACATTACAGTATCAGAAATATCGCTACTGAAGTCCTCAATATAAAATAATGTCTAAATAAATAAATGTATTCTTTAAAATATAATAGTATTGCAAATCCCGCTAATAAAGCTTTGAATCCATAAAATATTATTAGTAAATGATTTCCTTATTAAAATGTGTTAATAAATAATTTTAAACTATACATCTGCAGTTACGTTTCATTTATTCGATACCCATTTTATGTAATATTTCCTCGATTATGTAAATATGAATGTTTAATTAATATTAGTTTGATTAATGGCTAACTCGAGAATAAAATCATGAATCTCTTGCATATCCCTGACCACCGTGCCTAAGGAAATATTTACTAATGTCGCATCAGATGCGTTGTTTCATGGATTGTATTGTAGAACCGATAAACTATGTTCGAACTCAGTACCACAGGTGGCTTCACTACCTCGATGGTATCTAACCTCCACCATCCCTAACCATTGATCCCTTTCACCTTTTGTAATCACCACCATACCTCCCTCCCCCTACCCCCTTCACCCGCATATGTAACAACTACCATAAATGATTACCATTCCTATCCACCACCATACCTAACCACTGTTATACATAACCACCATCATACCTCACTCCCTCCTCCTCACCCACCCACAGCCATGCCTAACCACCATCATACCTAACCACCATACCTAACCACCACCATACCTATGACCATCCCCAATCAACACTATACATTCCTCCCCATACCCACCCAACCACCACCATAATTGACCACCATACCTAACCACCACCATACCTCACAACCATACCTAACCCCCAGCATATGTAACCACCAACAAAATACCTATCCATCACCATAAATAACCACCATAGCTAACCACCATCATACTTAACCACCACACCATACCTAACCACCAACACCATAACTAACCACGAAGATGCCTAACCACCACCATACCTAACCTCCACAATCCCTAACCTCACCATCCTTAACAATGATCATCCCTAACCATCACCACCCTTAATCACCACATCTCCCTCCCTCTACCCCAACCCACCTCCATATGTAACCACCACGATAAATGAGCACCATACCTATCCACAACCATACCTAACCACCCTTATACATAACCACCATACCTCTCTTTTGCAAACCCCACCCACCCACAGCTATACCTACCCACCACCATACATCTCTCCCTCCCCCTACCTGCCCACCACCATAAGTGATCAACATACCTAACCAGTACCATACCTCACCACCACGATTCCAAACCATCACCATATCTAAACACCACCATAACTAACCACCACCATAAATAACCACCATACCTAAACATCAACATACCTAACCACCACAATATCTAACCACCATCTCTAACCATCACCATCCACAACCATCACCATCTGTAACCACCATACCTCTCTCCCTCTCCCTACCCACCCCACCTTCATATGTAACCACTACCATAAATCATTCCCATACCTATCCACCATTATACCTAACCACCACCATCCCTAATCATGTCTATGCCTCCCCTCCCTCACCCTATCCACTGGCCAACATGTACAACCACCATAAATAAGTACCATATTTTACTACCACCATATATAACCACCACCATAGCTTACTCCCTACTTGCCTACCCACCCACAACAATGCCTTACCACCACCATACATAACCACCACCATACCTAGCCACTTCCATCCCAAATTACCACCATACCTTCTTCCCTTCACCCTGCCCACCCACCCAGCCACCACCATACTTAACACACACCATACCTAGCCACCACCATACCTTACCACCAACATACCTAACCACCACTATGAGCACCATAGCTGACCACCATCATACCTAACCACACCATATCTAACCACCAACAACCATACCTAACCACCACCATTATTAACCACAACACCTAATCACCACCATACCTACCCACCAACATACCTAACCACCACCATATTTATTCACCATCATCCCTTAACATCACCATCCCTAACTATCACCATCCCTAATCACCACCATACCTCCCAGTCCCCTACCCTGACCACCTCCATGTGTAACCACCACCAAAAATGAGCACCATACCTATCCACCACCATACCTCCCTCTCTCTCAACCCTCCCACCCACAGCCATACCTACCTATCACCATACGTCCCTCCATCCCCCCTACCCACCCAACCACCACCATAAGTGACCATGATATCTAACCACCACCATACCTAACCACCACCATTCCTAACCACCACCATACCTAACCTCCACCATCCCTAACCATCATGATCCCTATCACCGACCATAATCACCACCATACCTCCATCCCCCTACACCCTTCACCCACCTCTATATGTAACAACTACCATAAATGATAACCATACCTATGCACCACCATACCTAACCAGTTATACATCACCATCATACATCACTCCCTTCCTCCCTACCAACCCACAGCCATACCTAATTGCCACCATACCTAACCATCATAACTAACCACTACCATTCCTATCACTATCCCTAATCAATACCATACCTCCCTCCCCCTACTCACCCAACCACCACCATAAGTGCCCACCATACCTAATCCCCACCATACCTCACCACCACCATTGACATACCTAACCTCAACCATCCCTCACCATCACCGTCCCTAACCATCACCACCCTTCATCACCAGCATACCTCACTCCCCCCTACTCCCACCCATTTCCATATGTAACCACAACCATAAATGAGCACCATACCTATCCACAACCATACCTAACCACCATTATACATCACCATAACTTATTCCCTCCCAACCCACCCACCCACAGCCATACCTACCCAGCACCATAAATCACTCCCCGTACCCACCCACCACCATAAGTGATCACCATACCTAACCATTACCATACCTCACCACCACGGATCAAACCATCACCATATCTAACCACCACCATAACTAACCACTGCCATAAATAACCACCATACCTAACCACCACCATACCTAACCACTAACATACTTAACCACCACCATACCTAACCTCCATCTCTAACCATCACCTTCTGCAACTATCACCATCTGTAATCACCACCATAAATAACCACCATAGGTAACCACCGTCATACCTAACAACCACACCATACCTATACACCACCATGCCTAACCACTAACATACCTAACCTCCAACATCCCTAACTATCACCGTACCTAACCACCACCATGCCTAATCACCACCATACCTTGCCCCCTATCCCTCACCTACCTCCTTATGTAACCACCACCATAAATGAGCACCATACCTATCCACCACCATACTTCCCTACCTCCACACCCACAGCCATACCTACCCACCACCATATGTCCCTCCCTCCCCCTACTCACCCAACTACCACCAAAAGTTACAATACCTAACTACCACCATACCTAACCACCACACCTCACCACTACCATTCCTAACCTCCACCATACCTAATCACCACATTAATTAACCACCATACCTAACCACCACCATACCTAACCACCAACATACCTAACCACCACCATACCTAACCACCAACATAACTAACCACCACCATACCTAACCTCCACCATCCCTAACCATCAGGATCACTATCACCTACGACCATACCTCCCTCCTCCCCTGTACCCCTTTACCCACCTCCATATGTAACCACTACTATAAATGATTACCATATCTATCCACCTCCATACCTAACCACCATTATACATCATCATACCTCTCTCCCTCCCTACCCACACAGCATATACCTAACCACCACCATACCTATCGCCATTCCAATCAACACCATACCTCCCTCCCCCTACCCACCCAACCACCACAAGTGACCACCAATACATAACCACCACCAAAGTAAGTAACGACCACCATAAATAACCACCATAGCTAACAACCACCACACCATACCTAACCACCACCACCATACCTAACCCCAAACATACTTAACCACCACCATACCTAACCTCCACCATACCTAACAATCACCATCCCTTACCATCACCACTCCTACTCACCACGATACCTCCCTCCCCCTACCCCCCACCCACCACCATATCTAACAACCACCATAAATGAACACCATACCTATCCACAACCATACCTAACCACCCTTATACATAACCACCATACCTCCTTCCCTCCCAACCGACCCACGCACAGCCATACCTACCCACCACCATACATCTCTCCCCCTACCCACCCACCACCATAAGTGATTACCATACCTAACCACTACCATACCTCACCATGATTCCAAACCATCACATCTAACCACCACCATAAATAACCATACCTAACCACCACCATACCTAACCACGAACATACCTAACCATCACCATATCTAACCATGATCTCTAACCATCACCAGCCACAACTATCTCCATCTGTAGTCACCACCATACCTCCCTCCCCCTACCCTCACCTCACCTCCATAAGTACCCACTACCATAAATGATTACCATATCTATCTACCACCATCCCTAACTATCACCATCCCTAATCATGTGCCTTGCCTCCCCTCCCTCCCCCCACTGGCCAACATGTACCACCACCATAAATAAGCACCATACCTTACCACCATTATATATAACCACCACCATACCTCACTCCCTACTTGCCTAACCACCCACACCCATATGTTACCACCACCATACCTAGCCACTTCCATCTCCAATCATCACCATACCTTCTTCCCTCCTCCCTACCCACCCACCCAACCACCACCATACCTAACATACACCATACCTAGCCACCACCATAGCTAACCACCAAAATAACTAACCACCCTCATAAACAACCACCATAGCTAACCACCATCATACCTAACCACCATACCATATCTAACCACCACAACCATACCTAACCACAACCATAAATAACCAAAACACCTAACCACCACCATACCTAACCACCACCATATCTAACCTCCACCTACCATAACCATCACCATCCATAATCACCACCATACCCCCAGCCCTACCCACCTCCATATGTAACCACCACCATAAATGAGCACCATACCTATCCTCCACCATACCTAAGCACCATTATACATAACCACTATCATATCTCCCTCCCTCCCTACCCACCTACCCACAGCCATACCTAACCACCACCATACCAATCACCATCCTTAATCACCACCATACCTCTCTTCCCCTACTTACCCAACCACCACCATTAGTGACCACCATTACTAACCACCTCCATACCTCACCACCATTCCTAACCACCACTATACCTAACCACCACCATACCTAACCACTACCATAAATAACCACCATACCTAATCACCACCATACCTAACCCCCAATATAAATAACCACCACCTTACCTAACCTCCACCATCCCTAACCATCATTGTCCCTAACTATCATTCTAATCACCACCAGACCTCCCTCCCTCCCCTCTACCCACCCAGCCACCACCATACCTTTCCATCACCATACCTAACCACCATTATACATAACTTCCACCATACCTCCCTCCTTCCTTCCCTACCCACCCACAGCCATATCTAACCATCACCATACCTATCACCATCCCTAATCACCACCATATCTCCCTCCCCCTACCAACCTACCACCATAAGTGACCACCACTCCTAACCACCATACCTGACCACCACCATACCTAACCACCACCACCATAATTAACCACCATACCTGACCACCACCATAGCTAACCACCAACATACCTAACCACCACCATACCTAACCTCCACCATCTTTAACCCTCACTGTCCCTATCACCATCCCTAATCACCACCATACCACCCTCTTTCATCCCACCTACACACCACTATGAGTGACCACCATAACTAACCACCACAATACCTAACCACCGCCCCCACAAATAAACACCATACCTAACCACCACCATACCTAACCACCAACATACCTAACTAACACCATACCTAACTTCCACCCCTAATCATCATCATCTAATCACCACCATACCTCTCTCCTTCCCCCTACCTACCCATCCAGCACCATATGTAACCACCACCATAAATAAACACCATATCAATCCACCACCATACCTAAGCACCATTATACATAACCACCATACCTCCCTCTTTCTCTACCCACCCATCCATAGCCATACCTAACCACCACCATCCCTAACTATCACCATCCCTACTCATGTCCATGCCTCCCCTCCCTCGCCCTATCCACCCACCCACATGTACCACCACCATAAATAACCACCATACATTACCACTATCATATATAACCACCACCATACTGAGCCACTACCATTCCTAACCACCAAACCTTCCTCCCTCCCCCTAACCACCCACCCACCACACCTAACTTACACCATACCTAACCACCTCCATTCCTAACCATCAAAATACTTAACCACCACCATAAATAACCACTGTAGCTAACCACCCCCATAACCACCACCATAAATAACAACCACTCCTAACTACCACCATACCTAACTCCACCATCCTTCACCATCACTGTCCCAAACTATCACCATCCCTAATCACCACCATATCTCCCTCCCTCCACACCTTCCTACCTACCTCCATATGTAACCACCACCATAAATAAGACCATACCTATCCACCACCATACATAACCACCATCATACCTCCCTCTTTCCCTACCCACCCACAGCCATATCTATGCACTACCATCCCTATTCACCATCATATCCCCCTGTTTTCTCCTACCCACCTAACAATCAACATAAGTGACCACCATTCCTAACCACCACCATACCTCACCACCACCATACCTCACCATCACCAGACCTAACCACCACAATACCTAAAAACCACCATATTTAACCACCACCATACTTAACCACAACCATATTTAACCACCACACCTACTGACCAACATACCTAACCACCACCATACCTAATCTCCACCATCCCTAACCATCACTGTCTCTATCACCATCACTAATCACTACCATACCTCTTTCCCTCCCTTTACCCACCCACCCACCATATGTAACCACCATAAATAACCACCATACCTTTCCACCACCATACTTAACCACCATTATACATAACTTCCACCATACCTCCCTCCTTCCCTACCCAACCACCCACAGCCATTCCTATCCACCAACATACCTAACCACTGCCATACATAACCATCACCATACCTCCCTTCCTACCTACCCACCCACCCACAGCCATCCCTAACCACCCCAATACCTATCACCATTCCTAATCACCGCCATACTCCCTCCCCCCTAACCACCCACTTACCACCATAAATAAACATCATACTTAACAACCACCATATCTAACCACCACCATACATAACCTCATCTCCCTACCCACCCACCCATGGCCACAAATAACCACCACCACACCTAACCACCATCATACCTAACCACCACCATACCTAATCACTACCATCCCTAATGGCCACCATCTCAAACCACGACACCTAACCACCACACTTTAGCACCATCATCCCTAACCTCTACCATCCCTAACCACCACCAAACCTCCCTCACATTCTACCCACCCACCATACCCTAACCACCACCACACATACCTCTCCTCCCTCCCCCCACCCACCACCATATCTAAACACCACCCTACCTAATCCCCAATAAACCTAACCACCACCATAACTAATCACCAACAAACTAAACACCATTATACTTAGCTATGACCATATCAAAACACCACCATACTTAAACACCACCATACCGAACCATCACCCTACTTAACCACCACCATACTAAACCACCACAATATGTAATCACCATACCTAACCATCCTTAACCACCACCATACCTAACCACCACCATACCTCCTTTTCATGCCCATCCACCATACCCTAACCACCAACATACTTCCCTTCCTACCCACAACACCACCATACATAACCACCACCATACCTAACCACCAGTATACCTAAGCACCAACAAACCTAACCACCAGATATCCACCACCCTACCTAAACACCACCATACCTTACCACCACCATACTTAACCACTATCTTAACTACCCAACACCATAGCTCCCTTCCTTCCCACCACCACCACCATACCTAACCATCACCATAACTAACCACATGTAACCACCACCAAACCTAACCAGCAACACATCTAACCACCATACCTCACCACCACCATACCTAACAATCACCATACCTGATCATCACTCTACCAACCCTTCAATATACTTATTTGCCACCATACCTCCCTACCTACCTACCTACCTACCACCATACTAATCACCACCATATGTAACCACCACCAGACCTAACAACCACTATACTTAACCACCACCATACTTCACCACCATACATAATCACCACCATACCTAATCACTGCCATACATAACCACCACCATACTTCCCTCCATCCCTATCCACCCACCCACTGCCATACCTTACCACCACCATACTTAACCACCACCATACTTACCCACCACCATACCTAACCACTGTCATACCTAATGACCACCATACCTAACCAACACCATATCTAACCACCATCTTACCTCACCACTACCAATCCTTACCTCTTCAATCCCTAACCACAGCCACACCTGCCTCCTTCCCTCCCTACCTGCCCATCCACCACCATACCTAATACTATACCTACCCACCACGATACCTAATGACCACCATTTTTGACCACCACCATATCTAACCATCACCATACCTAACTACCACCATATGAAACCATGACCCTACCTAACCATTACCATCACTAACCACCACCATTGCTAACCACTACCATTCCTAAACACCACCATACATAACAACCAAATCTCCCTTCCTCCCTCCCTACCCACACACCTACTACCATAATTAATTAACATACTTAACCACCACCATACCTAACCACTCATTAACCTAACCGCCAACATACCTCCCTCTCTCTTTATACCAACCCTCCCACCACCATACCTAATGACCACCATACGTAACCATCACCATATCTAACCACAACCATCATACCTAACCAGTACCATACCTAACCACTACCATACCTACCCAGTGCCATTCCTGTCTCCCTCCCTACCCACTGACCCACTACCATACCTAACTACCACCATAATTAACCATTGTACTTAACACCACCATACCTAACCACCACCATACCTAGCCATCACCATCCCTAACCATCACCATCTTTAACCACCACCATCCCTATCACCATTCCTAATGATCACCATACCTCCCTCCTTCTCCCTTACCCACCCACCACCATACCTAACCACTATGATACATAACCATCACCATACCTATCCACCTTCCTACCAACCCACCACCATGCCTAACCCCCACTGTACCTAACCACCACCATACCTAAACACTAACACCCCTAATGACCACCATACCCAACCCCCTCTATCTCTTACCACCATCCCTTACCTCCACCATCCCTAACCACCACCATACCTCCCTCCCTACCCACCCAGCAGCCTAACCACCACCATACATCCCTCCCTCCCTACCCATCCCCCACCACCATACCTAATCACCAATAAACCTAACCACCATTACCCTTATCCACCACCATACCTAAACACCACATACCTCCCTCCCTTAGTACCCACCCACCATACCCTAACCACCATCATACCTCACTTTCTACCCACCCAACCAACACCATACCAACCACCACCATTACTAACCACCACCATACCTAACCATCACCATACCTAAGCACCAACAAACCTAACATCCACCATACTTATCCACCACCCTACCTAAACTCCACCATAACTAAACATCACCATACCTTACCACCACCATACTTAACCACTACCATACCTCCCTCCCTACCCACTCACCCACCATCATACCTAATCACCACCATAACTAACCACCATACCTAACCACCAGCTAACCTAACCACCACCATACTTATCCACCACCATACCTACCCCACCACCATATCTCATTCTTTCCCTACCCACCACCATGCCTAATCACCACCATACCTTACCACCACCATACCTAACCACCACCATATCTAACCACCACCTTACCTAACCACCTCCATACCTTACCACCACAATTCCTAACCACCTTACCTAACCATCTCCATATCTTACCACCACAATACTTAACCACCACCATAACTCCCTCCCTACCCACCCACTACCATACCTAACTACCACCATCCCTAACCACCACCATACCTAACCACCACCATATCTAACCACCCCCAAACCTAACCACCACCATACCTAACTTTCACCATATCTATCTACCACCATACCTGACCAGCATATATAATCACCACCATACCTAACCACCACCATCTCTAACCACCAACCATCCCTAACCACCATTATACATAACTACCACCATACCTAACCACTACAATACCTAACTGCCACAATACTTTACCACTAACATACCTGATAACCACTTTTCCTAACCCCCATAATACCTAACCGCCCCCATATCTTACCACCACTGTACCTAACCACCATCATACCTCCCTCCCTACCCACTCACCACCATACCTAACCACCACCATACCTCCCTTCTTCCCTCACTACCCATCTACCTATATACCTACTAAATCTCTTAACTAAAGGAAATATAAAAAATAAAAAGAAACACAATTCTCTATGCAACTACTTCAATATTTCCACCAGAAGATTGATTTTCATAAGAAATTACAGCAAAATGTCTTCATCCAAAACTTAAAGATTAACAAATCATTTGTATATCTGATAATATAATATAATAAAGGTTTAACTTTCTGCCCAACAGTCCAATCATATTACCAAAAGTATCAATTTAAAATAATTGGAATTTGAATCATTTTATTAGATGACTTAGATAAGTAATTTTTTTGGAAATAACAAACTATACCATTAATAAAATATGATCTGATTGGACTCTTTCACATCAGAGAAACATTTTACTTGATATATACATTGATAATATTTATCATCAATCTCAAACATAAAAGCAATTTAACATTAAATAAAAAATATGCATTATAGATTTTAGTAAAAAGAGAAGACATTATTATAAAATCAATTTATATTTGAGGGATGATATTAAAGATAATTACATAATAAAGCTTTGCTTCTTTTAAATGATAAAAAATTGTATGAATCCATAACACAAGCTACTACAATTAAATTATTTAAAACGACACTTTCCGACCAAGATAGAAAAGCAAGAGGCCTTCTTGCCAAAGATACATATAATTTTTTTTATTAGCAAACAAAATCAAACCCAGTTTTACATTCTACACAAAATCCTTAAACTTGGGTTTCCCTGGCAGGCCTGTAGTAACAGGCATTAATTGACCTATAGAAAATTCTTTAACATTTGTTGATAGCTTCGTGATATTCCACCATTATTCAGGGCTTATGTTAAAAATATACTTTTTCAATTTTAGAAAATATTAAACCTCAATTACCAAATGAATGTTTTTAGTATCTTTAGACATTATATCATTGTATACTAATATCCTGATAATGGTGGAATTGAAGCTATTAAATCTGTTTTATAAAATAGCAAGCATGATCAGCACCAAATTAACATTTTTACTGAATGAATATATTTAATCTTAAGAAAAAATAACTAATTTGTTTTTAAATTTATAAACTATTTACAACATGGTACTACAATGGGAAGAACAATGGTACTAAATTATGCCAATATTTTTTGGCCCAATTAGATTCCTCTATATTTTAAAATGTGAGGCTTAAATCTCATACTTGTCTAACATGTGTAAATGACAACTTTTTGATTTGGCCATATAATAAAGAGAAATTTCATATTTTCTTTGTTTTTAGAAATAATTTTAATAAAAATATGAATTTTTCTAAATCAGTAGCCATTTTCTTGATGTTCAAATAATTTATAGTAATAAATTTTTTTATAACTAATATATATAACAAGATAACTGACAGAGAAAGCTACCTATATTTTCATAATAATCGCTCAAAGCACTTAATGGTTAACATTCTCTATAGTCAATTTTTAAGAATTAAAAGAATTCGTAGTAACAAAATTTTTCTTCAACAAAATAAGTTTACATAATAAATTTATAAATATAAAATATCATAAAACACTGTTTGATAAAGGTGATAATAAAATCTTCAGAAGTCAATAGAATGGAACTTTTCTAAGAAAAGAAGTAGTCAATTAGAAATTCCATGACTAGTTACTTTTAATGCTGATTTATTTAGTATTAAACAAATATTACAGAAATACTTTAAGGTATTAAATTTCCACAGATTATCTAAAATCTATTTTCTCACCCTATTTAAAGTTGTATATTGAGGACACAAATCACTTCTGGATAGTCTTATTCATCTACATAATGATTCAAATATCTGTTACATTTTAATAAAAATATTAAGTTTACATTTTACAATTAACATGGTTGGGAGTATATCATTTAAAAGCATTAATGGTATTATCCTAAACCATTTTTGTAACAATAATATGTTTGCATGTAAAACATCTTTTATTTCCATATAAAATACATCCTTTTTCTGATACAAAATTAGTAATAAAATTTGAAATATACAGTCTCAATGTCCATTTTTTTATTATTAATATTTTGCTTCATTAAATTTGTCATACATTTTAAATTAATATATAATATTGCTAATTTGTTCATTATCATAATCAACTTCAATCAATACTTTTATAAAATTTACAATATTTTGTGACATCACTTTCTTAACAATAAATCTTATCACAAAACAAAAAAGTTCTAAGATTTTTCATTTTATGTACAATTGTGCCAATAATTTATAATATATATATTATACCATTTTGATTACATTAATTTTATTAATCATACAATGATAGTTGACTAACAATTATTCAATACTCTTATTCATTTCGCTGGTAGGTATGAGATCAAACTCCTTAATAATACCAACAGATAATCAAATTAAAATAAACTTTAAGACTTCCTCTTGAAACCAAATTTAATTCTCTTATTCTTAAAAAAAAATTCTGTTCTGACAGTTACATTGATTCAAATAACCCTTTTCACTGAAAAACAAGCTTCATTTTACACTGAATCTTTCTCTTTTCTATTACTGCCTCTTGATGAATATTAGAAAAACCAAATATATTCACCTGTTCAGTGACAAATTTCATTTTACACCTAACTTTATCATTGAATAACTTTTTATAAAATTCTAATGAATTATATAAAAACTGTTCGTTATAACTAGTCTTCAATATACAGTTAATTTTTTCCTGACATGAATTTCTCTTTACCTTTTTTTTTAAACTAGAGAAATCATACAAGTTCAATCTTTCAGTACTCACTTTCATTTTACAATGAATTTTATTATCCATCACTACAACTTCCTCAATATCCTTCCAATCATATAATAAGACTAGATCAATAATAGGATTCAACTTGCACTTTATTTTAACATTGTCAATTAATCTCTGATTCAGTAAATATTGATTGTGTATACCATTTTGATGCAAAATACTTTTCATTTTATATTTTATTTTTGAATCTCTTAAGATTCCTCCTCACAATCAGATAAACTACCTATATCCACTTTCATCCTAGGTTTCATTTTACAGGAAATCATAATATTTAATCCTTCCTTTCTCTCATCAATAACTTTAAGGATTCTATCTTTCTTAAAATTAATTTCTTTTTCACCTTCTAATTTTTCTTCTATTAAGAAATTCTCCTTATCCTTTAAGATTTTCAACATTCTACTGTATTTATTAATTTCTTTCTGAATCTTTTTGATATGTTTACCATCCTCGATCTAAACTTATGGCCTTCTAGCATTTTCAACATTTCCGACATTTTCTTCTTAATTTCTTCTTTAAATTTACTAGAATTAAAATCTTTTTCTCCATCCATCTCAACATGCTCTTTCTTAATATCCTGTATTTGAGAATCAAGATTAGTGATATAATTACCTATCTTTTCATTGGAAACTTTTATTTTCTCTTCCAGTTGATCATTAGAAATCTTTATTTTCTCTTCTATTTGACAAAATCTCTCTTTATTATCTACTTCATTCTTTCTAACAATATACTTCATTCTGAGTCAACAATTGACTTAACTCACTTATTCTGATATTTATATCTTCACTTGCTCTTTTACAACTGCTATCTAAAACATCTCTATGAATTTTTAATTCTTTCTGAGTTAATTCATAGTACTCATGAATTTTATCATCTATCATTTCCACATTTTTCGCCCTTAATATCTCCATTTTAAAATCCATATAATCTCTAAATGCTTTTAAGTACTTTTCATTTTTATCAAATCTACCATCAAAAGTGGTTTTCATATTTTCCAAGTTACTTCTAACATCATCTAAATTACTTTTCATTTCATCAATATTATTCTTAATTTCTTCTTTGTTATCATCTAATTTTTTATTCATATGATCTCATATTTGATTCGTATCTTCTTTGTTATCATCTAATTTTTTATTCATATGATCTTGCATTTGATTCATATCTTCTTAGTCATCATCTAATTTCTTCTTCATTTGATTCATATCTTCTCGCATTTCCTGCATAAATTTTATTAACACATTTAATTCAATATTGCTCTTAAAACTCTTAAAACTTACAACTTCCTCTGACTCTTCTTCTTTAGTATCACTCATTTTGCCCAAAATAAATACTTTCTCAATATTTACCTAAAATACTACAATTTTTATATTATCATAAAAATATATCCTCACAACCATCAAATACTATGTCTAGATTTTACCTCACATATTTCTTAAGTTACCATTTTTAAATTCCTATTATCATTATCATTTTTTTAAACTTCATCACTTCAATATCACTTTGCTTTATTTCTCCTTTCGAATCACACCCACACTAGTCATATCACATTTATTATTTTAATATACCTCCCAAAATATTATTAATATAGTCTATCCAAAAGTAAGAGCATAAGTCACATGTCATTTCTATTTTTAATTGTAAATCAAATATATTAACTTTATTTTAAATAATTTTTTTTTTTTATATGATGATCTAATAATTTTTATTAAGTACACAATATATTATTCTTTTACTTCATTCCATATAATACAACTCTTATAAATTTTGATATTTTTGCATGCATGTAAATCTTATTAACAACTATTCTAAAACTTTATCATTATGTTGTTAGTTTTATAACATAAAAACTATAAGATTAACACAAATAATAGAACCAAGATTAAACCACATTTTGATAATAATTCATTCCATTCATCCATCTTTTATTTTTATTTTCATCATTGATCTCATTTTATTTCCAGCTGGTCTCAATTCAAAAATTACTTAAATATTACATTTGTTTTGCATTTACTTCCATTTTATATTAAACAATTTTCCAAACATTAGATAAGATATTACCATACAACTAACTATATTTGATGTTTACCTTACTTTTCTTGATTATTTAAAAATTCCATAGATAAGAAACTGATTTTTAGTACTGTAAAATACTGCAAATATGAAATGGAGGTCTTCTTTTCTTTCTAAATAAGATGTGCTCTCGTGGCAAGTAGTCATTTTCTCTTCATGATGCTACCTTAATATCCAGGCTTTTATATTAAGCTCTTATGGATCTTAACACCTCTATTTATAGAAATTCCTCACATTATGATATTTAAAATTACATATATGGGTGTCACTTAGACTAACCTCATAAAGTTTTCCTATCAGTTCTTCAGGAAAGTATAACTTAACCACATTAATATCTAATTCTCAAAAGTTATTACTGACATCCATCATTATTATAAATCAGCATAACAGTATTACAATATTATCTTCCCATTAATTGTTCTTTTACTATCCTAATGATGATGTGTTTCAAAACAATATGTATAACTTGACAATCGTCAATGTTTACTTCTTATATTAAAACTAAGATCAAAACTTTTTTTTTAATCTTTTATCATTCACACATTTAATCCTTTCATATATATATTTTTTCATACTTTTTTTATTAGTAGTAATATTATAACTACTATCTCTCGGTTCTTTATCATGATAGTACATTGGTTATTAATTATTTCATACGCTAGAGCATACAATAAATTAATTTAAAATTTTGTTAACTTATAATAAAACTTAAAAGTATTATTTTACCCCATTTTCCATCTTCTCTTTTCGTCCCGCTTCTTATGTTCTCATCTTAAGTATTGAACCTGATTGAAATCCGGTTCAATGGTGTTGTTATTAAACAAAAAGAAATTTATTAAGCTTTTAATTTTAATTAAACGTTTAGGATTTAAATTTTCATTATTATTTAAAAGGAATGTGTGTATCAAAACACAAGCGTTTATATGTAAAATGGATTTTTTTTAAAAATGTTTTTCGATTTATTTTAAAATAGTTTTCATATACTGCCTGTTTTTAAATCCATTTGATTTAAAAACAGCCTGGCTAGCTAATTACATTCCTGTTGCTTTTATTTTGATTATTGCAAACAATTTTTATAGCAGAGATTTGATTTTTATGTTGTTGTTTTCATTTCAATAAACCCTGGGTAGAATTCCTAGATAGATTGAGTGGGAGATTAATATTTGCCCTGCCTAAGGTGAAGAAATTGAACAACAAGGAAAGTGTTTAGCAGGAAATGGAGCAACGTATAAATAGCCCCGAAAATTTGGAGTGTCAGTTAATTCATTATTCGTAAATAGACAAGCTGTTTCTAAAGTAAAAGTTTATATCAGCATGGACATTTAAATTCTTAAAGGACAAGAGCTGTTATTAAATACTTCTGCTTGCCACAAGATGAAAAATTCTATATGTGTTGTCACCACCCGAATGGCTTGCTAATTCAACAAAAGATGGATCCCTGACTTCCAAGTTTGCTCCAGTAATGCCTTAAACACCTAAAAGAAGCCGGAAACTCATTACATCTACCTTGCCATGGTCTAAAGACCTGAAAATGAACTTAAATAAAAGTACGCACTCTACGTGAACATTGCTTTTACCGAAAGGTAACTATTTTCATTTTTATTCTTCCCAGAGTAAATTAATTCTCATTAAATCTCCGCTCAATCTAATCATAAATAAGTATTCTTAAATCAATATAACCTCATATTTAATATTTGCTCTAATTTCCAATATTTTGTAGTGTGTCTTGGAATCTTAGTTTTAAGATTCTAATTTGCTTTCAGTTTTGTTTATTGGAGAGTGACGAATGAGTTTTATATTTTATGCCTCGCTTTTGTAAATGCTTTAGCAGTCTTGTATATTTTTTTTTATGCTTACCTGTAATTATTTAGTATTCAATAATTAATTTTATACTCTATGTTTGCCCTCTTGCTAAACCTCCAAAAATCTTTTGGCTGATGACTTTATTGTCTAATTTTCTGCAGGTGGAGATTTCGTTTCTAATATCTCTAAAAGCAGAAATTAGAATTGTGTTTTTCTTTGTAATTTTATAAGTCATCAGCAGGAAGATAAATTTTATCCTTTCTTAAATTACAGGTGAGAAATACTTTCGTTCTGCTAGAGTATTTAAACTTTTGATATTGCGTACTCATGTGCACTCTCCGATAGATTTCTTTTTGTAGTTATTATGTGTGCTTTAAATTTATCAGAGCATGTACTCAGAATTTGTTTGTAAGTTTATTTTCTTTTCTTTATTTGCTGGGGCAGATGTAACTGTTTTTCTAATCATTTACTTGTCTCTTATTGGGACCATTAATTATTAATTTTAAAGTAATTTTCGCCAATCGTTTGGCTGGGATTCACCAGGTTTAATTGTTTCTTCGTTTCAATGATGTTTTTCGATTGTTCTTGAGGTGGATCAATCACCGTTATTTTAAATGTAGTAATTGGTGCAGTTCATACCGATATAAGGACATTCGAGATCTGACCATGCTTAGATCTCGGAAAGCTCATCGGCACTGGGTTCTTTGATCTATTTCAGGGGCATATGGTTTAAATATCTGAAAGTGAAAACCAATGTTCAGGTGAATCCTCTGCTGAATGAAATTTGCTTCCTCCCTTTTAAATTTGTTTATTAGAAGATCAGTCAGTCTGTCATAGCTTTGCCTTTAGTATGTCTGGTACACGCCTGAGTTAACCCCCATCTATGCGGTCATAAAATTATATTTAATAATTTATTTTCTCATAATAAAATTTATGAAATATGTTTAAACTTAATTTGGCTGATGTTTGTCTTTGTGCTTTTGTCTCAATTGTCTAAACAATTTAAGATCTCTTGTTTCTCCCTGAGTCTAGTCGGCACAAACCATCATCATCATCTATTCTGATCACAGTAAACAAATTTTCCAGACACGTAGTGGTCTGGTGGCGCCCTCTGTTTCAGAATGGATTGAGTATCCGGTATAGTATATTGGCAATTGTATAAATTAATATCCAAGAAAAAAAAACATTGTTTTTTTATTTTTCTTCTTCTTTGTGATTCCTTCTCACATATTTTAATATTATAGTCAATACTTTTTGGCACATTAGGACTTTAAACAGTTAGGTTTGTTAGCGATTCCAAAGATCTGTTTTTCTACCCAACATTTTAAAATGATGCAGTAATAATAATAAACTGAAATCTCTCAGGGTGCTGCTCTTTCAGACACTTTTCATTATATATATGTTGGAATTTTTTATACACAACTATTATAAAAATTGATGGAATCGGCAAATCAAACAATCAAGTCAAACATATATATTTTTTTTTTCTCATGTGTCATAGCATCAGCCGGGAAGTGAACCCGCTAACCCGGGACAACTGCTTGTAAAGCAGCCATCTCTGACCTCTCGACCACCAATGCTTGACTCAAACATATATATTTAAATGTTAATCCTTTGAAGTACTGATTACAAATCATTTTTACTTAAATCCTTCGTTTTCTTTCTATGTTTTATACATGAATTTCTTTTCTTTATGAGAAATATATATAAGTTTCTTGAAATTAAGTCTCGTAATATAATTTTCAATATATTTGCCAGACCTAAGTTTATTATCTCTTCATGAATTCTCGGCGTTTACCTTAATATAACTTGTAATGAATAAATAGAAGACTTATGTCGCCTATATAACCTTTATTTAATATTCAAGAATAAACATCTATTATTCTATTCATTTGATTAAAGTTACTGTTGTTGTAAAATATTATACATCCATCATCCAATATTATATTTTTAATTTGAACAATATAAGTTACTTTAACTAATAGCGCATTATTTTCTTAAACTTCTCCTTTCTATTATCCATTATATTAAAGTTCTATACCTTTTCTTGCTTAAATCACGAAAGTTAGTTATTCTGATCTCTTGGTTTTTATATATAAGTAAATAAAGCAGAGATAAACTGGAAATGTTTAACTTACTTGAATGATTGTCCACTTTTAAAATTACTTGTACCGAATTACTTTTATCCTTCTCCATTTTTCTGCTTATAATAATAATATCTATTGGCAACTTTTTCAGTACTGGCATTTTGACTTATTACTGTAGAATAGAATAAAACATTTTATAATTTTGATAAATTTTACTAATATTCCATACAACCATTTAATTTAGTTATTGGTTTCTTTTTTAAAATTCCATCGTTTGCTACTTCTATCAAAATTCCCCCCAACATGACATGAAAACTTTTCCTTAACTCTGATTGGTCAATAATTGGAAAGTTGTTCTTTATTTACTTAATGTTTAACTTGTTTGTGTTAAAATTTAACTACAAAAGAAAATATAAATTTAATTATTGTTTTAAAACTGATTAAATTTAAACAACGTTTTAATAGTAATTTAAAATTATTTATTTATTCAGCTTCATAGAATTATTTTAACAAAATATTTAAAATCAATGATTTTTTTATTATTATTATAATTATTTTAAAATGTATTATTAAAATTACATACAGGTATATAAAACAAAACAACCACGAATGAAAAAAAATGTGTATTTATAATCTTTTTTAAAGTCTCTATTAAAAGTTATTTATTAAACTACCAGATTGATAACTCCTGCAACATTTCCTGCAGCTCTAAAGCATTATTTGCAAAAACAACATCATCTGCAAAATCTAAATGACTTAAATAATCCCCATTTACTTTCACTTCTTCAGCTTCCCATTTTAATCCACAAAATATTCTTGAAGCACTGCTGTAAAAAGTTTTGAAGAGATGGAGTCACCCTTATTCCCAGGAGGCTGTAAAGTCACCACCCAAGGCAGCAGTTGGTGGCCAAAGGCAGATAGTGCTAAGAATCCCCTGATTGCAGACACAGGCTGCAATTTGATGATGACTTTTTATTTAGGTACTTATAATTGCAGATCACTTTCAAGTGAAGGAAGATTGCAAGAATTAGAAGAAGAACTGTCTTATATTAAATGAGACATTATTGTACTTTGTGAAGTTAAAAGAAAAGGTGACAAGACAAATGATTTAAAAAGTGGACATGTACTCTATTATAAAAGTACAAATTTTGGAAATATAAATGGAGTAGGTTTCATTATAAATAAAAAGAACAACATTGTGGCAATTGATGGTGTATCGGAACAGAGTGGCAAGATAGCAGATACCAAATGCAGACAATTCGTGTTTATACCCCAACAAGTTTTCATGGTGATGAAGTAGTAGAAGATTTTTATATTGTGCCGGTCGGATTTGTATGTTCACGTAACAAGATCTAGCATCTAGGCAAAAGTACCTCGAATCCACTCGTGCACAAGATACACAGGTCAGGAACACTCATGAACTCTGCCCTATTTGCCTATTTCCCAGATCTATAACATTATGAGCAACAATCCCGATGACATCGATTAATTTACTTCTCATCCACCGGCATCGATCGTCGGAGACACAAAAAAGACTCTAGGCTAAACTTATATGATAGAATAACTTAATAACTAGTTATATTTTATGAGCAATAAAGGCTCATGACCTAGCATATTAATTATGTATTGAGCGGAGATCATCTAGTCATATTTAGCATAAGTAATAACTTAATATATTATCTTAACTAAAAGAAAGCAATGGTTCGAGTTTGATATATATATATTTAAGATTTATTAATAACAAAATTATGTCGGGTTATTTACCTGACATGGGCCTCTTAAGTATTATAGATATGTGTTTGATTCATATTTAATAACGATAACATAAGATTTGCGGCTATGACAATAATATATGTGTGATTTAATGAATAAGCACTATTAGAATACATTACTGGAATACTATTACACCCCCGAAGATGAAAGGAGCATTTACTTAATTTAAACAATAATAATTTCATAAGCAGATATTACATTTGGTTACATTTAATATTATTATTAATTGGAATTATAGATAATTAATGTGTGGGATGGGTAATGAATAATTATATAAACGATACTAAATCTATCGCATTAATACTTATATTAAACTAATGGAAATATGTCTGTTTAAAGAAATCATTTCATTACGGCTTATGAATACTTCTGGGTGGGTAATAAGACACTGAAAGGTGGTGCGTGCATGGCGGCTGATTGAGTCAGTCCAATTATGGATCCTGGAGTGTGCTTCATAAATTTTTAATAACGAAGTGGACCAATTTCCTCTGCAAACATAGGCAGGGTCGGTTTGATGAATGAAAGAGTCCAAGATTCCCTGGAATGAAGTACAGGTGAATCATGGATGACGAAGAGTGGTCGGCAACGACTTTATTGGGCTGGTTTCCCAGATCGCTCCCCATATAAAGCATGCACATAAGACCAAGTATGTCCCCAGGGTGGTTTTATAGCCTGGTTTAAGGACATAGAGAAAGACGATGGGGTCCGACTTCGCGGCTGCCTCCTTGTGAGAAAGAAGCACGAACATATATATAAATGAAATGGCCTTTATGCACAAAACGCTTAATAATGTAATATAAATATAATTCTAAAATTAAAGATTATCGAAACATATTTATTGCCCATAAATTATGAAATATTCGGTGTAATGATATGGCTTCACCAAGCAAACATGGGTAATAATTATACTTAAATATAAAACTAAGATGTTAAGATCCCCCTCCGCCTTACATTATGTTACTTAATATTATTCATTACTTCTTACACATTTAATAAATCTCAATTTTGGTTAATCAATGCCCTTGTGAAAATATATAAATGATTACAAAATAAGTGGGTGGTGGTAATAGCTAAGATGGGTTTTACATATATAATATAATTTAAGAATAAAAGATAGCGCATTATTTAGAAAGGAGAATGTGAAAAACAGATATCAAATCTGTTTTTCTACAGTAAACATGAAAATATAATTAGTTTATTTATCTAAAATCGCAAGCACCTGGGCAAGTCGAATAAGACTTGTTTTGATCAAATTATATGCTGGCGATTTTAGAATACTATTGGCATTTATTTTAAAATATAAATACATAAATCAAATTGAAAATTGTTTGCTGCTTGAAAATAAAATAAAAGAAAAACATTATATAGGAGGCTTAATATAGATTAGTTATATAGAGTTATAGAATACATATTTGAAGACATTTGATATAGATGATTTAAAATATAAATATTACAGAGAAGGCAGGATTTAGGAATCATAAGTGGTCAAAGTTCTTTTACCTTGATTATTTAGCAGAGTGTTTCACTAGGAATCAGTCCATCGGTATTATTTCACGAGATCTCGGTAGCATTGTTATTTGAGAGATAGCATTTCATTTAACTGGAAAATATCTAAAGTTCAGTAGTACAGGATGCAGAGCTTCGTTCATGGAAACAGCATATTAGAACGGAGGGACAAGGCGAAATTTCCTACTCACGACACATTGAGTGAGAATTAAAACTGGCGTGGAATATGTATAGCAACATAGTTATTTAATGGTCTCCTCCTTGTGGATTCAAATCCAGCAGTATATATACTTTTATTTTGAAGCTGTTACTTAGCAACTACTGCTGGACCTGAGGTGGTTTAAGCACTTAAGTTTCATCTGGAATAGTTTGACCGGATACTCTTATCTAGTAAGATGTTTGAAACAATGCAAGTTTGTTATCAGTTTCTCGAATGATTGTTTTAAAATATATCTTATGATTTTAAAACAAGCTAGCGTGGACAATTTCCACTAATGGGTTTATTTTATTATTACCAATTCATAATCTTTTACTTTAATCTAAGGGGTCTTCCGGGTAATTGTTTTTCGAGAGACTATCTAACAAGATTGCATCATTTCTGGCTACAAAATTATATATGAAAAAAATAATAAGTTTCATATATAATATCTTATATATAATATAACTTAATTAATTTATTCACAATCTCCTACATTAAAATATATAGATATTTATTATTTATGCCCGCATACACATGAGATTATTATTAAATAAAATATTTTTAAACTAAAATACATACGTTCAATGTGATTTATGTTATAATACTAACCAAAAGAAATATATATATATATTATTAGCTATGTATATACGTGTGTAAAGGTGGGTTTGAATACAGTTAGGTGGTAGGAGATTGGATGTGGGCTGTGAAGCAGGATTTGAGCATCAGATCTGCTTCAATATGGATGTACAAAATGTTTTTGATCAGAGTAAATAATATTTTAAAATTGTTATGGGAGACTTTAATGCTAGAATTGGTAAACAAATGAAAGTGCTGTAGGTAATTTTGGTTATGGTAATAGAAATGAGAGGACATAGACTTGTAGAGTTTGCAGAAAAAGAAAAACTTTATATTATGAATTCTTTTATATTTTTTTGAGAAAAATATTAAAAGGAAATGGACATGGAAGCATCCAAATGAAGGTACAGCAGAATTGGATTATATTTTGACTAACAAAAAATACATATTTGAAGATTGTAATGTTCTTAATAAATTTAACACAGGAAGTGATCATCGATTAGTAAGATGTAAAATATGTGTTAATGCAAAGCTAGAGAGCCAAAAATTATTAAGAAAAACAATATTTATAGTTGTTATTCCTAATCTTCAGAAACATTCTAATGAATTTAAATTAGAACTTACAAATCAGTTTCAAGTATTAGTAGATTTTGAACATGATTCAGATTTGAATGAAATTAATATGAAAATAATTGATACACTTTTAAAAACTGCAACAAAGATAACTGGTAGAAAAAAGCAATAATTGGCCAATAAAATTTCTACTGAGACTAGAGAATTTATGAAGAAAAGAAGAAATATGAAAATAACAAAAATGATGCATTAAAAAGAATTGAATATCTTGAATTTTGTAAAATGGTGCAGAAAAGTGTTGAAAATGATACAAGAAAGTATAACTATGAACTAGCAAGGAAAGCTGTAGAAGAGAATAAAAGTCTCAAGAGTGTAAAACAACATTTTGGTATTGATAGGAAATTTATATCTGCAATGAGAAAAAAAGATGGAATTATTACTAAAAAGAGAGATGATATCATGAAATGGGTAGAAGATTTTTTATCAGGAATTATATGATAATAAAGAAAAAGTACCTCCTATATCTATTTTCCAAATTGCCCAGAATTTTAAATGAAGTGAGACATGCAATTGAATGTATAAAGAAAGGAAAGGCTCCAGGTAATGATGGAATTATAATTGATATATTAAAAGAAGCAGGTAAAGAAATAGAATTTTTTTTAGCAAAGTTATATACCAAATATCTAAATGATAAAGATGTATCAGATGCTTGGAAGAATGCAATATTAATATTAATATTTAAAAAAGTTGATAAAAAATATTAGAAATTACAGACCTATCAGCCTTTTATCACTTTTATACAAAAATTTTCCCAAGATAATTACAACTCGTCTACAGAGAACATTGGATTTCCACCAACTAAGAGAACAAGCTGGATCTAAAAGTGGTTTTAGTACTGTAGATCATATCCAGGTATTGAGAGAAGTTATAAAAAGGACAAATGAATATGAGTTGCCATTATGTTTTGGATTTGTAGATTATGAAAAGGCATTTGATTCTATAAACATTTCTTCAGTGATTAGAGCATTGGATCATCAAGTTATAGATCCAGGATATTGTCATATTTTAAACAATATTTATAAAAATGCAACAGCAACAATTAGATTACAGAATGATACTAGGAAAGTCAACATTGAGAATGGAGTACAGTTAGGTATTTTATATTATTTACATTTAGAAAACAACTGTTTTTTATAAACTTTAGTGACATCAATAATAGATTTTATAATTTACTAGTTTAATTCCTTTTTTATTAAAGAGTATTCAATAATTTTATGGAAACTAATCTATCAATGGAACCATACAATTCTGCAGTATCCATTGAAGTAATAATATGGTTTTGATTAATTATAATATTTTTAATTTTATTCATAAATTTTAGAGTACTTATTATATACTGAAATTTCTTATGTATAGCTTTTACATTTGTAGAAATATAAAGATATACAGAACTTTAAGAGTATATATCACAGTTTATATTACTATTCCCAGAAATTGTAAACGACCTAGAAAGAGATCACATGTGAGTTGGATGAATGAAATAAGAAATCATGTTAGGGAGATTGGAAAAGATGGATTGAAATTGGAAAGACCTTCATCTTGCAGTGGATCAATAATGATTGAAATTGATGAATGATGATGATATTACTATTTATCAACCTCTTCTAATATTCATAAGTAAATTTAATTTCTTGATTGTTCATATTAATTAAACAGAAAACAAGCTTATCCCTTTGTATTTTAATTTTTTAATTATATTGTCACTTTGAAATTAAACATTTCTCAATTCTTTATTCTTTTTCACACATATTGTTTAATAGTGTTATTTTCTATTTAAATTCTGATATAGCAAATTTCAAAAAAAGTTTTACTTACATTCACTTTGAATTTATGACTAGCAATTGTATTAATAATTTCATTAGCAATACTATTATCATTATTGACTTATCATAAAATTTAATTTGAAAGCCTTGCCAACCAATCATTTTTTAGTAAATCATAGAAATTTCTCAAAAATAGAACCACTATGTAGCTTATGTAAAGTGGCGGATGAAACTATTAAACATATTTTTACTGCTTGCCCATTCTTGAGTTCTGCTAGACAAAATATCATAACCAAGTACTACCAACTAACATAAAAATTCTAAGAATCAGGGATGCTAGAAAGAGTGGTGTCTTTGCTGCAATTAGAATGGGAATGTTCCTACTTCATGCCATGGGGTTAACGAGGAATTATTTCGTTTTTAAACGAGGAAGTAAAAAACCATGGGAGGTGTGTAAAAAATTTATTCGTAGGACTATGTTTAGGGATCGCTTATTAATCCCAGAAAAGCTCTTCGGAGACACTTGGGGGCAACTTAGGCCACTGGATGAATATCCAATCCTCAGGCATGCAAATTAAAAATTAATTCAAGATTTAAAATGGTTCAGTTAGATGGAGAATGACAAATGATCACTGTCAATCAAAATATGGATTGCACAATGATCACTGGCTAAGTCACTAAATGAAGAGCCAGTTGCTCTGATATGAAACTAGTACACAATAATTATAGACTAAGTTTGAATGATGAGCTTCTTGCTCTGATCATGAAATTAATTTGTCACAATAATAACTAATGTATCAATCAAATGGGTATATTTTCTAATTTGGAAAATTATTTACTAATGATTGTTATAATATCTGTAACAAATCCAAACAAATGTATACCAACAAGATTTATATTGTAATTGTATGTGTATTTTCCTTAATAAAAAAAAATGTTGTAGTCCTTTCATATGCCAATAACATATTTAAAAACAATTTATTTCCAAAAAAGTTTTTGGTTTGATTCTAAATGTTATTGATCCATGGAAATAATATAACACTAAACTAATTTCTGCAGTTCAAAATTCTTTTGAAATGTCCAATAATGATAATAATATTGTTGATGAAATTATTAATAAATTAAAAAATTAATACCAATAACGTTCTTAGAAATTTCTTATATCAGAATTTAAATAGAAATTTAACATTAATAAAACTATAGTATGTGCCTAAAAAAAGGATAAAGTTTTGAAAAATATTTACTTTCAAAGTATCAATATAATTAGAAAATTAAAATACAAATAGATAAGCTTAATGAATATTATTTCTTTAGTGTAATTTTCATTACACCACTCTCACACAAGGTACAGACTGTTTTTATTCATTTTTAATACCTTGTGAAAGGATGTAATCATAAACATGTGACCAAAAACATGTGAAAAATATGTATAATCTCTAAGATGCACATTCCATGCTTAACCAGCACTCATCAATTGGCCTAGATAACAATCTCTTATACATATCTTTATCATTGTTTGACATACATAGATAGTCAATTACTAAAGTTTAACTGTTGTTAAAACAGGCAAAACTCACTATATATATTACCACACACAGCAAGCTAAAATAATCAATTGATGCCAGAAGGCTTGTGCATAAAATCCCTATCTAGTGCCTACTCATCCAATATCCCCAGACTAGTTTCTGGCTTATGGCCTTCATCAATGAGGAGCCTTGGATCTGAGAGTTTAACTGATAAGTGTCAAACTTACTGCTGATACAACTTTGACACAAACAACTTAAAGGAAGTGTATTAATAATTTTTTCTTAGTTGTTCATTAGACTAAAGATTATCTACTTAATGAATGTTTTCATAGTATAATTTTTTATTACACCATTCTCATGCAGTTGTGAGGGCAGTAATTTTGACACATCAAATAATTGCCCATATATAATACAGAATAATAAGGATATGTATAAGAGATTGTGATCTGGGCCAATTTCAGCCTAAAGTGTATATCTTGGGATCATCCATCCTTTTCACATATCTTTGGTTATATGTTTATGATTTCACTCTTCCACAAGGTCTTAAAAATGGATAGAAATCACTTCCTACATTATGTGAGAGTGGTGCAATGAAAATTACACTATAGAAATATTCATTAAGTGATAATGAATGACTAACAAAAATTATTAAGATAAGATTGGTTTCATTTTAATTGAAAAATATAATATGAATAGTCAAAAAAATAAATGTATTAATAATATATATATAAAAAGCTAAGAGTAAGATAGTGCAGGAGTGGATATAATAATGTATATTCTTCAAATTATGTATTTCCTCATGCAAATTTAAAACTATGCAAAGATGAAATTTCTTTGAGATTCAAAACTAGAAAATGCTATTATAAAATTATTCACCTAATTGATGATTAATAGGAAAGGGCTTTCATTTGATTAATGGATCAATTTTAATCAATGACCCAATAAATATATCAAGACTGCTTTAATAATGCTTAATGGTAACCGATTTGTTTACTGTAAAGAATCTATGATATATTTCATATAATTTTCAGTCTTAACCTGTTTTTAAGTAATGTTTATGAATGTTCTCCCTATATTGGATTGGCTAACCTCATGATCTATAAGTAAAGTGTATGGCTTTCATATATGGTTCATAATGACTAATCTCTCGAAATTTAAATGTTAAATTAATACACACAAAAATGTAGGAAGTGCTCTTCACTTGGTAAGATAAAGCTCTATAGACTAAATGGCTAAATATGTTTTTAATCAATGTCTACATGTTCATAAATTAAACAAACTTATAATGTGTTTGAATTGACTAACATCATCATATATGTGATATACATGATCAGATTAATGTAAATCGGCCACAACTATGATTTCTGGAATGGGAAGTTATATGTCTTCAATTTCTGATGATAACTAATGTCTTAATGTAACTGATATGACATTAATTGGTTATTCTATGTATACAAGCATAACCTTTGATTTTGTTAACTGGTCTCCATTGAGATTGATCTGTAAAGATCCTTTTTTTTTTGTAAATGATTCTTATGGTTTGTGAATAAATTTTCCTTTTGAGAGATATTGATAGATCACTTTTGATAAATTCTTTCAAAACAATTTAGGATAAGCTAAAAAATAATTGCCAAATATTTTGAATTTGTGAACAAAATTAAAGAATACAATATTTTTTTAACATTGTTACATTGGATATTACAGAGTTATATGGTTCTTTGATAGATTAAATTGTATAAAATTATTGAAAAAGCTTATTGCTGACTTTATAAAGTTTATTGAAAACAATACTGTTATGTCTTTTGAAGATTAAGTACTACAAAATATCTAAAGGTTGGTCTGAGTCTTCCTCTGGTTTTATTAATTATAACTTTATTTGTATACAAGAATAATATTTTCAGTGTTGTTAATATTCAATGTATTAAAGTTTAGATGAGGTATTTTGTTTACATTTTTGTTTGTGGTCACAAGGATAGTACAAGTATCCTTAAGAATAAATTAAACAAATTAAATGGTTTAAAATGAATAATTGGAAAACCAATAAATAAATATATTAAATATATTCATGTATTTTTGATAAGATATAGTTATTTATTAAATCATAAATTGTCAATTCAATTATTGTAAGAAAGAAAATACGAATATATTGTACCATCCTGGATTAGGTTTAATATATGTATAAAAAAATAATGATATGACTTTATGTTATTAACTATTTAAAATCATTAAATGATGTTTATCATAATTTTGGAATTATTATAAATATATCTGAATACAAAGTAAAATTCATGATTTATTTTCCTTTTATTTTTAATGTAATATGATAAGTAATTTAATGCATTAAATTTTTTATCTTACTATAGGAATATTACAAAATTTTGAGTATATATTTTGATAGGGTTTTTGCATTATCTTTTTATTTTATTACATGTTTTAACAAAAATAGGTTTAGATAAATAAATAACAAATTATGCCTTTTTATATGTGTATGGCTTTATATGTACATGTGTATATATATTATTCTGTGTATTTTTTAAAATCATATATTTTAATATAGTTTTATTATTAATGATATATTATTTGTAATAATTTTTTTGTTAAACAAATGAATATATTTTTATTTTCTGATTTGTAATTTTATAAAGAGAGACTAAAATGATTGTATCATTCATTTTTATTTTAAAATATTTTTCTTTTAAAAAAATTTTAAAAAAAATTTATTTAGGGATGCTGGTTTCTAATTGTAAATACTCACTCAATAAATTAAAAGAGTAATAACTGAAACATAGGCTTATTTATACCTGTGTCTATATATATGTAATATTAGGGTATGAGCACAGACTTTCACATGACCCACCACTCTCCACTCCATCTAATAACACTGATACACTTAAACATACATATGTTGAAAAGATAAATAATCACCAATATACGTATTTCATGCTAAACCAGCAATCATCAGTTGGTCCAGATTATCATCTCTACACATATATACTATAAATGCTCAGATATATATTAAGATAGACAATCCTCATACTTTAATGGACAGGCTTCAATCTACTCCACACTCCAACTCTTCCACCGTCCATCCAATTGAAAATCTGATGATGGAATGCTCAAAGGCCACCCTGAGGCGGAGATTATTGTCACACCCATGTTGACCTAAGGTCAATCTGAATCCCACATGTACAGGACATAATCCATTAAATACATATGCAAGGTTCAGATTATCAATTGGATGGACGGTTGAAAAGTTGGGGTGTGGAGTAGATTGAAGCCTGTCCATTAAAGTATGAGGATTGTCTATCTTAATATATATCTGAGCACTTATAGTATATATGTGTAGAGATGATAATCTGGACCAACTGATAATTGCTGGATTAGCATGAAATACATATATTGGTGATTATTTATCTTTTCAACATATGTATGTTTAAGTGTATCAGTGTTATTAGATGGAGTGGAAAGTGGTGGGTCATGTGAAAGTCTGTGCTCATATCCTAATATTAAATTAAAAGAGATAAATTTTGAGTTGATCATTAGCTACTGTTTCTATATCAATGACTTAAATATTATGTCAATAGAAAAATGAAATAAATTGCCTGTGTTTTAAGTTAGAAACACACTCTATATATATCTTTGGTTATTTTGTTGCATTTTGCAGTTGAATAAAATTTCAAAGCATTATATATTTCTAAAAAATGTTTAATGTAAATTGCACAATGGAAAGCTAATCAGTGGATAACATTTATTCAAAAAGACAATTTGGTCTTTGAGAGGTATCTACTTTTAACAACTAAAAAGTGAATTTATTTATCTGCATTTTAGAAGAAAATATATAAAAAATGCTTATAGTTTTACTATGTGAATTAACATACATATCTGTGTCTATGTGCCAAATAAATACTTTTACTATAGATTATAACCAATGGATAATCATTTTGAATTTGATAAATAACCATTAATTATTTTTAAAAACATAAAACAATACTTATTATTCAATATTAAATAAAATGTGAATATTGCTATAATGGACTAATGATCATTTAAATAAACTTTGGATATTTTAAAAAAGAAATAGGCTCTAGGGAATTATTGTATCTGTGAAAAATATTGCAATTTCATGAATTTTATTCACATAAACCTAATAAAGAAACTTAAGGATTGCCATTTTTTGTGTGAATAAGCTTTAATCAGTATGTTATTGTATTTGATAAAACAGGTTGTATATTTTACTTATATAATTATTTGTATTATTATTATTATTTTAAAATCATTTAATGTATATATGTGTGCATGTGGATATATAAATAAATAACTGAAAAGAAATTTTTAATAACTCTAAATTGAAATTTAAACAATTACAGTAGACTTTACTTAACGACTTGTTTGTATTTGTTTATAAATGATCAGTAAGCAAACTAAAACAGATTAGCATTTTCTTTTGTACATTCGACATATATATATATTGTCTATTAAAATAAATATTTTTTGGTTAAAATGTGCAATCTCTTAACATCATAGTATGGTTAAAACAAGTAGAACATTTTATAATAAATTATTTCAAACTTTGAAAATATATTAATTAATGTCTTATTGTTTATTTTATAAATAAAATTATTATTTATTAAATTTGAATTAATAATCTTATTTGATCTGGTAGATGTATAACAAAACAATAATAATTTGAAATCTCTATGCAATCATAAACATTTAAAATTTATGTAACAAAATAATATAGATTTTATTATTTTATTAGGATTCATTAATTATCAAAAGTGAAACTAATGTTTTTAAAGACATCAATTGGTATTATTCAAACATAAAAGCTAGTCAATAAATTATTGGTACAAAATTTTTATATAATCATCAAGCTTAAGTAATTTTATTTATCCTTTAATACTATTATAAATTTTAGGACGTAATAATATAAAAGTGTTATTTCATAAATTAATTCAGATATAAATTATTACCTAATATATGTTGTGAGTTTTCGAATTCATTATTTTATTTTATGTATCACTGCTTAAATTTATTCCATTACAGATTTGGCTTGCTCAATTTCTGTAGCTCTATTAATTTCAGTTAGCCCATTTATATTGTTATAGATTTTGATATACCTAATTCATGAGGCATATAAATATCCTGTATGTACAGTTTATATCATTACAATATATATATATTACTTGATGGTATTTCAGAATATATATTTAATGTATCAGTTATATATAAAATGGAAAATCTTAGATTTTTTTTGTTTCGTAATGATAAGATGTATCATTATAAAAGTCATAAGTAACAAAATATTATAAATTTTACAAAAGGCTGATTGATGTCGATTAATAATACGGTATAGGAATTTAAATGAATATATTAATTTAAAGAAGCAAATCTTAATGATAAAAAATTGATACTAATTCTGTATATTTTAAATTCTGCAAGCTAAATTTATTAAAAAGTACATTTTGAGAATTATATACTTTTATTTTGACAGGTTTGACATTTTTAGAATTATTCACTAACTTATTAACATTATTTGTAACACAATATGAAACACTAAACACATCCTAATATATATATCCTTAAAAAATTTCACCTGAGCATTTGAAATACATGGAATAGATATCCATTTTTTATTATCAATCTTCAACTCCTTTAAATCATTATATCTCTTTTTAAATTGACATAAAGTATTGTTAACTTGTTTATTGTTATAACCAATTTAGAGCATTTCCTTGGCAAATATCTCAATATTTTTTAATTTATCACACTGGTAATGACATAATTTTTCATTACAAAACAAAAAAAGATCTAAAACTTTATATCTTATGCATAATTAGTACTTAATGATTTACAATTTATATATCTCCTTTTTTGAAATGGTTTGATTATTAATTTATAACTCAACATACTATTATTTATTGTAATAATTAAATCCAAACAGGGGGGATGGAGGGGTATTATTTATTGTAATAATTAAATCCAAATACTTAATACTTTTGTTCTGTTCTTTTTCAAAGTCTATTTTAAGTCATTCAAATTATTTAACTCCTCTACAAGCAAATTTATAATACCAGTATTTCCACAAACAAAAACATCATCCATATATCTTTTGTAATTTTTAATATTTTTAAAATTACACATATTTAAATTACTACTCTCATATGTTGACAAAACAAAATTGCAACTTGTGCAACAAAAGGCAGACCCATAGGCCAACCTTTAAATATTTTATTACATGCACCTTCAAAAGAAGCAACAATGTTAATCATCAAGAAAAAAATTAAAGAATCAATAACAAATTTTATCACATATTTACAAGCATCTTTACTTTTTATTGCATGTTCAATTATTTTTATGGCTTCCACTCTATTAATAGAACCATACCTTTTTGTCATATCTAATGAAGCATGAATATCATTCTCATTTATCACTATATTTTTAATTCTCTCTAGAAAATCAAAAGATAAAGCAATAGTATTTCCCCCAAATCCTAAAAACTTTTGTAAGAATGTACTAATATATTTAGAAGTTTAATTTTATTTGTATTATATATATATATGACAACAGTTTTGAAATTCTTGATTGTTATCTATATTGGGATTGTCTAAATTTAGTAGAAAAAATCAAGTCATACATCATGAGACTTAATTTAATAAGCTTGTACTACAAATGTAATATAATGAGCATGTTAATAGCTCTAAACAAGCTTTTCCAATAAATGCTGAAAAGAAAGCATTTAAAATCACTATCTAGAATTATTCCTATCCCCAAACTGTTTTTGAGCTGCTATGTCTTCTCAGTGAGGCACTAGGATATTCAGACACTAGATCTAAAATACCAACTCAAGCACAGAATTTAGAAAAGGCTAACTGAAATAAATCATAACACCCTCATAAAAAACTGACTTAAGATTATCAATAGTAATCCTTAATGAAGAAGATAAATTTAACAGTTCTACAGATAAGTTTTCAAAAACAAATGTGGTAACAAAGATTACCTGAGATAAACAAGTTTAATAAATAATTGAAGAAAAAGTCTGCACTGGAATTTTGCCTAAAATAACTAAAATATTTGGGGTCTTTAATAGATATTATTAATATTTATTTAATTTTAAAATTAGGCAAAGCATTTACAAGTAACAGCAGACCTTTAAGGTACATTCAGATGTTTTGAAATATGCATCAAAAGTAAGATCCTTTTTTGGAACATTGTTCACTTGCAAAATGATATTTTCCCAAGTAAATATAGTTTAAAATAGAAGCTGTCTTTTTGATAAACACATAACAGAGTAAATAACTATAGAGGGGGAGGGAAGTAATTATTATGATATAAATAAAAAATGTGTTTTTTATTCAACAACATATTTTTATTTTTACTCCTATACACAGAATAAATATTACTGAATAAAAAATAATAATTGCATAGTTTATTGTATAAGAGTTCATAAGAAGTTCAAATACCAGAAGTGAGATTTGAATCATGATCCATAGACTGAACTCCAAAATCTATCACTCTATCATTTCATCAACCATACAAGGCCCAATGGAATGATTTATAGCTCAGGAATTCATAAAAAATTCGAACAATAGAATAGAACTGCGCCACAATTTATGGATTTTGATCTCCAGAATTTTTTACCCTACCATTTCAACATTCATGAAAGACAAAAAATAATCAAAGGGTTTATTGCTCAGGAATTCATAATAAATTTGAGCATTGAAAATAATAGACCTAGACCATGATTCATCAATCATAGGCTCCAGATGCTACTCTATAATAAATCAAATCCTGTAGGTCAGATATTATTAATTGAAATTACATTATACTGAAATAATTTTAAAATTATTAAGACAGCTTTTGATTGGTATCAAGAAAAGCAAACAAAATCTCAGTTCTAAAAGAACTTGTTAAGATTTGTCGAGTTAAATTTATTTATTTCTCTTACAAAATTATGACTTATTGTACAAAATTAAGTATATATCAAAAAATGATCAAATTTTAAAAAAAAAACTTGTTCATAATGTTGTCTTTGCAATGTAATATATTAAAAATAATAATTCAATGTAATGTAAAATGAAGCCTGTAGGTGGAGTTGCTGTAGAAAAAAAAGAATTGTATTGTAACGAAGTGTATTTACAACTTGATAAGGCTCCAATATAGGGTTGAAATCCGGGTTTTATATAAGTTGTCTGATTAAATAATTGTTATTGAATTATTATTTTTAAAATTAAATATAAATATCTATCCAATTTTATCATTTATTTTGAAATGACATCAGGATTGTTATTTATTAGTATTTGATTCTGAGTTATTAATGTCAAAGTTTATACATGAAATAAATAAGCTTTCTGTTATTAAAACAATTGAATAAAAAAATGTGGAATAAAATTTATCTGAAGAAACTTCAAAAATAAAAAGAATATACTCATATTAAATTACATATCAAGAACAGTTCATTTTTATAATAAACTTTCTTGAAATTTGTGAATATTCTCTTGGAAAAATCTTATCATAGCTTAAAACCTAACAATATTTAGAAATAGCATTCATCATATCAAATAAATTTAATACTTAGAAAACTTAGACTTGATTTAAAAAAATTAAAAACTAAATCAATTATATACATAAAGCTCTAGTGAGAGACATTGAACATCAAAGAATTAAAAGAAATATGAATGACACTGAAAGAAAGGAAAATGTAAATCTCTTGTCATAACGTGATATTTTAAAGGTAATTATATTCATTTGTTCTCACAAATGATGTTAAAGATGAAGCATTAAGAATTTAAAAAATCATGATAATAAACAGAGCAAATAATCAAGCGAAAATGATAATCTCTAAACATAAATAAATTGATATGTATGATATATAATTTAATGAACAAAATAATTAAAAAGTTTACATCATAAAATATTTGATTATTGTAATCATCAAGTTAAAAAATTTATAACACTTAAGACACATATAGTAATCAGTATGTTATATATATGATATCTAATATTAAACTCAATTCAAGAATGTTAAGAATTTGAAATGAAACTAGGCCTAAACTTCAATCAGCCTTTGCAATGACCATAATTAAGTGCAAAACCTACTAGTGGCATGTTAAGATATAGCCATTACATTATATTTGTGCTGACTGTTGTCAATCTGTGTTTCTACGATAATAACCACTGCTTTGTATTACTTCTTGTATATATGTTGTGTGTACACTAATGGTAGACAGTTTCTCTATCATCATTGTAAAGCTGTCATTCATTTCTGGTAAACATTATAGATATGTTTATAGTTTATTAGCAATGGAGCACAGACTGTTGCCTTTTTTTGGATGGAAATTCTGCAACTGTTTTGGTCATGCATTGTTTGCATGGTCATATACTTATCTCTCAACTTTGCCTAAATGGCAGCCTGACTTTCAGACTTCTTATTTATCATGATCAGTAAACTTCATTATATTGAAAGATTATGATACACTTAGCACTTGATTTAACTGCAGGTTGAACCAAGATCTTAGAATTTTAAAGTCTCATAACTTTTAAATCTCTTAACTATTTTTATTTCAATATAATTGCAATTTATCCACTCTATTTTGAACACTTCTTAGCAAAAAACCTATTATTGTACATATATGCATACACAATCTTATGTTTCGACTGACCTGCAGTCTTCTTCAAAGCTATGATATATGCATATATGTATAATAAATGGTTTTTTGCTAAAAAATGTTCAAAGTAGAGTGGATAAATTGAATTTATATAAGATATTACAGCAAAAAAAAGGAAGTGGTGAATATGGTAATATTTTTTTATTCCTTTTTCTTTCCTTTATAATATTTGATACAAATAATCAAATGCTTTCAAAATATGATTTTAACATGCCAGAAACAACCGTTAATATGTTATATTTACTTTGGTTTACCTATTAACATGCATTTTCTTATTCCATAGCATAAGCTTGTGGTTAAAACACCTGTAGAGGTCCCTACTATCGCATTTTATACGCATATTATCGAGGTTATAGCCTTAGTAAATATTACTACTGCAGTATATTGACTCTTCAATTACTGCACGCAAAAGTTAATTTGCGAACTAGTTGGTTTAATTCTCAAAACAGATCGATACTAACTGATTTACAGTTTATACAAAGTTCTGATTCCCGCCGAGCTGTGTTAGAAAAATACACTATGAACACACGATAATGAATACTCGCACGATAATTCTGAATGTATAGTTTCTACGTCTAACTTCTCTTCTTTCCCCATGAGGATAATACGCAATTCTCACGCTGTTCTTTGCAACTAATGCTCTGCTCTAATTCACTTAAAACGCTCTGTACTCACTCTGTTAATCTTTTCAAAAATGGCCTCCCTTTTATATGTTTTCTTTGTTTTCTGGAGTAACTTATAAATTAAGGTGGGATTTAATTAGATTGGGTTTTGCTAATTAAATTCCTTTGTTATCTGTTTAATTAGTTTGTTACAATTGATTGCATTTCAAGCTAACGTCTATGATTAGAATATCAGTAGCAAAATTTAAAGATTTAACAATAAAATAATATTTTAGAATAAAGATACTTTCGTATGTACGTTTAATTTAAACTGCATATATTACAATACCTCCCCTTACTCCAGAAAACCCCATGATGCGACTCCTCGGTGCTTTATTTTTTCTTTTTCCAAGCTGGAGAAAACTTTATTTTTATGATTAACCGATGTAACCTTGAAATTTGTGCAAATTCTTTTTCCTTGCCACCCTGAGTGCTTTTTTCTCCCACTTGGAGAGAGTCTGATTTTTTCCTTGCTCTACAGTTTTTGTATCTGGCAGCTCACTGGTTAAAGATTGTCGCTCTTCTAAAAAATCTTCAGAAGTGTCTTCTTCCTTTTCACTTTCAGCCATTTTTTCTTATGGTTCCATTTCATATAGCTGCCAAATCTCTACCTGTTTGGATAATTCTGACATTACGCATTTACTTTGCAATTTTTCACTAAGTTCTGAGTTATGTTGTTCAAGTTCTATTACTCGTTGTCTAGAAGCCTTCAATCTTACTTGAAATTCTTCGAGTTCATCTGATTTCTGTTTTATGACTTGCTGACTTTGTGCTAGAGATGACTGCAGCTTTGTTTTTTCTGCGACTAACATATCTATCATCTGTATGTGAATCTGGAGTTGCTCTTTCATAGAATCTTGCTCTTTACACTGCTTCTTTTCAGAGTCTTTCCAATCATCTTCAAATTGATTTTGTAATTTAATGATCTCTGTTTGTGTTTGCGAAATGGTCCTATCCTTTCCCCCCTTGGTAGATATATATTTAATACTATACACTCTACCATTTGTGTCTGGACTATATTTTCTTTGTCGACCATCCCTTTCGGGGATTGTCTGCATGCATGTGCCAGGTGGCCCTTAGTTCGGCAATTGAAACACGTTTCTTGTTTCCATTTGCAGTATTTAGCTATGTGGCCTGTTTTCCCACAGCAGTAGCATTTAATTCCATAATTTCTCTGGGGTTCCCGTTGAAACGAACGTATTTCTGGTTTATCAGTTTTGAAAACTTGCTCATAACTTTTCTCTTTTGATCTGAAGACCTGTGCCTGTTCTAAAATTAGCTCAAATGTTATTCCTTTCTTTATAGTGCTTTCATAGGTTAGGTCTGCTTCTGTTAACAGCTATTGTCTGAGCCTGTCGTCAGACATTCCCCATAACAGTTGATCTAATAATATTTCTTCTACGAAATCACCGTACAAACAATCTTTCGCTAGCTCCTTGAAAGCTAAATTATACTGTTTGATTGTTTCACTATTTAGTTGTTTTCTATTTCTTAATTGTAGGTGTGCTATATGCCGGGATGGCTAAAAAATTCGTTTAGCCGTTGGGATAATTCCTTGAATGGTACATTCTCATCTACGGGATTTTGGTATAATTTATTGGCGATTTCAATCATTTTTTTTCCCGAGATACATAAGAGGGTGGCACTTTCCGATTGTTATCTTCAATGCCATTTAATATGAAGAAATTTTTGATTTGTGACAGGTATAGTGGCCAATCAGCCACATTTTCCACGTCAAACTCTCCAATAGAGTTTTGTTCAAAAATTGACATTTTCTTATTAATAGCTGGTTATTCACTGTGGTTTTTAGGTTTGACTGCGCTAGATTGCAGTATATTGACTCTTCAATTACTGCACACAAAAGTTAATTTGTGAACTAGTTGGTTTAATTCTCAAAACAGATCGATACTAACTGATTTACAGTTTATACAAAGTTCTGATTCCTGCTGAGCTGTGTTAGAAAAATACACTATGAACACACGATAATGAATACTCGCACGATAATTCTGAACGTATAGTTTCTACGTCTAACTTCTCTTCTTTCCCCACGAGAATAATACGCAATTCTCACGCTGTTCTTTGCAACTAATGCTCTGCTCCAATTCACTTAAAACACTCTGTACTCACTCTGTTAATCTTTTCAAAAATGGCCTCCCTTTTATATGTTTTCTTTGTTTTCTGGAGTAACTTATAAATTAAGGTGGGATTTAATTAGATTGGGTTTTGCTAATTAAATTCCTTCGTTATCTGTTTAATTAGTTTGTTACAATTGATTGCATTTTAAGCTAACGTCTATGATTAGAATATCAGTAGCAAAATTTAAAGATTTAACAATAAAATAATATTTTAGAATAAAGATACTTTCGTATGTACGTTTAATTTAAACTGCATATATTACAACTACGTAATCAATGTGCGTTTAATAAATTTATAATTACAACTTTAAATTTAATATATTGTATCAGTTGCAAAGCAAGATACACAATTGACCACAAGAGTGGTTAAATGCTCTTTACTTTTGGGGTAATAGTTTAAATAAATAAATAAAAGAGTAGACAAATAAGTTTAAAAATAAACAATTTCTTTTAGTTCTCTGATTTGAAATTTGCTTGTAACGTCTCTAAATTCAACATTCAATGTTCAAAAGTCAATTATTTAAAGTTTGAATAATTGAAATCTAATTTTTTTCTTTAAAAAAAAAAAGCGTCAAGTTTTATTTTGTTAAAATGTCAAGTTTATAAAATCATTTTGTATTGTAACAAATTTTTTTTTTGTTATTGTAAGTAATAAATTTAACCTTAAAAATGCTTAGAAGGGTGATAAATATGATTTATTTATTTTTAAACAATGTCAGTTTAAACAAAAATGTAATTTTTTTTTCTCATGTGTCATAGCATCAGCCGGGAAGCAAACCCGCTAACCCGGGACAACTGCTTGTAAAGCAGCCATCACTGACCTCTCGACCACCAATGCTTGACAATAAAAATGTGATATGAAATTTTATTAAAAGCTCTTGCTTTTTCTTACCATCTTGAGTTTAGTAGTCATTATTAGCTACCCGTAAAAACTTTCTAAGTTTATTTTTATTTAGTAGCCAAATTATGAATAAAAATAAATATTATAAAATGATCATAATGACCGTGGTAGCTAAGTCAACTATGGGTGTACCATTTTTTCTGGCTACAATGTAGCTTGGATTAATTATTTATTTAAAGCCCGATATGTGATCAAACTTGAATTGCCATTTCTGAATTGTGCTCAATCTACATTAAAAAAAAAAATTCTTGCAAATAATTGTTAAATGAAAGTCCTCTCTCATGCAATATTTGTGTTCTTAGAGAGGTGAAGAAATGTGATATAAATTATTTGAAACATAAACCAGCTAAGCATTTATCATAAAGCTTGTTGAGGAATTGGTTATCCTCATTGTTTATAACTTACAAGCTTAAGAGAATAGGGTCATGTGATTTATTACTCTTATTTTGACTATTTATAATCTCTGCCTTAAGTCTTATGCAATGTTATATTGCTAAGACTACTAATATATGGTATGCTGAAGATCTCTCAGCCCCATATAGCTATTTGAGTTGGACAGCTGAGTGTGAAGACATGTAGGTGTCTGAAAATTTCACATTTCCCACTCAATAGATAACTTTTAGTTAAATGCTGGCTTTGGGTTGAGTTTTTAGATCTAGTGTCTGAACCTATCCTAGCACCTCTCTGAGGAGTGCCAGAGCACAAAACCATGGTCAGAGGTTTGGGGGGGGTCCTGGCAGAGATATTTTAAATGCTTTCTCTTGCTAAGCATTTATCATAAAGCTTGTTGAGGAATTGGCAATCCTCATTGTTTGAAAACTTAATGTTTCTAATTTTCAAGAAACAATTTAAAGCATCTTAAATATTGGAATAGACTCCACAATGTAAAGACAAACAAATGAAGAAAAATGTTACACTAAACAAAAATGGGATTTTAAACTGAAGACTTTCATAAAACTTTTGTTTTAAGTGTGATCATCTGAAGGTTGGTAATATTTATGTATTTATTATTATTTTATAACTTAATGTAATAATGTTTTAATATTTTACATATATCTTATTTTATAATAAAAATGTCTTTGTTATTTATTAATCTAGCTTCCTGTCTCTCTACTCATAAATTCTTACCATTTAAATATAATAAATTAATTTTGTAATACTTAGTGAGATTTAGTCATGGTGTGGTTTCATAATACTGATGGTGTAGTTTCAATTTCTCAGTATTGGCAGTGTTCTGGTTTAAAATCTAACATAAATTCTTAATCCATAGAAGATCTAATTTCCTTTCAGTTACTTAGGAGTGATTTAATGGTCTGGAAAAGTGTCCACAGTCCATGGTCTGACCATTAATATAATTTATGATTAAATTAAATAACATTTTTTCTCCTATCTTGTTTCATCTCTGCGATTTGGATTTAAGAGTGAAATCTCAACAGTTAGTTTTATTATTAAGCATTAACTTTTCATATCCATAGAATTATTATAATTTGGACTTAACTTTGATGCTCTCATTATTCAATTAACAGGATTGGTACAATATATATGTTGATATGAAGATTTTCACTAGTTACAGGTATAAATGATATATTTTGTGGGATCATCCATATATGACTTTGATTATGAATATACTGACATTTCAGTTTGATCACACAAGTCATCAATTGAGTAATGCATTGAAACAGTAAGGTCTGCTTTGCAGATCTTCGTTTCACCTTTTCTCACCTATTTCCTACCCTCATACTTTAGTTTGAACCCCAATCTATCGTAGTGTGTCTGCAATATGCTTATATAACAAAAATCCCGCCTAATTTTAAACCATGAGTACAATGCTCGTATTATATATATAACTCATTCCCAAATAAAATAAAATATTATGAATTATGTATATGTTCACGTAATTTCGATTTATTAAAAAGTAGGTTATATAAGTCGTAATTGCGCACACACTGTGATATGCATTTTAAATCAGATCAAAATTATAAATTGTTAAAGTTATTTTGTTTGAATCTATTTACAAATATATATTACCGTCGTAATATGTTTTGATTTAAAATAAAATTCATTTAGTAAATATTCGTTTAGTAAATAGATTCAAATATTGCAATTTAAAAGTACAATAATTTTTGTTTAATTTAATAAAAGTCATTCCAAATATTTCTGTTAAAATAAATAAGGGACAATAGTTTAATTAGTTAATGTTCTATAAGTTTATCTAAAAACAGCAGATGTCCACTTAAGGTTTTCTTTAATTAGTAAAAGTAATTTTTAATTAAATCTAGTTTGTAATTTGAATGTCGACAGGGAAATTAACAAAAGAAATTAATTAATGTTGAATTCCTTTAGACATTCGGATAGATTTAATTACAGCTGATAAGTCCAATATATTTTTGTAATGCTCCAGGGCAGTTCTATTGTAAAATTCTACTATAAAAAGGAGGGTTTTCTTTTGTTCTCCATTCTAAGGTTTCTAAGAGAAATCATTCTGTGGTCTAATGTTTCTAACCAAAATTATTGTAGTAATTTGTAAATCTTGACATGATGGAGTAGAGTGCAAGAAGGCTATTTTTCTCCAGAATGGTCATATGCTACCGTAGACCATCGGGAGTTATCACACAAGGAACCCTGGAACTGCTGCCGCTGCCAAAAATATGAACATTTCCAGATTTTGCTGTTAAATTATATAAAAACCTGCCGACCATCAATCTACCTAAAAATGCTTCTCCAGAGGTAACCCTAAATTAACCCAAGAGTTCTTGTGATAATTAACATGCTATAGCTATTTTAAATTGTTTTCTGACATTTCACATAACTTTATTATGTATTTCTTTTAAATATAATCAACATTTTGCTCTCTACCCTTGGGTTAATATTTTCTATTTATTAAACTTTCTGTTATTTTATTATGATAATGTGTCAGAATTGTCTTTGACTGAGTGAATTATTCCTTTTGTTGAAACTAAGATGCCGTTATAAAGGCATATTTTAAATTTCTAAATAATTTCCAATTTTTATTATCTTGCAAATCACTCGTTTGAGGGCGATTCTTTTCTTTAATATATAATATAATCACATAGTTTCAAATCTACATGTTATTGATTTTAATCTAATATGAGAGTATGTGCAAGGTCAATGATTTAAATGTGTCCCCTAATGCATGATTGCATATATAAATCTATACTTACTTTTCAAACCTGCAAGCATGCATTTTCCTATTTTAATTACCGTGTTCTACTTTAATTACAAAGTTCATCATTGACGTCGAGAATGTGTGGACCCTTTTAAATGAATTTCGGGAAATTTGATTGGGCATTTCTCTTAATCCAAGTAAAACCCATTCAGTATGTTTTATATACACTAGTCTCATATTGCTGGTAAGTGAATTGGTTGTTAAGACCGCTTTGTTTTACTTTTCCAAGGATTCTTTACATGGCCAAGTCCATTCTCTTCGCTTATTGCAGTTTCCAGGCAGAGTGTGTCCATAAATGACACACCTGGGAATTAAACGCAATCGTCACCCAGTTGCTAAGTTTCGGCTGTTCATAAAATACTTTCCTACGGGTTAACGGCGATATGCCCTCCGTAATCATTCTGGATATTCATTATTGTTTTATTTTAGATTTATTTTACAAAGCATCCATGACTTAAACATGTCACACCCTCCAACTTTAATAAATTCATTACCAGCAATACTGACCTCCCAATGCAACTCTGTTATTATTATTCTCAAATAAATGCTTTGATCACATTCCCATTTTGTTGCTTAGTAAGCTTTTGTCCGTGCTATTCTCGAAATCAATAAATATTTTATAGCACTTAATTTCAAATATTTTCTTAAACTTGTATAATTGCTCAAAGCACCTCGCACATGTTCCTATCTCATCAAGCACATTATCATAATGCTATTAGCCCGAGAAATAGAATATATCACTTTGCTTTAAAACCTTTTGGTCATTTATTGGAATATAATGCCAACAACTATTTAATATGCGTCTCTGTTTCATATAAGCAGATAGTGGTGTTAAATATATAATTTATATAAATAAATTTTGTGAAATTATTTAAAACTAAATTTGATCTCTTATTTTATTTGATTCCTACCACTGTCTCGGTCTATATATATATATTTTCTGCATTTCTTTTGTAAATCCATAGATGTTAATTAGCCACCCAAACTTCTTTTAGTATAGAGTCTTTTGTTTCTCCCTGACCACCAGGCATCAGTCAAAGGTTATACTAGTAGTGGCATAAGATGCGATATCACATAGATGGCGCTGTGAAATTTGGACTTTACATTCGAACTTAGTATATCTAGAAGGCACTCCCTCCTAGAATGTTCAGTTTCGTGTCTGGGATTTGAATTCTGCAGCGTGTTAGCGAGATAGATGATTCTGATTGTTACAGCATAGAATATTATAAAAGTGGTTGTAGAGACCATGTAAACACTGATTTATAACAATGTTAAAGTTTCACCAATAAGAAAAAAAAACTCTTTCTTATTGCATTGCCAAATAATATTAATATCATCTATGTTCTTTATTACTTTTTACAATGCTTTTTTACAACCCATTATTCACAGTTTCAATTGCCCCAGCAATCTTCTTCAGAACTTCTACTTATATTCCCAAATCTTAACTTAAGTAGAAGTTCTGAAGAAGATTGCTTGAGCAATCGAAACTGTGAATAGTGGATTGTAAAAAAGCATTGTAAAAAATAATAAAAAACATAGATGATATTAATATTATAAGAAATAAAAACATGTATATAAGACATAAAAATCAAAAAATCTTCAGAGTAATATGTTTTTTAACATGCAATTTTTCCCCTGTTTGGAAGAATTTTTTTAAAAAAACATATTACTCTGAAGATTTTCTGACTTATTTTTCAATTTTATAAACCTGGTTTCTCTTTTATTAGTAGAATCGTGTTTGTAGTGCTTCTACAACCATTTGTATAATAATCTATTCATCAGCCAGTCGATGGCTTGTGTGATCAAGCCGAAATGTTGGTATATTCATAATCAAAATCAACACAGATGAACCTACAAAATATATCATATTTATATATATTAAGGTGTAATGGTAAATATTAATAAAACGATTCGTTTAAAAGCAAAATGTTCATGATAAAAAATATCAATTTGGTATATTTTAAATGTTCAAGTGAAATTTATTAGAAATATATATGAAGAATTATATAATGTTGCAAATGTGATCTTCCTAGTATTAATAAAATGATGAATAATTAAAGAAATATGATACCTAGGAAATTATGCGAGAATGCAATGCTTCATACTCATTCAAATATATTTTTTTGGGTGCTGAGCCCAAAATTATCTTTACCTTTATATTGATAAAATAATGATCATTAATCGTCATTCTTTTAAAATAATTTGTTACATACACTTACGTATACATTGTAATCAATAAAAAATGTACATCTAAAAATAAATCATTTTAATATCGGTGAAAACTAGGAAAATCTCGTTATTGAAATAATTTGTCAGCATTCTACTGGATTTATTTGTTTATCTTAAGAAATTATTGATTGCATTGCAAAAAAAAGTTTCAATCGCCTTTTTGATTTCATTATGGTTTGTCAACTAGACGTCATGATCTGGTCATCATCATTGTATGAAATTCTGGGTTATTTTTGTTTCTATTTCATCGCCAGGTAGAAAGTTTTAAAAATAAAAAGATCGCGTTGTTATACGATTAAACAGTGAAGACAGGTAACTTTGGTAATAATCTCTTGTGGAAGCTGTGAAAAGTTATCCGAAAGTCTTAGACAGGCTTGACATGCTGCGGATCAGTTGAAAATAACTTGATAAAGCCTGATAATTTCTAGCAAATAGTTGTCGAGGTAGAGATCAATTTAGTAATACCGTACTTTTAAAGGGTATCTTTAAAGTAATGTGTAAACTATATATATATTAATTATACATAGCAGAAGGATCCTCTAAAAATTATTTAAGATTGAAAGAAAAAAAACATATTTTTTAAAAAAATTAAAATTTTAATGAAATACGATATAGGATATTTTAGACGCTCGTATTAAAAAAAAAAAAAAAAAACCCATTCAAAACCATGAAGGTATACGTATATATATTTATAAAGTTTGATTAAATTTATGAATGAATCGTTATTCCTAAATCCTGCAAGATAATTAAAACCCCACTTTAAATAAAGCGGATATAACTTATAAATTTAATTTTTAGAATTCTTCTTTTTAAAATTGATTTAAAATAATTAAAAGATCATTTCCTATTGTATGTATAATTTAAATGTTTAGCGCGCATTTTAAGAATAAATAATAATTGTTGCAAAGTACGATATTTGAATTTGAAATGTAAAGAAAGCATCATAGTAGTCAAATTGAATCACGTTTTAATGAATAATAAGGTTTGTTTAATCTTATTTCAATCTTATTTAATTTTATCCGATCCAATTATTAAAATATTTGCTTATTTAACCTTAATTAGTTAATTACTTAGAAATGATATGATACTTTCAAAAGACATGTAAAGAATAGAAAAAATGCATGCATGCATTTTATAGTTTAAAACCATTAAAATATCACGTGATTACCATTTCATATGCGACTGTATGGAGAGTTTCTTACTGCTATTATATAGTTTTACTTAATCTCTATTTTCGCAGAAATTAAACACATCGGAAAATTATAACTGAAGATATGTTACATATGTAAATAATCTAATCTTAAAAATATTTGAATTTCTAAACAATTAGACCATTTTTTTTATAATTTACGTTGGATACTTATATATGTCTAATTTCAGGAGTGAGTTTTATAACTTTCATTACGCAACAGTTAATGGTCTGTGTGACCAACTGAAATGTCGATAGGATAGTGTATGAATCGTTCGTGGACGAACTTGAATAATGTCATCTATATATATATAATGTTCAAATTAAACCATATTATAATTTAGTGCTACAGATAGTAGTAAATGATATCACTATTTATTATAAATAGATTAGTGCATTTATGTCACTTATATATAATTGAACATTCAATAGGAATATTAATTAGTGTGAGGTCTCTGCTATTTCCAAAGATTTAATATTACATAATTTGTTTAAAGACAATATGAAATATGGTTATGTGAAGAAACAATTTTCACACTTTGAACAAAATGTATCATGTTAGTTATAAGTCAAAATGCTACTGTTTCCTTAATGTAGAAAATAATTATTTGAATTCTAGTATGTGTAGCAGTCAAGCGTTGGTGGCCAAGAGGTCAGCGCAGCAGCCTTAAAGCAGCTGCTTGCTTGCAGACAGTTGTTGCGGGTTCGCTTCCCAGCCTATGCTTGCTTTGACATATGAAAAAAGAAAAGGAAGCAATAGCATTTTGTTTTATGACTAACATGATATATTTTGTCCAAAGTATGAAAATTGTTTCTTCATGTATTTAAACAAATTATGTAATATTAAAAAGTTTGGAAATAGCTGAGAACTCACACTAATATTCCTCCTCCTGAATAATCAATTATAAAAATGCACTAATATTTTTTATAATAAATAATGAAATATACTTTACTATTCTCAGTAGGACTAAATTTACTATATAGTTTAATTTGAACATTATAGATATAGATGATATTATTCAGGTTCATCTGTAAATGATTCATAGTACTATCATACCAACATTTCAGCTAGTTACATTGGCCTTCAACTGGGTAATGAGTGTTATAAAAATCTTTGTATAAGCATTCTAAACATTTATGTATAACAAGATTAAAGATTCAACTAATAAAAAACAAGAACAGAAAAAAATTAAATATAAAAATGGGTGGAATGATAATAGAAAAGTAAAATAATATAAAAATCAACAGCTATTAAGATTAACCCCCATCAATAGACCTCAATAAGGAAATTTCAGAATATGTGATAGTGTTGGTGTATTTTGGCATTCACTTTCTTATAGCTATTATTAGTGCAGCTTTGCTGGTTTTGCATTTATTTGACAGTAAAAACTGAATTTATTTATTTAAAAAAAGTTTCTTAAGATGTCAATATTTTTTGGAATTTTTTTTTACAAATAAGCCAACTTCCAGCCTATAAATATTCATATATATTAAGCTTTTCCCAACTTTCAATATCAGTAATAAACATTCTACAAGAACTTTGGTGCACCGTGCAAACAGAGTAATCAATGGATGCCAGAAGGCTTGTAAAAATCCCTATCTAATCCTACTCATCCAATATCCCCAGACTAGTTTCTGGCTTGTGGCCTTTCAGTGAGGAGTTTGGATTAGATAGGATTTTATACAACCTTCTGACATCCATTGATTACTCTGTTTAGACAGGTGGCAATACTGTATGGAGAGTTTTGTCTGTTTATCAACAATTAATGTGTAGTATAGGAAATGTGATCATGTGATCTTAATGGTTTAACACCAATCCTGCTAATAGGATAGTGGTGGCTATGGTTGTAAAAGAGCAAAGAAAAAATGTATGGGTGTGAAGAGTTCAGATATGATATTTGAGCTATTGTAGATTGAAATATTTTTGTGTTTTCAATTATTCTCTAGTTAGTAGTTAAGTAGAGAAAAGGTGGTTGAGAGGGTTGCATTAGATCCTAAGATCAGATGATCTCAGATCCAAACTCCTCACTGAGAAGGAAGAGTCTGGGGTAGATGTAGGATTAGATAGAAAATGTATCTGTTTAGAAGGTGGAATAATAGAGTTTGTTTTTATCAACAATTAATGTGCTAGTATAGGAAATGTGATCATGTGATGCTTAATGGTTTAACATTTAGTTTTTATATTTTAACAAAAACTATAAAATTACTTACAAAATAAGAATTTAAATACATAAAATCATCATTTTCATTGCCTACTTCTGTGAGCTATGATTATATATATATATATATGGTCAATGTAGGTACACATATTTTAATTTGCATAAATTATATGTACATATATTTTCTATGTTTACACCCCTCATCTCAACTTCACTATATCATGATCATCCATCAGTGCAGGTACATCAGACCAGTTTCTTCTTTGCAATATGATGGATTTGAGATGAAGTGTGCATTGATAAAAAACTAAAATATAAATACCATACCATTTTAATATTATTAAAACCGAAAACACATACTTATCTCAACATTTTAACACTATTTAGAATTTGTTCACAAATAAATTAGAATTTATATATATATATATAGAAAGTATCTGCTTCAATATTATTTAAAACAAAAATGTATAACATGTAACATACACATTCAATATATTATGTTAAAAAGACGAAGCTGTTAGCAAAGATAATATTAGCTATCAACTTCTTTAACCCTCAGAAATATGTCAATATCTAAACTAGAACTTAAAAATTATTTTAAAATGTTAATAGACTTAAATAAGATCAATAAGAAAATAGCTTACTCTATTAAAAACTACTACCCATAAGCAATTATAGTAATAATTCAAAAATTCTGGTTAAATCACCAGTAAATTTTCAACTGAGACAATATAGTTTTGATAATATATTGGTTTATTTCCATCATCTATCAATAAATGTTGAATGTATAGAAAATTTTAAACTTTTCAGATACAAACAACTTGTTAGTAATAACATACAAATTGACAATCCTGATTAGTAATTATGTAACATTTTGAATAGTATTATTATTCACCCTTCTTCAGGTGTTTCTGGCCTGACCAGTGATAATATTAACATAGGAGTCAAACTTACACCTTTTTAGATTCTTGAATATTGAATTTTAAGGCAACTCTCTAACCAACTAAGCTTTAGACAGAATAACTCGGTTAGAACATTGGCTTAAAATTTGATATGTGAGAATCTAAAGATGTAAGTTCAACTCATCTGCTAATACTGTCACTGGTTAGGTCAGCAACATCTAAAGAAGAGTGGAGAATAATACTACTTGTGTAATTACCAACCTGTTTGTCTATTCACATGTTATTACTAACAAATTGTTTGTATTTGAAAACTTTAAATAAAGTTTAAATCTTTCTATACATTCAACATTTACTGATATATGATGGAAATAATCCAACATATTATTAATCTAATATACCATCATCACAAACCTTCAGGCAAATACAAAGACAATATAGTGTTTTAAAAGAAGATAATATATAAAAATATTTACAGAAACTGTATGAAAAAAAATAATAATGAAATAAAGAAATATAATTAAGCTAGCAAGGAAAGCTATAGAAGTGAGTAAAAGTCTCAAAATAGGAAACAATATTATAGTATTAAATGGAATAAGAAGAAAAGACAACATTAATGTTTAAAAAAAATGTAGCATATCACAAAGTGTGTGAAAAAATTCTACCAAAAATTATAAAAAAATAAAGGAAAAGTCCCCTTTATATTTGCAACATTTTTTGATATGCTAAATATTTTGAATAAAAAGGTATAAAGAATAAAAAAAACTCCAGGAAATTAAAAAAATATTAGGGTGTATTACAATTTTTTTAAAAACAGATACTGGAAAAATTATTATCAAAACTATATACTAAATGTCTAAATGATAAGGATATATCAGATACTATGAAGAATGTAACAATAATGTTGTTTGAGAAAAATAAAATCGAAAATATTAAAAATTCCAGATTTATTAATTCAAAGATCTTTACTAAGATTATCATAACTCCTCTATAGAATATTTTAGACTTAAACCAACTAATAAAAAAGGCTAATTTTAAAGTTGCTAGTTATAACTAAATTTTAAAAAAGTTATAAAAAGATCGAATAAATATGGCTTGCCATTTTGTATTATATTTGTAGATTATGAAGAGATTTTTAAACCATAAGCATTTTTGTTATGATTAAAGCATTTATAAATATATGCACTTAAGCACTATCCTAAGAAAAGCTATTAACAAATACATATTTATCACATGATCACTATTTCTTATGCTTGCTCATAACTGTTATTAAAACAGGCAAAACTCTCCATATAGTAATAGCACTCAGTGCAAGCCAGAGTAATCAATGGATGCCAGAAGGCTTGTATATAAAATCCCTATCTAGTGCCTACTCATCCAATATCTCCAGACTAGTTTCTGGCTTGTGGCCTTCATCAGTGAGGAGCCTTGGATCTGAGAGCACTTCACCTAGATCTAGTGGACTCCTCACTGATGAAGGCTACAAACCAGAAAGTAGTCTGGAGATATTGGATGAGTAGGCACTAGATAGGGATTTTATGCACAAGCCTTCTGACATCTGTTGATTACTCTGGCTTGCACTGAGTGGCATTACTGTGCAGAGTTTTGCCTGTTTAAATATATATTTACTGAAGCTTAGCACTTTTGAGTGATATATGCCCTCATATTCATAGGATTGCATTTGCATAAGTTGTTATATATATATATATATATATATATATATATATATAGGCAGTGAATTTATATAAATGTATGTAAATTATATTGACCATTTTTTAGACAGAGAAAAACAGAATTCTTTCCTATTTATGGCAATAGGCTATATGCCATGTCCCTTTAATTATTCACTTAGCAGCATTTACTCAATACATGTGATATTGGCAGCTATGGGCTCAGATATATGGCCCATTGTGCATTGAAACAGCAATGCATAAATACAGTATACAATCAAAATCTAATGAATATTTATGAAATGCAACAGTAGTGATTAAATTGGATAAACACACAAAGAAGATACCTGATATGAATGGTACAACAGGGTGATTCTATCTCTCTAAAATTTTTATAGAAGTTTTGTAGAAAATGTTTAAAATAAAATGTTGTTTCATGAATAATGCTTCAGAGCTTTAGAAAATATTACAACAGTCATCAGTCAATAAACAAAGAAATACAATAAACAGTAAAAAGATTAATGTTCAATAGTTTTGGTTTAAAAAGGAAAAATAAAGATTGACATTACTGAATTAGAAAAACTTAACAACTACAAATTCTTTGGTCAAAGTACTGTGTACAAAAACATGATAAGATGGAATGAAATGTGAAAGAAGTACTTATAGTAGCAACAATTTATTATTAAAAAGAAATATGCTTACATGAGTGAAAATGAAGGGTTTACTGTTACTTATATATGATTTCAAATTTGCAAATGTCTGTTTGTCTGTATATCAAAATGATTTTTTCTTTATAGCCTAATGCTAAGTGCACTTTTGGTGAAATTCATTATAATTATAGATCTTATGATTAAATTATAAAGAAGAAAGCAACCACTTCAATATGCAGGTGAACAAATGTTTCCAAATTTAAATTACAAATACAAACGAATGAAAAATCAATATTGTATATGGATTTGAGACTTAGATATTTAATAGAGAAAATAATACAGAAATTTCAGATCACACAATAAAATATGGAAAGACATTGGTGAGATTAACAAAGAGAATCAAAAGCAAAATATATGGGTGATTGGACATGACATTAGAAAAGCATAAATAGTATAAAAATTACAATTTTAAATTGAATTTCCAAGAGATTATGAAAAAAACACCATAGAAAGAGTCTGTATGAGAAATAAGTGAGTAACATAAAAAGTTTACTGCAGCAATATCTAGAAGCAAAGCTATGGATTATATAAACTGCATTGAACTTGGAGAGGCTTCCAACCTGCTAAGAACTGTTAATGATTGAAAATGATTGTAATAAAATAATTTAACATCACATATAAATGTTAACCTCTAACTTATAGGTCACACATTCAAAAATAATTCACATATGCTTTATATTTTCATAAGCAGTACCCTAAAGCAAAAAAAAAAAAAATTTATATACTTTTTTAGATAAATTAAATAGCTTTTAAACAGTTGCTTCAAGACAAAAAAAATTCTAACAGGCTTTTTATATATATTTAAATGCAAGTACACTTTATATCCCTGGAGTTTAGATGAAATATAGGAGATTTGAACCCAGACTTTTAAGCTCTCTTCGGCTATCAAATTTATCTAATATAATCGATACACATGATCACACACGTGAAAAAGATAAAGGTTCTTCAACATACAAATTTCATGCTCAACCAGCACTCATCAATTGGTCCAGATCATCATCTCCCACACACATATATATAATCACTGCTCAGTTTATATTAATATATCAAATCTTCAACTTTAATGGACAGGCTTCAGTCTATTCCATCCTTCAACTCTTCAGGCATCCTTACTATTGAAAATCTGATGATGGAACACCCAAATCCTTTGATGATGCCACTATTATTGTCAAGCTCATGTTGACTTTGTCACTCTGATATCTCATGTATAGGACCATATCCATTTAAATACACAGATTTAGCTTGTATTCTGCCCATCCCTCTTTTGTGTATTTAAATGGACAAGGTCTTATACATGAGGAGTCAGAGTGACTTCAATTCAACATGGGTATGACAATAATAATGGCATCATCAAGGGATTAGGTGTTCCATCATTAAATTTTCAATGATATAGATGGTTGAAAGGTTGGAAGATGAAGTAGATTGAAGCCTGTTCATTAAAGTTTGAAGATTTGCTATCTTAATATAAACCAAACACTGATTATAATATATATATATATATATGTGTGTGTGTGTGTGATGATCTGGGCCAACTGATGAGTGCTGGTTCAGCATGAAATATATATATTAGAGATCTTTTTCACATGTATATGGTCATGTGTATCGGTTGTATGAGATAGATTGGATAGATTAAGCGATTGAAAGTCTGGGTTCAAATCCCCTATATATATATATAACGAATTGAAATTAATTTCTACCTCGCATGAGAGTGTTGTAATAAAAGATACAAAGCTATTAACATGGGGATGGAACTTCTGGTAATTGATATCACTATCTCATCTAAAGAAGAAGTGTTATTCACAAAATGACACTTAGATCTGTACAGATGGACAGCTGTGATAGAGTGGAGTTGAGAAGTGAAATGTTTTGATAACCAAGAAAACTTATAAAGTATATGCATCTGTGTAGACAAGAATAACTATATATATATATGAAATTGTTTATTTTTATATACATTAGTAACATAATTTATTTATAAACCCAATGTTTATTTTTGAAAAGTAGAAAGAATTTGATATGTGTGAAATTTGGGCTATAATTGTATGAAATACTGACTGAAAATGACAAAAATAAATCTATAATGTAAAAGAAAAATTCATTTTTACAAATAAATAAATGAGATATTTATCATTTATTAAAAAATGATGCAAGAATTTATTATTTAATATGAGTTGTAAATATCACACTTTCCTAAAATTCATAATATAACTTTATAAAGGGTTATTGAATATAAATGACGAAAGGGTTATTGAATACAAATGATATCTATTATATGCAAAAACTTTTTATCTAAACTTTATGATATAATTATTCATATAGACAAATATATCTATTGCAATACATGACCAGCGAGCTTGTTTTAACACATTATTACGATGTTAGTAGAATTTGGTTACGAACAAAAAAATTATTATGTATTTATAAAGTGGATATATAAAAAAAACATGAAACTGGATTAGAGGCTTTATATAATCCTTCTAAATGAGAATGATCTATAAACCTTCAATATCTATAATCTTGAAATGTAGTCAGAATTTTTTTTTTGATAATTAATAAACTCAATATATGCTTGTCACTACTTTCATGTAGCTGACTGTGCTATAATGATTTCTTACGACATTTAAATGGAGAGTAAAAAGGAAAGTCTAAAATATACATCTTTTCTTTCAGCATTCTTCATAACTTACATTTTGGCTGAGGTGTACTATATTGTCTGTATGTGTTATAGGCTAAATAAACAGGTAAACAATAGGCTCATGGCATGAAGAAGTATGATCTCTCCTTTCCCAATAGTAAAAGCTATACCGTATTACAATTGTATTTGTGATTAGAGTATCAATATTCATCTGACCAACCCAGATTAATCGGGGATTTTAACTTTCTCGATAATTCTATTTATCTATCTATATCAGATAATCAACTAAATTAACTTGTGACCAATGTTCTGAAATAAAAATACTGGAATAAGTTTAAAATCCATTGGCTTAGGCTCAAACTGTAGTTTTTAAATTGCATTATATTATTTAATGTTCCTGTATTTTCCTTTATAAAAGGGCTGAAAATATAAAGTATGAGAAAATAATGGCTTGTTGAAGTTGATGTTATAATTCAAAAATTAAAACGCAAAAGTAGGTCGATGTTAGAAAAGTTGGTAAGCAGTGACAAATTATCACAATGATGATCAAGAGTTATCACGTGACTATATTATTCTACTGCATTAGTATTCTATCTTCTTTTCAGAAAAATAATTCAACATATATGGGACACCTTTTTAAATAGAGACTTTAAAAAGATTGCTTTCATATTTTTTTTATTAACTGAAACACAGGCTTATTATATACCTGTGTCTATATATGTAATATATAGGGTATATGAGCACAGACTTTCACACGACCCACCACTTTCCACTCTATCTCATAACACTGATACATTTGAACACATATATGTTGAAAAGATAAATAATCACCAATATCCGTATTTCATGCTAAACCAGCAATCATCAATTGGTCCAGATTAATATATATCTGAGCACTTATAGCATATATATGTAGAGATGGTAATCTGGACCAACTGATGATTGCTGGTTTAGCATAAAATACGTCTTGGTGATTATTTATCTTTTCAACATATATGTGTTCAAGGGTATCAGTGTTATGAGATAGAGTGGAGAGTGGTGGGTCGTGTGAAAGTCTGTGCTCATATACCCTATATATACTTTTTATTGTAAAAAAATAGGCGCTAAAGTATGTGTAATATTAAAAATAATTAACATGGTAAACAATGTTTAGAAATAATGACTAAAAGTGGGTGAAGGTTTTTTTTTTCATTTAATTTTTTTATAAAAAAAAAAAAATCAACTTTCTGCAACAAGTTAATTACCTTTTTTTTTTATTTAAACATTTTTTAAAAAAGTAATTAGTTAAAGAAATTGTTTATAATATTAGCATAAAAATGAAATTACTTTTGATCATTTTAACACTTGACATTTATTGAAAGATTATAATTATATTTTATCAAAAAGATGTGCTCAAATATATTAAAAGGTCAACAATTAATTTAACATCACACTAAATGCTTTAGATATCAAAAAGTAAAAATATAAATATTATATTTAATGTATATAAAATATTTTAATTCTAAGAATGTGCGTCAATAATTTTTTGAGTTTTGTTGTTGTTTAATAAATAGTATTATATTGTTTTTCTTTTTTTATGTATATTTTAGATCTAAAATCTTTTGTATAGTTTACATAAATGAATAATAACTGAAACCCAGGCTTATTATATACCTGTGTCTATATATTATAGGGTATATGAGCACAGACTTTCACACCACTCTCCACTCTATCTCATAATACTGATACACTTGAACACATATAGGTATATTGGTGATTATTTTTTATCTTTTCAACATATGTGTTCAAGTGTATCAGTGTTATGAGATAGAGTGGAGAGTGATAGGTGGTGTGAAAGTCTGTGCTCATATACCCTATATATTACATAAATGAATAATATTTTCTCGCTACTTGTATTTCTTATTTTAAATTAAGAATTCAGAATTTTGGCTCACGGTCTAGATCAGTGGTGCGCAACCTTTTAACACTTGAGATCCCATACTCAAATTGAAATTTTACACGACTCATTATATGTTGTTAACATACTATTATAAGCATATAGAGATAGTAATAATAAAAGTCGTATAGAAGGAAGTGTTTAAACACAAAAGTGGTCAGACATATAATAATGAGTTGAACAGTTTTAATGCATTTTTAAATAGTGTTTAGGTTTTTGTTTTTTCAATTAAAAATTTATTATCCAACATGAGAACTCAAATTTTTCACGGCCCCAACATTTTTTCTGCGACTCACAGCTTGTGCGCTTGTCTAGATCTATTCCTAAAAATAAAATAAAAACTATTCAATAAATAAAATGAAAATGATAAAATAAACAATTTTTAAGAACAATAGTGTTCAAATAGTATTGATTGTCTAGATATCTTAATTATCGTTAGAGGATCACTGGTGCACGGATCACTTCATTCTATCTATTTATCAATACATATAAATGAAGTGTATAGTGTTAAACTATGAGTGCATAAAGTTTATCACTTGAAAATCAAATTGTGATTATCTATATAGAGAGAGAGAGAAATAGAAGGGTAGGGGAGATGGGAATTAAATAAATCAGATTTTAAACAGCATATTGCAAAATAACCTTTCCAAAGAACAATGAAGAATAATATATTAACTAGATTAGATAATTACCAGCTAATGTGAATTTAAGTTTTTTCTTTTTTATTCACTCTAGGTAAAAACAGATAAACATTCGTTTACTAAGGTAATTACTGATTAGTTGGATTGGCTAAAGTTTTATTATCACAAACAAAATACTAAACCATTTTTTTCTAGTTTGACTTCAAATTCCATATCGTAGGCACAGCAGGTAATTGTTTTATTCTCTTATGTATAAGTCTATATAATTGTGTAGTTTTTATAAGTGTAAGCAAAAATATTTTTTTCTTTTAAAAAATGTAAAATTATTTGTGTTCTACACGAAACATTAAAATCACATGATCACCATTCCTTGTGCTTACATTAAAGTTAAAACAGGAGCAACTCTTTCCATACATTATTGTGTTTTTATTTTGGACTTGTGGCCCTATAGTTAACTAAAAAGGTAAAATGTGGCTGCTGGGGGATTGCATTAATCTAAAAAATTAGGTGAGTGCTCTCATATCCAAAGCTTCTCGGTGATAAAAGCCACAAGGTAGAAACTAGTATGGGGCTATTGGATGAATAGGCACTAGATAGTGATGCATAAACCTTCTAGCATTCATTGATTACTATGACTTGCATTGGATAGCATTACTGCATGGATAGGTGCTACTGTTTTAGCATTTAAATAATATAGTTTTATATATACTGTGCTATCAGTGATGTTTCTACCACATGTGATTATATGTGTATAACCTTTAAAATTTTTTTTTACTTAAATATCAGCCTATTATTTCTCTTTAAGATTATTAATCACTAAACTGCCAATTGATATCCCTCCACTTTATTTGGGAAAATACATGCCTTTCATGAAATTTAAACTAATATTTTGTCAATATTTTTTTGTATTTAAAAAAAAATTCAAAATCAAATTCTTTGAGGGACCTAAAGTTACTCACATTTAAAAAGAAAAAAACATTTTTGGCTTAAGATGTGAATGATAGCAATATATACATCTTACAAGTGCTACCCTTTGATCAATAAATAATGAAACATCATTTTTAAATTACTTATTTCATTGCACTATATTTTATATTGCCAATATAACCTTTTCAGTTTCAAGCAACCATATTGAATATTTAAAAAAATTATGCTAAGCCACAAATTTTATCATAATTTTAAGTTTTAAACCACTAAACATCACATGATCACTTGTTTAATAACTTTGAGTTTTATTAATAAAAAATGACATAATAAATATTGTTTTAAAGATTAAACATGAAAGAATGTAATTAAACTGAAAAAAAATAGTCACTGATATTCAAAGTAATAAAAAAAAGAATAAAAGTTAATATTTCTAATAATTATTTTCATATTATTTCATAAATCCCAAATTATCATGCATACAACTTAAAATTATATTTTTGTTAGTAGGTTAGTTGGATTCATCATAAAATTTCTAAAAAAATTAGTATATAATAACATTTATCTAAGGTAATCCATCACTTGAAAACTTCATAGAATAAAGACATTAGTATCTTTCAATTTTCTCAGCAGCCCTTCAAAATGTATTTCCATACAGGGGTTTGCAATGTATAAGTCATTCCTAGTAACATCCCTTATAACAAGTAGTTAATATTGATCAATAATTAGTATAATTTGAATATTATAATAAAGAACTTCAATACAGTTTGTAATTTATTAAAAAGTACTACTAAAATAGTCACTATATACAAAATAAAATAAAAAGTGAATGAAATACTGAATTCATTATAGAGTTAAGCTTGAGGTACATAAGTTTGTAGTTTATATATATATACTGTCAAAATCATTACTTTTAGCATATGCATATTTTTTACTATTATTAAAATGCAGATAAGAAATTATACAAAAATCTAAATCAGGTCATTATATTTCCAAAATATGTTCATCTTTGTCTCATATCAATTAATTCAAATACTCACCCAAATTTACATCATATCAAAAAATGCAGATAATTCATGATATAAATTTACACAATCACAAGCTTTTTTTTTTTTGTTAGTTTCAATAGTAATTTTTTCATATATTTTTTTATCAAATATATATATATATGAATAAAATAATTAAAAAATATGCAGCTTTGAAATTTATATTGCAATCGTCTATAATTGGCCTACGTTTATGTACTGTCAAAATCATTACTTTTAGCATTTGATTATTTTTACTATTATTAAAATGCAGACAAAAATTATAGAAAAAACTAAATCAGGTCATTGTATTTCCAAAATATTTTCATTTTTGTCTCATATCAATTAATCCAAATAATCCACCCAAGCTCACATTATAAAAAAAAATGATAATCACAAACTTTTTTTATTTTTTTAATGTTAGTTTCAATAGTAATTTTTTTTTTTTTATATCATATATATATTCTAACCTCCCCCCGTGCATTCTCACCCCAAAATATACTGTTTATTACGAATATTACGGGTTCTAGCTCAGTTAACAAATAAATAAATGAAATCTTCATTCATTAATTAAAATGATTACTAGCTCTAATTTTTAAAATACAAATACGGTTCAATTTTAAAAATGAATTAAACAAATATTTACTATTTTCATGAGACATGGAGTGACAATACAGGGAACGAGATAGACTACATTGAGCCATTATCCACACGGTACTACCTCAATGGCATAAGAACACTATCCCCCCTTTTTTACTATACTAAATAACTAACTCATAGTATTCTTATGACTTTCTGAGCTCTATTCACTACGATTAAAATAATAATCATATCTTAATCTTCTTTATAACAAGAATCTAGCTCAATTAAATAAAATGAAGTAAAATAAATAAAATCTCAGGTTCATAAATTGTATTCTAACTGATTTAAAATTACGGTAGTAAAATATGAAAAGGGAATTTTATGTCATAATCTACTACACAGCAACTAATAATAATAAAAATAATAATAACAACAATAATATAATATAATCTTATTTCTTCCTGAAATGAAATAAATAAATACGTACGTGGTAGTATTTTACTAATCTGACAACAGAATACGTGTGGCAACATTAGCATATAATTTAATGTAATATTGTGGCAACCGACTTATGACCAATAAATAATATAAAATTATGATCTTTTAATTTTTAACATACCAATAAATTCTCAAAATTCTTATAACACTTTTATGTTTACCTTTTGTGCAAATTCTATATGTCTGTTTCAATTATAAATGTATCGTGATTTCATGCCTCCATGTGGAGAAATAACAACTCGGACACAAAAACTTTAAAACAAATTTAAAACAAAGTTTATTAACAACATAAATAAATTAACAATATTTTTACACTATATACATTGGATATCCCTTACTTTCATATCTCAACTTAGTTTATTAGTTTATAAAATGAAATCAAAATATTATTTACTTTTCCTAGTTAAATCTTATTTTTTAACGCTTAAGAAAATGCAGTATTATTACTTGATTTATTATTATGGTTAGCTTATTACAAAATGCATTTCTTATATGATTATCACAAACACTTTTCATCCCTAATATTATTAAAATTACATTTTTTTTACAAAAATTTACATTCGTAATAAAATTCTACAAAATAACAAAATTTAGTTTCATATTGGTTGTATTGAATCTTACAAAGTCAAAACACTATTCTACATTTGGTATTAGGTTTTTATTATTCATTATCCGATGTTTATTAATCCTAATATTCTCATTCAAGCCTTACTTTGGATGATATAATTATAACTATTAATATACCATGCACAAGTATATGTTTATTATACCTTATTGAATTTTCTCTTGATAAATATGCAATACTCATTCCCTCCAACATTAATATTTTTTTTAAAAAAAAAAAACAACATTCGAATTTTATTATCACTTTTAAAATACTTGGTTTAGATTTCTTTTCAAAATCTTATATTCATTTCTGAATTAATTTTACAATGTATTATATGATTCTTTCTCTCTTTATGATATTTTGGACTTTCAATTTTAAAGTTACACAATTCTATACATTCAAGCAAATAAACTATTCTTACATAAATGATAACATATCTTCAGTTCTATTTTATTCATTATTTCTTTGAAAATATCTTTCTGACCGATGCAGATTCATGAAATAAGGATAGCGAAGATAGATGCATAGGATCAAAATACAACTAGAATATTACTCGTCATATACCTTGACAATCATGGCACAGTGAATTAAAATACACTATAGAGGAGTGACCTTTACCTGTCTACCAACCTCTATCATAGGAACGATGCTAAAGCTATTTCTTCAGCTTTATTCTAACATCAAAAGTTTAAAGATATGCAAAACACTGTCCAAACCATATGTGTTCAGTCATAGGACTTTGTTAACTATACTAAATCACACAAAACTAAATATGATCCAAATCCCTTATATTTTCATATTTCTTAAAAAAAAAAACACATCATCTTGGTTTCCTCTCCACTAGTACTTCCAAGTCACTATCCGACCTTATTTCTCAAGATTTTTTCTATACTGTACATCGATAAATACATATCTGCATTACTAACAATAATAAAATTCATTGATATTTTAAAACTATTCCACTGTTCTATAAGAAAATCTTTTTACTACTTTCCTCCATATATTTAATCATATACAAACTATTTAAATATCTGAATACTTTATCACATGAAAGTTCAAAAGAATCACACAATTGTTCTGTTAAATTATATTATTAATATACTTTAAATAAATTGTTGCATGCATATTCCGAATTACTCCTATCTCATTATATGTTAAAATGTTGCATAAAATGTGTACATATAATTAAGACTTTCACACTTCATTCTTAGGTCAATAGATGATCTAAAAAAAAAATACATTATGCATTATAAATAACTATTAAAATTACCAAACGATCTTTATCTCCTCGATCGCGTTCCGTAGGCTTCACCATCCATTTGATCCTTGTAGATATAAGATTCACATCCATACACTTTATTTTTAAACACTATTTCTATAATTTTATCAAGTTATTATATTTAAATTTTAATATTAATAAATTTATGTTTTATGTTTTCCCTAATCTCACATAACATTTTATATTTTAAAATAAATTAGTAAAAAATATTCAAACTATATTTACTGTACTCCTTCATCAAATTTTCCTGAAAACTGTTCATACTAAAGCCAAAAAAAAAATTGTTTATCATTTCTTTTCCATTCACTTAATGTTCCTCTCCCTGCTTGTTCAATTTTAAGGTAAAACAAATATTACTTTGTTCAATAAATATTCATGAATGATAATCCTTGGTTTTTATAATATTTAATACAATTATTAATTATGATATTAGTTAATCCCGTAAAGAAAACTTCTAAATATTCTCTTCTAATATTTCTTGCTAATATTTTCTCCCACGCGACTTTTACGATGCATCTTCTCAGTACTTTGATTTAAATATTCAATAAAACTTTTCTGTTTCCATGGATTCATTTCATTAAGTAAATTAGATTTATAGTTTCCAAATATTTATCTTTATTAATCATTTCTCCAATGAACACTTTATAATATTTTTAATTCTTCTTAGAGAAAGTTTTTCGGTTCCTTTTCATAAAAACACAATAGCTCTTTCATATTATTATTCTGTAACTTTTTTCCTTCTTTTAAAATTCTGGTACTATATACTTTGTAATGTTTCCTTTAAAAAGACAAACATTCTTTTTCCATTATAACTTTTACATAATTTTTTCTTTATGATATACGCATCTTAATTTTTCCATAGAGAAGAATAAAAAAAAAACTTCGGAGTAGCCTTTTAAAATTGTGCGTCATAATTTTTCCTGATGGCAAATAACTTTTCTTTTAAGTTTTCTGTATAATGTCCAAATTATATTTATCTGAGTTCTAATGATTTTCTGGTTGATCACAAATAAACTGTATTCAAGGCACTTTACAATTATTTTTACTTTATCAATACTTTTAGGTATTTTTTTCTGTAGTATTTCCATTTTACTGCAAGGTTTCGGCTAAACTTGAATAAAAAATCCTGGTAAGAAATCTTTTAAATTAGCCTTCCATTTAAAGGCAGTTCAAAATATTATATTTTAAAACAAAACTTTTAAAATAAATTACAAAAAATTTTTAAATTATAACACTTTTCTAGCTTACGATCTTATACAGCTAAAAAAATATGTTCCTCCTTCTTTTACTTACACATTCCTTCTTCCGCTCCGTCTAATTCCTATATTTCGTCTGCTAAAATACCTCCGTTGATTGGTTAATGACTTTTTTTTTTAGCGCGAACAAATTTACACATTTTTAGTTTTATAATAGATTAAACTTTTTAAAATAAAGAATTTATGACGTCATGTTTTAAAATATTGCTTAGAATAGTATTTTTAAACTCAATTACAGTTTTATCAAAATCATTTAAACTTTAAAACAATTATTAAAATAACATTTAATATTTTAACTTTTACTTTAACGATAGATAGCAATTACATTTAGTTTTATAATTCACAAACTTTATTATTATATTCTAACAAGCGTGTGTGTGAAGGTATATAATATACAGTCACATGATTACTAACTTTATCAGATGATTTTTTTTTTTTAATTTACGTCTCGGTCTAAATTACCAAAACTGATATATTTTATAAAAATTTGGAAAATAATTTAAAATGTAGAACTAAATATAATTCTCACCATCCCAAAGTTTATTTTAAAATATATTAGATTAAATTTGAATATTAATTATAACTATAATATTACATATAGCGTTTATTTAATTTATTAGTTTTAAAACATTACAATTGAATTGTTAATATACTTTTAACTATTTATAGCTGTATTATTTTAAATGGCCAGCTTTTACAACCATAAGCAAGGATATAATTAAGCTTTATTTAACTGTTCTTTTAAAATAATCCATTACACTTTTATATACCAGGTAATTTTCAGCCTTAAATTGTACTATAAAATCTAATCGATCATACAATTATCAATATATTACACAAACGTATTTTAAAATTTAAAATTTTTTAGCAATTGACCATTCTACCTTATTATGACCTATAGATAAGGGCACAATATATATATATATATATATTTTATATATATATTGTTTAATTATTGTTTATATATATATATATATATATATATATAAACAATAATTAAAAAATATATAATAAAATAATAATTAAAAAACATATAATAAAATAATAATTAAAAAAATATAGAAAAATAAAAATACTTATCATTAGGCCCCCATAATGTTGTCTTCAAAATACAATGGAAAAGGTAAAACTTTTTACTGATATATTTTTCATGCTGAACTGTTCTCCAGTAACAATCAAAAAAAAATGAAAGACAAAAAAATTCAATCTACTTGATCACAAAAATTATAAAAATTTTATTTTTTATCATAGAAAAATAAAATTTACCTTTCTGGAAAGTAGAGAGAAAGATGGAAATGAAGGTGTAAAAAGCTCATGCGTAGCCTGTATAGATTTCTGTTAATCTTAACCTCAACCTGGGTGTTTATAATTTGAAAATCATTGCCCACATAGTGTGGGTGCAAACACAAAGAGGATAAAAAAAGGAAAATGAAAACACTTTAATTTTATGATTATATATATATATATAACACTATTTATTTATACTTTAATTTTATGATTATATATATATATATAACACTATTTATTTATACATTAATAAATGACTGATATATGATATATGTTATGTGTAATAATTTATATTTGTATGTGTACATGGCAATTGTTTGAAGCAATAAGCAAGTGAAATCCTCTAGCTATGTTCTTTTTGAAAAATAACAGATGTAGAAGTCTGTATCATCCAAGAAGTTCTTTATTATCTTTTTATATTATTTTTTTATTCTATCTCAAATTATATATGTTTATGCACTTCTTGTAACCACCTGGAAAAAACTAAATTTTGCTCACTATATTTTATTTAGAAGCAATATATGTATTCATAAAATTGTTTATAAAAGAACAATATAATAGGAAGTGCTAAGGACACATGATGTTGGTATCTATTCTTTGTGGTCTAAGATGTAGATTAGGTCATATAACAACAGAATCATGATTCCCATCACATTATAAAACTTGCTTTTTGTTTTCAACAAAATGTTCACCAAATTATCGTTCGAATTTAAAGTGTACATATATAAAACAAATATAAATGCATGCTATCAGGACTAAAATGTTAACCATCATAAATGAAATAAAATATCAGTTCCATGGAAAGAACTAAATTAGATTTTAACATTTAATACAAGAATTATTTATTAAGAGGAAAGGGGAAAAGAAAATAGAAAACACTAATATATCAAGTTTTAATCATGGGACCATGATACTATCTATCAGATATAGTGTATTTCTCAACTCCTATTGAATATATATATATATATATATATATATCAATAGGATATATATATATATATATATATATATATATATATATATATATATTATTTACATATACTGAATTATTAATATATAAATTATAATATTTGTGGACAATGCAATAAATGAATGAATAAATTTATAGCTGATATTAAAAGGGACTCTGATACTATTATTTGGTAAATAACACAGGAATTACTATTTTTTGAATCTTGCATTTGGGTATACATATAAAGGAAATCAATTACACAATTCTTTGTTATGTATTAAATATCTAATGTAACAGTCAGAATCGTCTATCTCGCTAATACACTGCAGAATTCAAACCCCAGACACGAAACTGAACATTCTAGGAGGGGTTGCCTTCTAGATATACTAAGTTCGAATCTAAAGTCCAAATTTCACAGCGCCATCTACGTGATAATGCATCTGATGCCACTACTAGTATAACCTTTGACCGGTGCCAAATGCAGTTGGCAAAATGCTTCAATGGTTTACACGCTCTTATGCTAGCAAGATTAAAAATGATATCAACAAATAAAAGTTCTTGTAAAATATTAATTTTGACATTTTTTTGTGTGTGAAAGCCTCATGCTTATTTGAAATGAAATAGTTGAACTCCTACATTTAAAACGCATTGTCAGTTTTAATAAATAATAAATATTCATCAATTAAATTGTTCTATCCTAAATTATGTCAATCATATATGGTTTGGGTGATCAATGGGTTATTTCACGTGCCCTATTGATCTCATATTGCTGACTGGCGCCCATATAAATAAATTTGTCAGCAAATATGATTGTCAGTACAGCAGAGAGTGAGTTGCCTAAATAAATAATAAAAACCAAATGGATCCAACATAGAGAATTACTAGTATACTTGCTAAAATATATCAATATTTGTATGTTATTAATTACTTGTATAGTCTACCAATTAATCAAGTAAACTTATAAATGTATCAAATATAAGTAAAAAGATTTTTTTTCATTGTTTTTTTTTGAAGTGGAAAAAATGAAGCAGTCGGATCTAAGTTTGATCCTAGCTTGATGATCTTTCACATGTAGCCAACTTCAAACCCTTGTACCAACCTTGAATTTCCGATGCAATGAGGCTTTATTCATTCAATCCATGCTAGTTTCCTTAAAGAAAAACTATTATAAATGTGTGTTAAAATTAACTCATTTGAGATTTAAATTAATCATTTTTACTACTAAATTCATAATAGAATTATTCCTGAATTTATATATATTATAACTGCATGGATTGTGCGTATATATTTGTAAATGTTTAAATGTACATATTCGTTCTAAAGTTTCTTTGCATCGGGAATGTTTTATTTTACTTTAAATAGTTTGTTCAAATTTTTAGTGATTAAAAGCTACATTCTTTCGATAAGCTTTCAGATTGTCCCTTTCCAAAAACAATGGGTAAAGTTTTTATTAATTAAAAAAAAAGATAAGTATTTAAAATGTAAGGATGGTCGCTAATTAAAATCATTTTTCTGATTTTAAAAATTCATTTTCTAATTAGAAAATGAATTCAAGTTAATGAGTTTGAAAGCCTTATCGAAGGAATGTATCTAAAAACAACTAATAAATTGATAATGAAAGAAGCACTTGCCTGAAGGCATCAGAGGACAGATAAATAGCCCAGAAAAAGTTTTCAAGCAGCTATTATTCCTCATTAAGAGAAGCCATATATATTTCATTAGAGAAGAAGCCGCCCAGTTAAATTATGAAGTAAAACAGTGTTTCTACCATGGTGGGGGGGCTTAACTTCAAGAGTCTGACTATGGTTCCTTAAGTCCCCTGAAAATCTTCAATGTGGCTGCAATATAAAAATTCATATACCAATCGTAAGCTGCTGAAACCTTAGAGAAATCCATCAAAATGCTATTCACATAATTTTCAAAATGCGTGCATACGTTTCATCCAACTGGACTCTGCCCTGTGGAAACTCAGAAGTCAACCATGAAGAAATGGTAATATCTTTCCTTTTGAACCTGGCCAGTTCTGAACTTTAAGTTAAAACATCTTTAAGCTATCTGCTGTAAAATTGTCTTTTTATTAATGTTATTTTAAATTATGTAGTAATTCTCTATCTATCTCTAGTCTTTAAATTTAATATCTGTTAACTTTCCTTTCTTACGATGGCAGTTCGTTTATTTAATCCTATTATATATTTGCTAGATGATTATTAATATAATTTATTTTTTATTATATGCCAATAATAACTTCAACTCGATAATAATTTCCTTTGTTGCATTTGCCGTGTTAAATAATATTATATTTATTTTTATAGTAATTTTTACCCACTAGAACTAATTTGATACAGTTCTATTAATTATCGAGTTGAAGGATTTATACAATTTTTGCTATTTTATTAATGGCTAATAACAACAAATTATTAGCTCAATTTCTAACCTATGCTCCCGGCCACTTTACTGAGTTTATAATATCTATTTATTCACATTAATATATTGTTTCGCAAAAAGGTCGATAAAAAAGTTAAATGAATATATTCTAATTCAAATTTTATACTTTCTAGTAATATTCAGGAAGGGCATGGGATTTAGGGCATAATTAATATAATTTCTAATTGCATTAAATACTTTTTGATTAAAGCATGTTTGACTTTAATTTAACTTGATCAGGTCATCATGTAGAGTGCTCTTTATATAAATTGGTTTTATTATTTAAGTATGATGATTACCAAGTCATCATTTTCCGAACGTTGCTGACACAAGCCATCTCCTGTTTCATAGGCTTGTCTGTGGTGATATTTCTATTAGTTTAATTATCTAGGAAGAAAGCACTTCCTCCACTTGCTCGTTTTTTTATTATATTGGAACACCAATGGCTTGTGGCTACAACCCAGCCTGGTTTCCCCTCATACTTAAATCACCGACCATCCATCATATTTATCGTGTTCATTTTTATAGCTCATAAGTCATCAGTACCATTTATTTCACAGTTCCAGTAAAGCCCGCTCTAATGCTCTTAAATCGTGATGAATTGATTTTATTAAAGTCGAACAAATTCATATTTATTTATAATTAAGTAAGTTTTCTATTAAATATTAAAGTTATGCCCTAAATACGTATCTTGCTCTTTGTGAATTGATTTACGAATGTGAAACTAAATATCACATTCTTTCCTTTAGAATCAGAATAATAATTTCAGTCATAGCCAAATACCTTTTTCTACCTTTATTTTTTTGTCAAAGGCATAGACATATATTTATCATATAATATTGTGTAATAGTATTGGCATATAATAAGAACTGCCATTCTTGTTGTAAATATAAATTCCGTTTAAAGACTAGAGGTAATCTATATAATCACAATCTAAAAGTTGAACAAAATTATAATTATTATTAAACATTTTATTAACCCATTTGGTTTTTTTTTACTTTCTTTTTATTCAAATTATTTTAATATTAATGCTCACTGTCAGTATTGGCAACCCAAACATATATATATATATATATATATATATATATATATATATATGAGTTGACTTATAAAGATTCTTAGTTATTTTATTATACTTCATTAGAGTTAAATCAAAGGTCTTATTAATCATCATTATCTGTTGAACTAGTTCCTTGGCGCATAGTCATGTACCATCGATATATGTCATCCATTGATTTGATCTGAGCTTGTGAGTTGGGTTTGAATTCAGTTTGAACTGCCTGAGTTTGAATCCGACTTTGAGTTTGGGTTTGTTGATGTGTTGGCTTCTTTTTGACCGGTACATTGGTTATGTTTTTGGCACCCAACATGGGGTGAAAAACAAATGTACTATGTAACAGTCAGAATCATCTATCTTGCTAATACACTACAGAATTCAAACCCCAGACATGGAACTGAACATTCTAGGAGGGGTTGCCTTCTAAATATACTAAGTTCAAATCTAAAGTCCAAATTTCACAGCACCATCTACATGATAACGCATCTGATGCCACTACTAGTATAACCTTTGACCGGTGCCTGGTGGTCAGGGAGAAACAAAAGACTCTATACTAAAAGAGGTTTGGGTGGCTAATTAACGTCTATGGATTTACAAAAGAAATGCAGAAAATATATATATATAGACCGAGACAGTGATAGGAATCAAATAAAATAAGAGATCAAATTTAGTTTTAAATAATTTCACAAAATTTATTTATATAAATTATATATATATAACACCACTGTCTGCTTATATGAAACAGGGATGTGTATTAAATAGTTGTTGGCATTATATTCCAATAAATGACCAAAAGGTTTTAAAGCAAAGTGATATATTCTATTTCTCGGGCTAATAGCATTACAATAATGTGCTTGATGAGATAGGAACATGTGCGAGGTGCTTTGAGCAATTATACAAGTTTAAGAAAATATTTGAAATTAAGTGCTATAAAATATTTATTGATTTCGAGAATAGCACGGATAAAAGCTTACTAAGCAACAAAATGGGAATGTGATCAAAGCATTTATTAATAAAGTTACATTGGAAGGTCAGTACTGCTGATAATGAATTTATTAAAGTTGGAGGGTGTGACATGTTTAAGTCACGGATGCTTTGTAAAATAAATATAAAATAAAACAATATTGAATATCTGGAATGATTATGGAGGGCAGCTCGCTGCTAACCTGTAGAAAAGTATTTTATGAACAGCCAACACTTAGCGACTATGTGATGATTGTGTTTAATTCACAGGTGTGTCATTTGGGGACACACTCTGCCTGGAAACTGCAAGTGAAGAAAACAGACTTGGCCATGTAAAGAATTTTTGGAAAAGTAAAACAAAGTGGTCTCAACAACCAATTCATGTACCAGCAATACAAGACTAGTGTATATAAAACATACTAAATGGGTTTTACTTGGATTAAAAGAAATGCTCAATCAAATTCCCAGAAATTCATTTAAAAGGGTCTGCACATTCTCGACATCAATGATGAACTTTGTAATTAAAGTAGAACATGGTAATTAAAATAAAAAAATGCATGTTTGCAGGTTTGAAAAGTAAGTATAGATTTATATACACAATCATGCATTAGGGGACATTTAATCATTGACCTCACACATACTCTCATATTAGATTAAAATCAATAACATGTAGATTTTAAACTATGTGATTATATTATATATTAAAGAATAGAATCGCCCTCGAATGAGTGATTTGCAAGATAATAAAATTGGAAAATTATTTAGAAATTTAAAATATGCCTTCATAGCAGCATCTTATTTTCAACAAAAGGAATAATTCACTCGGTCAAAGATGATTCTGACACATTATCATAATAAA